>CALYLW010000720.1:0-744838 GCA_944989445.1 Ampullaceana balthica
TCAGCTTCTAGAGGGTCGCCATCAGGCCAGTCAACTTTGGTTATTGCCTGATGAAACAAGAAGGTTAGTGAGACTGAAGTATAGCATTCTGATAATATTATCTGTGAGTGTAACATTATCAGTACACATTTATTGAGATGGTATGAAGGGAGGGGATGTAGACGATGAAAGATTGTGATAAAATTAATCACAGTAATGCCCCTTTACCTTCTCATAGAGTTGATTGGCTGTTTTGTAATCACACCTCGCCTCTGCAGCAATGGCTCTTCTTGTCTCCTCCCTTGTACTCAACTTGTCACTAAAGATGCCTTGAATGACATCAAAGTCATGAAGGGACTTGTAAAGTCTGAAATATAACAAATTACTTTTTATTAAATGACTTGTTATTTAATAAAATTGAAGATAATAATGGTTTCACCCCACACAGCTTACTGACCATGCCAGTCCATTACACTTGATGCCCTCTGTACTGACCATTACGCTTGATGCCCTCTGTACTGACCATGTCAGTCCATTACACTTGTTGCCCTCTGTACTGACCATGCCAGTCCATTACGCTTGATGCCCTCTGTACTGACCATGCCAGTCCATTACGCTTGATGCCCTCTGTACTGACCATGCCAGTCCATTACGCTTGATGCCCTCTGTACTGACCATGCCAGTCCATTACGCTTGATGCCCTCTGTACTTACCATGCCAGTCCATTACACTTGTTGCCCTCTGTACTGACCATGCCAGTCCATTACACTTGTTGCCCTCTGTACTGACCATGCCAGTCCATTACGCTTATTGCCCTCTGTACTGACCATGCCAGTCCATTACGCTTGTTGCCCTCTGTACTGACCATGCCAGTCCATTACGCTTGTTGCCCTCTGTACTGACCATGCCAGTCCATTACGCTTGATGCCCTCTGTACTGACCATGCCAGTCCATTACGCTTGTTGCCCTCTGTACTGACCATGCCAGTCCATTACGCTTGATGCCCTCTGTACTGACCATGCCAGTCCATTACGCTTGATGCCCTCTGTACTTACCATGCCAGTCCATTACACTTGTTGCCCTCTGTACTGACCATGCCAGTCCATTACGCTTGATGCCCTCTGTACTGACCATGCCAGTCCATTACGCTTGATGCCCTCTGTACTGACCATGCCAGTCCATTACGCTTGATGCCCTCTGTACTGACCATGCCAGTCCATTACGCTTGATGCCCTCTGTACTTACCATGCCAGTCCATTACACTTGTTGCCCTCTGTACTGACCATGCCAGTCCATTACACTTGTTGCCCTCTGTACTGACCATGCCAGTCCATTACGCTTATTGCCCTCTGTACTGACCATGCCAGTCCATTACGCTTGTTGCCCTCTGTACTGACCATGCCAGTCCATTACGCTTGTTGCCCTCTGTACTGACCATGCCAGTCCATTACGCTTGATGCCCTCTGTACTGACCATGCCAGTCCATTACGCTTGTTGCCCTCTGTACTGACCATGCCAGTCCATTACGCTTGATGCCCTCTGTACTGACCATGCCAGTCCATTACGCTTGATGCCCTCTGTACTTACCATGCCAGTCCATTACACTTGTTGCCCTCTGTACTGACCATGCCAGTCCATTACACTTGTTGCCCTCTGTACTGACCATGCCAGTCCATTACACTTGTTGCCCTCTGTACTGACCATGCCAGTCCATTACGCTTGTTGCCCTCTGTACTGACCATGCCAGTCCATTACGCTTGTTGCCCTCTGTACTGACCATGCCAGTCCATTACGCTTGTTGCCCTCTGTACTGACCATGCCAGTCCATTACGCTTGTTGCCCTCTGTACTGACCATGCCAGTCCATTACGCTTGTTGCCCTCTGTACTGACCATGCCAGTCCATTACACTTATTGCCCTCCGATCTTCAAAAAATTGCTTGAATACAAAGTCTTCACATTTTTCTTAAATTTTTCAACTGTTGTCGAATTCCCTCAATGATTTGGAAATACTCTTCAATAAATTTGGTGCAGATGATGGGAAAGAGCGCACAGCGAGGAAAGAATGCACAGAGAGGAAAGAATGCACAGAGAGGAAAGAATGCACAGAGAGGAAAGAATGCACAGAGAGGAAAGAATGAACAGAGAGGAAAGAATGCACAGAGGGGAAAGAATGCACAGAGAGGAAAGAATGCACAGAGAGGAAAGAATGCACAGCGAGGAAAGAATGCACAGAGAGGAAAGAGTGCACAGAGAGGAAAGAGTGCAGCCCCTTAAGGGATACATGTTTTCAAGTTATTCCTTCATATACTGTGGTGCTGATCAATATCTACACAACCAGAAGTAAGTGACAGACTTTTATGATATATTCATCTGTCACAGGAAGTCAGTGACATACCTTTATGATATATTCATCTGTCACAGGAAGTCAGTGACATACCTTTATGATATATTCATCTGTCACAGGAAGTCAGTGACATACCTTTATGATATATTCATCTGTCACAGGAAGTCAGTGACATACCTTTATGATATATTCATCTGTCACAGGAAGTCAGTGACAGACCTTTATGATATATTCATCTGTCACAGGAAGTCAGTGACATACCTTTATGATATATTCATCTGTCACAGGAAGTCAGTGACATACCTTTATGATATATTCATGTCACAGGAAGTCAGTGACATACCTTTATGATATATTCATCTGTCACAGGAAGTCAGTGACATACCTTTATGATATATTCATCTGTCACAGGAAGTCAGTGACATACCTTTATGATATATTCATCTGTCACAGGAAGTCAGTGACAGACTTTTATGATATATTCATCTGTCACAGGAAGTCAGTGACATACCTTTATGATATATTCATCTGTCACAGGAAGTCAGTGACATACCTTTATGATATATTCATCAGTCACAGGAAGTCAGAGGAGCTCTATCAATTGAACAGCTTTAAAAGTAAAGAATCATACAAAATATTTGTCATCTGAAAGGATCATATAATCTCTCATTTGAAAGATCACTTAATCTCTCAACTGAAAGGATTATATACTCTCTCATTTGAAAGGATCATATAATCTCTCATTTGAAAGATCACTTAATCTCTCAACTGAAAGGATTATATACTCTCTCATTTGAAAGGATAATATAATCTTTCATTAGAAAGGATCATATAATCTTTCATTAGAAAGGATCATATAATATCTCATTTGAAAAGATCATATAATCTTTCATTTGAAAAGATCATATAATCTCTCATCTGAAAAGATCATATAATCTCTCATCTGAAAAGATCATATAATCTCTCATCTGAAAGTATCATATAGTCTATCATCTGAAAAGATCATATAATATCTCATTTGAAAAGATCATATAATATCTCATTTGAAAAGATCATATAATCTATCATTGAAAAGATCATATAATCCATCATTTGAAAAGATAATTTAATCTCACATATGAAAAGATCATCTAATCTCACATATGAAAAGATCATCTAATCTCTCATCTGAAAAGATCATATAATCTCTCATCTGAAAAGAGCATATAATCTCTCATCTGAAAAGATCATATAATCTCTCATCTGAAAAGATCATCTAATCTCACATATGAAAAGATCATATAATCTCTCATCTGAAAAGATCATATAATCTCACATATGAAAAGATCATATAATCTCTCATCTGAAAAGATCATATAATCTCTCATCTGAAAAGATCATATAATCTCTCATCTGAAAAGATCATATAATATCTCATCTGAAAAGATCATATAATCTCTCATCTGAAAAGATCATATAATATCTCATCTGAAAAGATCATATAATCTCTCGTCTGAAAAGATCATATAATCTCTCGTCTGAAAAGATCATATAATCTCACATATGAAAAGATCATATAATCTCTCATCTGAAAAGATCATATAATCTCTCATCTGAAAAGATCATATAATCTCTCATCTGAAAAGATCATATAATCTCTCATCTGAAAAGATCATATAATCTCTCATCTGAAAAGATCATATAATCTCACATATGAAAATGATCATATAATCTCTCATCTGAAAAGATCATATAATCTCTCATCTGAAAAGATCATATAATCTCTCATCTGAAAAGATCATATAATCTCTCATCTGAAAAGATCATATAATATCTCATCTGAAAAGATCATATCTTATCTTATCTTATCTTATCTATACAGACGCTCCTTCTATGCAGAAGATAGTTGCGTCCACAGACCATGACAGATGATCTGTTGGCAAGTGATGCAGCAATCACAGGCCACGGCTTTGTGGGTTCCACGCATTACCCAGCCGCCTAACTACATGTAGTGTTAGGTACCCATTCGGAGCGGGGTGACTCAGGGACGCCCTAGGCCCCGGGAACAAACCCTTGCCTTCACACGGATTCGAACCCGTGACCATCGGTACGATAGTCCAGTGCGCTGCCACTCGACCACCGCGTCCCATATGAAAAGATCATATAATCTCTCATATGAAAAGATCATCTAATCTCAAATATGAAAACTTCTTACCGAGACAACTGAACCCACTCAGCAAAGTCGTCGGGCTGAGTAGTGCGACTTTGTCTGGCTCGCTTGCTAGAAGACTCTGCTTGTCTGGTGTCTGACTGGATCAGCTGTTCTTCTAAAATCATGATGCCTGAAGGTGGCAGTGTGTGAATACAGACAAGTGTGAAGACAATGAAGGAAATGGAGCAAAGACTAAATTTTTCATTATCAATTTAAATTAGGAGTGGTGGGTGAAAATATAATTATTTGTCATCTTGTGCAATTTCTAATTGAAATATTCATGTTGGGTCTAACAACAAATGTAAAAATGCAAGGAAAAATTGAATGTTTTTTTTAATGATAATAATAAACAAAGTCTTTTACTTTTTGTGTGGTGTGAATTTTAATTTTTTTTAAAATGTGATTTAATTACAATCAGATTTATATGTATTAGCATATGATAATGATATCTTTAAAATTGTGGTAAGTAAATGAGAGTCATATCTACCAAGTGTTTGTTGGTTGCTGGTGATGGCACAAGTTCCTATTTCTGCAGCTGGTACTTTCAGACGTGACCTCAGTTCATACAGAATGGTCTGGGTGAGACAAAGTCAATAAGTCAAATGGTTTGTTTCTACCACTGGGTGAGACAAAGTCAATAAGTCAAATGGTTTGTTTCTACCACTGGGTGAGACAAAGTCAATAAGTCAAATGGTTTATTTCTACCACTGGGTGAGACAAAGGCAATAAGTAAAATGGTTTGTTTCTAACACTGGGTGAAACAAAGTCAATAAGTAAAATGGTTTGTTTCTAACATTGGGTAAGACAAAGTCAATAAGTAAATGTGATAATTAAATGTGATAACTAAATGTGATAACTAAACGTGATAACTAAATGTGATAATTAAATGTGATAACTAAATGTGATAACTAAATGTGATAACTAAATGTGATAACTAAATGTGATAACTAAGTGTTTTAATGACACGCATTAAATTCAAGCTCCTTTAAAGGGAGATAACTACTTTGACACCATCTAAAATTACAGCTGCAGTAAAGAAAGTTAATCAATGCTACACATTTAGGCTCTACTGACTATTTCCTACCATTATAGCCCCCATAAAGGGTGGGAAATAATGCACAGAGTCCCTGAGAATGGTTTCAATACTTGAGTTGATCTGTTTGACAGATTCCTCAATTTCCCTCTCTGTCTTCACTTTATCCATATCACAGAAGACGGCTTGAAACAGAGAGCTGAATAAAAGTCTGGCTATTGTGCTATCATGCTGGTAAAAATGTAAAAATACTTAATCAAAATGTAACATTTGGGTTTCAGAAGTCTCCTTACTTCCTATTATAATATCCTTCCTATATTACAAGGACATTTTTGAAATACCATAGTCTTCACATTTTTTAAATAAAAGTGAAAGGAAGCTTAACCATCAAGCTTAAATGAAACAATTCATTTTGAAGTAATGTATTAAATAAAATTCTCACTTGAGCAAGTGCTTGTAGAGGTGCTATGATATACTGGTACTTGATCTGAATGTCTGGCAGGTCACCAATACGGTACCTCCTATACAGGGTTACTTGGTTTTCTCTACGGGCCTTTTGTTCTTTAAGTGCTTCCTAAACATAAGAAATTTATTTATATATATTAGGGCTACGGAAATTAACAATTAATTTCTCGATTAATCATTAAAAATTTTAATGATTAAATTTTTTAAAACGATTAATCGACCCACTTATAAATGTACTGGAAGTCAAAAAGTAAAATATTTCGGCCCATAAATATAAACTAATTTCTGGACGATTACACGAACATTTTAGTTTTAAACTATTGACTGACGTGAATGTTCAAAATGTTGATACAGGTTATTGTGTCCCTTGAGATAAATAGTTTGCCTACCATGTAATGTTCCCTCTAAGTCTAAGCTGCGTTGGTCCGTGTGCAAAGTTTAAAAAAAACTCGTGTGCAAAGTTGCACAACGTCCATTTTTTTGTGCAATATTTTACAAAATTTGCTGCTTGTTGATTCTAACCTCCTGCTTGGCGTCGGTAAAATATCTGCGCAGCCGCACTGCTTAGAGGGAACATTGCTACCATAGTTCTAACACTTCGCTTACATATCACCTGCATACCATTCGCTTACATATCACCTGCATACCAAACATCCACTACAGTATCGGAAACTTCAGCTGAGACAATCTAAAGCTATGTGAACGATTGTTCAGCTCGGCTGGTTATATTGTCAATAAGACCCGCTCATCACTTGAACCAAATAATGTAAATACACTTGTCTGTTTGCGTTGTTGGTTAAAAGATGTCATATAAAGAAGACATTCCAGTGATATTTCGATTTTCGACAAGTATTTTAATAAATGTTACTTATGACACCATAAAGTTCAATTTTTGGCTTTAATCGAAAATAAGGATTAATTAATAGTTAATTTTTTAAAAGTTAACAATTAAATTTAAATTAATTGTTAACAGCCCTAATATATATTATATATATATATATATATATTTTAAGCTTCACATTTATATGTCATTGAAAAAACTATGTTTACATATTTCATTAGTCTCAAGCCCTTCATTGTGTTAAAACAGGGGTCAAAACTTCATGACCAACGGGCCAACTTAAGACTGGGAAGATATTTGGCAGCTTGCTTATTGACAGCAAAGTTTATTAACAATGCAACCCGCAATGAGAAAGTTGTGATGGACAAAGAATAGGAAATCATTTGACTTAATTTAACTAGACTGTGACAAAACTATTTTAGATCTCATTAATGTTGTGATGATTGATGTTTGACAAATGTGATGACTGATGTTTGAGAATGTGACGTTTTGACTTTAATAAATGCCTCAAACCACATACAATGTCTCTGACAATGATGAGTGGGAGCAAGAAAGAGATGGCCATGTTCTTAAGAACTGTTAGTGTATTGAATTGTTAATTATGACTGACCAGATTCTATCAGTTTTACTTTTTTTTTAATAACAAAATACATTTTTAGTGTGGAATACTCTTTCTGATCCCTGACTCTATTTATGTCCAACAGCCCGGATGACATGAGTTGCAGCCCCTGAGTTAAATAACGCTAATGATATAAAATGATTAGTTGTACACATGATGGTTTGGATGCTAACCTCTCTCATCTTGTTGCGCTGTATGTTATGTCTGACATGAAAAACACTCTGTGATGATTGATCCTGGAGAAACCTTCGCTTTAATCTCCAAACATCTTTCACGGATGTTACAAAACCTAAAGAAAGACAGACAAAATGTTAAAATTCTAAAAAAATTTGACATCAATGTATTAATTACATTGCATCTCCATTAACATAAATGTTTTTTTTTCATGCTTAATTGTCAATACTAAAATAATAAAATGGTAACCTCTTTGATGCTCTTCTCATAGTCCTTGACCTCAACCACACCCTCCCCCCTCCACCCCTATTGCCCCAGGCAGCTTACCATCTGTTTTATCCACCGAAGTAGATGGATTGTTGTCTGCTGATGCTGGAGTCTTAAGTTTCAACGTTATCTGTGCACCATGACCTTGACCCACATTGAGGTCTCTCCTCTGACCTCTGCTGGATGACCTAGAAGAGGGGTCACCTTCACTTCGTTTGAAGAGAAGCTGGGTGCCACTGCCGATGGATCCGGTCTCAGCATAAGTGTCCAGGCTGCTCTGTGTTAACCAATTGAACGTCTTACCAGATGCTAACCAGTTCAAAAAAGTTAAATGAAAATTATTAGATAATTTCAACATTACAAAGATATTTTTAGAACTCATTGAATGAAGCGACTTCAAGCCTAAGCTAAGACCATAACCCCAATTTTTACTTTTAGAGAAGAATCAAGATAAAAACATTCTCAACGAAAAATGAATTGCATTAAATAATACAACCCTGACTTATCTTATCTTATACATTACAGACGCTTCATCTATACAGTAGATCATTGTATCCTGCGCATATCCATGGTTTATGTCTAGTCTTTGATTTTATTAGAGTTTTTAATGATGTTAAGTGCGCTGGTATTCCTGGTTTGTTCAGGCAACTCATTCCACGCCCAATGCCAGACGGGAAGATGGAGGATTTTCATGTGTTTGTTCTTTTGAATGGAGCAAGAAAAGTGTTTTTATCCTCATGCCCAATTGAGTGTTTAATATTATTTTTGTGATGCATTTCAAAGACCAAGAAATAATTAATTGCCTTGTGTATTATTACGAATTTGCTCTTTGTTCTATTCTCTAGTGTTTTTAGGTTTAGTAATTTAAGCACTGGAGTAACTCTGTCCTTGAAAGCACATTATAAAGTAATAGCTAATTGTAATCTTTTTTAGGTCTTACAAGAAAGCTGGTAGCTTGAGATACTGAATTCTATTACATTTATAACTGGGACTCTGCAATGAGATTAGAGCTAGAGAAGAGTAGAGACAGTATTGAGTCCCAGTTGAAGCAGTTAATGTAGCTGTTAAATTGTATGGTATCCTTGTCATGTCCCAACAGTATTGAGTCCCAGCTGAAGCAGTTAATGTAGCTGTTAAATCGTATGGTATTCTTGTAATGTCCCACCTGCCATGTCCATGGTTGCAGTAAACTGGTTCACATCTTGGGTTGCCCGCAGGCCCCCGTCCAGACTGTCCTCCCCTGTATCCATGGATTGAGTGACAAGTGTGCTAGCAAACAGTGGCGTCATGACAGCGTGTCGCTGTCTCCAAGAGGAGTGAACTGAGTACTCCTGAAATATAAGGGTATTTCTAAAATTGAAAATCAAAAAGTAGACTTGCTCAAACAATGAAATGGAGCTGATGATGGCATGACTGACTTGTTACATAATGATTTGATTGCAAGTAGCTCACACAATATCTTGTGAATACAGGGTATGATCTGCTGACAAATATTTTTTTTATGAGGAAATAAATTAAGTTTGCATTTGACTTTTTTTTCCCCACAGTTTTATGAAAGAAAAATTCCTTAGAATGTTGTATAAAATACAAAAACAATTTTTGTTAATAAAACAACAAATTAATTTTTGTTAATCAGAAAAAAAAGGGTGTAGTAGTTTCAGCAATTGTCTTATAAGTACAAATAATTTTGCCATGGTAGGTTAGATATTACATGATGTAAATTTAATTTAATCACTTTTGTTTACTGTCACTGATGAAGACAATTAACAAAATGTCCTAACTGTATTTGTTTATCAATAAAGCTTAAAATTAATTGTGTATCTTGTATATTATTTTAAAGGTTTACTTCAGCCCAACTCTGTATAATGACTTATAAATTTGTCCATGACACTAAATTAATCGAGCTGCATATCTTTAAATAAATTTAAATTACCGTTTATACTCGTTCTATAGCCCGTTCGTTCATAAGCCAACCCCCCCCACTTTTGGAAGGGAAAAGTATTAAAAGTGTATAACCCGATCGCAAGCCGACCCCCCAAAATAATAGGACAGCTTTAAAAAAATGGTACATATTTTTTTAAAACTAAAAGCTAAATCGGTCATTATGATTGTTTACTTTGTACTGCCTATCTTTGTCTTTCTGCTCTTTGTTAAGCAAGAGTTACCGGCATTAAAAAAAAATTATTTGGTAAACAGTGACGAAATCGTGTACATTAAAATCCGTGGTTGAAAACAAAATTTGTAAAACAATTTATTAAAACGTTCACAAAAATAAATAAAATCATTAAATAAGGTAAGTGCTGAATTTTAATACTATATTATAGCTTCTGATAGAGCAGTCAAATCTTGTAGAATGTGGAAAATGACATTGATAATCTACAATAACAACACCGATATTCAATATCCAAGTAGAAATCTCCTATGACCTGCTCATAAGCTGACCCCCCACTTTTTCCCCTAGATTTTGTCCAAAAAAGGTCGGCTTGCGAACGAGTATATACGGTAAGATTCATAAAATCATTATTTGGCTTAAAAGTTTCACTGGAACGATTATTTTGTATTCAAAGATATTGTTTGCACTATGATCTATGCCAGGGTTAGGCACTGAAAGGTAATTCTGTTTATGACAAGACTGGTGTGACATAATAATTGTATAAACTTAATAACACAATAGTCAACCTGTTACAAATAACATCATAAGATTCCCACTTTTTAAGTGGTCAGGAACATATATCTACTTCAACTACTATAGACTTCTAAAACCCCCAAAATTCTATAGATATTTCTTAGAGTAACTAACTTTTAAAAAATAATTATTAAAGACCACCAATAGCCTTTCTTTAAAATTTCATGGCTTTTTAAGAATTCTGATTGAAATCACAGATATTTTTAGGCATTTTCCATTTTTTTCTTTTCCAATTAATTGCTACAATTTATCATAATTTAAAAAAAAATCAAAGTGAAACAGTCTCAAATGGGATATCTTAAGTGCAAGAGCATGAGTAAAGTTTAGCTGATGAAGGTATAAATTTAGAACTATAACCTTATAAAGTATGTAGGTGTTGGTAGGGATTTGAGTAGGGGATAATAACAAAACTATAGGGTTGAACTTTAAAACATTTACACCCATAACATGATGAATGAGTAATGAACCTCTAAAATTACTCAATGAGAATTACCTGAAAAGTGCATTCACTGAGAGCGTGTTCAAATATCTCCCGCTGGTAGTCTGGAGACTTGGACGTGGCTTGAAGTAAGAGGTTGGTGGCATACGCCAGGTAATGTGGCTCAGTGTTGGGGTGAATACATCGCCTCCAGCATGGAAATGGTGCGCTCAAGTGTGCCCTCGGGGAGTCGAGTGTCACTGCTCCAAAAATTCTGGCAAATCAACCTGGAAACAATTATTGACAACCAACTGTCAGATATCAAAATAATTATCTATTCTTTTGAAAAATTTGCAGTTATGAATACATAAATTATTTTTCTGTATTAAATAAGTGAACAGAAAACACTGACTTCTTCTATTCATCCCAGATTTTAACAAATTAATAATTAGCCCAAAAGTGTTCAGTACAAATATGCCATTCTCTGTTTAGTCCAATGTACATTAAAACAATTGAATTGCTCACCTGCAAGCTAGATCCTCATCACACAGACCTTTCAATAGAGCCTCTTTGGTCAAGATCATCACCTGACCATCAACATCACTAACCAGATCTCTAAGTAGATCAAAGTAACCACAAACCATTGACATTAAAAAATTGATCTCATTAACTTTGATACTATGGTCTTTATAAGGTAAGGTTGAAATAAAATAAGTTAAGTTTTATTGACCCAAATAATAGCAAATTGTTTTGACATTATTACAAAAAATGGTTTTAGTCTTGTAAATGTTTGAGTTTACATGTGTTGGTCTGCGGCAAAACTTTCCGTTAATCCTTGTGTCACCCAAACAAGTGTTAATTTTGATTTCGTCGGCACTTTAAATAGTCTTAGTTTTTTTAATTTAAAAGCATTTCTCTGCTTTTTTCAATAAGGTCATGATGTCTGTAGTCAACTCGTCTTTGGTTGGTTTACTCTTTTTGCAAGCAACTTAATCCTTTGTTTTCACAATGGAAAATATGAATACCGTATATACTCGTTCTATAGCCAGTTCATTCATAAGCCGACCCTCCCCCCCCCCAATCTATTGGAAGAGAAGAGTATACAAAGTGTGAAACCCGCTTGTAAGCCGACCCCAAAAAATAATAGGACAGCGTAAACAAAATGATACACATTTTTTTAAAACTACAAGCTAAATCGGTCATTATGATTGTTTACTTTGTACTACCCATCTTTTATCTTTGTGCTCTTTGTTAGGTATTAGGGGTACTTTATTATTTTATTTAAAAAAATTTTTTTTCTTTCTTTGGTTAACAGTTGTGAAAGCGCGTACATTAAAATTCGTTGTTGAAAACAAAATTTGTAAAACAATTTATTAAAACATTCACAAAAAAAAATAATAAAATGAGTAAATAAGGTAAGTATAGATGTTTAATAATATTTAATCGCTTCTGGTAGAACTGTCGAATCTTGTAGAATGTAGAAAAGGATCTTGGTGATCTACAATAACAACATCGATATTCAATATACATGCAGAAAACACCTATGACCTTGCTCGTAAGCCGACCCCCCCAACCTTCCCCTAGATTTTGTCCAAAAAATGTCGTCTTTAGAACGAGTATATACAGCACGTATGGCGTTATGCCAAAAATGTCTTAATAAGTCCATTTAACTGCTGTTCCCCACAATAATAACAAAACATTACCAGCCTGATTCAGATAGCTATTTATGTTTAAAATTATTTCAAGGACTCAATAATATTCAGGTATATCCTAAAGTTTTTCCAATAATAAATAACTTTAACATTTATAACAGAGTTTGTAAATAATGTATATAGAAGAATAAGTATCATGTTGGTGGCACAAGAGATCTTTAAAAATAACTAAATCTTACCTGTAATTGTCATAAGACCACATTAAAATATCCAGGATAATTTTTCTGCAAGACGGATTTCTTTGGCCTGAGTAGCGTGTCATGGCCTGAAGTAGAGGCAACAGTTCAGACCCTGTCAGCTTCACCTTCAAGGCTCTGACGATTTTAAGGGAGACAACTTGGGTCTCCTCATCCCTAAAACCAGAGGAAACGGAAATGTAAGAAATACTTTTATATTTTTTGCCTGTCAAATTACATTGATGACTCAAACTAAAATATTTGAAAACATTTAACCCTCTTGTTATTGCAGTCCGCAATAAAAAAAATATTAAAAAATCATTAGATTTTACAACAATAAAAAAAAATCACTATTTCATTTCTAGAGAAAATACAAAATATCACAGTGTATATTTCTACGTTTATACATTTGTTACAGTTGTACAAAATAGTTCAGATAAGTGAAATGTTTAAACCGAAGGTCAAGTAAAGGTATGTAAACATTGCCATACATGTTATGGGGGAAAGACTTTGAGAGTCTAACCTGTGAATCAAGAAATCTGCCAGCCCCTTGCTATTCATCTCAAGGTAGGCATTCTCCATGTGGTCCACGTGCCCTAGGATGACCTCCAGACACTGGGCTCTAGTGTGGCCATGGAGCTTGGGCAACAGGTACAAAAGTTTGCCTGTGAATCTGTCCAATTATAATGAAATGTTTATTTATATGTAAATTTATGCAGAATCGTCTTTCAATCCAAAACTTTTACATATGGCATCAATATGCTAAAATTTAACAAAACTTTGTCTAAACTAATCTGCCCATTGTATTCTGCCATGTTATATATTGTATTCTGCCATGTTATATATTGTATTCTGACATGTTATATATTGTTTTCTGCCATGTTATATATTGTATTCTACCATGTTATATATTGTATTCTGCCATGTTATATATTGTATTCTGACATGTTATATATTGTATTCTGACATGTTATATATTGTTTTCTGCCATGTTATATATTGTATTCTACCATGTTATATATTGTATTCTACCATGTTATATATTGTATTCTGCCATGTTATATATTGTATTCTACCATGTTATATATTGTATTCTACCATGTTATATATTGTATTCTACCATGTTATATATTGTATTCTACCATGTTATATATTGTATTCTGCCATGTTATATATTGTATTCTGCCATGTTATATATTGTATTCTACCATGTTATATATTGTATTCTGCCATGTTATATATTGTATTCTACCATGTTATATATTGTATTCTACCATATTATATAATGCATTCTACCATGTTATATATTGTAACCTACCATGTTATATATTGTATACTACCATGTTATATATTGTATTCTACCATGTTATATATTGTATTCTATCATGTTATATATTGTAATCTACCATGTTATATATTGTATTCTATCATGTTATATATACCTTGCTGTGAATGGGAGATAGTTGACGTGGATCCCATGGACACAGGTCATGAATACATCCACTCGACTGTCGGCCAGGCCATTCAAATTTACTGTGGTGGTCTCATGGAATGTTCCATCAGTTTCTTTATCAACATCAGCAAGGTAACGAAAGATAAGGCCAACAACCTCGGCCGTCGCAGCATAAACCCACTTCAGGCCATGGCTCAACAAGTTGGCCAGTGTGCAGAAATACCTACAAAAATAACAGTCATTTTAACATGGGGTGACCCATATGAAGGATTGTGTTCTAATTGTAAGCCCTGTGTGCTGTGACCCATATGTAGGATTGTGTGATTATTGTACGCGCTGTGTGGCGTGACCCATATGAAGGAATGTGTGCTTGCATGCAGCTCAGAAATAATAAAAGTTTGCAGCTTTGGTTGAGAAGAGAATTCTTTACGATAAGTAAATAAAAAATTATTTAACAGCATATTTGGAGATTTCAATCAACAGCTATACTTTGCAATAAAGGGTGACATACTATGCAATAAAGGGTGACATACTATGCAATAAAGGGTGACATACTATGCAATAAAGGGTGACATACTATGCAATAAAGGGTGACATACTGATACTATGAGAAGTTTGATACACAAGTGCTTTAGAAAGGTTGAGAAATGTTAAAAATGAAACTAATAATGTTATTATTTCATTAAAAAATCTACCTGTCTTTGTCAACTGGTGCAGAGGGGCCATAAGGAGGAAATTTGCACGCAAGTAAAACACCTACAACCTGCACACCTGTTGTGGACTGCATTTCTTTGGACTTGGCATTTTTTAACATGCTGTATACAGCACTGCAATCAAAAGTCAGGAAGTATTCATCAACAAACATCTTGAGAAATAATAAAGAAAATATTTGATAGGTGGAGTTTATGATTATTTTTACTGTTGTGTAAACTTCTAATTAAATATGAATGTGACTCAAAACACTGACAACTCCAGTTTGATAGCTCCGAACTAACAGAGAAGACAAGTCAGAGTTACATTAAAACTTACTCGTAGGGAAAGTCTACTCTGTCGTGCCAGCATTCAAGAACAGTTTTCAGCAACTCCAGATTATTCCTGTAAATGGGACGCACCGAGTGGTAGATGTTTTCTACTATCAGACGAACCACACAAGAAGCCATTGCCCTTTCCTCAACAGATTCCTGTATCATACAGAAAAAACAATGACTATTGAATTTATGAAGAACATATAAAATTAAATTCCTAAAGAGAAAAATATTTGAAAACAAAAATAATTTTATGAAATGATTGATTTATTGTCAATAATAATTTCTTGATTATTTTTTTTTAAACTTTACTTTTATTGGTAACAATTAGCTACATGTATAAAGTAAAGTTTTGTCATGTTAACAAAAGGACCAGGTATGTAGTGCAGAGAGGTAAGCATTAAAAGCCATGACTTCACCCCTGGGATGGCTGTTGTGTGCCATGTGACCATGGTGATGACAACATCAACAACAAAGTAGTTCAGGCCACTTCTGCTGACAGCAGGCGTGAGAATCAGCTGACATAGAGGGCGCAACCAGAACGTGGCATATGGCAGAAAGATCTATGGAACAAAAATTGAAGCTGAGATTAAAAGGTTATCTAAATTTAAAAAAAACGTAAAAAACAAAGTTTTTGACTATAAATCCTTTATGTACGATAAGAAACTTAAAAGAATGTTCATTATAATACGCAGCGCAAGACCATCCAAAAATACAAAATTATAGTTGTGTCGTAAAACATGTTTAATATAATGCGCACCGATCAGGAATAGCCTATGTTTATAAAAAGTGTTGTCAATAAAATACGCACCTTATTGCGCGACAGAAAGGTTGTTCAATATAATGCTCACCCTTACACTCTATCTCAAAAAATGACATGATACATAGGAATAAATAAAATAATCTAAAAAATCAATAATTCAATTACGGTACATGTGATCGATCTGAAATTTTGATACATTGTTTTTATCATCGCCACGAAACTGCCTGCTAAATTTCAGCTCGCTAGCTTAAGAGGAAGTGGGTTAAAAATCGATCCAAAGTTTTGGCGACAAGCAGACAAGCAATCAACCAGACACCACGAGTTAATATAAAGGATTTAAAAATATGAATAGATGTAGAATTAACAAAATAAAATCTATTTGAAACTGTAAGGTAATTTTTAGAAAATTACACCTCTTTTAGAATATATTGAGTGTGTCCTAGTGTAATACAAGCTGTCTTAGTTATTAAATAAGTTTGGGGTCAAAAGATCTCCTTTTGCTCACCAAATAAGTTACTGTTAGTAAATAGAAAGATTGTGGTCCAAAGATTAAGCTTTGCTAATTTGCTGTGTGTAAACAAAGCTAAGGGAACTAACAAAACTAACACAGTTATGTACCTGGCCACAGTTCATAACCAGTTTGGCTATAAATAGTTTGATGTTTAAATGTGTATTTGAGTCCTTCATCTTCTCCTGTAAGTAGGTCATCCAAGCTGGCATCTCAGTCGGTATGACACCCTGAACAATAATTAACATTTGACAGACATTCACAGAAACCCAAATAATATTGTTATCGTAAAATCCAAATATTTTCATTATTATGTATCAAAATAAGTCTTCAAATTAAATTTTTAGTGATTTTTTTAGGTGTGTGTGTGTGTGGGGCGGAGCTACACATAGCTGTCATCTGTTGGAGTATTTACCTGTGGAATCTCAGGTGTGATAGTTTTGGCTGTAATCTGTTGGAGTACTTACCTGAGGAATCTCAGGTGTGATAGTTTTGGCTGTAATCTGTTGGAGTACTTACCTGAGGAATCTCAGGTGTGATAGTTTTGGCTGTAATCTATTGGAGTACTTACCTGAGGAATCTCAGGTGTGATAGTTTTGGCTGTAATCTGTTGGAGTACTTACCTGAGGAATCTCAGGTGTGATAGTTTTGGCTGTAATCTGTTGGAGTACTTACCTGAGGAATCTCAGGTGTGATAGTTTTGGCTGTAATCTGTTGGAGTACTTACCTGAGGAATCTCAGGTGTGATAGTTTTGGCTGTAATCTGTTGGAGTACTTACCTGTGGAATCTCAGGTGTGATAGTTTTGGCTGTAATCTGTTGGAGTACTTACCTGAGGGATCTCAGGTGTGATAGTTTTGGCTGTAATCTGTTGGAGTACTTACCTGAGGAATCTCAGGTGTGATAGTTTTGGCTGTAATCTGTTGGAGTACTTACCTGTGGAATCTCAGGTGTGATAGTTTTGGCTGTAATCTGTTGGAGTACTTACCTGTGGAATCTCAGGTGTGATAGTTTTGGCTGTAATCTGTTGGAGTACTTACCTGTGGAATCTCAGGTGTGATAGTTTTGGCTGTAATCTGTTGGAGTACTTACCTGAGGGAATCTCAGGTGTGATAGTTTTGGCTGTAATCTGTTGGAGTACTTACCTGTGGAATCTCAGGTGTGATAGTTTTGGCTGTAATCTGTTGGAGTACTTACCTGTGGAATCTCAGGTGTGATGTTTTGCTGTAATTGTTGGAGTACTTACCTGAGGAATCTCAGGTGTGATAGTTTTGGCTGTAATCTGTTGGAGTACTTACCTGAGGAATCTCAGGTGTGATAGTTTTGGCTGTAATCTGTTGGAGTACTTACCTGAGGAATCTCAGGTGTGATAGTTCTTTGAGTTCTGTGATAGTTTTGGCTGTAATCTGTTGGAGTACTTACCTGAGGAATCTCAGGTGTGATAGTTTTGGCTGTAATCTGTTACAGTACTTATCTGTAGAATGTCAGGTGTGATAGTTTGGGCTGTAATCCATTAGAGTACTTACCTGAGGAATCTCAGGTGTAATTTTTTTGGCCATCATGTGTTTGAGAAGTGCAATCAGTGGTGCCATGCACTCATGTTGATTGAGCTCATCCATATCCAGCTCTATAAACTCATTTGAAACTGACATATCCACAGACTGAAATATTCAAAATAATGATGGACGGATTACTCTTAGGCTACTGTCATGCTTACATAATCTTTGTCCCATAACCTTGTGGTCGTAGGCGTTCTAATTTTTCCATTAGAACTTTCTCGGGGCTTGGTAGACTTGGCGGCGCCCATCTCCTATCCAAGTCAGCGGAGGACTTTTTTTTAGCAACAGTCATTCATCAACAAGTTTTATTGTGGCTTAATGGGGCTAGATCCCACGCTCCTCAGCTTGTGAGGTGAGCGCACTATTGACTTTGCTATCCAGCTGCCAATCTTTACATAATCTTTACTTATTTTTATAACTCATTTATCATTGCTATCATAAAATTTACTTATAAAAATGTTTTGAAAGGAAAATTAATTTGAACTTTTCATTTTAATCTTTTTGAATGTCTTTTAAAAAAGAAAATTAAATAAAAGGAAATGAAGTTCCTAAAGCTAAAATTTACAAGACTCAAAAGATAATGTTAGTTATAAATTTGTATTTTAGAATACCACACGAGGGAAAGTAGAAAAATTAATTTTAAGGCTTCATTAAATTAACATATTGAAGCGCCTTAAAGTTAAACATGAGACTAAGTTCAATACTCCTACTTACTGGATCATCTTCTGTGCTTGACCGACTGATTATTTTTATGCCTGCCTGACCATAAGATCCATTCTGAAATTGAAATAGGAAGCCGCATTTTCTTTTTATTTCATCATTTTAACATAAACTTTATATTCATTAAAAAAATATTTAGGTCTCAATATACAATGAACATACCCCCACAGATATAAAGACATTAAGTTAAGTTCTTTTGAGCTTGTCAATACCAACCTGTCCAACGTTTGACATGTTGAAGTCATACTGATTTAAGTCCTCAGTCAAGCTGCTGTCGGCTAGGTACTGTGTGGCCAGGTGTAGTGATGGTGTTACCTCCTCTAGAGGTCTGTTTGTGTCGCTCCCCTTTTCTCTCATTTCATGACGAATAGAAACAAATCTTTTACGTCTTTCAATGGGATCCTGTCAGGGTAAAAAAGTTTTGTACACTATTCAAAGATGTAAAAATTTGATATTTTTAATGTAGCACGTTCAAATAATTGATTGTTTTTATATTTATGATTTTCAGGGGAGCTAGTTTTGTCAATTTAACTTAATTCCATTCTAAATAATTCAACATAAAATTAAGACTTACCTTTATATCAGTTTCAAACTCGAAAACATGATTCAAATTAACAATGTTCTCCAGCAAAAATTGACCCTTAAATAAAGATGTATAAAAGATCTAGATCAAAATGAAATCTAATAAATTTGAATTCTAATAAAGGAGTAAATAAATTGTGTTAAATATAAATAATTTATACCAACTTATGTTTGTTTTCTTGATAAGAAATATTAATAAATTTTTAAATTTATTTTAAATTTAATTTATTTCATTGTTTACTTTTATTTTGTTTAAAACTTACAGTACACATATTTTGAATTTTGTCAAGTTAATGACAGCAAGTTAATAAAATAAAAGATTTTTGTTTTGTTTTTGAACAGATCATCATTATTTCATTGATTACAATTTTTTGGGTTTATGAACCAAGTTTGTAACAATAGATTACGCTTTGTAGCCTGAGGCACCACTCTAATATCCTCTTCTTTAGGCAATGCTCACCTTGACCACGTTATCTTGAAAGAGAAATCCTTTATAAAACTTGCTCTCAGTCTGGACACAAGAGATGATGGCCACCAGAAGGTTGTATGCAAAGCAATGGTATTGGCGTCTCAGGTCCATCAACAGTGTTTCACCCCGGGTGTCTTCACTTTTTGCATCATTGGCACATCTGAGAGGGTATATTTTAACAAACTCATCAAAAATTCAATTTTTTTTTAAACACTTTGTGTTTGATGTAATACAATTTCAACCTAGCTCTTTAAAAGTTATTTTAAGCAGATTTTTTAAAAAATAACTGATGTAACCAAAATTTCAAACTAGCTCTGTAACAATTATTTTAAGCAGGTTTTAAAAAATAATGGATAAAACAAAATTTCAAACCAGCACTGTAACAATTATTTTAAGCAGATTTTTGTAAAATAATAGATGTAACAAAAATTTCAACCTAGCTCTGTAGTAATTAATTAAAGTAGATTTTGTAAAATAATAGATGTAACAAAAATTTCCAACCAACTTTGTTATTTTCTGAGTCATTTCTTTGCCTGTTTGATCCGATCCATGGCAGAACTTTCTGATTGATGACGGAAGACTTGGAGTTGACCTCATCTTTACCCAGGCAGCCGTACATGACCTCCAGCAGCTGGAAGCTGCAGATTTTGTTGGTCAGCTGAGTCAGGAGGAGACTCTCAGAATTCTGAAATTATTTTAAGTCATAGATTTGTTGATGATTTGTTGATGTTTTGTTGATGTTTTGTTGATGATTTTTTGATGTTTTGTTGACATGTAATCATTGAATGGCTTTGTCAAATCTACAACTATTAACGAAAGTGCTTTAAATGAATAGCTCGATGACTGACTAATATGAATTTACACTAAGCCATAAAAGGGGAAGACAGAGTAATTGACAGCAGCTGTCTAAAAAATAACATAAGTGTCTTGTTGGAGAGTGAGGTGTTTGGACACAAAACTTATAAATGGAAGCTCAGGTCTCTTGTATTTTGTCATTTAAGTATAGCACAGCATTAGTCTTGTGATCACAATGACAGCTTTGATATTGTGATCAACAATGACATCTTGGGTTTTGTGATCAAATATTATAAACCATAGTTTAACATAGACCATTGTACAAAAAGATGGTAAACTTTCTGTTGTTCCTCATACAAATGTGGCTATCCTAGAAAGTAAAGGCTTGACTTTGTCTTAACATCTTTGCACTTTACCAGCAACATTCTTTCTGTTGTTCCTCATACAAATGTGGCTATCTTAGAAAGTAAAGGCTTGACTTTGTCTTAACATCTTTGCACTTTACCAGCAACATTCTTTCTGTTGTTCCTCATACAAATGTGGCTATCCTAGAAAGTAAAGGCTTGACTTTGTCTTAGCATCTTTGCACTTTACCAGCAACATTCTGTTCAACGTAACAGGCTCTCAAATATTGGATATTTTTGTTAGTCCAGCTCACGCACTTGATATCTCCTAGAGTCTCTTTTTTCTTTAAATGACACAACTAATATGGTTGCTACTATTCTAAACTTTAAGTGAGCTACTTGGGACACAGATCATTATAATGGACCAACATTAGAAATAAAAGAATATAGTAGATCAGACTATTTACCGTGCTCAGCTTGACATCGATGAAACTGATCAGATCATGAATTTGATTACAGAAAAACTCCTTCATTGTTGCAGGGGAGACTTTCCTCAGCAAGGGCAGACAAACCTTCTCTATAGCCGCTCTACGGATTTCAGGTGTGAAGGACGTGTTTAGAAATATGCCAAATGGGACATCAAGGGCGGGTCTCTGCTGGTTCAATGGGAGTCTGGAACAAAAGAGTAACCAAATATATTTCATTAAAAAGTATATGCATATCAAAAATAATTACACACTTAATTAATGACCATTGTGAAAACAGACTTATAACAAATGTACTGATCTCAAGACCAACATAAAAACACACCATGAGTGATGATGTGAAGACTATTATAAAAACAAGTCTTATGATGTTCAGATAGTCAAACCACATAATTTCTAGGATAGCTAATTTTCATTAATAATAAACGAATTTGTGAATAAATTTTAATATTACTAGAAAGGTTATTGGGGAGGGAGGTAAAGGTTGGGGACTGAAAAGTGTTGTGTAGAAGAATAATTCTCATGAGACACTGATTGATTTACATACATTTTATTTACATGTTTCCATTCTAGTGGCTGATGTTTTTTTTATTGCAACTATTACTTTTGATACTGTTTACCTTTATAACAATCGATTCAATAGTTCATAGAATTAGAAAAACTCCTATTTTTACCTTTGAATAAATCTGCTGATGGCCATCTGGATGACTTCTTCGTGTGGATGCTTCTCTTCCTTGCAGTAAACACTTATCAACATTTCCAGCAACATCAAACTTCCTGTCATCTCCATAGCAACCAATACCTAAAGCATTATTAAACATCTAAATTTTCCAGCCAAACTCTATAAAACAAACTACAACTATGTCTTACTGTGTCTGCTTTTGTTGTGGAAGGCTTTATTAGCCTAAACAAGGGCTCTCAAATTTAGATGAAGGCATGTGTCATATTATCACTTTAAGAGATGTGTCAAGGGCCGCACCACCCACCCCCACAAACAACCCAACCCTAGTAAACAAAAAAACACTTCATACGTCTGAACTCATTTTACTACTTATCACTAATAATAACTACAGCTGTATTTACTTGCTTACGTCAGATTTTATTTTAATAAGGATATAAAAATACGCAATAAAATTTGATGTGTATCAGTATTAGCTGTCTGCATTTCATGAATAGTGCATATTTTGTAAGCTTACTGGCAGGTCACAAGAAAACCTCTTGGTGGACCGCATGCGGCCCGCAGTCCGCGTGTTTAAGACACCTGGCCTAAACATTCATTTTTTGTTATAGTCCTTTATTATTTCTTATAGCCTCATTCTGAAAGAAGGCCCTCACAATAAAAAGAAGTGAAATCAATAACTAATGCATTAATAAATAGAGAGAATCGTTTTGTGTCACTAAATTAAGGCAATTATTTCTTTAAAATATTACATATATCAATTGTCATTTTGATTAGTAACTTTAGCAGAACTAATATAAATAGTATAGTGGTACTGAATGAGCTCAGTTACCTTATCAATAGACATTATGTAATCCTTGAACTTGGAAGTACCAATTTCAAACTCAGAACTCTTCAGGGGAAAATTGTCAGCAATGAATCGATTCAGAGTTTCTCTAAAAGAAGAAATGAACAATTTAAAGACAACCTTCTACACCCAATACCTTTCAGAGATGACAAAATGAATTCGTTTATTCTCAACTTTAAAAATGTCCAAAAAGAACTTGATGAAAACTTCTCTTTGTATTCCGGCAACCTAAAGATAAATTAGCTGTTTAAAATAGTTCAATACAGCATATTATCAGGGTCTAAAAATAATCATTTTTAATTACAATATTTTTTAATTTTTTTTTAGTCCCATAACCTCTTTTTAGTGGTCGTAGGGGATTCTAATATTTCCATTAGAACATTCTCGGGCTTAGTAGAACGTTGCGGCGCCCATTCCTCTCCAGGTCAGCGGAGGACTTTCTTAGCGTTAGTAATTCCTCAACATTTGTATAGTGGCTTTAACGTGGGCTCGGTCCCACGCCCCTCAGCTTGTGAGGCGAGCACACTATTGACTTCGCTATCCAGCCGCCAATTACAATATATATAATTATAAAATACAAACTCCTCTATTTATTTTTGTGTGGTATTGTAGTCACAGAATGCAAAAGTTACAAAATGACAGTTAATGCTATAGCTCTTATAATAATTTCTTTTTCTTTCAATCTTACTTAAGTTCATCTTCAGATTTCCTTTCAGTACAGCAAAGAATGCCAACAAATTCAGAGCCTGGTTCTGTGTATAATGAGAGAGAAAAATCATCAACTAATGTATACCTTTTAAATAAGAGCAATTAAAACATTTAAAATATATGCAAATGAATATTATTTCACTTAATTAATAACTCCTTATCTGAATGAATGGTACTTTGAATTCCCATTGAAATATTAAATTTATCATTGTGAGAGAGAAAACATAATTAAAAGTTGTAAATAAGATGCCATGCTTGCCACTTTCTAGATCAAATGATTTGCCAGGGTTATTTGTAATTTAGGGCAAAGGATACGACATATTTTTCTCATAAAAAGTTAACTCAAGAATATTTAGCACTGTAAGGATCATCAAACTCAGCCAAGGATCCATATCTCAAAACAGCACTAGCTTTGAACAGTTCAGAATTGACACAAGTTTATTTTAACTTGGTTATAAATAAGTTGTTCTTTACTTATTCCTTTTATCTTATCTTATCTGTTTACAGACGCTCCTTCTATACAGAAGATTATTGCGTCCTACGCTTATCTATGGTTTGTGTTTAGTCCTGCATTTTTATTAGAGATTTAAATGTTGATAAAGTGTTGGTTTTCCTGGATTCTTCAGGCAACCCATTCCACGCCTGAATTCCGGACGGGAAAAAGGAAAACTTGTATGTGTTTGTTCTTGCATACGGAATAAGAAAGGTGTTTTTATCCTTATGTCTATCTGAGGGTTGTATTAAGTTATCTTTGTGTTGTATTTCTAAATTAGAATTAATTGCTTTATGTATGATTACTACTTTGCTCTTAGTTCTTCTATCCTCTAGTGTTTCAAGGTTTAATGATTTAACTAATGGTGTTATTCTTGTCAGTTTCGAATATTCTCCAGTAATGAATCTGGCAGCTCTTTTTTGAATTTGTTCTAGTTTATCAATGTTTTCTTTGGTGGATGGGTCCCATACAGAAGATGCATATTCTAGTACAGGTCTCACCAAAGTGAGGTAGCATTTTAGTTTTACACAAATGAAGTAATTCTAAGGCTCTTAAAATAATTTCATGTGGGCTCCTATATAGATCTTATGACAGAATATCTCCTACTGACTCATGCTTGAATATTTACAAAAACAAAAAAATCAGTTAGTGCCCAAAATGAATCCTGTTTGAGAGCAATTATGACAAATGTTTGAAAAGTTTGGAACGGTCAAAGACATTTTAAAATGGCAACTCATAACTTGATAGTTGATTATTCTTATTGCTAAATGGTTGAAAACTCATAAAATGTTACTGAACCTTAAAACTCATTGTGGTCCTGATATCTCTGAGCATCAGCTGGTACATACTGAACACAGATTTAAAAGACTTGTGAGTGGAATCAGTGGCACACTGTCAGAAACAAAACATCAATTAGAGCAAAATTTAAAATAGGCCATTGCAGTTTCAAAATGACTTTCATTACATTACTTTCATTTCTAGTGCAACTTTTGACCACTTCAAGGATTGATGACACAACCTGAGATATTTTTAAACATTTAACCCTCTACGACTAAGATTTGACAAACAATCAAAATGGTATAAATAAACAGAGCCACATTTATTTTCATCTGAAATTAATTTGATAAGCACAAAGATATGAATGGGGTGTGATGTTGTAAAAGAACATTGAAAAGAAACATGGACACAGGTTCTTGCTGACCTTGCTGTCAATGAGGAGCAGCTTGGTGAGGATGAGCAGAGCCAGACTCTGGGTTTCTGATGTACCATGGTCACCCCACCAGGGAGTGAGCTTATCCCAGTGGTCAAGGATGTCCTGACACAGCCGAACTCCATCCCTTGGACATTTAATAACAATCAGTTCATAGAATTATATATTATAACAATTGACGAGTTTCGGTAAACATTTGCCTCATGAAACAGACTTTACATGAAACATTACACACACAAAAAAACTACCATCTCTAGAACAAATTATCTGAAGTCATAAGAATAGGAAATAGTTGTTTTTTTTTAAAATCCAACCAAAGTCAACATATTTTCTTCAGATAAGCTTGATCTGGGTAAAATCTTTTCCCTTTAAGAAAGTATACCAGGAATAATTTTCCATTGCTTCACAATATGTTATAATTTACCTGTTGGCTTTCTTAACAGTTACAACATAAAAAAATCCCTCATGAAATAAATAATGAGGAAGTGAAGTAAGGAAGTGATTTTTTTCTAAGTGCTTTAGAAAAACTTTATTAGAGTGTCTTGAACTGAACTTTCATTTTTTAAATTATTCAAAATTTTTGTTTACTTGATTAAATCCTATTTTTTTCTTTATAATAAATCTAATCTATTTTTAAAAGGAAAATTTACATTTATGATAATATTATGTATCTTGTGTTTTGAAAAAAAAAGAAAAAGAAAACAAGACAATTAAATTATGCTTTTAAAATCTTTTAACAAATCCCTTAAATTATGAATGTAATTTTTCTTTAAAATTCGCACAAATGTCAGAATAGGTAAAAAAAACCTTTAGTGCTGGGAAAATTTGCAGACGTTGAAATTATAAATACCTTTTTCGAAGTGACCTGTCTCTGGCCACGAGATCAAGAACAGCAACTAACACGTTCCCAATGCAAGCGCTGTCACATTTTGTCTTCTGGAGCAGAGTCTCTAGGATGTTTCGACCTGATGTAGCAATGTAGGTCGCAATAGTTGACCCCAGAATGGTGAAAAAATAATCACCATGATTTACCACGATGCCTTTAGAGTGACCTTGAACTTTTGATTTGTCCAGGAGTTTTGCTATCAGCAAGTCAGGCTGATTATGTGAAAGAAAGAGTTCATTAGAATAGAAACATTATTATCATTTTCTTATGCATGAACAGCCAAGGGGAAAATAAAGGTGAAATCATGCACATAGCAATTAAAAGAAAAGTTTTTAGCTACCGTATATACTCGAACAAAAAATTAACTCCGGGTAATAAGCTAATATACCGACTAAGACCTGATAAAACGGAGTAAACAGTCATAATAAGATGGAATTTATTTAAATACCATATTATGTTTCACTCGTCAACTTGCCAGAATTATTGAATTCGCCGCGCACACGACGATCCCCCCCACCCCCCAATAGGGTGGGTGGGGTTGAGCTACACTGGCCATTTACCAAGGCACGCTCTGACTCAATTTAAAAAGAAAAATTTCCTTCCCCCCCAACCCACTGTAGATGTATAACAGTGGGGGAGGGGAGGTGTCTATTCTCGCGGTCTTGTCAAAGCAAGAGGCTTCCTTTTATATAAACATCAAAGACCTGTCTAGCCTTCTCTCCCCCACCCTCATTATCCCTAACTAGAAAACTCCGTAACTTGTCCCCCCCCCCGGTCCCTTTGAATTCACTTAGAGCGCTGTAGTAATAGCCGTGACCTTTGACCGTACAGTGCCTCGACAACTAAGCAAATTAAAATTAAAAAAAAAGCATTCATTAGCCGTAGACGAAGTAAACTAAAAGTGATGACGTGTATATTATTTAGATACCGGAATAGGGAGAAAGCGATTTGAAGTCACCGTCGCTAACACAACAAAAACGAACTCCGGGGTAAAAAGCTATTACGGGCTTATTGAAGTTGCAGCTGAATAAATTATTTAAATTCCGAAGACTTAAAACTAAAATAAATAAGCCTAAACACTTTTTAAAGATGAGTGTAAGCGGTCGTTCGATAGTTGTAACTACGGTAAACACTAGTCCTAGCGTAATGGTAGTCAATTATTAACAAATTGAAGCAATATTTGCGACTTTTTTCCACATGCGCAGAACGATGCGCGAACGACTATGAAGTAAAGTACCTACAAATATATTTAAAATATATTTATTTGAATATTGATTGTTTTCCTCTGGGTCCTTATACAAATAAATGCCTTGGTATTTATTAGTAATAAACTTACACTAAGATTATGACTTTAATTCTATAGCCGGTTCGTTCATAAGCCGACCCCCCCCCACTTTTGGAAGAGAAAAGTATTAAAAGTATATAACCCGCTCGCAAGCCGACCCCCCAAAAATAATAGGACAGCTTAAACAAAATGGTACACATTTTTTTAAAACTACAAGCTAAATCGGTCATTATGATTGTTTACTTTGTACTGCCTATCTTTGTCTTTGTGCTCATTGTTAGGCAAGAGTTACGGGTATTTTAAAAAATATAAAAATTCTTTGGTAAACGGCGACGAAAGCGCGCGCATTAAAATTTGTTGTTGAAAACAAAATTTGTAAAACAGTTTATTAAAACCTTCACAAAAATAAATGAAATGATTAAATAAGGTAAGTGCAGATGTTTAATAGTATATTATAGCTTCTGGAAGAGCAGTTGAATCTTGTAGAATGTAGAAAAGGACTTTGATGATCTACAATAGCAACACCGATATTCAATGTACAGGCAGAAATACACTGATGACCCGCTCCTAAGCCGACCCCCCAACTTTTACCCCTAGATTTTGTCCAAAAAAGGTCGGCATGCAAACGACTATATATGGTAATTTGGCCTGTAGACAACCTTGAACCCGTAGACATGCTAAGTTATGAACTGGTAAGGGAGGCAATTCAACAATACTAGTCAGCTTAAGACAAATCAGAAAATGTTGAATCAATGAAAAATAATCTGATGGTCTGTGAGGTTCAAAAGGGGATTTTAGCTCCAGTGACAAGGAATAATTGTCATTCCAGATCATTTAGTTCTACTTACTGGTAAGTCAAGCTCCAGTGACAAGGAATAATTGTCATTCCAGATCATTTAGTTCTTCTTACCGGTAAGTCAAGCTCCAGTGACAAGGAATAATTGTTATTCCAGATCATTTAGTTCTACTTACTGGTAAGTCAAGCTCCAGTGACAGAGTCAGCAATGACTTTGCCAGATTTACAGCCGGTTGGCTCAGGTTGACATGACTTAACTCCTCAACACCAAGCTTGTCAACAATGCCCTGGTTGGGATTCAAGTTTAAATTATTAAAATGGTGTGAACAATATTTCTTTTAAAAATAACATACTGCTGGAACAAAAAAGAAATTCCCTATCTTCTTTCAAATACTGCCATCAATTTTGTCATTTATTATAATTAGCTAAGAATCTTAAGGCTATGATTCAGTACTACAAAAAATTACTTGCTATCTTCAACTTGCCTAAGTAATTAATGCTAATTTCTAATTATAAATGTATACTGTGTGTGATATTTTAGTCACACTTACAAAGCAATCTCATATCTTGTCTAAATTTCTAAACCTATTTTCTAATTATAAAAATATACTCATACTGATAATTTCAGCAAGTAGTTCTGTTACTGTGCCTAATTATTATTACAATGACATCATTGAAAGTGTCATTGAAAATATAAAAGCAAGTACTTAGCATCAGTAGCAATTCACCTCAAAAACATTCTCCAACAGCTTAAAAGCTAAGTCGTTTTTCTCTACTGCTTTGGGCAAATTTTCCACTAGGAGTTTTGTACTATGGAGCTGCCTGTAGCCTTCCACCATTTGAGCTAGTTGTGTGTGGTCAGTGTCAGAAATCGCTAAATTGATGGGCAGTAGCGCAGACAGATTGCTGTTGTTGTGACAATTTAAAAGTTCAATTTATGGAGAACAGTAGTAACAGAAGTCGTTGAGAAATGCTTGGTATAAAATTATTTTTAACATGGTCTTTTTTAACCTGCACTGTCCATCCCTCTAGGTTCTAAGTCTAATAATCAATATTTACCCAACTCTCTATGGTATGATCAAGCGGAAATTTACACACATATTTTTGTTTAACATTATGGATGCTCCTTATATTGCAGAAGATTCGTGCCTCTTAAATTCTGATAAGGAGACTCAGACCATGTCAGTGTGTTGGCAAGTGACACAGCTTTCGCAGACTACACCTGTGCGGGGATTGTGTGGCACAAAGCCCAGCCGCCTTTGTTTTCCAAACTAGTGTCAGGTACCCATCAGAGATGGGTGGACTCAGACACCATTAACAAATCCCTGACTTCACAGAGATTCAAACCCGTGACTCTGAATGCTGTGCACTTCTTAACATATTTTAAACCTATTCAAGGACCTTTATTACATCCCTACCCAGACCGATAAGGCATTCACAATTTCAATTATCCTGGGTAGAAGTAGAAGAATAAAATTATTTCTTTAATTTTTATACGTACTGTATAGACTTTAATTTGATATTTTTCTATTTAAAATAACTTGTAGATTTTCACAAATAAAAATAATTTGTATAACACTACTTACCCTTCATTGGCAAGATGATGAGTCAATGCTTGTTTCAACATTTCTTTCTGGCTACTGGGCAGGTGTTTGTTCATAACTTGTAAAACTGTTTTCATCTAGAGTATGTGATATTGATATATCAAATCTTTGTTATTAGAAATTTGTAGAAAATAAAAAGAAAACATGTTGTTTATTGTCTTATATCCATATTCCTTTAGTTAGCCCCATGACAATATTACTAAATATATTTTTAAAAATACAAACAATATGGTGTTAATCATAATCTATTGCAACTCAATTTTCTTTATTTACTATAAGACTTTAGAAAGATATATTTCTATGCCAACAATTTATTATAATTTATCTTATCTTAAATATTATAGACACTCCTTCTATACAGAGAATTATTGCATCCTAATGTTATCCACCCCTTTCTCTGCTGCAAAAACAGTTGTTGCATCACAGTAAACTCCAGATCAAAAATATAAAATCCCAGAGGTGCATTAAGAGGATTGCTTATGACTATAGAAGAATTGGTGCTGGAATCAAAGCGTTGACTGGGGAAAAGTCCTATTAATAGCACCCTACACAGCAATAACATTCACATTAAATGTTGTTACCTCTTTTGGAAGTTGTGACATGATTTCAGTGTCTGACATGTTGAAGCCCACATCACCAGGCTTCACAACACAGAAACACAACAACTGCCACAGGTTGCTCTGCCATAAAACTTCTGGCACTACCTGGTAGGAATAGAGTTCAAGGGTTGGTAAATATCACTGCTTCTGTATTGGTTGGGGAGGTGAGGTAGAATGGGAATAGAACGCACTCATACATTTCACAACAAACTATATGTATATTCATTAATTCAATATGCTGTATATTACAATTACTTTGAATAATCCATGCAAATGAATTGTGTTGCATCTGTAAATTCGATGGTAAAAGATTATAAGATATATTTGAAAAGAAATGATTTAAATTGTTTAATAATGTAATAAATCTGTAATGAAAATTTTTTTGGGTTTGAAAGTAGTTTCTACTTGACTCCATATTTTCTGGAGAGCTTACCATTATATCTTATCTTACCATATCTTATATAATACAGATGCTCCTTCTATACAGAAGATTTTTGTGTTCTTTGCTTATCTATGATTTGAGTATAGTCTTGATTTTAAAAGGACAACATGCTTTTTGAGAGATAAGTTAATGGGAAAAGTTATATAAAACTGAAATGGGTGTAATTATGAATACCTCTGGAACATCCTCAGAAAACTTGGCCAATAAGATTGAAAAGAAATTCCAAATCCTGATGATTACTGTGCACTTCAACCTGAGAAAGTCAATGAAAGAATTATGTATTAGAAATGGAACTTAATTTATGGGACGTTGCCCCTCATTTTTGTATAGTTGAAATAGCTAACTTGCAAAAACGTTTTTTAGGCTGTGAAGATTTAATTAACATTGCAAAATGTTAACAAAACTAAAGTTGTTAATACTTTCCACACTCCAACGATATATTTTTTGTCACTAATTAATTAACCCTTACAAAATGATAGAAACTATATTGAAAAAAGTGAAGGTGGGTTAACAGGTGCTAGAGAAGAGAGGGAGAGAAGTGGTGGGAGGCACATATTGGAGATGGGAGGCATCATTAAAGTGTTACATAAGAGGAATGAATGAGAAAGAGAACAGGAGAGGAGGGAATAAAAGTGTAACAGGACAGGAGGGAATAAAAGTGTAACAGGAGAGGAGGGAATAAAAGTGTAACAGTATAAAAGATAATGAAAGTGTAATATATCATGTAGGACTGCCATAAAGCTTTTAAATAAAATACAAAATATACAAACATACTATCAAACAAATTGTGTAATCAAAACAATAAATTAAAGTTTTATTAATTGAATAATACAAAAGTAGATGTTTTGGCTAATGCCTTTGTTACTAAAAATAACTTTCACAAGTATTATAATTATATTTAGATTATATAAGACATTCCATATCATGGGAAAATAATTACGTAAGATAAAAAGAAGAAAAATACAAAACAAACAATGACACAGGATATAAGAAAGGGGAGAGAAAGTGTAATAGGAGAAGAAAGAATGAAAGTGTAACAGGAGAAGAAAGAATGAAAGTGTAACAGGAGAAGAGATGAAAGCACCTGCTGTACTCTTCTTTCTCCCACGGAGTAAACACAGAGGATTCCCTCTGGCCAAACAAGCTAGCAGCAGTTTCAATATCAGAAAGAGTGAGCTTTTCCAGGAAGAAATTTAAGCTCTTAAACAGGCAACTCATCTCTGAACCTTTGCCTGAAAAAAATAATTTATCTTTAAAAAAAATAATCTTGCTGGATAAGTAGTGCAAGGGATTAATATTCAAAATTTAAATATCTTGTGTGTTTATGTTAAAATAAAATGAATGGATGCGTCACTATATAAAAATTCACAAATAGTTGGTGTGTCAGTTAAAATAAAAGAAATGGATGCGTCTCTATATTAAAATTCAAATAGCTTGCAGGTCTATGTTATATTAAAAAGAGCTGACGTGTCAATATATTAAATTCAAACAGCTGAATTGTCTATGTTAAAATTCAAATATCTTTTGCGTCATCAAACCGTATCATCATATAGAATATGGTGGAAGTTCTCTAAAACACTTAAAAGTAATGTTTAAAGCTGTACTGTAAAAATGTTTTTATTGAATTTTAGCTTACTTATACATGTACCTAATTAAAAAAATTAAGATAATTAAATCAAATAAAAATTTCCTTTTATCACCTTATTTATTACCTTTAAATATCTGGGAGGGGACCAAAAGATCTTCACCAAACACCCAGCAGTAACAATCCAGGCTTGCCAGAAGGTAATCAAACCACTGTCTGGCAGTAGATAGTGTGAAAGTTTTAGAGCAATCGGTCATGATCGGCTTAGCAAGTAGACAGTGAGATTCACTTGATGCATGGCCTCCACCTTCAAATCTATTAAAATTTCAACATAATCATTTTTATTAACTCGCTTACCTGGGCAAACATTGAAATGAAGATCAAGATATGTATTTAGTTTGGTTTAAAAGTAGAACATGATAAAGAATGACATTCACAAATTGCTCAGTAAATCTGAAGGTGTGTTTTAAAAATATTTTTTAAAATAAAAAGTCTTTACTATAAATATTAGTAAATGGATAACATGTAAACAGGGTATTTATATTACTATTAGACACCCTCCGCGGCGTAGCATACGCCGCAGACTTGCTCATGGAGAGTGCAAAGAAAGTGGAGAAAGAACGGACACAAACTACAGCATGAAGAAATCAAAACAACGCGAGTGAACATTGGTTGGTGGGGGGACGGGGGGGGGACTTCCGACTCATTGTTGGTTTCGAAATTCTCACTGTGGTTATCTACCTGCCCACCACCCTTTACTACATTAGCTTGCCAACCATAAACTGTGATTGGCCGACCCTAGCGAGGGTCAGCCATGTTGGCAATAAAGGGGTAAAAGAACGTGCACAAACAGACATTTTTAAAAATTAAAAAAAAACAACAATGTTTTTGCTGGGGCTTGAACCAAGGACCTTCCCCATATAAGGCGGACGTGATAACCAGTACACTACAAATCTCACGTTATTCTGTGAAGGAACAATGCAAGTGAACGCAAGGACCATTGTTGGTCTCGAGACATTGGTCGACCCGAGCGAGGGTCATTTGTCTTGCTCATTTGCACATACTCGCTTTGGTGAAGGGGGCGGGAGGAGGGTTAGAGGTCGGCGTGCGTGCGTGGTGTCCCAGCATGGTTGGGCGATGTAGAGAATTATATATATAGATAAATATGTGTAAAAAATAATCTAAAGGATCATGAGGAGGTTCAACATTATTGATGAAATCTGAAAAGAGTCCAACAATAATCAACAAATTTTTGAATGTAGTCGGAAAAAGATGAGAGTTAACCTTTTTAAAAAATATGAAGCTCCGTCTACTTTGTGTAAAACATCAAAAAAGTTTTTTGGCACCTTAACCCCTGAAATAAAAATAAAATGAAACTCATTTACAACTTGTAATAAAATCATTACATTGTGATGTAAACCCTATTGCTTTTCTGATAAATTTGAAAAAAAAATTATAAAACAAATACAAAGAAATCATTAAGCAGACCATAACAGAACAAACATTTTAGCAAGAAAAGTCCTCAGAGAACAAATAAAAACAATTTAAAATAAAATATAAAATCTCAGATGTAATTTCCAGGTCACTTTCCTCTTGTATATTACATAATGATAATATAAACATCAAGATTATCATAGAAATCTTAAAAATAATTAAAAGAAATGTTTTAGTAAGCCATTGCTCCCCTTAAAAGATTTCCTACTTTTAATATCAGTTTGACAGAATAACAATTTTGACATGTACCTGGAAGCAAAGTACAGAGATTAAAAACAAGCTTCATGCAGATATGTCTACATTCAGTCTGAGGGTTGCCACATTGTCTTGTCAGCCAACGAACGGCGGTTTCCAACTTTCTGTTTGTCCAAGAACTGAAAATTTAGAAGCAAATTAGTTTGCGATTAGCTTTGTACATACAAATTAACATTTGCCAGGATGGCCAGGTATAAATAAAAATTAGTTTTCATCTTTATGTTGCATCTGAAAATTTCAACCAGATGAAGTAAAACTCCTCTGACAAATCAAAACAACTTTATCTTTCAAAAGAAAAATTAAGAAAAAATTATTTTCTATTCCTGAATCTAATGAATCTAACAATTTGGTTCAGCCATCATTCTTTGTCTTAAATAACAACTTTCCTTACCTTGGTTCTGGGCGGATTTTCGGACCTGGATCTTTCTTCAACATGTCTGATTTTCCTTTAATAATTCTTTCCAGGTGTTCTAGAGCTTTCATGCTTTGCTCCTGTGTACCTGAGGGGGAAAACATATTACAGATCATTGCGTTTTCTTCAATACAAATTTATTTTAAGGTCAAATATTAAAGATTTCCTACTGGCCTATGGGGCACGTGAAGCATTTCTTACAAGTTTCTATAGCAACGGCCTACAAGAAGAATGTGTGGCTAGCACAATGCCCAGTTGTATTTACTTTACCCCAAATAATATCAGTTACCCATCAGAGTTGGGTGGGCTCAGGGAAACCCTCAAGACCCGGGAAAGAATCCCTGCCCCAACCAGGACTCAGAACTACGACTCTTGTATCGCTATCCGAATAAGCTGCCACTCTTGTATCGCTATCCGAATACACTTCCACTCGGCCACCGTGCACCAGCCTGCTGGCCTCAACAGTTGTACATTTTTACATTCTCAACAGATTTGCTAAGGAATATGTTTTAACGTATTCTGATAATTAAAAAAAACAAAAACAATCCACATTAAACACACAGAAATAACATTGTTGATGTTAACAATAAATGTTGTTATTGCAGTACCTAAAGACTTATCATCCTGATGAGCCATGGACAAGCTGCCTACGAAGTGGGACAATGTGTCGAATGTGAACCTGTCAACCAGAGCATCTTCTTCCCTAGAGTTAGAAAATGGTTTTTTGAGAATCATTCCAATAAAAAAGATTTACTTAAGGTACCTGTTATTTATCACTGATAAAGCAACAACAACAAAAAACTTATGAAAATTCTTTGGCACACATAAAAAAAACAACCTTGATCCCAAAAATATACAACACCACAAAAAATCTATGAGAAATTGAGCATCTTCATTATGCTCATCAAAGACATTTTTGTTACCTGAAGACCATGTAAATATTATTAAATGCTAAAGCTGCTCCAAGCCTCTTGAAAGCACTTGGATGTGAAGCATAACTATGGATTCTTTTAAACACTGACTTTGCATTGATGGGATTTTTCTCCGCTGCCTGAAAAATGATTTTTTTTTAAAACAAGAAAGTGTCTCTAAAACATTGAACAAAAAGTTACTGATAGTTGTAGAATGTCTAGACAACGAACAGTGAAAATAAAAATATTAACAATTATGGCTTAGGAAGCTTAGTGAAAAATATCAGATTATTAATAACCATGCACCTTTTTAGATATTTGTTTCAAGGACCATTTGAGGAATTCCCTGAGGCACTTTGCACTGAAGTCTCGGAGAGCTGTGTCCGTCGGCTGGATGAGGCCATCCTGAAAATGTCCTTTATGTTTTTACTACGAGAAAATTTCTAAATGCAGCAGTAATATATAAAATTATAGTATGAAATAAATCATATTTACAAACATGTAAGTGTTTTATAAGCCAACACGTTAATTCACTTACAAAAATACTGTCAAGGAGGGCCATGGTCTCAGGGCTTTCAGCCATCTTGTTATTGGTGAACCAATGGATAAGCTGCATCATTAAGGGTTCAAACAGATCTTTACAAACCTAAGTCAAGTCAAGGAAAAAGTTTGAAATTTGATTTTAAGAATAATTAAATCAACGAGTAATTAAATATAGAATTAGCTTTTATTTGCATTGTAGCCATTAAATCAGTTTCTAAGTTTTCCAAGATGTTCTAGTAAGAGTTGCAACAAATTGAACCAAGTTTAACAAAGGAAATAATAATAATAATTTGATAATTTATGTAGCACAGAACCCCAGCAAGCAGCTGGGCTCACAGGGCTTAACAAAAAAATAATAACACGAATATTTATAAATGCATTCAATTTAAAACATTCATTTCTTAATTGAAAACAAGAAATAAAAACTTGAATGAGTATTTAAACGCAATTTCCAAGAAGGAATTTCCGATTTTTTTATCAAGGGAAGTTATTCTAGATTACATTCAAAGTCGATTCAAATAAATAATTCTGAAATTAAACACAATATGACGTCATATCCCCTCATGCTACATCAATAATTTTGAAACTAAACAAAACAATTGCTATAAAAAATTGCTTCTAAAATTACGGGCAGTCGAACGAAAAGAGATTTTAAAAAAATTCATCCAACATTGTTCTAAATATTATTAGCCATTGTTTGACGTTTGTTTCAACCTGATAGATGTAATGGTTGGCGAGAAATTGACAAAATACTAATATTTTTGTGTTTTTTTTTGTTGATTTTCAAGGAAATCCAGTAAATCTTTTTGGTATTTTGTGGCCGTTGCACATTCTTGGGACCTCCTTAGCATATTTGCAAAGACCCGAATCCTCTATCTGGTATGGTTCAGGAGGAGTTGCATGTGTAAGAGTTACAGATATTTCGAATCTATAAACGCAATTTTTTCCATGGGAAATTGCGTTCAAAACATATGACATGATGGTGCACATAAGCTACATTTATTATACAGATAAATTTTGGTTAATTTGGAAAGTGACGTTTGAAGAGGTGTGTTTTGGTGCAGTCTTGAAGGCCTTAGTAGTAGGAATACTGAGAATGTGTAATTTCATTGTTTAGGGGCACAAAAAGAGAAAGACCTTTTGCCAATGATTTAGTGCGTGTCTTAGGAACAGAGAGAATACCTGTGTTTTCAGAAGAGCGTAGCTGAAGATTGGGTAAGTAGACAGAGATAAGTTCAGCAAGATAGGAAGGCCATGAGTCAGAAAAGCAGTTGTGACAAAGAACGAACAGTTTGTAAACAATATGCGATTTTACAGGTTGCCAATAAAGTGAATGAAGTAGCGGAGCAATATGGTCATGCTTTTTGCCTTAAAAACTAGCATGGCAGGTGAATTTTAAGTTTTTCGATGTATTGTTAAGCATCTTGATTAAAGATAATAGTTGTGTACCTGCTCCACATCACAAGCCAAGCTCAGCAGGGATGGGAACAGTTTCTGGTACAATCTCTCCATGGGATGTTTCTTCTGAGTCTCTCCAGGCATCTGAGCTCCTCTGCCCAGGGCATACAGCACCAGGGAGTGGAGTAGCTCACAGGCTGCCACTTTGGTTTGTCTATCACTCGACTGCTGAGCCAACTTGACAACATGAGGCAGGAATGGATCTGAAAGTCAAGTCAAAATTCTAAAATGTTAACTGTGTTACACTTCAAAAATTAGTTTTAAAAACAATTTTTTGTGAAAATATTTTAAGGGAATAGTCAGCGCTTGCAGAGACATATCATTTACATTCCATTCAGCGCCTTCAATTAAATATTTTTACTTTAATTCAATTGAGTAGATATGTAAGCGTGAGTAAATCCAGCATTTGACCAACAAAAATATGTGGAATACAGTAGTTTGAGTGACAATTATTTATTAACCATATATGAGTTTCAGTAGAAGATGATTTAAAGGAATAAAGATGACAACTTAATTATGTACAAATAGTTTATTGGAAATCAATATGGGAAAATGTAATGACTAGCAAATTGTGAATCACTTTTTTAAAATAAATCTTTTAATTAAAAACACTTTATTATAATTTCAGATGCCAATAGATTGTGATTTTTCTAGTTAAAAATACAGCGTGAAACATAATGTTCATAAAAAAATTACATTACTTTAAGTTGGTTTATAGTTAGAAATATATAATTTGCCATATGTAACAAATTACCAAAGTAAATTGAAGGCTTCATGTCAAAGAAAGGTACATCAAATTTCAAATGATTCTGTGTGTCCCATGAAATGGCTTCTTTGCTTATCTCATCATCTGTTTGAGCCAGCAAGGCGTGGTTTATCTGGCCACCAAGAGATCCCAAGTAATGTAGGATCCGAAATTTGATCTTAGACAACTGACTCTGCAAACCCTGCAGTGATTAATTGATTACACATAACATGAAAACCCTGCAGTGATTAATTGATTACATATAACATGAAAACCCTGCAGTGATTTATTGATTGAAAATGACATTGAATTATGATAATACTGTCAGCAATCTGTCCAATTTTATTTATCCAAGCTTCATCAAAAGCATGTAATCCATCAAGAATGGTTGGAGCTGCAGAATGAAACACTCAGCGCCCAGTTCTGAATGATTTAATTACCAAAAATATTTTCCCACTCAAATATTAACTCCTTGTTGCAGTAGATCACAATTTATATCATATATTGCAACATCTTATTATATATATCTCAATGCTACAGTATAACAATTCTGTGTGCAACAATTAACAACAGATTTCACTAACTCCACTATAAATAACTTGGATAACTTATCTCTTATCTAAATAACAACTGTTGATTTATATACAAATTTACGTTTGTTATATGGAAATATTAATATGATATAATAAATCTGCCATGTAAAAGGAGAGGAATATTTATCTTAAAATCATGAAGGGCTAAGAATATATATGCTGTGGCATAAGAGAAAAGAGGGTGTGTGTGTCGTCAGCATTAATGGAAGTTCTTATAGAATGCATTACTAGAATCCATGTTTAGGCAAAGTAACTTCAGCAGATAGGAAGTTCACATGAAACTGTTCCCGTGGTTTGGTATGTTATTTCTACCCGATACTGTTTGGTGAGTTATTTTTATTACTTGTATATTCATCAATATTTGATAGAAAAAATACTAGAAATATCATGTATCCAACATGTCTCTTTCATTGATTCACATGTTTAGTGAATAAAATTCAATCCATAGTAATTTTGATTTATCATCTATTTTAGAAAGATTAAAGTTTTTACAAAATGTTTTGAAAATAAGAACCCCAGTGACCAGCTTGGATATACTAACATCAGCATCTGACTTATAGTCTCGGACAAGCCTGACTGGAACCTTTACTTTGGACTTCTTTGATTCAACCAAGACTGTTGACTCAGACATTTCTTCTGCATCTAAAAAGTTCACAGAAAAATAGTATTTGTTTTAATCTAGTTAAAATTATCACAACACTTGAAATTTGGTTTTATTTCTATAAAAAAACTGATTAAAAGGAATGAGTTATAATTTACTGAATGTTAAGACATACTTTCTCCTTTAACTTATTTTATCCTTTATCTTATTATTTGTGATGGAGAATGTTTAACAAATGTTTTCAAATAATAAATGAAAGGCAGATTTTTTTGCTTATAACAGTTAGACAAAACAATATTGTTGCTGCAGCTAAAATTAAAATTAAAATTTACTTTTTTAATATTCATTTCATTATTTTTAAAACCTATGATACAGCCAATTTTTCTGAATTAATCAGATGATTCATAAATGAAACTGAAAAACCCCACCCCCCCCCACCTTTTCCATCTGTCCTTAGATAGGCATCCAAGCAGGGCAGAATATCAGAGTAGTAAGGCTCAATCAAAGCAGCAGGAAGTTGTTGAGACCAGCATTCTAAAGCCCCAAGTCCAATGTTGGCAAGGGGTAGATAACTCAGCCCAATGGTAAAGGTAGTCTGCAAGTGTTCAAATGATACAAAAGGGTGATGAAATTTTGACAACATGCAGACAGACTGATGTAACCAAAGTGCCTTCAAATTGTGTGTTCAACTTACCTGAATAGCTGGTACAACGTCTGCCATCTGATCAGCTATGACCTCCTTGGGCAGTGAAAGAATTAGAGTAAGGCATGCAGCCAGTAGTTCATCTCTGTACTGCTTCATTCTCACAAGGACCTGCATTTAGAATTAAATATTTCAAATTTTTAAAAACTCCGTACGCAACACTAAATTTCAGTCTAATTTTTTCTCTCAGCACTGTAATATAACAATTTATGGAATGTAATTAAGCTTCTGATAAAAGGACAGAAAGTATTGGATTGGCAAGTTAGTTTAAGCGTACAACTACACAATGCAGGTCATGCCTTTTCCCCAGTTTTGTCAAACCTCTTTAGAAAACTTCTTGATCAGTTGATATGCTGCTAGTTTCTCTGCCTTGTTCCCCACTGAGCTCTTATCATCAAAGTCAAGTGACTGGCTAAGTGACCTAGAATCTAAAACTTCATTACTGACCTCCTGTCAAAAACATAGTGATAAAAATTTAATAGCTAAAGATTTCATAAGACACAACTTTGCATAACAATAACAAATCTTTACTGTAAAATCACATCATCACAAACAAGCATTAAAACAAATTCATTCAAATATTTTCATTCACTTAAAATTTTAAAAGAGTTTCAGCGTTAGATAGAAAAATAGAAATGAGGGGCATGAAATCAAGAAATATGGTTCTATAATATAGATATTGGAGGATCTAGTCTGATAATCTATTGCTTCAAATCATATTTCAGATACAAGTTGTAGATAACTCCCCATATAAAGTTGTAGACAACTCCCCATATAAAGTTGTAGACAACTCCCCATATAAAGTTGTAGACAACTCCCAATATAAAGTTGTAGACAACTCCCAATATAAAGTTGTAGACAACTCCCAGTATAAAGTTGTAGACAACTCCCAATATAAAGTTGTAGACAACTCCCAATATAAAGTTGTAGACAACTCCCAGTATAAAGTTGTAGACAACTCCCATATAAAGTTGTCGACAACTCCCAGTATAAAGTTGTAGACAACTCCCAGTATAAAGTTGTAGACAACTCCCAGTATAAAGTTGTAGACAACTCCCAGTATAAAGTTGTAGACAACTCCCAGAATAAAGTTGTAGACAACTCCCAATATAAAGTTGTAGACAACTCCCAGTATAAAGTTGTAGACAACTCCCAGTATAAAGTTGTAGACAACTCCCAATATAAAGTTGTAGACAACTCCCAATATAAAGTTGTAGACAACTCCCAATATAAAGTTGTAGACAACTCCCAGTATAAAGTTGTAGACAACTCCCAATATAAAGTTGTAGACAACTCCCAGTATAAAGTTGTAGACAACTCCCAGTATAAAGTTGTAGACAACTCCCAGTATAAAGTTGTAGACAACTCCCATATAAAGTTGTAGACAACTCCCAATATAAAGTTGTAGACAACTCCCAGTATAAAGTTGTAGACAACTCCCAGTATAAAGTTGTAGACAACTCCCCGTATAAAGTTGTAGACAACTCCCAGTATAAAGTTGTAGACAACTCCCCATATAAAGTTGTAGACAACTCCCAATATAAAGTTGTAGACAACTCCCAGTATAAAGTTGTAGACAACTCCCAATATAAAGTTGTAGACAACTCCCAGTATAAAGTTGTAGACAACTCCCCATATAAAGTTGTAGACAACTCCCAATATAAAGTTGTAGACAACTCCCAATATAAAGTTGTAGACAACTCCCCATATAAAGTTGTAGACAACTCCCCATATAAAGTTGTAGACAACTCCCAATATAAAGTTGTAGACAACTCCCAATATAAAGTTGTAGACAACTCCCAATATAAAGTTGTAGACAACTCCCAGTATAAAGTTGTAGACAACTCCCAGTATAAAGTTGTAGACAACTCCCAATATAAAGTTGTAGACAACTCCCAATATAAAGTTGTAGACAACTCCCAATATAAAGTTGTAGACAACTCACAATATAAAGTTGTAGACAACTCCCAGTATAAAGTTGTAGACAACTCCCAATATAAAGTTGTAGACAACTCCCAGTATAAAGTTGTAGACAACTCCCATATAAAGTTGTAGACAACTCCCAATATAAAGTTGTAGACAACTCCCAGTATAAAGTTGTAGACAACTCCCAGTATAAAGTTGTAGACAACTCCCCATATAAAGTTGTAGACAACTCCCAGTATAAAGTTGTAGACAACTCCCCATATAAAGTTGTAGACAACTCCCAGTATAAAGTTGTAGACAACTCCCAGTATAAAGTTGTAGACAACTCCCAGTATAAAGTTGTAGACAACTCCCAGTATAAAGTTGTAGACAACTCCCCATATAAAGTTGTAGACAACTCCCAATATAAAGTTGTAGACAACTCCCAATATAAAGTTGTAGACAACTCCCCATATAAAGTTGTAGACAACTCCCCATATAAAGTTGTAGACAACTCCAAATATAAAGTTGTAGACAACTCCCAATATAAAGTTGTAGACAACTCCCAATATAAAGTTGTAGACAACTCCCAGTATAAAGTTGTAGACAACTCCCAGTATAAAGTTGTAGACAACTCCCAATATAAAGTTGTAGACAACTCCCAATATAAAGTTGTAGACAACTCCCAATATAAAGTTGTAGACAACTCCCAATATAAAGTTGTAGACAACTCCCAATATAAAGTTGTAGACAACTCCCAGTATAAAGTTGTAGACAACTCCCAATATAAAGTTGTAGACAACTCCCAGTATAAAGTTGTAGACAACTCCCAGTATAAAGTTGTAGACAACTCCCAATATAAAGTTGTAGACAACTCCCAGTATAAAGTTGTAGACAACTCCCAGTATAAAGTTGTAGACAACTCCCAGTATAAAGTTGTAGACAACTCCCAGTATAAAGTTGTAGACAACTCCCAGTATAAAGTTGTAGACAACTCCCCATATAAAGTTGTAGACAACTCCCAGTATAAAGTTGTAGACAACTCCCAGTATAAAGTTGTAGACAACTCCCAGTATAAAGTTGTAGACAACTCCCAGTATAAAGTTGTAGACAACTCCCCATATAAAGTTGTAGACAACTCCCCATATAAAGTTGTAGACAACTCCCCATATAAAGTTGTAGACAACTCCCAATATAAAGTTGTAGACAACTCCCAATATAAAGTTGTAGACAACTCCCAATATAAAGTTGTAGACAACTCCCAATATAAAGTTGTAGACAACTCCCAATATAAAGTTGTAGACAACTCCCAATATAAAGTTGTAGACAACTCCCAATATAAAGTTGTAGACAACTCCCCATATAAAGTTGTAGACAACTCCCAGTATAAAGTTGTAGACAACTCCCAATATAAAGCTCCAAAACTTATTTCAAAAACTCTGTTCCTGTCAAGCCAATTACAAAGACTTCAAACCTCCTGCGACAGGGTGGTGACATAGAAAGTCTGCGGTAACACATGAACCTCCTTCAACAGGGTGGTGACATAGAAAGTCTGAAGTAACACATGAACCTCCTTCGAAAGGGTGGTGACATAGAAAGTCTGCAGTAACACATGAACCTCCTTCAACAGGGTGGTGACATAGAAAGTCTGAAGTAACACATGAACCTCCTTCGACAGGGTGGTGACATAGAAAGTCTGAAGTAACACATGAACCTCCTTCGACAGGGTGGTGACATAGAAAGTCTGAAGTAACACATGAACCTCCTTCGACAGGGTGGTGGCATAGAAAGTCTGCAGTAACACATGAACCTCCTGCATCAGGGTGGTGACATAGAAAGTCTGCAGTAACACATGAACCTCCTGCATCAGGGTGGTGACATAGAAAGTCTGCAGTAACACATGAACCTCCTGCGACAGGGTGGTGACATAGAAAGTCTGAAGTAACACATGAACCTCCTTCGACAGGGTGGTAGCATAGAAAGTCTGCAGTAACACATGAACCTCCTGCGACAGGGTGGTGACATAGAAAGTCTGCAGTAACACATGAACCTCCTGCGACAGGGTGGTGACATAGAAAGTCTGCAGTAACACATGAACTTCCTTCAACAAGGTGGTGACATAGAAAGTCTGCAGTAACACATGAACCTCCTGCAACAGGGTGGTGACATAGAAAGTCTGCAGTAACACATGAACCTCCTGCGACAGGGTGGTGACATAGAAAGTCTGCAGTAACACATGAACTTCCTTCGACAAGGTGGTGACATAGAAAGTCTGCAGTAACACATGAACCTCCTGCGACAGGGTGGTGACATAGAAAGTCTGCAGTAACACATGAACTTCCTTCAACAAGGTGGTGACATAGAAAGTCTGCAGTAACACATGAACTTCCTGCGACAAGGGTGGTGACATAGAAAGTCTGCGGTAACACATGAACCTCCTTCGACAAGGTGGTGACATAGAAAGTCTGAAGTAACACATGAACCTCCTTTAACAGGGTGGTGACATAGAAAGTCTGCAGTAACACATGAACCTCCTGCGACAGGGTGGTGACATAGAAAGTCTGCAGTAACACATGAACCTCCTTCGACAGGGTGGTGACATAGAAAGTCTGAAGTAACACATGAACCTCCTTCAACAGGGTGGTGACATAGAAAGTCTGCGGTAACACATGAACCTCGTTCGACAGGGTGGTGACATAGAAAGTCTGAAGTAACACATGAACCTCCTTTAACAGGGTGGTGACATAGAAAGTCTGCGGTATCACATGAACCTCCTTCGACAGGGTGGTGACATAGAAAGTCTGCGGTAACACATGAACCTCGTTCGACAAGGTGGTGACATAGAAAGTCTGCGGTAACACGTGATGCAGTAGTAATGAATGATCAATTTTATCTTAAAACAAAATTTGAGCAGAAAATAATAAAAATTTCTGTCTTCATTTTCAAATAAACTTGCCATTAAAATGAATGAGTCTGTTGATATCATACCTTAAAATGTTTCAACTTGTTTGCTATCGTCATGGTGACAGCTAACAACTTGTAAAAACCACTAACCAGCGGGTACCTGATAGAGAGTGAATATAGAATTATAGGTTTCTTACAAAGTTTTTGCAAACACATTTTCTAATTAGAAAAAACAATTTGAATTCTTTTATATTTTCTTTGGGGAATATTTAGGAAAATATGCAAAATTATTTAATTTTCATTATTTATTATAAAAACAAAATAACGACTTTGTGAAAATCACGTAACATATAATTAAGATATCAGTCCAGCGTATACCTGGTGGACAAAATAATAAGTGAATGTGTGAATGTGAAAATCCAGCTCTGAAATCTTGACCACTGGACACCAACAAGCAGATCTCTGTGTGGGACAATAGGTAATAAAAAATAAAATAGGAGTTTAAAGATAACTTCTAATCATTTTGAATAGCTGTTTGTAAATAACAAATTTTTGTAAAACTTTCACAGTGAAAAATGCTACCATCTCTGATTTAAAATTCAACAAAAAAGTATATTTAAATTTTAAAAATAAAATAAAACAACCCCGTAAAAACTAAGTTTTTGACTATAATCCCTTATATATGAGACATAACTAAAAGTATTGGTTATGTGCAAACGTGACAAACATTTACAGACTGAAACCGAAATTATCTCCCTTGGCTTTAAAACTGGGGGAAGGGATGAGGGGGTGTCGACATGGACGGGTGGCGTCAACGCGTTAGCTCAACTCCAGGTGGTTTACCTGGTTTAAACACGAGATGTGTTCACCGGTGGCTGGCCTGAAGTCAAGTGACCCGTAAAATGTAAACATAGCGACCGCTACATATAGTTTATATAGATAAACTAAAAATGCATTAATTTAATTACGGTACGTTCGATCGATCTGAAATTTTGATACGATGCATTGTTAGGTGACACGGGTCCGTGTGCCAAATTTCAGCTCGATGGCTTCACGGGAAGTGGGTCATTTTTTACTTCTATTTTTCCACGGGCGGGCCCAAGACAGAGACGGCAGAGAAGTTAATATAAGGGATTTAAAAAGAAAATATTTACTATTTCAAGAAAGATGGTTAAGTATGAAATTAAAAAACAACAACATATAATGTGGAACAAGAGTTTCACCTGCTTGTCAAGCAATTACCTGCAAAAGTCCACCAAGTTAATGAGGATCAACTGGTCCTTGGGTTTCTTAGCAACAAGCCCAAAGACAGGATCAGCAGATAATATTTCTTTTTCATCAACAACCTCAGCCATACTTTGATTCTGTGATGAAAGACAAGACATCTACATGAAAACATTTTGTCATTTGTACAATCAGCCAACAAATGTACAGTCTTGATCATTGCCAAAGTTTTCATGTCCAAAGTATTCTATAAAACAAAGAAAATATTTTTTTGTGTCCCTATGTTCCTATTAATAAAATTTTTATGTGGTGAAACATCTTTTACTCACATCATCAGATGCAGTTGCCTCGAGGTCCAATTTATTCAGAATTTTGAGAATGGCTGACATAAGGTTGTTGTAAATGATCTCAGTGAGTTGATTTCTGTCTCCTAAAGTGAAATCATCTGCTGCTAAGGCCTGATGAAGAAAAGAATGAACACAGCTCAACAGAACTTAAAATTAACATAGATTCGATTTAATCTTATTTTTTAAAATACTGTCACACAAAAAATGTCAATGAAATTCCATTTTTTAATTAAAAAAAATAATTTTTTAATTACCTTTATTTTTGCACTTTCCAAAAGCCCCGCCCATAGAGAAATGTAATCTTTGTAGGAGACTCTTTTGGTTCCGAATTCAGTCAAGTTCTCATCTACCTGGGAAGTCTCAGCCAATACAGGATGGGAGCATGTCCTTATCAGACCTTGGTAAACTGGAAATTAAAAGATCTTTCTTAGTTAATGATGTGTTTACTAAAACTAAATCATTTTTAAACTCTTAATGTCCTATAAGGTTGTTTTGTAAACTTATGCCTCAGTCCTGTAAGGATTTCACGTTTATTGCAATCAATTGGTTATGAATTTTAAAAAATTGCTGAAAATGTATTTATTGTCATACTGGCTTCATCTTTTAGGATAAACGTACAGAATGGTTATTTTACATATCCAAAAGACCATCTTGAGTTTAGTACTATTTTTACCAGTAGTTTAGTACTATTTTTTTACAGAAAAGTATAGCAAAATCACATCTTCACAACGTAAAAACTACTAAAAAACTTTGCAAAACGAGAAAAAGCACCGCAAAAGCAGGCATCAACATTTCCGGAAGTCGACTAAATCTTCTCTCACACACTGAAGTGTTTCTACTTTCTAAGATTTCATTACTAAAGAGAGCGCGATCGAGGCGCGCTTTACCACGCTTCAAGATTAGAGACAAGGCATGCATTACAGCGCTTTAGGACACTAAGAGTTAAAAATGTGTAAAATATCTCACCAAAAAACCTATTTCTTTGTGGTGAGAACATAAATTATACTCAAAGGAAAATTATGGACAAGTTTTAAAAAAAATTCTGCCATGTGAACCAGTGAAAATACAATGAACGTTTAAGATACAACACACCAATGGAGGACAAAATTTGTTGAAAAATTGTTGGCTTGGTCATGAGTGTAAGCAGGAGTACAAGGATGGACTTGTAACAGAGATGCTCCTGTTTCTTGTTGATTTGGTAGATATTTTCTATTAAAAGAACCACAAGTCTTTCCAGGACTAGGCCATAGGGTAGAGAAACCTATAGTGGTAATATTTATATAAAAACAGGATTACATTTTTAAAAAATAATTTTTTTTTGCAATTCAATATCAAACAATAATAGATACAAAAACTTATTCCATTTCTTTTAAAGCATTGAGGATGCCTTTTATATTATTAAAATTATATACCGTATATACTCGTTCTATAGCCCATTCGTTCATAAGCCGACCCCCCCCCCACTTTTGGAAGGGAAAAGTATTAAAAGTGTATAACCCGATCGCAAGCCGACCCCCCAAAAATAATAGGACAGCTTTAAAAAAATGGTACATATTTTTTTTAAACTACAAGCTAAATCGGTCATTATGATTGTTTACTTTGTATCTTATCTTATCTGTTTACAGACGCTCCTTCTATACAGAAGATTATTGCGTCCTACGCTTATCTATGGTTTGTGTTTAGTCCTGCATTTTTATTAGAGATTTAAATGTTGATAAAGTGTTGGTTTTCCTGGATTCTTCAGGCAACCCATTCCACGCACGAATTCTGGACGGGAAGAAGGAAAACTTGTATGTGTTTGTTCTCGCATACGGAATAAGAAAGGTGTTTTTATCCTTATGTCTATCTGAGGGTTGTATTAAGTTATCTTTGTGTTGTATTTCTAAATTAGAATTAATTGCTTTAGGTATGATTACTACTTTGCTCTTGGTTCTTCCATCCTCTAGTGTTTCAAGGTTTAATATACACATATTAAACATCGTTTGAAACTACTACATAATTAGACAACTTCTGATGATTTCTTTTTTTTTAATATGCTACCTTATCTGTTTCAGACGCTCCTTCTATACAGAAGATTATTGCGTCCTACGCTTATCTATGGTTTGTGTTTAGTCCTGCATTCTTATTAGAGTTTTAAATGTTGCTAAAGTGTTGGCTTTCCTGGTTTCTTCAGGCAACCCATTCCACGCCCGAATTCCGGACGGGAAGAACGAAAATTTGTATGAGTTTGTTCTTGCATACGGAATAAGAAAGGTGTTTTTATCCTTATGTCTATCTGAGGGTTGTATTAAGTTATCTTTGTGTTGTATTTCTAAATTAGAGTTAATTGCTTTATGTATGATTACTACTTTACTCTTGGTTCTTCTATCCTCTAGTGTTTCAAGGTTTAAAGATTTAACTAATGGTGTTATTCTAGTCAGTTTTGAATATTCTCCAGTAATGAATCTGGCAGCTCTTTTTTGGATTTGTTCTAGTTTATCAATGTTTTCTTTGTACTTTCTGCTCTTTGTTAAGCAAGAGTTACTGGTATTTAAAAAAAAATTATTTGGTAAACAGTGACGAAAGCGCGTACATTAAAATCTGTGGTTGAAAACAAAATTTGTAAAACAATTTATTAAAACTTTCACAAAAATAAATAAAATGATTAAATAAGGTAAGTGCTGATTTTTAATAATATATTATAGCTTCTGATAGAGCAGTCGAATCTTGTAGAATGTAGAAAAGGACATTGATAATCTACAGTAACAACACCGATATTCAATATCCATGCAGAAATCACCTATGACCTGCTCATAAGCCGACCCCCCCACTTTTTTCCCCTAGATTTTGTCCAAAAAAGGTCGGCTTGCGAACGAGTATATACGGTAATTAATTCTTATTCAAATAACTATAAAAAAAAAGGGGCCGTAGGTAGAACTAAAAATTTTTAAAATTAAAAAAATCATATACATTAATAAATATCTTGTGCATTCGTATAGCTTTTAAAAGCTTTGAGAAAAACTTAGAGAATCATTTTTCATTATGCTTGCTAGTTAACATGAAACAGAGATTAAGTTTTTCTTAAGATAAAACTTACAGTATCAACATGCTTAATGATGCTTGCTAGGGCTATCAGGTAACTTGGAATTGACATTAGGTTCTCTTCAAGATCTGTCACTTGGCTAATGAAGAAAAACCAAATAAATAAACATTATGTTAGCAAGGGGTATGGCCAAAATATGTAAATCAGAGTAGCTGGCCTTGATACACCTCAAACTTTTGAAAACTTCCTTGTTCTTGATTCTTGTTTGATGTATCTAAACTCAATTAAAGTAATTTTTAGCCCTTGTGAGACATAAGAAACAACAAGATATTCCGTTCCTCTTGGATCTGTCTTTTCATTTTCACTTGCTTCCTGGGACATTCCATTCCTGATGTTTCTCCCTCTAACTGGTGCCTCCATTTGTTGTTAAAGTGGTTTCCATGTTAAGAATTAATATGTTGATGTTATCTGGTTATCTGGCAGTTTATGAAGAGTGCGCCCTATCTATCTTCATTTTTTCTGTGATGTCGTCTTAGATTGTCCAGTCCAGTCTTTGTTGGAGAACACATTTGACCATTTAATAATTTAATTTCAGGATCTGTCAAGTGTTTGCCTTAACCTGCACTTTCTGCAAGACATTTGTTTTACAGGCCTTGGCCCCAGTGGACACTTCTAATATTTTAAAATTCTGATAATGGTATGTTGAGTTAACCCATTAAGTATAACAGACCCAATAAAATTTTAGCCAAAAGAAAATTCTTTACTCTCAATTTAAATTATTTCTTTCTTTTCAATTCATTATATCTTCATCTAGTCCATATAATTTCCAACCATGGCTTTAAAATATGACATCAAAGTGAAAACATCTTACCTGTTCTTTGCATACTTTTTTATGTCAGCTGCAGAAATGTAGTATATAAGCAAAGACAATATTTTTTTTCCTTGGTGATTAATTTAAGCATTTAGCTGTTCACATCATCAAGGACTTGGCAAAACCATAAACTGTCAAATTAGTGATGCTTTCATGTATTAATTATGGTTTAAAAAATGTTGTGTCACATTTGTTAATAATTATTTCCTCTGAAAATTATCAGACCAAGTGCACTTAAAATATTTCTAGACCTTACCTGAAGAACTGATGTTCACATTTTGTGATCATTTCACCAAACATAAACTGAGTGTCTTCTTCGGAAAGGAATGTTCTACATGGCTGAAACATACAAATGTATCAATTAATGGAACTCAAAATTAAAGAAAAATGGATTGTACAAATTTGAACAAAGAAGCTTTAAAAGTTGTTTTTTTTAACTATCAATGTCAATTTAATTACTTCATAGATAATAAGATGAGTTAGGTACATTAACTCTTTTTCTCTGGAATTATTTTCCTCTCTCTGCCGGAATTATCTATTCTGGAAAATTGTCACGTTATACCATGCTATCTTAAAATGTTAATAACTTTTTTATTATTTAACAGATAATGATATATTTGGTATTGAATTAAAGGGAAAAGAATGATGTTTTAAGGCAACTTAGACTCATGACTTTATTTTCATAAAATATTCTGATTTTGTTTTAGTGAAAATAAAAAAAATATTTAAAAACACATTTTTAAAAATAAAAAACACCATTCTAAGTCACAAAAATCTAGATTTTTATCCAAAATGTAAGAATATTGTGTTTTTTCTGAACTATATTCATATTCACAGCAAACATAAATAACTTCACATTAAAAACACAAACAAATAAAACATTTGAGCTCAATATCTATGGTCACCCATATAGGAAAATAATAGGGAAATTGTGCTGTTTAACAATGGAGCTGGAAGCTATACTATGTATTGCAACTAGAAATTATTTTAAATTCTATCCGAAATTGAACTTAGTTTTAGTGAAAAAGTTTAGCAGCTTTCAAATTGGACTCTTTATTGTCTATATTATTATTTATACTAGAAACATTATCAGTTCATCACGGCAGTTGAGCCAGGGTCGGGGCTTGTTGTTTATCAACAGATTACTTGTCAACTTCATTGTCAATTTCACTACAACTACTAGCACTAGGCATATGATTCATCTGCAATTTAAAATTACTATCTGAATCATCATTAAAAAAATACCTTTTTCTTGTTCATCATCGTAATATTTAAAATAATATTAGATCGATTACCAGATGAGCTGGTTGAATATCCATGTTTGTAAACAAACGTTAAAACGAAAATGAAAACAAGCCTTTCAAACGCTTCTTTTGCGGTGAAAACACATTCAAACAAAGAATTTCCGACTTTTTTATTCAAGGGAAATCATTCTAGATTACATTAAAACTAATTTTAGTTAAATAGCTAAGAAAAGAAACGAAACAATCCAGTTTTAATAATTCAACGCTCCTATTGTTGATCTGTCAAAAATGTCTTTTTAAAATCAACGATGGTAGCGTTGATCCGGAGCAAAGGAGTTAATTTTTTGTACGTAAATGTTAAAAAACTTACAGCTGCCAATATCGTATTTTACGGATTAGAAGACGGTAGAGACTTTAAGATACAGCTTAATTTTTAAGCAATTTAAATTTAAAAAAAAACATTAACATTTTTTAACATATTAATTTTAAGTATAAGGCGCACATGAGTTTTGGACAATTTTTGAAGAAAAAAGTGAGTCTTAGACTCTTTAAAATACGGTAACCCTTCACCATGCCAGCCTCAAATGATGATGATCTTTTAGGCAACTATAACTTAGTTTTAGTAATTAAATGTTAGAAAACTTACCGCTGCCAATAAACCATAACCTCTGATAGCCATGGCAACCTCTTTTGATGATGATTTGTTACTATTCATGATGCCTCGAAATTCCAGTAACAGAAACTAATAGAAGTACAAATTAAATTTATTTTTAAAGTATTTTTTAAACAGAATAAATCAAACAAGTATGATTTATAGCAAATTTAATAAATCATTAATTCAAATATTGAAATTTACTAAAGAATGAAATTTTATTGTCAACTTGTATTTTTAATTTCAATTCATCCTTTTTTTAAAAAAAAATTTCAGTTTTACACTAATAAACTTTGCCCAACTTTACGTGAGACACGTAAAATAAAAATGGTTTTCATCAAATACAAGATTTGGTCTTGGCCAAAATGGTTAGGAGTGACCTCCCCGAACTCCCCTCCTAAAGCCATCTGGAAAAACAAATTACATATAAATAGTATAATTGAGGTTTTTCATCAAGATTTGTAAACAATTAAACATTACTTGCCTTAAATATTGCACCTTCTTTCTGTCCTTCTTTGGCCTTCTCCACAAGAGCCTCACAGATCTGAACAAATAACATATGAGATTGGTGGTAAATTGATTATACATAATATAGAATAAGTAAGCAGGAAATAATGGAAAATTAACAGTCACTTAAGACCACATAAATCAAATGATTGTAGTTTAACTTTAAAGTGTGAAAAGTGAATACAGCACATGCGCGTTTAAGAATTTTGATGAATTTGAAGTTTTCTAAATCAATTGAATGGACATTACTGTTTATAAATAAAGGACATTTTCCCCCAATTAAATTTTTTTAAAGACAGTTCAAATATTGGGGATGCATAGATTAACTGGCATAAACTGTCAAGCTCTGTCTCATTAAGCTGGTGTAAGGGCAGATTTTAAAGTTTTTTATTTAGCGTGACCCGTCAAAATGGCCCTGATATAACGTCCCCTGTCAAAACTGTACCAACAAATTGTTTACATTTTTAACACAAATTTTAATTTTTCATTTTAACCTTTTTTCAACTTTTCCACCCTTAAAGAAAGTGGTCAAATTGTAAAATTATTTCTTGTGATGATATTATATTATATGTTCTCAACAAACGATTGTGACTCGTTACCATATAGAGTAACTTATTAAATTGTTTCTTGTGATGTCATTACAGTATTATGGTTTTTTGGGAACTAAAACTGACACTAAATTGATGAGTAAAAATACTAATATAACATTTGATTGTATTTTTGACTATTAGTCCATTAGTCCAGGGCCGTTTTGACCAGGGTCATTTTGACAGGGGTCGTTTTGACCAGGGTTGTTTTGACAGGGGCCATTTTGATCTGGGCTGTTTTGACAGGGGCCATTTTGACAGGGGGCTGTTATGTCGGGGCCTATTTGTCGGGGCCGTTTTGACAGTTAACGCTTATTTAGCATTGGCTGCTGAAACAAATTTTAGAGATCAGAAACTTCTATGCATGAGTAAAGTGTAGGTTACAAGCATTTTTATATAACTTGGAATGCAAATTGACACTTTAAAATATCTCACATTATAAACAGTTTGTACATAAGATATATTGCAAATTTATTAATTCATTCCAGACCCACAGATGTTTGCTTATTTAAACCTTGGTTCGCAGGTATAACCCACAGATTGATAGATAGCCCTAATTGGATGCACACTTTTATTTTCTTTAGAAGAGAGAATTTTAAACTTATGTAAATTATAAACACAGACCTCTTTGGTGAATGCCTCTAATGCAGCGACACCAAGATGAAGAACATCTTTATTAGAGTGGTGTGTCCACTTTTGAAGCTTTTCATATGTTGGCTGAAAACAGAGGCATTAACATAAAGATCAGAGAATGAAAAAATTTCTCAAGACCTAACCTCAAAACATATACTTTTATGCTGCCATTAACCATTGTCGGAAATAAGAAAATCCTAGATTTTTAAATTGTATATAGAGGATACGTTTATAAAAATGAAAGAAATGAATGCTATAAAAAAAATAAAAACTTTCACATAGAAGAAAAATATTTCATGAAATAACAAAAACTCAAAAACAAACATGAAAAAAGATTTAAAATTTAAAAAAAATATTATACAATGGGATAAAATTATAATTTTTTAAAAATAAAAGTAAATTCAGACACCATTTTTGTGGTGTAATGATTGATTTCAATGTCTATTTATATGTTCATTTTCATTTCAATAGGCAAAAACCAATATAAACTCATTTATTTCATTTACAAAGGCATTAGCTAATCTGCCCTTCGCCCCCTGATTAGTCAAGGATATTTTCATTCTTATAATTATAATCAGAAAGAATACTGCAGTTATAATAAAACAAACCCGTAAAAACAAAGTTTTTGACTATAAATCCCTTATATATGAGACAAAACTTAAAGTATTGATTATGTTCCAACGCGACAAACATTTACAGCCTGAAACTGAGTCAATTCCACCTGGTTAAAACACGAGATGTGTTCACCGATGGCTGGCGTGAAGTCAAGTGACCCGTAAAATGTAAACAATAGCGACTGCTACATATAGTTTTATATAGATAAACTAAAAATGCATTGATTTAATTACAGTACGTTCGATCGATCTGAAATTTTGATGCGATGCATTGTTAGGTGACACAAGTCTGTGTGCCAAATTTCAGCTCGATGGCATCACGGGAAGTGTGTCATTTTTTACTTTTCTTTTTCCACCCGCCCGACGACGAACGACAGACAGAGAGAGACGGCGGTGAAGTTAATATAAGGGCATAAAAACATACTTTATATTCATCCATGAGAAACTGCCTGAACTGTCCAGCATGAAGACTGAGGAGTTTCAAAGCAGCTTTGATTGTATCATATCTTGTGTAGTGAATTTTTGGATCCAGTGCCAGTCTCACATAATTGAATATGCCATAAGAGTATTTGGAACCTATCAAATAAAATCAAGAGTTTTACTTAATCTTTCTTATAATCATTACAAACACATTCTTTAAGTTTGTCAAATCAAAAGACGCCTATACATCATAACTGATAACACATTTAAGCATTTTATTGAAGATATTTCTCTGCAAGGATATTGTCACGTGTGAATCACGAGTTGGATGACTGGAAGGTCACGTGACTGAAAGCGCGGGAAGAAATGGGGTAGAAGGTTCGAGAGTATTATCAAGAGTTGTCAGAACTCTGTGTGTAATGGCGGACGGGTGCCTGAGGACGCCACGTTGTATAACCTCAAATTATATATGTTCTGTACATAGTGTAGATATTAAAGTTGTTTTACTGAAACCAGTTCTTCAGAGGATTATTGTATGCAAGGTTATGTATTGAGAGAACGCCTACAAGATATATTAATAAGTAAAACAACACAAAGATGTTACAGATATATTCAACATTTCCAGTCTTTGTATAGGTGGGGAATGTATGGTTGGCAAAAAAAAATTGAGATTTTATTTGTTGTTTTTTATTTTTGTGTGCATTAATTAGACTTGTATTTTCTGCTCCATCCACCAACCAAGCAACATAATTTATTTTCTTTTAAAAGATAATATACTGATACAAAATATTGCATTGCTTCCTTTATTATTAAGGAAATACATTGTAACTTACCATCATCTACTGAGTGAGTAAAGTTCATCAAGAAACATGAAAGACCTTCCATGCATCCAGCTACTATTGACAATTCTGGGGTTTTGGTCTTTGAGGTCATCTGTGTCAAGAATTGATATCACGTTTGCATAATGAGTTCTGAACTTGATTTCCGTTTTGTACATAAGTACATGTATAAGGAACACATTTATTCATCAGAATTTCTTGTATTGCTTTGACATTAATCATCATATAAAAAAATTAATACCAGGTAAATTACTAAAAACAATGAAAAATGTGCAGTAGATCATTGTGAAAATATTTCTGACTTTCTGCAAACTATCACAGCATCAAATAGTTTATTAGTTAATAATGAATTATAAATAAACAAATTAAACATAAATTTTGTATTTTTAGTTTTTGAAAAAAATCAGAAAAAAATATTTATTCTTTTTTCACTATAATGTATCCTAACCAATATTTCTAATTTATTTCGGAAAAATGTATTGTCTCATTAGTATAGTTAGATCATTTTATTCTGTTATGGTATGGCAGTCACTGGGCTTAGACTTAGAGTGAATGGATTGAGATGATGGATTTTGTGAAAAATGGGGGGGGGGAGGGTGGTATTAATCAAATGCATAATATTTATAAGTTGTGTGAGATCTAGGTAAAAGGTCCTGTAATACAGCCTGCTAGTTTGTTCAGCGCCTGATGCAGTCCCCATCATTACTCATGTATTTTGTCTCAGTCATCAATTAAAGTGATAATGTTAGCTGTTTTCTAATAAGGCTTACATGGTGTGTTGAAATACCTGTTCACATGATTCAAGTAGAGCCCTGGTAATTTTTAAAGTTTTGTTACTGTAATTATTGATTGCAATTAATGGGATGACTCTTGGTGAGAAGAGTGTTGAGGTTAGTTATTGAACCAGAAAAACTAGTAATTAAAGGGATCTGGTACCCAAGCAGAAGTTCGAGAGACTTATCTTTACCTCTACTTTGAGAGTATTGACATAGGTAGCCACCAGTTTTTCAGAATAAGGTGTCATATATTGAGGATACACTTCAGCAATGACACCAAGAATGTGGTAAATACTCGCTTTGACTGAAATTAATTACATTATTTCAATAAAATTATTATAGTTTATGATAAAATTGAATTCTACTTCAAAGGAAATCTTGCATAAATTGTACATATACAGTCGAACCCACTTAAGACACATCTTTTCAAAATTTATTTTTAAAATTGATGAAACAACATTACTTGTAAATGATTAACGTAGCTTATGTATAATGTATTGTAATTTTGTGTGTTTGTTGTGATATGAATGTTAATTTAATACTTATAAGTATGTTATTTCTTTCATGTAAAGCGCTGTGAGCCCAGTTCCTTACTGGGATATAGCGCTATATAAATAATCAATTTATTATTATTATTATTATTATTATTTTCTCGTCATTTAATTCGATTTTTTTAAGTCGCCGAAACCTCATAACACGAGCACAAAAAAGGGTCAAATTTGCCACTTAACGTTGGTTATCTCGATCCCCATGACCAATCGCCAGCTTTTGAAAATGTTAGCTATGATTATTTTTATAACCAAGGGAAGGGACCAATTTTCTGCCTCACCAGGGTCCGCTGGTGACGTCACAGCCCGCTTGCTCAGCGCTGTTACTTCTGGTACTATGTCGGTACTAGCTAAAAAATCGGTCACTAGCGAACTCCACAAACAGTAATGACGTGTATTTTTATATTTATAGACCAGAATATTATTATTATTAAGAAAACGCTTTGATTTCAATGTCAAAAAATTAACTCCAGGTAATAAGCTAATATACCGACTAAGTCCTAATAAAACGGAGTAAACAGTCATAATAAGATGGAATTTATTTAAATACCATATTATGTTTCACTCGTCAACTTGCCAGAATTATTGAATTTCGCCGCGCACACGACGATCCCCCCCCTCCCACCCAATAGGGTGGGGGTTGAGCTACACTGGCCATTTACCAAGGCATGCTCTGACTCAATTTAAAAAGAAAAATGTTCCTTCCCCCAACTCACTGTAGATGTATAACAGTGGGGGAGGGGAGGGAAGGTGTCTCTTCTCGCGGTCTTGTATTGGTATGTCAAAGCAAGAGGCTTCTTTTTATATAAACATCAAAGACCTTTCAAGCCTTCTAGCCTCCCCCCCCCACCACCCTCATTATCCCTAACTAGAAAACTCCGTAACTTGTCCCCCCCCCTTCCCTTTGAGTGCACTTAGAGCGGTCCGACGCGACTGTAGTAATAGCCGTGACCTTTGACCGTGGTTCACATCAAGCTCTCGTACAGTGCCTCGACAACTAAGCAAATTAAAATTTAAAAAAAAGCATTCCTTAGCCGTAGGCGAAGTAGACTAATAGTGATGACGTGTATATTATTTAGATACCGGAATAGGGAGAAAGCGATTTGAAGTCACCGTCGCTCAACACAACAAAAACGAACTCCGGGGTAAAAAGCTATTACGGGCTTATTGAAGTTGCAGCTGAATAAATTATTTAAATTCCGAAGACTTAAAAGCTTAAATAAATAAGCCTAAACATTTTTAAAGATGAGTGTAAGCGGTCGTTCGATAGTCGTAACTACGGTAAACACTAGTCCTAGCGTAATAGTAGTCAATTATTAACAAATATATTTATTTGAATATTGATTGTTTTCCTTGGTCCTTATACAAATAAATGCCTTGGTATTTATTAGTAATAAACTTACACTAAGATTATGACTTTAATTATAATTACATCATTAGTATTAGTAGTAAATAGCATGAAAAAATAAAGTTCAAGGACGAACGAGCAAATGAACTAGATAGAGCCTCAGTCAGAGCTGAGTCACTAATTCATTTACAAAAATCATACTCGCATAATATAATATATCACATAATTTAACATTATACTGATATTTCTTATATTCCGATACGATTCTGAATAATCGTCCCATCCTTAATTAACGCACAACACGTATATAAAGAAATTTCAAGCAAATGTTAATATTTTGCTGCCATATTGGTTTTCGTTTTAACTCGATCATCGGTTATCTCGATGCCATTTTTCATACCCCAACGCCGTCGACTAAACCGGTTTCGACTGTATATTTATAATTCATGTTCATTAAATTTACACATAGAATTAAATTGTATCTTTTTTTAGAATTTTTATATTTATTTTGATGCAAATCAATTCATATTTACAATCATATAAATCATTTTTAAAAGTATTATAAGTGGTGTTATAAGGGCTAAAAATGGTTGGTTATAACAAGTAAAAAACATTATCCCTAATTGTTTTAATAAAAATATGTATAAAATTACCTGTTGATGCCAGCTTTGAAGGGGGTTTTGTAAGTTCATTGAAAAATTTCTGTATGAGTTTGTCAATGTTTAAATCTGTGCCAAGAGATGAACCAGCTGCCAACTCCAGCACCTAAAATAATTGGTGAGTAGAGCATTTAAAAGGTAATATAGAAATTAGATGTTGCTCTATAAGCTAAGCTGCTAGATACAATTATCCTTTTGGAACTTGTGTACATTACAAATTTTTGTATTCTTTCTTTATTTCCCTGACTTCTAGGATGTTGAGAATTAATAAGCCAGGATGTTTTAATATCTATAGATAATATTTATCTCAAGCCATAATACAATTACCTGATATTTTTTCAGATGCTGTTTAGAACATAATTATATTTTCTTCTCACCTGTACACAATTATTTCACACAAAAAGTTTTCAATATAGCAACAGCAAATATTTTGCAGAATTTTAAAAAAATTATAACAATCATATTTGACCTTCCTCTAATATTTTAAAGCACAATAAAATTTAGAATTAAGATTCCATTGGGTAAAAATTCTAAATGGTCATGTTACCTTGATAAGCACTGGTATAGCTGCAGCTTTTACTTTGGCTGTGCGGTCTAAGCTGTAAACTGATACACATGTGTCCTAATAAAAAAAGGAGAAATAATAAGAAAGAATTATTAACTTCTTACACCTTCAAAGACTAAAAAAAATCAGGAAATATGTTTATGCCTTGATAACTTAAAATAGCATTTAACAAAAACTAAACAAATCTAAATTAGATGAAGAACAGTATTTGTTTATATTTTTCTGACAACGCCATCTTAAGATTTTGCGCACAGAACAGGGTCTGCAGTGGTAGTTAATCATCTTTAAAATGTTTGTAAAGAATTAGAACAGTTAGAGAGACTAGTGCAGGACCGAGATGCCGGGAGAGCCTTTGCTTGTGACCTATTCCCCAAATGGGACAGCAGGCGATGAAAGAATTAGGACTGACCATTAATCTACACCCAAACAGATGTCCTGCCAAAATGATTGATTCCCATAAGCTCTCAGCAGCTAAGAGTTTTACTTGCCCTGTGGTCTAATATCTGTACCTCACTCTTCATTGAACAAGATGTAAATATTAGGGCGAAAAAAGCAGAAGCTGCTAGGGCTAAACTGAATAATGGGTCATGGAATCAAAATAACCACAATGAAAGCATAAGACAAGGCATCTAATTGACAAATGTCTTCAGTATGTACCTATATGGCAGTGAATAATGGACCACATATTCTAGAAATGAGTGAAAATATAACAGCCTTCCATCAAAGATTTTACATAACATTTTTTTTGCTAATTGGATTGCAGAGCGAAGTGCTAAGCTTGTAAAAATATGAGGTACATTTTTGACTATTAGCAAGAGGTGGTTTCATTGGTGAGGCCACATGAAAAGAATAGTGAGGTTGTATTTTAACAAGTCTGCTGTTTTGATTTTTTCAAAATAAACAAAGAATATAACAAGGAAATGAACAATGAGAGATCTGTGCTGAGCACCATTGCAGCAAACCAACAGCAGTACATGAGGAACGCTGATGATGTGCAAAACAAGGCAGATGCAACAAGAATACTATAATGAAAGGTCAGATTTAACTAGCAGTGAAGGTTCTTCTGCAAGAATTGTAGATGAGAGTGCCATTCCAGTATCGGCATCATGAGCTGTTTGAAGAAATTTCAATAGCTCGATTATTATATTTATAAAAACATTATTTGTTTCAACACAACACAACTTATCTTCTATCTTATCTGTTTCAGACGCTCCTTCTATACAGAAGATTATTGCGTCCTACGCGTATCTATGGTTTGTGTTTAGTCCCGCATTCTTATTAGAGTTTTAAATGTTGATAAAGTGTTGGCTTTCCTGGTTTCTTCAGGCAACCCATTCCACGCCCGAATTCCGGACGGGAAGAACGAAAATTTGTATGAGTTTGTTCTTGCATACGGAATAAGAAAGGTGTTTTTATCCCTAACTAGATGATGAATTTTATATATTTAATGAAAAGAAAGCTTAACCTGTGGAGGAGTGAAGTTAATCTTGACTCATACCTTAATATTTATGGCATAAGGGATAACTTTTCTTTCAAGCTTTGGTAAAATCTCAGAGAGCAGAGCAAGAGCTGTTGCTTTTCCATTTGACACCTGTGGACATTTTTTTAAATTTCAAATTGTAAATAAACTTGAGATAGAGAGGTTTAAAAAAAAATTTCTTCAAGAGTTCTGATATAATAAGATACACAGTTAGTTATCTGCATAGAGAATCTTGAAAAATTTCACACCATAGCTATGTACTTAAAAGAAAAAATTTAACAGTAAGCATCATATCTTGACTTTAAATATTATTTTTGTACTAAAACAAAAATCAAAGCTGCAATAAACAATGTTTTACCTCTGTGCTGGCGATTTTCTGAAGAAAGTTAGTAATTCCTGTTTCTTTGTCAAAGAGTAAGGAGCAAACATGATCTGAGAGAAGAGTATTTCAAAAGTAATGTGATTTTACAAATTTTTTTTTCCAACCGGGTGCTTCTAAATTTTAAAAATAAATAAAAATCTAACTTGAAAATACAATGCAACAACAATCTACATGTAATACAACACTGATATAGAGATAAAAACACTTTTCTTGTTCCACCATGGATAAGCATATGATGAAATAATCGTCTGTATAGAGGAACTTTTATAATGTAAAAGATAAGATTTCAACAGTAATAAATGCAGCTTTTAAAAAAAATTGTTAAAGTTTATATATGATTTATTTGGAAGATGGGTCCCATACAGAAGTGAATAATCTAGTATTGTTCTGATCCATGTCAAGTAGTATTTTATTTTTATGTTCTTAATAAATTTATTAAACATTCTTCTTACAAAGACTAAAGTTGTTTTTAAAAAAATTACTTCTGTAAAATGAGAATTTCATTATAATTTTTCATCTACTAACTCTTAAGTACTTTGCATCTTTAGTTTAGATTATATGATTGGAAATACAACACAAAGATAACTTAATACAACCCGGAATTCGGAAATTGGATGGGTTGCCTGAGGAAACTAGGAAAACCAACATTTTATCAACATTTAAAACTAATAAAAATGCAAGACTAGACATAAACCATGGATAAGCGTAACACGCAATAGTCGTCTGAATAGACCATTAGGAGTGTCTGTAACAGATAAGATAAAATGGATGTTGTCTGTGAATGAAATAGTTAGCATTTTGAATTTATTTGTTTCCTTTTCCTGCCTTAGCAGTATCATTTGACACTTGTTCTGGGTGGATATACATTTCCCAATCAGTTTCCTATTTTTTTAAAATTCATCTTGTCTAGGTCTTTTTGAAATCTTCTCTTCTCCTGACCCAATTGTTCTATAGTCTATAGATTTTTAGTTTAGCCTATTCAATCAACCGCAAAAAACCTAAGCCTAAGTGTTAAGTTCCGGATGAGATGCTGTTGGCATATTGGGTGAATCTTTTATACTTTAGCCTATTTCTAAGTCTATGTAAATTAAAATTAGAAACAGTATTATTTAATTATTTATTGACCTACTAATATATTTGCGAAGATTATATTGTATCTACATATATAATTCACCAAAGCGAGTATATGCAAACAAGCATGACGAATGACCCTCGCTGGGGTCGACCAATGTCTCGAAACCAACAATGGTTCTTGGGTTCCCTTGCGTTGTTCCTCACAGAATAACATGAGATTTGTAGTGTATTGGTTATCACGTCCGCCTTACATGCGGAAGGTCCAGGGTTCAAGCTCCAGCAAAAACTTAATTTAAAAATTTTTAAAAATGTGTCTTTGTGTCCGTTCTTTTCCCCCTTTTTTGCGAAACATGGCTGACCCTCACTAGGGTCGGCCAATCACAGTTTATGGTTGGCAAGCTAATGTGGTAAAGGGTGGTGGGCAGGTAGATAACCTTAGTGCAAATGTCTCAAGACCAACTATGCGTCGGTGGTTCCCCCTCCCCCCCCCAACCGACGTTCACTCGGGCTGTTTTGATTTCTTCGTGCTGTAGTTTGTGTCCGATCTTTACCCCCTTTCTTTGCACTATCCATGAGCAAGAGTGCGGCGTAGGCTACGCTGCGGGGTGTATATAGTATATTTTATAATATTACTATTACTAGGGGTTGTAGGGCGCCTATGGCGCCCACTTTTTTCAAAACCCAAGTAACTTACCATTGTTTTATAAATACGAAATATTTAACTTCCTGAAATTTACACAAAGTATTTATAATTGTTTGGATTTTTGACATCATATAATATTTTACGGCGAGAAACACCACACGCTCTGTTAATCTTGAAACCAAATTGAGTATGATTTTACGTCTATATTTTCAGTTTTAAAAAACTATTTTGACTGCAATGGACTGTTGTACTATGACCCTCAGCATTTCGGAGACAGTGGGTGACTTGGGTTTTTATATTGTTTATTATTAAATATGGCTAACTTTGCTGAGTATACTCTAATTAATTCAACTAGTAAGTGGTATTACTATTACTTAGTCTAGTTTAGGGCTGGTACTGATTAAAAAAAATTTTGTTCACTTTATCTGGAAAAAAATTTAATCGATTAATTTTATTTTTATAACGCATATATTATTAAAGATCCCGTTAAGTTATGATTGATTATTTTGCGTAATCAGTTAAGTCAAGTCGCTGTAATTCCATGGCTCCTAAATTTTGTAACGTAACACAGCAAATTCGTTCTGCTATGCCAGAAATATTGAACAAAAACCTTTTTGTTTACGTTTGCATGTCTAAAAAAATAATAATAATATGAGGGAAAAGTATGTAAGTGACAAAAAAAAATATTAATAAATTGGACAAAAAATGTTATAAATATTTTCTTAAATTTTAATAGATCAAATTAATTTTAATCGATTAAAACGATTATAATCGTAAATTTCCGCAGCCCTAGTGTAATCATTAGTGAATGTGATTATTCTCAGTGTGAGTATTGGGCATTGATGACTAGACTATCTGACTAATTTATTACGAAGTGGGTGGACGCCTCGCAATGCGGGGCATACACTGTATAGCTTGGTTGTCGCGTAAATGTGACGTCACATTTTGCTCTTTCATCCGGGTCCGTTTCATGTGACTACTTTATAAGATTTTTAAAAATTCGTATGGTACATGAGCTTCTGTGGTCTCACGGTTAGGACATTAGATTCTTTAACTCTAGGTGTCAGGTGGAGGTTCGAGTTTCGTTTGAGTCTTTTTTTTTAAGTTTGTAGTTTCAGTTTTAGGGTCTGGGTTAGGTTTAGTTGTCTATTTTTAAAATTAAAATAGAAAAAGAGTTTCGTTTGAGTCTTTTTTTTTAAGGTTGTAGTTTCAGTTTTAGGGTCTGGGTTAGGTTTAGTTGTCTATTTTTTAAATTAAAATAGAAAAGACAACAAATATAATATAGCAACCAAAAATATGATTTATCGAGCGCACCGTTCTCTTTGCTTTTACCAAATTAATTTTAAAATCATAAATCTTTTTAAAAATAAATTTTAAGCTATTAAGGTGGACTGGGTATACCAAAATAAACAGACTGTGTAATGTGTGTCATCCACCCAACTGAGTTTACACCGCGCGTTACGTAGTGTCTACCATCGGCCAATTTATTATATTATATTAATTATATACTATAACTTAATTAATTAATTATTTCTACTTTATTTCTACCTAATTACCTAATTCTTTCTCTAATATTTCTTGACTGCAAATATGTTTTAAGTCCTCAACTATGACCTCAATTTCTTCTCGTTTCGATGAAGCGTCATTTAAACTTAGAAGTTCATGCAATGACTGGAGGCTGTCCCTCAGTCCTGCAGCCATTGACAATGTTTATTTGTAAGCATTAAATTTCAAACATGTTACACCGATAGAACTGAAAGTAGGAAAGATTTTAAAGAGAGACTACTCTTATGAAATATAAATCCAGCATCAACCATTTATCACACGAATACATCCAAATTCATATAATTTTGTTTTCAAGAAAATAAATTAGCAATCTTAAAAACTGTGAATTAAATATTAACTTTAATACTTAAAACATTTATTTTGACTCTTTAATCAAATAGCTTGAATTACAAATCAATTAAATAGAATTATCAGGAACAAAAAAGAAAATAAACTTGAAAAAAAAACCATTAATTTTTTTAATTTTAGCCTAACCGAAATATTTGTTTACGTTTCCGGATCAACAGAGAAATAAGATGCTACCTATATTATAAAGAAAAAACCATTAACGAAGAAATATTTTAAAATTTACAATCGAATTAAATATTAATGATTCTCATAATTGGCCCACCATCTGTAGGAAAAACATTGATTCTGAAACGTTTGCAAAACAATAGTATCCTTATTTATTATTCCTATAATTATAATCTTATCTTATCTGTTTACACTATTTAAAAGTTAAAAGTATTTAAAGTATTTACAGACCCGTCCTTCTATTCTATACAGAAGATTATTGCGTCCTACGCTTATCTATGGTTTGTGTTTAGTCCTGCATTTTTATTAGAGATTTAAATGTTGATAAAGTGTTGGTTTTCCTGGATTCTTCAGGCAACCCATTGCACGCCCGAATTCCGGACGGGAAGAAGGAAAACTTGTATGTGTTTGTTCTTGCATACGTCATACGGAATAAGAAAGGTGTTTTTATCCTTATGTCTATCTGAGGGTTGTATTAAGTTATCTTTGTGTTGTATTTCTAAATTAGAATTAATTGCTTTATGTATGATTACTACTTTGCTTTTACTACTTTATAATGTCGTATACTGAACACTCACACTATGACTATACTGTACTGTACACACTACTGTACAGTACTAAACTGTACTACTACTGTCCTACATAATATTAATAGTTAATATTATATAATATAATACAGTTTTAAAAAATCTCATCAGTCTGTATTAATAGTATTATTATCATACTGCATAATATATTCATAATAATTTACAGACGCTCTTTCTAAACAGACGATTTCTGCATCCTAACTAAACTTTAGTAACTAAACTAAACTAACTTATCCATAATTAGAGTTAATAATACTATACTGTTAAGTTTGAGTGTTAAGGTTCATTGATAAAAAAAGTGATATTGAAAAGTGTGTTGGTTTCCTTGCTTTGATCAGGCAACCGATTCCACGCCCGACAGGAAGAATGTGAATTTGTGTTTGTTCTTGCATAGGGTTTAAGATTAACTCTTTTTTTTGTATCCCTGTATATAAATATAAGGGTTGTATTCATCAGCATCCTTCCGTCTCGAGAGACGATGGTGCATCACCGTTGGCTTTGGTTGCATTTCCTCCTGTGGCTGAGCAGTCCTATCCTTGAGTGACAGTCTTTTCCACAGCTTTTGCACACGAGTTCTGTGGTTCCCAATGTTTTGTCCTTTCTCCTAGCTCTTCTGTTTGTAGCCTCCTCCATCCTTCGTTCCTCGGCTACTATGAAGCCCTCTTTGACAACTGTGCGCCACGAAGATCTGTCTTCTGCTTTGCATTCCCAGTCACTTGTGTTTATTCTGGCTGCTTTCATGTCTCTCTGGCAGACATCTTTAAATCGGAGACGTGGGCGACTTGTCTTCCTCTTTCCCGATGCCAGTTCTCCATATAGGAGGTCCTTGGGGATACGACCTGGGCTCATTCTTTTTACATCTCCTAGCCATCTTAGGCATCTTTCACTAAGGATTGAGAACATGCTTTGGATATTGGCACGCATTAGGACCAATTTTCCCTCTAAGGCTTGCTGGTTGTTGTGCAAAATAAAAAACTCATGTGCAAAGTTTCACAGAGTTACATTTTTTGTGTTCAAATTTTTTGACATCCCAGCAAGATACATGCATCAATTGTACCAAAGTACTTTATGTGACAAAAACTTTTATCAAAATAATATAGTAGATTATAATTAAATAAACAAGCATTAGAAATATATATTCCTGTTGAACGGTATTTATCATGTATAAAGCAACCTAATGCCAACATCAGGACCTCACTATTTGGCACTTTGTCTTATCTTATCTGTTTCAGACGCTCCTTCTATACAGAAGATTATTGCGTCCTGCCATTTAATGCCAAGGATGCGACGCAGGCACCTCAAGTGAAGCTATTAAGCTTGCGTTCATGGGATGAATAAGTGGTCCATGTCTCGCTCCCATATAGCAGCGTACTGATGAAGCAGGCTCGATAGACACACAGTTTGGTTTTCTCCATTAGCTTGATGTTTTGCCAAACCCGTTTAATTAGTTTAGCCATTGTGGCAGCTGCCTTGCCAATTCTACTGTTTATTTCGTCCTCAATGGACAGTGAGTTGGAAACCTTGGAGCCCAAGTAGGTGAAGCTGTCCACAACCTCCAAGTTTTCATTGTCGATATAGATGGTAGGAGGAGATCGTGTGTCTTGGGCCATGATGTTTGTCTTTTTCAAGCTGATTTGCAGACCAAATTCTTTACAAGCGTTGGAGAAGTTGTATTAGTAGATTATCTTTTTGAATTTGTGTTGTATTTCCAAGTTAGAATTAATTACCTTATGTATTTTTTCTCCTTTGTTCTATATACTCAGACTCAGAGTACCCTGTATCATATAATAAGCTACTTATTAATATTATTATTTATTATAGTAATAATATTAAAGTTAAAGAATTATTAAAATCAGCCTATGATTATGATGTGGTCTGTGCCTTTAACTATAATATAAATTCTTAGCTATATTCTTATAAGTAATGTTGTTTTTCGTTCATCATGATCGACATGTACAACTCTCTAGATCCTAGTTATTGCTAGCTGTGTGCTATGGCAGTTTGGTGTTTGTTGGTGACCTATGCATAAACTTACAAGACAAATCTTTGCCTGTATGGTGAATCCATATGTTGGTAAATATATGGTCTGGATTTTATTGGGTTTTGTGCCCAATATTTCCTAGCCTATCTTCTGATTTTGGCAGCCTTTTGTCTGTTTGTTTCATAAGTTGCTCAGGAGGCTCAGTCTTTGACTTCTGCTTCCCCGAATTTGTGCTCAACACCATAAACTGTTAGTGCAGTTTTTAGCATAAATTTTTAACACTTTCTTTGAGCACTATGGGCCCTCTGTCCAATGTTTAAGCTCGCCATAGAAGAACGTGTTTGGGAGCTAATGGTCTGGCATGCGCACAATGTGCTCAGTCCTGCATTGTTGGGACTGCATTAGGCTGGTATAGATGCTTAGGAGTCCTGCACTGATGAGTACTTCAGTGTCTTTAATGGCATATGGGCCAAATGCCAATGGATAAAGAAGTATTCCAATGCTTCAAAAACACAATACGTATACATGTACTATCCTAGTAGCCAGGGGTCTGGAAACTTTTTGTCTGAGAGAAACATAAAAACCTCATATTTTGAAAAGTAATTCTGTGAGAGCCATACATTATGTTTACAACTAAAAATTCAAGTAAATGTGAGCATTTTGAGTAATTTCAACACTGAAAGTACAACAATTACGTCTCTGAATTCTTTTTAATAACATTGTTATGCTGTTGTTTTAAATATGCAATTAATATGTAGTTCAAAGGAGTCTGAGAAAACTTTTTTTTTATAATCGAACATTTTTCTGAGAGCCAGATACAGCCATCAATAGATCCACATCTGGCTCACCTGGCTCGCGAGCCATGGTTTCCTGAGCCCTGCTATAGCCTATACTCTGTACTATATAGGTTACTGCCTGCTATAACTTTGAGCAATTTGTATGCCATAATGATTATTATCTAGGTATAGTTTTAGTTTTGGGAAATTTGTATGGCTTTAAGAAAAATTATTTTTAGGGTTATTTACTTCAGGCACAAGTAAAAAATTTAAAAATTCACTAACACGGGAATCAAAATCACATCCATAAGATCCACATCCATCAGATCCACATCCATCAGATCCACAAAATTTAAATACATGTACATGTATTACACCAAGGCCTCTGTTTCTTATGTTTAATGCACACTTTAAAATTTTGGTCACCTATAACCTATTACCAGCAGCCCAGCCTTAAACATCCACTAATTAGGAGTGTTGAGGACAGTCTCATTGAGTTCCAATGTTTATGTATAGGATTTGAACATTTTTGGCCTAATAATAGTAAAATAGGCGTGTTTCACAATAAAGTTAATGAAATTTTCGCTGCATTTTTTTTTGCAGGCCTTGATTTTGCTAGTTACACTGCCACAATGTTGGTAGTCACTTTGCATATTAAATTTTATATTATGGTAAATAAATATTTCCTGCAGAGGTCATAGTTTTATAGTGTATAAATCACAAATCAAACTTATGTGTAACTTTTATTTCATGTTTTAGTAAAATTCAAATTTCCAACTGCCAAACATGATCCTTAATATTTCTTATATCCAACTGCAATTAAAGAAGATGTACCAGCAACTATTTCTACTGTAAGTTTATTAATTAATTTCTATTCAAATAAACAATTATCAGAGTTGATAATTGTATGTTATAATTGTAGAATAGTTTCACATTATATTTTCTAGTTTGCCAGTTTGCATGGTAGTTGAATTATTTGAAAAGAAAAGACATTTCATGTGTTATTTTTCGTTTTGTGATCCTTACATCAAGAGTTGAAGTTGGAAACAATGTTAAAGAACATGATCTATGGGGCTACAACCCATTTAGTGTCCTTGCCTTTCATGCATCATCACATTTTCCCCATTAGTGGCTGTTAGTGTTAGCCTCCATTATTTATAGAACATAATTGTATTTGTCAGCTGCAATTCAATTTTGTTATGGGGAATATGGTGTACCCAGTGCTTTTTTCCTAGCAGAACACCCCTGTTACTGCGTTCTGGGATAATTTTTCCAGCAACTTTTTTATATTACTACCTGTGGTATGTTTGGTCTTACTGCTTTTCAGGTTGTGTTGAAAATATGTTCCGGTACTAAAGAGAAAAAAGCACTGAGTATACCTACATATAGATTATTAATATTTGAAACATCTCAATACAAGTGCAGTGCTAATGAAAGCAATAAAAGGAATATTGTAAAAACAAAATGTAGAAAGTAAACATTTAAAAAAGCTAAAATAATATAATATTGACCTACAAATAAAATTATTTTATGTCTGATCAGTATAAGTAGATTTTTATGTATAATTTTTAAAGATAATTTAAAATTGTCCTTCCAACAGGTGGGAACAAACCTTATGGCAGTTACTGTTCTTAAAAAGACAGAGGTTACTATAAGAGAAATGGGTGGAGCTATGGGTCCGATTTGGCACAATTATTATAAAGATTCTCATGCTATTATGGTAAGAGATTGTAAAAAAATTGTTTAAAGATTTTTAAAAAGGGTTTTTGTAACAATATTATTATTTGACATGATATAATTATTTCATACAATGTTAGTTCAGTGATTTTTGTAAATATTTTTGAATGCAAATTTTTTGCATTATTATTATGGTCAACACATTTTTAAAAAAAAGCATTAATTGCATTGATGACTTTAGTTCATGCTAATTTCTTCTTCAGTTATTAAAATTTCACAATAATTACTATTGCTCGGTACTATCAGAACTTAATTTTCTCTGTGATAAAATGCAAATTACCCCTCACAAAGCCAAGTTCACATTTTTGTTTATGCATAATGATTTAAAGTTTTATTTCCTAATTTAAATACATGTAATTAATTCAAATTTCAAAAATAACTTATTTTTTTAAATAGGTATTTCATTTTATAACATCTGATATGCTTAAAATACAATTTTTGAATATAATTTAGTAAAATTTTATTTAAGACATATGTCCCTATTTGTAGGCTCATCTCTGGTAAAACTTTTTACACTAAATAAGTCATACTGTATTACTTATTTATAATATTTTCAATGAAAAATAAGTAACTGGCCTTTACATTTTCAGTTTATGATTGATAAGTCAAAACATACTCAAGTGGCTATTGCCTGCGTCCAGTTGCTGACAATGCTGTCTCACCCTTTAACACAAAATGTTCCAGTGCTTATAATTCTCAACAAAATGTGAGGATAATTTATGGAATATTAATTTAATTGCAATCAAATTACTCACCACTTTAAGTTACCGTTATCAACATTTTTTAAGTTGCACCTTTTCACACAGTGTTTTTTTTTAAATTTCCACAGAGATATTCCTAATGGATTAACAAATGCTGAATCTGAAAGCTTGTTTAGATTTGATGAACTAACTAAACAAGCACCACAGAAAATAACCATCATTGAAACCAGTGCTAAAAATGGGAGCAACTTAGATAAAGTTGCAAAATGGATCTATGACCAAAATAAAAATGAAGACACCAGTTCAGCCTGAACTACTGTAGAAGTAAGTTTTGATGAGAATGGGTAGTATAAAAAACATTAGAGGAACAAATTATGTCTTTTTGTGACAGAAAGTAAAATTTAATTTAAATTTTGCTCATTATCACCTGCCAGTGACATTGAAAGTCGTATAGGGGCTGCTCACCCTGAATGGCTTTGTGGTTTTTTTTTACATTATATGGAAGGTCCGCATTTTGGGAGATTTTCAGATGAATCTTTACTGTTAATGTAAATAGATAAGCAATGTGTGTACCCCATAATGCTAAGAAATAAATTAAATATGATGGTCAAATATATGAACCAATTTTAAAATGTTTTTTGGATTTTTTTATTACATGTATTTCAATCCTTGCAATGTTGTTAGATGTGGAATATTCTCATTCCATCTGAAATCCATCTTCACTCACCACACTCTCAAAGGGACGTTTTTTTTTATCTGAGGGCTTCCTGATGGGGTCAAAGACTCTAAACTATCAATAACTGAAACTGTCATAACATATTCATAAAATGCATAAGTAGTCAGAATTCTTATTAACAACCTGCTAGTGATGGAAAAACGGTTTACTTGGAATGAATGGTACACATTAGATTTTTTTAAAAAATGTGTTGCTTGCGTTAATAATCCTATATAATCTTCTGTATAGAAGGAGCGTGTGTATAGATAAGACTAAGTTATTTTCTATTACAATGAACTAAAATGTAACATTTCTTGCTTCAAGCAAATACAGTAAATATCTTTCTTCAATTGTTCTCTTGTGTATATTTTTGTCTTGCATTCTAGTTTTCACAAACATCCTTATTTAATCTGCTAGAGATTTATATGGTTTCTTAAATATTTCAACAATAACCACTTGCATAAATATAAAATAAACAGTGACCTTCACGTAAATACAGTTATCTCTTTAAAATTACTCTCATATTCTATTCTTTATATCCGATTTCGATTCCTTCCATTTGCAAAAACTTTAGTAATATTGAGCACTTGTTCATGAGTGGCTATTTTTGGGTTTATTTTATGCAGGTTTTAGTTCCATTAGATAAACTATTTGGTTAATTATTTTTTTATGCCACAGAAAAAAAAGGCATTAAAATTAAAATAAAGATGCTTTAGGAGAATTATCCATTTAAGTAAGTAACATTTTTTCCCATTAGTTACACACGTTAAAATCATTATCGTGTTACCCTTCTCATCTGTATTTTGGTGTGAGGTCCGTGTCTAATTTGGAAAAGTTCATGAAAATATGTTGGACCCTCTCTCCATCTCGCACTTATAGTAATTGTTAATTTTTATCTCTAGGTATGGGAAATTTATTTATATCAATTAAGTCCATGCTTGTTGTTGAAATTTTGTTCATTTTTTTGGAATTAATGGTTACAACAGTTTTCGCTTTTAAAGGTTGAGTAGCTGTCAAATTTTATTCAATGATAGGTACCAGAACATCAGTGTTATGTTCTTATATTACTCCAATATCTTGTTTTTTCAGTGCATTAGCATTAGTATCTGAAGACTTTAGTTTCATTATGGAGTTAAATTTTTGGCATTAGAAATGTTCACGGAATTTAATTTAGTTTTTTTTTCATTTCTTTTAACTTTAATTAATTTTTAATGGTTATCTTTTGTTTTATTTACCTTTTTTTCATTGTATAGAAGCTATTTAACAAAGGAATCTTCTACCCCCATTGAAGTGCCGCTTGGAACATTAGGTTGCCACAGCTCATGATAGTGTACATTAATTTTCGCCTCTACAACAGAAGCGTATGTCAAATTTGAAGAATCATAAGTTACTAGAAGATCAGTGTCACATTCTCATACCACTTAAGCCTCTTGGTTTTCAGTTCTGTAGCATTAGTATCAGAAGAATTTCTTTCCAATATGGAGTTGTAAATTTTGGCTGTAGAAACGTTCACATATTTTATGATAGTTCCTTTATTTTTTTTAATTTATTTCTTTGGTTTTTTAAAATTTTGATAAAAAGATTAACGGTCTTTAAAATTTTCACTCCTATAATCTAATTAACAAAGAGGAATTTGCCACCCCTAACAAAGTGTCGCCCGGGGCATTTTCCCCCCTTGCCCCCCAGGACTTAGTGAATTATCTCAAACATCCCATTAGATATGATAGTATGAATTCAAATGAGTAAAACAAATTTCACAGGCAAAAAAATGCTTTTAATCACAACTCTTGTAGAAGATGAATAGAGAAAGGTGCAGCACAAGCAATGAATAAACATCATTTATTTAACACTTGTCATCCCATGACCACACAGCCATAACAGAAATAACAAATATTGCTACAATAATTCATCTCTTTAAATTCAATGTTAAAAAATGAAATTAAGAATTCTGTACCATATCCAACATATTTATATTGAAAGAGTAGCCCTATAATTTCTTTTATATAAATAGACATTTTAGATTGCATGGGTTACTGGTTACATGATCTAAAATAGCTTAGGACAAGACAATTTTCACTGCCTAAAACTTTAGGTTTTCCCTCAAAGTCTATTTAAACTATGTTTTCTCAAAGAATGGTGTATTTGTGTGCTACAGTATAGTGCACTTTATCAAGAGTGATATTTATTTCATGTCAATTAAAATGTTTTGTATAGTATATTGGTAATATGACCTTTTAGAAATTAGGCAAGACAATGCAAGATGTTTTGTGGAGTGCTGTACAAAGTTTTAAAAATATTATATAGGGTCTATGGCGGATTACGGGGAGGGGGGCTGAACGGGCTAAAGCCAGGGGCCCCCGATGATTTAAGGGCCCCCAAATTTAGTATATTTTATAATAAAAATGGATAAATGTTTATACGAATGGCTGAAATTTTGATAAATTAAACAAATTAATAAAATCGTATCTATTATTATTAATGTGATCTCTATTCCGATATAATAGTCTTAAAATAGTAATCGGAAAAACCTGATTTGATAGGCTCACAAAGAGAAATTATATAAGAGTATCACTTATATGTTGTAAATTAACATTAATCGCGCTGAGCTCAGCTGGTCTAATCAAAAGTTTATAGGCCTTTGGTGCAAGCAGTCACGGGTTTGATCCCCCGGTGGGGTGTGGCATATTTTTAAATTTGTATTTCTATTCTTTATGTTGTCTTTTACACTCCGGCAAAAGACAATACGATACCGGCAGTTATTTCTTCTTTTTTTTTATATATACAATCTATTTTCATAATAGTTACAAGTTGCAGTCTTAAATTAGGTGCTAGCAATCATTTTATCTAAAGGTACACTGGCTGGATAGGGCCCCGATTTGAATTGCAGCCAGGGGCTCGGTGCAGTCTTAATCTGCCCCTGTATAGGGTTGAAATTTTAATAAGGTATTAACTTTGCTCTGCAAAATTTTTTACTTTATTTTATTGAAAGGATGAAATGGTTGCTATAGATCATTGAGGATGATGAATTATTTTATGACACAGAAAAGGACGTTAGAATGAAGAATAAGGGAACAATTTTTGTTTTTATTTAAAAAATGATAAGTGGAAGAAAGGAGATGAACATTGAGAATGGAATGAGAAGGATTGATGTATGGAATAGCAGAAGGAAGCGGTTTCTTTGTTTGGGCAATACAGATAGGCTTCTTGGTAAGTAGAAAACAAATTATGCCTTGCCCCTGAACCAACTACCCATTCATTTTAATAGTGAGATGTCAGAACTTAGCATTTAGTGATGCCAATTAAATAATGAAAAGAAATGGAATGAACAAGTCAAAACAATGGCGTTTGGTTTGTCTTAGATAGAAATATAACTACATGAGACTTAACATAATAACACAATGGTTAATAAGACAATCACAGCAATTAAACACCTCATCCAATGTTAAATAGTTGCAGCGTATCTTATATGCGTGACAACATTACTGGACTAAAATTGAGTTATGTTGAGTTGAAATGTTGTGAAAATTCAAAATTCATAGCTATGAGATATTAATGATATATAAGTGAAAGTATTGAGATGATTAAATAAACATCACCACTAAAACTTGGGTTTGACGGTAGCAAACTATCTGACTAATTAATCTTTAAACAAAAAGGCTATAATAAATAGGACTATAAAAAAGGATAAAGATATTTTTGAAAGTATTTCCTTTAATTTTTTTCATAGGGATTAAATTTTTAAAAAACTTTATACATGTAAATACGAAAAATAAATATGGGCTGTGTTCTAGAAATGGTTTGACATTTCAAATTTTTAAAATTCCTACGATCAGATACATTTTTATATTTTTAATCCCTCCTTTTCATTTTCCAAAAGAAACTAAAGTCAGTCCTAGTCTTGGCCTAAATAAGAAATATTATAAAAATTTATTTAAGGTACCATATTTTTCAATGGCAACTGTTTCAGGGTGATTTCTTATCAATTGAACACACAGAATCATGTGTTCTTTTAACTTCTTTGACATTGTATATGAATTACCTGAAGGATAAGGCTAGAAAATAAAACCAAAAGAATTAATTTCTTTTTATGGTACAGAACTTTTTTCATGGTAAAGAACTTTAACTTGACCTTTGTGGACTAATATTCATGAATCCATGTAGGGTCAGACATTTATCTTATTTATGATTATGACTAATGTGTTGCACAATACAAGTTTTGCGGAGAACTTGCACAGACAGCCCAAATGAATGCCTGAGCCAGCAGCATGGTTAACAACACAGTTACGTTTAACAGGAACAAAATATGTAAGGATTGGATGATGAAAAGTTAAAACATTGGCAAGTATGTAAATAGATTCATATGATAGTTGAGGTGTTTCATCACATTAACAGTGCAGCATCATGAAATTATCAACAAACAAAAAAGCAATTTAAAGTACAAATGAAAGTAAGAATTTAATGTTTCGTGTACAATTGTGGGAAATGGGTTATTAGAAAATTGCACTTGTTAAAGTGCCTTAAGGTATAATATTACATTTAAATACCAAAGCCAGCTTTGGCCATATAATAAAGCATTTAATTGGAAATATTGTACATTTGAAAAGAGCAGTGTATAAACTTTTATCTAATAATATTTCAATGCATTCTTGATAAATCTGTCAATAGTGTGTACCTAAATAAAATAGAAGGAACTTCTATAAGAAAGTAGGCAAAAGGATTTATTTTAATTAAATATCGAAATCGTGTTAATATTATTCCAAAAATTATTTTAAGGACAGAACAAACACTTTAATTTCTTATAGAATATTTTGCTTCTAGACTTTAGTTATGTCATAAAACACATTATTAGCTAAAACAAATATGTTTGAAAATTATGTATATATGTATTCCTGTAATTAATCTTTTACAAACCAGCTTTTAAGGACTACAATTATTTAAAAAAGAGATGTAATAATTATAGCTTATCATTACCAATCATTGGATTGCCAGCTCCTTTTATTAATGAAAATTAACTGCCATTGATTCCAGGCAAGTCTACTAACTATAACCTAAGACTAATACCTTCAGTCATTTTTCTTTTAATCTGTATAAAAACAAACTAAAATGAATTTTAAAATTTGTTTGCACTGCCAATGTAATAAACTTCTTTTAAACTAGGATGCAGCTTTTCAAAATGCATTTCAATTCTCACATGTATTTGCATGAGTATTTAAAAACAAATGTCATTTCTTAAAATTACAGGAAAAAAAAACAAGAGCTCATATTTTAAATTAACAAACACTAATTTTATTGTCAATTTTTTACAAATAGTTCTTGTTTTATAAATGTGGCTTAATATTTCTGTGGCTTATGATATCTGATTTGAACTATGTAAGATAGTAAGATATGTAATATGTCATCAAAACCTCTTTGTAAAGGCCAGAAGCATTTATAAAAATAAAAGTAATTGTTAAGCCAGGAGGACCTTTCTATTATTATTACCTTTTTCTGAACTAAACACTATACATTATTCTTCTGTAAAATATTGACAAAAATAAATAACTTAAATTATTCAACTATGTTTGTCTGATGTTTGGAGGAAGGTTAAAAATATTTAAATTATGGTAAGAAGATTTTAAATTTGACCTTGGTGACGATAAGCTTCACTCCGCCTTGTTGTATGAAAGGTCACAGCAAAATTATAAAATTTCAAAATAAATTTAAATATTGTATGAAGTTTATTGTAGTTGTAGCCATTGATGCTGGTAATACTTATAATAACAATCTATTACTGTAATGTTAACATAATCGAAGGATTGTCTCAAAATTACATAGCTATTGTACTTCATTTTATTTAATAACCACAAAAAATAGTTGTAAAGACTATAAATGTTAAATAATATTTATAATATTTTATTTAAATATTTAGACATGCTCCCCCCACAGCCTACAGTTTTCTGAATGCAAATAGAATACAATATTTTGTTTTTGTTAAGTCTCTTACTTAAAATGATATAGACCACAGTATAAAAAAAATTTAAAATTAAAAACCAATTACAGGTAACACTAAGTAAATTTAGTTAATATATAAAGAAACTAATGTATTTTCAATAATTAGAAAAAATACACTCAGAATCTTCATGTTTTCTTCTAAGCTATTATGTCAAAAATGTCAATCAGACTCCTCAACTATCAGAATCAGTGCTAAAACATAAATTCAATTCAAAATTAAGAGGCAGCTGAAGAAAGACTTGCATTAGCGAATCTTTTAAAACATTTCTCAAAGAACTTAATTTATCACCATATGCAATAGTAGATAGAGAAAAAAAAGTAACTTTTGTGTCTTGACATCATGAAGCTCTTTCAGTTGAAACATCAGACGAGAACTCAATTTCCTTTGTGTCTGTTGGCTCATGGATGAGAATTGTCACTTTTGGTACATTAAACTGTCTGCAAGGTAAATAAGGGCAGGGCCTTTCATGATTTTGAAATTTGAAGTATATAAATGCATTAAAAGTAGGAAATTATGAAGCAGCTAATAATTACTTAAAATGAAAACACACAATGATTAAATAATGGTTGAGCATTATTGGAAAAGTAGTAGAGGAGCTGAATAATATAAATATATTGAGTCATTTGTCATATTGTTCATAAATTAAATTTAGCAGAATATTTAATGTCAAGATATATGCCTCATTCTTTATCACTTTCTTTTTTAGCAAGGAAAACAGAATAATAAACTTAATTAGCAAATTGATTGGAAGAGGGAATATTTTAAACATAAATGAAATTTAATAATGAATTAAAACCAAAAACACATCATTAGAATAAATTAATTAATATTATGTGAAGGAAGAAGAAAAAAATTGTTTTTTTAGGCTTTATTTTCTATTTTATTTAACATACTATTCCAAATAAGTATATCTATTTACACCTAGTGGGTAATACAATTTATTGTCAAGTTGATATGTATTAAAATAATGTATTTATATTCTTAAAAGATTAGTTCTTTCAGAATGATTACCATTTGTCAATAACATTGTTAAAAATATTTTACCCTTGCCCAAATTAAATGTTTGCCAATGTGCAAATTGTTGTTCTCATATTTTCCTTGCAATATTTTATTTATATTACAGTATTTTTGGTTAAGATAAAATGAAATTCTACAATGAAAAGAAAAAAAAACAGTGAAAAAATACTTGCGCTCCTCCATGATTACCTGTTGGCTTTGTTTAACAATAATTTTTTTTTAAATGTTAGTCAGGTTTCAAAATGAAGGTCAGGTAAAACAATTTAAGAGGCTTGGTGCAGAATTAGTGCATAAAATAATACATAGCCATTAACAGCTTTAAAATAATTTTTAAATTGTCAATTATTTTCAAAAGACATGTAAATTATAGCTTTTGGAAAATAAAAAAATATGATAAAAGCATTAAAAACAGCTTAATTAATGCGGTCAAGGTTATTAATGTGAAACAAAATAGTACAGAAAGAAAACAGAACCGTTTTGTTTGAAAGCTACCATTGCTTTTGGCATTCTTAATTACTTAATTTGTATCTCAAATATCTGAGACAAACTTCATGATATGTATATTACAAAAATAACTGATACAGCTTTGTAAATGGGGATTGCAATTAAAAAAACTTAGTGCTTTTTAGGGAATGTTATCATACATAACAGAAAAAATATATATATAAAAATAAATATACAAAAGTATATATACAAAAAATATAAATAAATAAATAAATAGATGATATTATTAACAATAAATTAATAAAATACATGTAATACATTCAAATGATTAAAACTAGAAAAAGTTGAACAAGTGGGGAAAAAAAAGCTAAAATATTAAGAGTAAAAAAATCCAGCATTTCTTAGTTCTGGAAGTTAATGTGAAGCAATATGATACATTTTTTTTAAGACATGTGAATATAATGGAAGAAGTTAAGTATCTTTGAATACCATAAACGTCTTTAAATTTCTAATGTAAAAATGTTGCAATTTTTTACATAAAATTTTTGTAAATAAAAAAAGTTGATGTCTCCCTTTGTTGGTCAGTTATGAATTTAAAAAAAAAGGTAAAAGTAAAAGACAAAATTGATGCTCTGAAGTGTTACTGACTTTCAGTGTTTGCCACATAAAAATAAATATGTTTATTAAAATTTGTAAAATAAAGAGTAATATTAACCTTTTGAAATTGTAATTTAATTTTAAAATGTCATTATAATGAATGATTACCCCCTTTCAAAGTGTTAGCATGTTAATGTAAGTTTATTTTCTTTAAGCTAAAGCATCCATTTTCTCAAATATTTATAGTTTGAGCGTGTCATATATGCAAATAATATCAATAATAAAGGCTTAAAATGATGAAATTATAATCACAACCATTCAAATGGTGATCCTAACATTTCCATGAATTAAACCTTTTCATATTTAAACAGATAAACATGCCATAGAATGGTGTTCTTATGTCTCTCTCTCTCTGTTATATATATAACAGAGAGAGAGAGAGAGGGATAGAGAGAGAGAGGGAGAAAGAGAGAGAGAGAGAGAGAATAGCTTTGTAAACAAATTTAAATCAATTTGAAGTTATTGAATTATTTTATGCAATCTTTAAAAAAATTATTCTTTTTTAGAGCATAGTTGAAATTAAATTTATGGTTCTTTTTTAAATATGAAAAAAAATTTATAAAAACAATCTTTTGACAATCAAGGATAAGAAGAAAAAAAACCTATTTAATGTTGTTAAAAATATCTATACATAAAATTGTGGTAAAAATTTTTTAAATGTGTGACAGGACATGTGAGTGAGATTAAGTTTTAAAGTTAAAAATAAAAATAAAATAAACAATTCAACCACACTTATTTCTCTTTATTTTTTAACACTAATGGTATCTTACTATTTTTACTTACCAAGTTTTAAATACATATTTTTATATGATTGATTGGATTTATAACAAAAGACTTTCTTTCATTAAAATTGTGCGCTAGCATTCACAGAGCAGGAAATTAACACATAAAAAATGCAAATATATAATTTTACATCAAACATTACATTAATTATGAGAAATAACCATCAGCAATATCATGAGTCATGAGAGCTCTGATAATAATCATGACTAGGTTTTATATATTATAGTATACATTTTACACAATAAACAGAACACATACCTTGTTTATTTATTATGTTAAACATTTAGTCTTAGAGTAGGACCAGATTTTAAAATTTTTATTTTCCCCATTCATTTTTAAAATTATATCTCCACATATACTCTGATACAAAATGCACTTGGTTGTATAATATTGATTTAACGTCTGCTGGGAGACAGTAGCCTTAAGTGAGTCACTTAGTGGATGTGAGGTGGTTCTCAAACTTAAACTTACAGCCCTTTAGGTGACAGATCAGAACTATCTTCCATCTTGGCTAGAGGCACTTCTTCTTCAGCGGTGGCGATGGATGATGTCCTGTGAGGAGATTTGGTAAATGAGGCTCGGCTTTCATCACAGCCCCTCAAGCTTTTTCTGCTTTCACTGTCCGGAGTTCGGACGTCGACGGACCTACCGTTTATCGAATGCGTGTGATGGTACCGCTGACTTTCTCCTCGCTGTTTACTGCGAATGCTACTTTTGTCGTCCTGCTCAGACTCAGATAATCCTTGAGACTGGGGTTCAATGAAAAATAAAAATAATGAACAGTTATTGATTATTTTTAAATTTAAAGAAAGAAACAAACAAAGTAACAAACAAACAAAACAACAGTTGATGTGTTCTTGGGAAAAGATGGTGGGTGCCAGAAGATACAACCTAGCAAAATCCAATCTAATGAATGGACAGGTAGATGAAACTCTTCAACCTTGGATGATGGCTCACATCTAAGAGAAGGTAAGGCTGCTAAAGGCTAAAGGCTGACAATTGATAAGAATTGCACAAGTTTTTTTAAATAGTTTTTTAATTAAAATTTTTTTTAATGTGGGAATACCATGCGTTACCAAATGTCAATGGATAATGGAAATCAATGTTCATTTTAAGCTGCACGGCAACGCAGATATTTTACCAATGCCTCGCAGTAGTTTAGAATTTCGTAAATTATTGCACAAAATAAGGATGCTGCGCAACTTTGCACACGGACCAACAAACCTTACAGGGAGGATTGCTGGAAATTTGTATAAAAAGATTTAAAGTGGACGTTTGTTTTCAAAACAATTTTGTTCAAAGTAAAAGGCGCTAACTTATCACCACAACCCTCAGGCCTCCGACTGGAATAAGTTCAAGCAAACGTCACATCACAAATGCATTTGTAAAATTTACCCCAGCCCAACCCTCTAACCATTTTACCATGTTTCTAATTATTTTCTTTTTTTCTTTTCAATTTCCTCATAAACCATCTTCACATTATTAAGTGAGAGTGAAGCCAGTGTATTGAAATGCTAAAAAAAAATCAACATGAGATGTTAGTTGTCTTAGAAAAATCAAAGATATAATCTCCACGTCCCGGTAGGCCTACAAAGAGATTAAATGCAAAAACATAACGCTAGAGCGAATGATAAACTCCAAATAAGTTTTGTTTTAAGGTTACCATCTAAGCATCCCAGAAGGAGGACCCCTAACTGCAAGCACAGCTGATTTTAACAATCTGGTCAACATTGATGTCCACGTTTTAGCCAAATTCATAAAACCTTTCTAGAGTTACGCCCCATTAATAAAGAAAATAAAGTAGGATGTGGTAGACAAGAAAGTAAATTTTCAATAGTGCGCTAAGACTTTTAGTATAATATTTTCTGTTAGTAAACACTACAAATAATGATGATAGCATTAATAATAATAATAAAAGTAAAAATAATAGAAATAATAATTGGAAAAATATTAATTCTTTTCATTCAATAAGTCTTCCTCTCAAAATATGTCTGTAAATCTGTCTCAATCTTTCTCTTTCCTCACCCTCTCACAACCAATGTTTCCTTTTATCAATTTCAGTTCTCACGTTTTTACAGAATGCCCCAAAGATATAACACTGCCTGGTCAATAAACAAAACAAAAAAATAATATTTAAAAAAAATAACAACAGAGTCCATTGCATGCTCAACAAACAAATGTATCCAAAATGTCACAAGAGAGACTATTGCTTGGACAACAACGAACACGGTGTCGAACTGACATTGAGGAGGCCATTGCCTGGTCAGTATAATTTGAGTGAAGTGTTAGATCAGTATTAGATGGGGCCATTTAAAATTTATGTTCTATATCGACCTGCCGTCACCGTGATATATGAGATAATAAGCCGCTTGAGAGGGCAGCTATTGGTTTTTTATTAGAAAATTTCTAATTGATATTTTTTTTTCGATTATCTTATCTTATCTGTTACAGACACACCGTCTATACAGAAGATAATTGCGTCCATGGTTTGTGTCTAGTCCTGCATTCGTTAATATTATTACATTTAGTTTTAAATGTTGATAGAGTGTTGGTTTTTCTGGTTTCTTCAGGCAACCCACTCCACGCCCGAATTCCGGACGGGAAGAGCGAGACTTTTGTATGTGTTTTTTCTTGCATACGGAATAAGAAAAGTGTTTTTATCCCTATGTCTATCTGAAGGTTGTATTAAGTTATCTTTTTGTTGTATTTCCAAGCTAGAATTAATTGCCTTATGAATTATTACTACTTTGTTCTTTGTTCTTCTATCTTCTACTTCTAGTGTTTCAAGGTTTAATGATTAAACTAATGGTGTAATTCTTGTCAGTTTTGAATATTCTCCAGTAATGTAACTGGCAGCTCTTTTTTTAATTTGATCTAGATATTAAGATGACATTTGCTGCAGAGTAATTTAAATCAACCTATGTTATGTATTCAACCTGATCTCACCATTTTGTACAGCTCATTATTTTGTATGAGCTCACTATTTTGTATGGTAGCTCACTATTTTGTACGGTAGCTCACTATTTTGTATGGTAGCACACTATTTTGTACGAGCTCACTATTTTGTACGGTAGCACACTATTTTGTACGAGCTCACTATTTTGTATGGTAGCTCACTATTTTGTATGGTAGCTCACTATTTTGTACGGTAGCACACTATTTTGTAGAGCTCACTATTTTGTACGGTAGCTCACTATTTTGTACGGTAGCTCACTATTTTGTACGGTAGCACACTATTTTGTACGGTAGCTCACTATTTTGTACGGTAGCTCACTATTTTGTACATTAGCTCACTATTTTGTACAAGCTCACTATTTCTTATGGTAGCTCACTATTTTGTACAGTAGCTCACTATTTTGTATGGTAGCACACTATTTTGTACGAGCTCACTATTTTGTACGGTAGCACACTATTTTGTACGAGCTCACTATTTTGTATGGTAGCTCACTATTTTGTATGGTAGCTCACTATTTTGTATGGTAGCTCACTATTTTGTATGGTAGCTCACTATTTTGTACGGTAGCTCACTATTTTGTATGGTAGCTCACTGTTTTGTACAGTAGCTCACTATTTTGTATGGTAGCTCACTATTTTGTACGGTAGCTCACTATTTTGTACGGTAGCTCACGATTTTGTACGGTAACTCACTATTTTGTACGGTAGCTCACTATTTTGAACGGTAGCTCACTATTTTGTACGAGCTCACGATTTTGTACGGTAGTTCACTATTTTGTATGAGTTCGCTATTTTGTATGAGCTCACTATTTTGTACAGTAGCTCACTATTTTGTACGGTAGCTTACTATTTTGTACGGTAGCTCACTATTTTGTACAAGCTCACTATTTTGTACGGTAGCTCACTATTTTGTATGGTAGCTCACTATTTTGTAAGGTAGCTCACTATTTTGTAAGTTAGCTCACTATTTTGTAAGGTAGCTCACTATTTTGTATGGTAGCTCACTATTTTGTACGGTAGCTCACTATTTTGTATGGTAGCTCACTATTTTGTAAGTTAGCTCACTATTTTGTAAGGTAGCTCACTATTTTGTAAGTTAGCTCACTGTCTTGTACGGTAGCTCACTATTTTGTACAAGCTCACTATTTTGTACGGTAGCTCACTATTATGTATGGTAGCTCACTATTTTGTACGGTAACTCACTATTTTATTTGGTAGCTCACTATTTTGTAAGTTAGCTCACTATTTTGTACGGTAGCTCACTATTTTGTTAGGTAGCTCACTATTTTGTTCGGTAGCTCACTATTTTGTACGGTAACTCACTATTTTACACGGTAGCTCACTATTTTGTAAGTTAGCTCACTATTTTGTAAGTTAGCTCACTATTTTGTATGATAGCTCACTATTTTGTACGGTAACTCACTATTTTATTCGGTAGCTCACTATTTTGTAAGTTAGCTCACTATTTTGTAAGTTAGCTCACTATTTTGTACGGTAACTCACTGTTTTGTATGGTAACTCACTGTTTTGTACGGTAACTCACTGTTTTGTAAGGTAACTCACTGTTTTTTACGGTAACTCACTATTTTGTACGGTAACTTACCTGATTATTAGGAGGTGGTGATGGCTGGGGCCCAGTGCCGTAACAGTAAAAGTAAATACAGGAGGCAAACATTATGGCAGCCCCGATACAACACATCGCTGGACCAATGGCTTGGTAAAAACTGCAAGAGATTAAAAAATTTAAAAATTATTTCGCTAAGGAACATTTATATTAATAGGTAAAAGGTATTTTAAACATTAGAGGGAAAAATAATGCAATTTGTCGAAGTATGCAAGTTAGCCTTTAGGCCCGACCACTTTGATTGCTATATTTAATTTACTAGATATGACCCGCGGCGTAGCATACGCCTCAGGCTTGCTCATAGACAGTGCAAAGAAAGGCAAAAGAACGGACACAAGCAGCAGCACGAAGAAATTAGAACAACGCGAGTGAGCGTGCGGGGAGGGGGGGGGTACCGCCGACCCCCCCTGCACCACCATGTGATTGGTCGACCCTAACGAGGGTCATTCGTCATGCTTATTCTATATCTATATATAGATGGATATAATTAATCAATCGTTAATTTCGATTAAAGCAAAAAATTAAAATTTATGAGGTCAAAAGTAGCACTTATTAAACGTTCTTGTTGAAAATCTAAATAACACTGGAATGTCTCCTTTATATGTCATCTTTTAACCAACTATGCAAAAAGACAAGTGTGTTGACATTATTTGGTTCAAGTGATTAGCGAGTCTAATTGACAATAACACCAGTGGAGCTGAACAGTCATTCACATGGAACTGAGGTAACTGGTATGCATAAAACGCTCTTTGCAAAGAATGGCATTATCGGCCATCTGTGTTCTTTAAGTTTTCACCATTGTAGAGGGTTAATGGATTCAGGAACTTTCATCTCCATTTTGTAACGCAATAATTCATCAGAAGAGCTGTAGTCATTTTATGTCTCTGAGTCAGGCTCCATTAGTGCCATTAGCTTAAGACGCTTTTCATTAGGTTTGATAAGTAGGCAAAGTGTTAGAACCATGGTAGACAAGCTTTATCAACATTTAGAACATTCCCGTCAGTCAATAGTTTAAAACCATAATGTTCGTGTAATCGTCAGGAAATTTATTATTTATCGGCCGCTATTTTTAAATTATTTTTTGTTTACTTTTTGACTTCCAATAATTTGTAATTGATGGGTCGATTAATCGTTAAAATAATTTAATCGTTAAAATTTTTAACGATTAATCGAGAAATTAATCGTTAATTTCCGCAGCTCTAATATATATATATATATATATATATATATATATATATATATATATATATATATATATATATATATATATAATATATATATACATATATATATATATATTGTAAGGGATCTAACAAAATTTTAAAATAACAATTATGCATCGACTGTTTTTTTACAACTAAAATATTTGGACTTTCGCCATTAGTTTCCAGGGATGAGTTTGAAGTTCCATCATACTATTCATACTATATAACCTGCAAATAATTTTTTTTTAAACATGTGTTGACGACCTTTCTAAATTAAATATGCTATGCACTGAAACTTCACGGGACGGGGTGGAGGGTCAAAACTCTCTTTCGGTGGCAACAACTCAATGATTTTATCGGAATTCAAACTTATATATTTATTATTACATTAAAAAGACTTTCAGTTACTACATAGCTCGTTACCCCGAAGGAAGAATTGGCTGTTCGGTTTTCAAGAGCATGGTCACAAGTGATTAACTCAGCCCTCGGGACTGGCTCAGCCCATGAATATTATATGTGAGGACCGTGTGTAGACAAGGTTTGATTGAGGTACGGACACGAAACAAGACAATCATTTGGCTACAAACATCAAGACATACAAACAAGACAATCCTTTGACTACAAATATCAAGAGTCGTACAAACAAGACAATCATTTGGCTACAAACATCAAGACATACAAACAAGACAATCCTTTGACTACAAATATCAAGAGTCGTACAAACAAGACAATCATTTGGCTACAAACATCAAGACATACAAACAAGACAATCCTTTGGCTACAAATATCAAGAGTCGTACAAACAAGACAATCATTTGGCTACAAACATCAAGACATACAAACAAGACAATCCTTTGGCTACAAATATCAAGAGTCGTACAAACAAGACAATCATTTGGCTACAAACATCAAGACATACAAACAAGACAATCCTTTGGCTACAAATATCAAGAGTCGTACAAACAAGACAATCATTTGGCTACCAACATCAAGACATACAAACAAGACAATCCTTTGGCTACAAATATCAAGAGTCGTACAAACAAGACAATCCTTTGGCTACCAACATCAAGACATACAAACAAGACAATCATTTGGCTACAAATATCAAGACATACAAACAAGACAATCATTTGGCTACAAATATCAAGACATACAAACAAGACAATCCTTTGACTACAAATTTCAAGAGTCGTACAAACAAGACAATCATTTGACTACAAACATCAAGACATACAAATAAGACAATCGTTTGGCTACAAACATCAAGACATACAAACAAGACAATCCTTTGGCTACAAACATCAAGACATACAAACAAGACAATCATTCGGCTACAAACATCTAGACTTACAAACAAGACCCACTGGTTGGCTGGTGTACGTTGACATTGGTATAATTTCGAGTGAGTAATTTACTCAGTAATAAAAGGTTGTATTAAAAAATGGGGGTGGGGGTAGAGAGAGATAGAGAGAGAGATATGCACACGTAATTAAAAATGTCCAGCTGTTGGCGAAAAAAATGTCAATTAATTTTGTTCCATGTTAAGATATGGGATAGCTCATTTTTATCATTTAATTTAACTCCACGTTCACAAGATGAATAATAAAAAAGATACCCAGAATTTACAAGTGTTTTGGATATCATCTGAATCTAATCATCATCTTCGTTGGCACTGCAGCCCATTTAGGACCTTGGCCCGTTCTTCCACTCCGACCGATCCCCTGGCCTTTCACTTCCACACCCAAACACCCAGCAGCTGTGGGTCTTTCACAACCGCATACGTCCATTTCATTTTAGGTCGGCCTGTTGGCTTTTATTTTTTATATATACTGTCTTTGTTACCCTACGTCTACTGTCTTTGTTACCCTACTTTTACTGTCTTTGTTACCCTACATCTACTGTCTTTGTTACCCTACATCTACTGTCTTTGTTACCCTACATCTACTGTCTTTGTTACCCTACATCTACTGTCTTTGTTACCCTACATCTACTGTCTTTGTTACCCTACAGCTACTGTCTTTGTTACCCTACATCTACTGTCTTTGTTACCCTACAGCTACTGTCTTTGTTACCCTACATCTACTGTCTTTGTTACCCTACATCTACTGTCTTTGTTACCCTACATCTACTGTCTTTGCTACCCTACATCTACTGTCTTTGTTACCCTACGTCTACTGTCTTTGTTACCCTACATCTACTGTCTTTGTTACCCTACATCTACTGTCTTTGCTACCCTACATCTACTGTCTTTGTTACCCTACATCTACTGTCTTTGTTACCCTACATATACTGTCTTTGTTACCCTACATCTACTGTCTTTGTTACCCTACATCTACTGTCTTTGCTACCCTACATCTACTGTCTTTGTTACCCTACGTCTACGGTCTTTGTTACCCTACATCTACTGTCTTTGCTACCCTACATCTACTGTCTTTGTTACCCTACATCTACTGTCTTTGCTACCCTACAGCCTGGCATTCTTTCCAGATGATCTGCATATTGCATTCTGCCTTTTAAAAACATTGATTCTGGCTGGGCCTTCAATCGGAAAATAAATCTCTTGCTTCATGCGGCATCTTCACACAGAATATCACTGCATCGGGCCGTAAGGTTCCCTTAGTACTTTTCTCCCCACGTTGTTGAGCATATATTCTAGTTTACTGGTGAGGTGCCATGTCTCAACTATAAAGATTACGACTGGTGGTAACATTTTTTTTTCTGTAAAGATTTTACTCGTTAATATATTTTTTAGTGATGTACACAAAAAAAAACAAACAAACATCTACACAATTTAAATATCCTCATTCATTTTCTGTAGCGTATTGATTTAATTTAAGAAAATTATTTACAAAAGTAAAAAAAAATATTGCTTTTAAAACCGTTGCACCGTGGATTTTCTGGTAATGACGAAAATAAAATTCTCAAAGACGTGCGAGAAAAGATGGTGAAAACAAGACTGTGAAGCGAAAGTGATCGATCCCGCTTCATAAGGGAGATTAGCAGAAACATTCCAGGAAAGTGATCAGTCCCGCTTTATAAGGGAGATTAGCAGAAACATTCCAGGAAAGTGATCGATCCCGCTTCATAAGGGAGATTAGCAGGAAACATTCCAGGAAAGTGATCGATCCCGCTTCATAAGGGAGATTAGCAGAAACATTCCAGGAAAGTGATCGGTCCCGCTTTATAAGGGAGATTAGCAGAAACATTCCAAGAAAGGATTTATCCCTTTCTTAAATCGTCTTGATTTAATAAAACAAATTAGATTTTAGAGACAAGGAAAGATATGACTACTCAACAAAAAGAGCTCAGTTATATTCTGAAGTTGGGAAGTGAAGACACACCCCGCTCTGCACTCAAGACTGTAGCTACTTTAAGAATTTTTTTACGAACTTGGGGCTAAAAAAGTGTCTTTTGGGTTTGAAAATGTATTTGCAAAAAATGAAGTGTTTAGCTATTCTCTTAAAAAAAAATGTATCGGCAAAATATAACGCCTGGCTATTGGGTACACACAAAAGGTATTGGCAGGGCTGGATTAACCTATAAGCAAACAAGGCACGTGCCTTGGGCACCAAGCGTTTGGGGGCACCACAAGTCCGCAAGAAAAAAAATGTGTATTGTCCATAATCGACATGACGTTAGCAAATCGCAAATGTAATATTAAATCGCACAGGGGCGGATTAAATGGAAGGCTTATTGGGCTAAAGCCAAGGGCCCCCAATGAGTTAAGACTAAATTAAGGGACCCCAAACTTATTAAATTGTATAATAAAGTTGCTCGACAGGGCCCCAGGTGGAATTGCAGCCAGGGGCCTCGTGCAATCTTAATCCACCCCTGAAATCGCTTTTAAAGGGAAAAATGAAAAATTTGGATCTTTACAAAATTGAATTTTTCTAGGGTTGCTGGAGTTGGTCAGTCAGTTTGATCAATTTTTAGCATCACACATTTCGAAATAAGGACATTCTGGAAAAGGAAATCCTTATGTATCCCAAACTATATGTGAAGAACTGATTAAAATTATGTCCCCAAAAGTCCATCAAGTAATTATAGATGAAGTAAAGGCTTCCGGTTATTTCAGCTTGTCAATACCCGATATTTCACTTACAGATTAGTTAAGCGTTGTTCTTCGATATGTGGTAGATGGAGAGCCCATTGAGCGCTTTTTGACTTTCTCGGAGCCGCAAAGTCACGCCTGTGAAGGTATGGCTAAGCAAGAGTTGCAGTACTTACGTGAAGTGTGCAATATTGATTTTGCGAAATGCAGAGGTCAGTCCCGGATAACGCAGCTAATATGTCTTGGTATTACAAGGGCATGCAAAACAAAATTCTAGAGGAAAATTAGTTTTCTATCTAGATACCCTGTGCTACCCATTCACTAAATCTGGTAGAATGAATTGCCGTTGACTCTTGCTTAGAGGCAGTAAACTTCTTCCATACAGTGCAACTGATCGATACTTTTTTCTCAGCTTCAACCAACAGATGGAAGATTCTGAAAGGATGCTTTATGGATTGAACGCTGGTAAACTCTCTTTCCGATACAAGATGGGAAGCACATGCTGTTGGAACTAAAGCTATTCTAAAGTCTCATCCTCAGATTATAGAAGCGTTAGAGAGTTTACAATAAGACCTGTCACAGAAGGGGGACACCGGAAGAGAAGCAGACAAAAATTGCAAAGAAGATACACGAATTAGAATTTGCTCTCACGCTTGTCTTTTGGGAAGACGTGTTACATTTTCACAGATTCAGTCAAGCTATACAAAATGAGCCCGTGATCTTGAAAACGTGTGCTGATTTGTATTCTTCACTAGCAGATCACTTGATCGATGAAACACAAACATCTCAGTGTTGTGTATGACTAATAAATGCTTATCCTAAAGATCTGAACAATAATTTATATACTGAAGTACGAAAGTTACACTCATATATTCGCCACAAGTTTCGTGCATCAAAATCTGAAAACAACACGCTGTGACATGCAGAATTATACAAAGTAATAGAGGCAACATCCAGTTTGCTTTTCCAATGTAGAAATGGACTTGCTCATATTTTTAATATTAATGTTTACGAACGTTTTAACTGAGCGCTCTTTTTCTCAGTTAAAACGTACAAAAAATCTAAGTACATGTAGATCGTTAATAAAATAAGAAAGGCTTGATTCCTCATCTTTGCTGATGATTGAAACAGACATTTTGCCGAAAATTAACTTTGATGATGTACTTTGCCAGATGTAAATCTAGAATAAAGAACTTTAAAATGTAAAGGTTTGCTTTCTCTGACTTTCTCATCTATTAAAAAAGTTACAGTATGTTTGTCTTATCTTATTACAAAATTAAATTAATTTTAAATATTAATTAATTTTAATACAGAAATAACGTACCGTAGGTTTTACTTGAGTGATACTTGTACAAACATGTGTTAAGAGCGGCGTCACTAGGGTGGGTGTCATCCAGTTCGGTAGGTCATGGTGTCACCCCTTCACAACTTACCCCACAGATCTCCTCCGAGTATGCCAATGCCAAATAACGAGGCATACATAATTTGTACCCTTTGGTGTCACCCGGTGTAGTCCGCTTCTCCCGCAATCCCCTGTGACGCCCCTGTGTGTTAACAACTGTTTTGTATGTTGGTTGGTTGGCTTAATATTGATCATAGCAGCGGTCAGTGGTGGGATCGGGGCAGAAGGGGGAACCCATGTGGACTTGTGCCTCGGGCACCAAGATGGCTTAATCCGGCCCTGGGTATTGGCAAAATATAACGCCTGGCTTTTGGGGTACAAATAAAACGTATTGGCAAATGATGCATTTGCTTGCTATTGGATTCAAACGAAAATGTATTGGCAACGTGTGAATTGTCTAGCTATTGGAAACAAACGAAACGCATTGGCAAAATGTGAAGTGTCTATCTTTTGATGCAAGGCCACATCTCTTGTTGATATAATCACAATGTAAAATTGTTATTTGATAAAAAAAAATATTTTGCAGTTAAAAAGAGTTTTCCCACAACATAAAACTCTTCAAACAATGACGTCTTTGAGAACAGTTGTTCTTGATGCCGACCACGTGACGTGTCTGTTGACAGCTGCGTGCGCAAGAAAACAAGATGTCCGCTGTGGTCGGCTTCCGATCAGAGTAACGGACGTGACGTCACACTGCGAATATTTTATCCATACGATTTAATGAAAAAAACAAAGAATAAGAAAATTTTAATTAAATTTTAACCTAAAAAGTTTTGATCATGTCACGCATTTTTTTAAAAGGCAAAATAAATATAAAAAAAACAACAACAAACCACATACAGCTAACAACACGTCATGGAAAAAGGCGGATTATTATTTTCGTCATTATTTTCGTTTGTACTATAAAAGATAAATTTGCCGCTCAATGTTTTTGTTTCAAAGTTATGTAGAAAGATAGAGAGAGTCGGGTTTTAAGATCGAGAGAGGGAAAGAGAGTGACAAACGCGAGGTGAGAAAAATAAACAAGGAATTATTTTGATAAACTCTTTTATATCCCACGAAAACTAATTCGATATTTTTATAATCACTATAAGGAATCAAAGTGAAGTTTAAAAGGAATCAAAGTGAAGTTTACAAGGAATCAAAGTGAAGTTTACAAGGAATCAAAGTGAAGTTTACAAGAATTCAAAGTGAAGTATTGAAGGAATCAAAGTGAAGTATAAAAGGAATCAAAGTGAAGCTTACAAAGAATCAAAGTGAAGTTTAAATCTCATTTATAGAAAGTCACCCTCCTTATTATACAGTATTAGCGTCGATATAAATCATACATTCTAGAAGCCTTCATATCAAATGTTCAATACAATATTAATTAGCTTCCTTCAAACAGACGCCACTGTGCTTCATTTTCAAGCCTAATGAACTAAGAAGTAGAAACACAGTTTAATTATTCTGTGGTTTTTTTTATTTGTTGCGAAAATTTTCATGTGATTTTTGATTATGAATAAATGAAACAATCTTTTTAAAATATAGAAATGTGTTCTCCAGCTATTTAAAAATTGATGAAGCCAGAAAACACAAAAGGTTTACTAGATTAAATAACTGCCGTGGATAAGCCGGTGTGGCTAAAGTTTAATCTCAACATTGGGTTTATAGACAGAATTTCATAATATGTCCATTAAAAATAGAAAAATGTTTATAACGTCCTTAAAGCTCTTTTAATTGAATCCTTCTTTAGTGGCCAATGGACTTTTCACGGTCTACGCCATTGCATCTTATTATTGGGGAGTTCAATTAAGAATATAAAAAAGCTGCAAAAATAAACCGGGCGTAATTTGGTTCAAAAAGAACTATTTTCCTCTGCCGGTCAATAACAGAATTCAATCATGGCAACATAAAATAAAATATCGATGATCCAAGTGCAGAAAACAAAGAAAAGGGAAAGTTCTGAAATGGAGATGATATTAGAAAGAATCAGTTTCCGAGAGTATACGTTGTTTGAGGTTGGATGACTGGTTAAAACTAGGCTGGCAGGTACTAATTATATAGATATATTTTTGTGCACATAATTTGTTAGCTTAGTATAGCAAGTTTTTAAAACGGTTGTAATTGGTATCTAACATATATATTTTTACGCTTGATTTAAAAATACAGTAAAAACGTCAAAAACTTTAAGATAAGTACCCTTAAACAGAAATACTTCTAATCTTTTGTGTGTATACAGCAAATAAAAACATTAAAGAATAATGGTAAGCATTTTGTAAAATAACACCAAAGCTTGAAGCGTCTGGACAATTTACATATGTGGCGAAATCATATAGCAATGAAAAGCGTATTAAGCTAATGGCAGTAATAGAGTCTGACTCAGAGATAGAAAATGACGACAGCTCTTCTGATGAATTACTGCGTTACAAAATGGAGATGAAAGTTCCTGAATCCATTAACCATTTGCTATGGTGGTAACTTAATGAACAACGATATCCGATAATGTCATTCCTCGCCAAGAAATCAAATAACATTGGAACATTTCCAGAAAGCATTCGTTCCAGTAAGTATAGATAAAGCAGTTTATATTTGAAAGTATGAATCCCTAGCAGACATCATGAAAGAATGTACACTATTTTAAAAAAAGTAATTTTGAACATCTCAGTAAAATGACCATTCATGGGTTTCTAAGAGCAAGATAATTGGCCATTGTGTTATAAGGGTGAAAGGTTAATATGAAATAAGATTTATCCCCTTACTGAGAATAATCATTTTTTGAAGAACCATGTTTGTTCATACTTTAAATTCGAGTCACAGTATTAGATAATTTTAATATTGTACACGGGCGCTAAAAATGGCATATCTTAAGGTGAATAACACCGAAATATGAAGCATGTATGTGCAAGATTAAAAATAAATCAGTTTCCACATATTCGCAGCAGCCATTGGTTGGTTGAATGTTTCTATCCGCCATTGGTTGGTGGAATGTTTCTATCCGCCATTGGCTGAATGATTAACAGTTTAAGGAATAATTAACTATCAACGTGACAAATGAATACCTTAACAATTACGACCATATTCATTGTTGTTAAGAACTCGATAAAACAATATTTACAACAGTATTCCTCAGAACTAAATAATACAATGTTTACAGCTGTATTCCTCGGAACTTAATAAAAAATGTTTAATACAATATTCCTCACATTTTCGGCGCCTCCCCCATGTTGTTGTAGTCACTTTCACTGTTGTCCAGTCCCACGATGGTCAACACGAGCCCAGGGATGAAGAGGAAGACGCCACTAAACACCATGATCATGAGGCGGCGGGCCGAGAAGACGTGCTTTCTCATCCTCATATGCCGTCTCGGACCTCGGTTCCTGTTGGAGCAGCAACGTACCCATGAATGGAAATATTTGTCCAAAACCTTGGCCAACAAACTTTGTCAAAATTATTTCGCTAAATGGACCTCACTTCCGAAAAATCTTCTTTGTTTTTGTTTTAATAAAAAAAATTTTTTTAAAGGACCCAATGATGTTTACGTATTAAATAAAATCTTATAATTTGGTTCTAGCCCAAGTTTTACTTTAAGGAACACATTTTTAACATTTTCACATGCGAATGGAGAATAATTTAAGGGCTCTAAATAACAGCCCCACAATATCATCGACACGATCGAATCGTGGAATATTCAAAACTTTTTAAATGTTTTATTAATAAGTTTTGCGATGTGCCCATTTTGCACTCTCCTGACCTCATGTAACTGGGATCAGTTTAATCTACGTCACAATTCAGCCAGGAGATCACACGATCAGTTAACTCGTGTATATTATAGCTGCCAATCAAATTGTGCCCCGTGGGAATTAGGGGAGGTGAATATTTAATACATATGGCCCTACATTGGCGCAGAAGTGAAATTTGGGCCTAACAGTCGCTTTCTAAATCTATTTAAAAAACGAAATGGAATTGGATAAAAATATATTATCATTATTATTATTATTGTACACACGATTTTAGGATGAGAGTAAAAAGCTTGCATAAATAAAATTAATTACCAAGAAAACTACAAGAAGCAAGCACCTTCAGTTTATATATTATATCGTATGTAAAAAAAAACACTAATTCTGGTAGTGTCTTACATCTGAGAGATGAAAATCTTCGATGGGAATCTATTATAAAACGAATATAGCACTTTCTGTCGCCATTTTTTATCATCTGCTACACCAACTCCAGTAGATGATGAAAATGCATTATTCGAAGTTTAATGAATAATGTAAAATTTGAATTCAACTTATCCTTAAATCGGCTGTTGTTTGTGTGTATGTGTATCTGAGGGTAAACAAGTCATCCTCTCAATGCCATTACCGCCCTTTGTTTTGTTTTACTATAACTGCAGTGTTTTATTCATCATTCATCTTTGTGTTGATAGCAAGCCATGTATGCGCTTTTAACATTTAAAATGAACTCTAAATTTCATGTTTGTGATTTCCAGCATTAAGATAACAGATAAAGGCCATTAATGAGCAGTACTTATCTCCTACCTAAGAATGTTCGCGTGAACAGCGGGTCTCATGTTGTAGGGATAGAACACAGCTTGAGGATAAAGAAATCCTGAAATCAGTTTTCCACGTCACTGGTGACGTCACCTCGACGATGGTCCCATGATTTAGCCTGAAAAACGAAATTAGAAAAAAAAACAAGACAATTATTTTGAACATTAAACTATTTACACTAAGATCCTGGAAATTTCATCCCGATTCATTTCCCCTTTAATGGCCTAGGAAATTAGACAAGGAAATCGACAGCAATATCAAAACAAGCGAGAGAAATTAATCAACCCCGTAAAAACAAATATTTAGACTATAAATCCCTTATATATGGGACATAACTAAAAGTATTGATTATGTTCAAACGCGACAAACATTTACAGACTGAAACCGACTGATCTCCCCTGGCTTTAAAACCGGGGGAAGGGGTGTGGACATCGATGGGTGGCGTGAACGCGTACTCAACTGGCACGTGGAAGACAAACAATAACAAACCGTGAAATTGAATTACATATGTTATATAGAGATAAACTAAAAATGCATTAACTTAATTACGGTACATTCGATCGATCTGAAGTTTTGATACGATGCATTGTTAGGTGACACGAGTCTATGTGCAAAATTTCAGCTCGATAGCATCACGGGAAGTGTGTAATTTTTTACTTTTGTTTCTCCGCCCGACCGACCGCGAATCCAAGACAGAGAGAGATAGAGTGACGGCGGTGAAGTTAATATAAGGGATTTAATTTAAAAAAGACCCGTCAAAACAACGTTTTTGACTATAAATTCCTTATATATGAGACATAACTAAAAGTATTGCCTATGTTCAAACGCGACAAACATTTACAGACTGACATCGAGTGATATTCCCTGGCTTTAAAACCGAGGGAAGGGGCGGGAGGGGGTGTCGACATCAACGGTCGGCGTCAACGCGTGAACTGGCACGTGAAAGAAAAACAATAACAAACCGTGAATTTGAATTACATATGTTATATAGAGATAAACTAAAAATGCATTAATTTAATTACGGTACGTTGGGTCGATCTGAAAATTTGATACAATGCAATTGTTAGGTGACACGAGTCTATGTGCCAAATTTCAGCTCGACGGCGTCACGGGAAGTGGGTCATTTTTTACTTTTGTTTTTCCGCTCGACGACGAACGACAGGAAGAGAGAGAGAGAGAGACGGCGGTGAAGTTAATATAAGGGATTTAAAAAAAAACAACAACGTAAAAACAACGTTTTTGAGTATAAATCCCTAATATATGAGACACAACTTAATGAATTGATTATATTCCAACGCGACAAACATTTACAGCCTGAAACTGAGTGAATTCACCCTGATTAAAACACGAGATGTGGTCATCGATGGCTGGCGTGAAGTCAAGTGACCCGTAAAATGTAAACAATAGCGACTGCTACATATAGTTTTATATAGATAAACTAAAAATGCATTAATTTAATTACGGTACGTTCGATCGATCTGAAATTTTGATACGATGCATTGTTAGGTTACACAAATCTTTGTGCCAAATTTCAGCTCGATGGCATCACGGGAAGTGGGTCATTTTTACTTTGTTTTTCCGCCCTCCCGACTGACCGACCGGGATCCCAAGACAGAGAGACAGAGAGACAGAGAGAGACGGAGGTGAAGTTAATATGATGGATTTTAAAAAGCGAAGAATGTAATAAACATCTCTTAGCTACTATGAAGGAAGTTGATAATTTTCTCTTTTGAAATACACTCTTATTAAAGGATTATGTAAACTTTTAGTAAGTAACTTTTATATACCATACATGTGAATTAGCTAGCACCTCATGTAAATTACCCTTATTTATGAAAGAACTAATATGCTTTAGTTTTAGTATTATGAAATAAAGAGGCTTACCCGAATATGTGGATCAATTACGGAAATTAGGAATGAACTACCTTCGATACTAAATGAATAAACCCCATTAATGAATGAATACCTCCTCAATTTTATTGATGAATTAACCCTTTACTCAATAATAAAACTGGACATGTGAAAAAATTTTTTTAAAAATTAAGAAATAATTTAAAACCTCGAAAAGTTCATAAAATTCGTCAGACATATCTAAGTATCACTTAACCTTTTCGGTATAGCAGTATATAGATTATTTATTTCGCAACGAATATTTAACAATTTTTGTGTTAGACAAAATAACCAGTCAGAAATTATATATTTTATTTTACAGTGACCGTAAATCAATATATTTAATGGGTCTTAAATGTTCAGTTGAAACCCGAACTGTATAACAGAATGACATTAAATTAAAATACATGTAACACATTAACAAATCATTTCGATAATATGCTTAAAAAAGTTATTACTGCTAAGAATAGCTTCAAAGTGTGCAAGAAAACAAAATTCAACTAAACTTAAACAACTGAACTAATTTTTTAAAACTCAAATTATTGTTACAATATATGTTTAGTAATTTTATAAAATGTATTCCATTAGAGATTGTAGTTAACTAAGTGATTCAAAATTTTACTAATTCAATTCATTCTCTGTTATTACCACATTTTTATTAACTTGCTTTCGTTCCTGTTTGTCCTCAAAATTTCAAATTTTCCAACCTAAAATTAAACCACTTCTGATAATAATAGAGATCTCAAAATTTCACCACGGATAGATATTGGATGACTATACATTGTTTTAAAACTTCAGATCGATCGAATGTACCGTAATTAAATAAATGGATTTTTAGTTTTTCTCTATATAGCATGTGTATCCGTCTGCTATTGTTAACATCCACGTGCCACCGGAGTTCACCCAGGCCTTCGATGACCACATCCCCATGTTTAACAGCAAGGCGAGTTCAGTCACGTCCAGTCTGTAAATGTTTGTCGCGCGATGCGTATTATATTGAACATAATCAATACTTCAATAATCAATAATCAAAAGGAAGGGACAAAACTCACCAAATGTTACCACAAACATCTTCCAAATGTTACCACAAACATCTTCCAAATGTTACCACAAACATCTTCCAAATGTTACCACAAACATCTTCCAAATGTTACCACAAACATCTTCCTAATGTTACCACAAACATCTTCCAAATGTTACCACAAACATCTTCCAAATGTTACCACAAACATCTTCCAAATGTTACCACAAACATCTTCCAAATGTTACCACAAACATCTTCCAAATGTTACCACAAACATCTTCCAAATGTTACCACAAACATCTTCCAAATGTTACCACAAACATCTTCCAAATGTTACCACAAACATCTTCCAAATGTTACCACAAACATCTTCCAAATGTTACCACAAACATCTTCCAAATGTTACCACAAACATCTTCCAAATGTTACCACAAACATCTTCCAAATGTTACCACAAACATATTCCAAATGTTACCACAAACATCTTCAAAATGTCAGTGAACTCTATTTCACCGTAAATATTCAACCACTCTATTTGTATGTTAAAAGCGATTTGCCCTGCAGGCCAGCAAGGCAGTGGAAATACTCTCCCACTCATCTTTGAAAGGACTGAATGAAAGCTCAATTATACATTTAAATGGATGTTACAGCATGTCAACATTGACACATGAACCTGGCTCTACACGAAACGCAGAAGCAGAAATTACTACCAGCAACAACACCCCTACCTCTCAGCCTCTGCTGAATTATAAAGTTCGTGTGTGTTAGAGATCTGGCGTATTTCTCTATCTCTAAGGGCGAACACTTTATCGATTGATTCCCGAGACATTTTTTTATTTCTCAAAGCCTGTACATGTGATCAAGCCACGTTTGTGCGATAGGGACATGTCCAGATTCTCAGGCCGATACAAGTTCTTGGAGCGTGATGACATGGCGGAGACTTAATGGAAATCTTGTCATGTAGCATCTCGATGTCATAGATATTGGCACCTGTAAACAGGGTCATTCTAATAACCTGTAAACAGGGTCATTCTAATAACCTGTAAACAGGGTCATTCTAATAACCTGTAAACAGGGTCATTCTAATAACCTGTAAACAGGGTTATTCTAATTTATTCCAGTTTATTTTCGCGTTCCTTAGCCTCTAGTGTTAAATATTCACGACGTGATTTTTACAACGCTTCAATGAGGAGACTAATAACTTTGAAGATAAAAACATACCGTTAAAATACAGTTACATAAGATAAATCATTTATAGGTCGGTAATTTCGTAAGGTTAAACTCTTAACTCTAAAAATTCAAGTGGAGTATATTTTTAAAAAGCTAGTCAATAAAATACCCTTTCCTCAAGGTGGCTTTTGAATTTTACGTTATACATGTGCAAATCATTGAGTCATTATTAGCACTAAAATCTCATTTCGAAACAAGATTTGATCTCATCTTCTTTATAAAAAATTTAATTCAAGCATAGTTTTTTTTTCAAACAATTACCAGGACTCGCATAATTTGCTCGCAAAGAGGAATCGACACTAAGAAAAATAAATTTTCATTGGAGACTTCTTCTTCAGATCACCAACACAGCAATAAATGGACTAGAGCATAACAGAACACTAAATAACCTAGATCACCAACACATCACCAAATGACCTTGATCATACACACAATATGAAATTATCTAGATCAGTGGTTCTCAACCTTTTGAGGTTCAAGGACCACTTGAAAAATGTGTGTCTTAGTAACGGACCACTACTGAATATTGTGCGACTGCCGGGCTGGAAATGTATATAACTAGTTGCTAGTATACATGTTAGGTTAGCAAGTAAAACTATATGAATATGCTACGATTTGCGTTCTCCCAAAAAGTATTGCATGAAAACAGAACAGATTGTAATGGATTTATTTTGTAATGAACAAATGTCACTTATACTAGTCTTATACTTAGTTTTATTCAATTCGTATTTGTTGCTATAAAATTTTTTTACGGCGTAAACAGTAGTTAGTATTAGTATGACTGCTATATTAGTTCATTTTGTGAGAGCCTTGTGCTTGCACATTTGTGAACATCACATCCAAACGAGGTGTAATGCTTGAAAGACTCCATCATAGTTTATCTCCAACTTTAAGTCGGGAACAATATTTGTTTTGATTGTAACCAATGCAGAAAATCCATATCACCAAAGATATGATGTTGCAAAGGGTAAAAAAAAATTTAAGCGTTCTGAGACAGTTCTGAGTGCTACAAAATATTTCCTCTAGCTCACTTTCTGATGCAACATATTCAAAGTAGTATTGCTGGTCAGTTCTATGAATTGGTTTAATTTTCATAGTAGTAACTTTAATGAGTCAATGTGTCCAAAACAAAAGACTAGAAACACGCGAAAAACTCTGAACGTATGTAGAAGTTAAATTGATCCTGCAGTTATTGAATATGGTCAGAAATCAAATTTATCAACAGTTGATTATAGATTTCCACATTTTCTTGTTTCTTGTTGAATTCGTATAATTAATCAAACATGTGAAAGTTCCTCTGATATAATCTTGTCGTACAATTAATCAAACATGTGAAAGTTCCTCTGATATAATCTTGTCGTACAATTAATCAAACATGTGAAAGTTCCTCTGATATAATCTTGTCGTACAATTAATCAAACATGTGAAAGTTCCTCTGATATAATCTTGTCGTACAATTAATCAAACATGTGAAAGTTCCTCTGATATAATCTTGTCGTACAATTAATCAAACATGTGAAAGTTCCTCTGATATAATCTTGTCGTACAATTAATCAAACATGTGAAAGTTCCTCTGATATAATCTTGTCGTACAATTAATCAAACATGTGAAAGTTCCTCTGATATAATCTTGTTTTACAAAGATCAAGCGTTTTCGTAAAAGTAGACACATTGTCACTGCGAATATTTAAATGCGTCTGCTTTCCTTGAAGAGATTAAATAAGTTTATTAATTTCTTCAAAAATATCAGCCACTTAAGCCAGAACAGCCAACAATATGTTATCGTTCAAATGATCAACAAGCTTTGATTTTTTCTCCAAGAAACTCTTTCATTTCATGACGTAATTCAAAGAGTCTGTTAAACACTCCCCTCCCTTCATAATCTGTCTTTTTGGCCTGTGCAGCTCGTATAGCCACCAAAAGGAGGCTCTTAAAGCCTTTTCATTGACTTTGGGGGGGGGGTTGTCGTATGCAGGACTTCTAACTATAAAGTGAATGGTTTAGCGCAGAAATTATTCAACTGGTTTCTCCGAGCAGACATTATCATTCGTTTTTAGATGTCTTCGGAGTTTTGCTGGTTTCATCGCTTCATTTGCAAGAACTTGCGAGCATATTAGACACTGTGTTCTGTGTCATCATTTGCTATGACGCATATAAACCCCAAGCGCAAATACTCTTTATTATACCGTCGTATGGCAATTCGTCTTTTTTTCTTTCTCTCCGGAACTGCATTTTATTCACGCAAAGAGTGTAAGAATCAGAATGAGGACTAATCATTGTTGTCCTACTCCTTATGTCCTGTTGTTTTCTTTATGAGAAATGTATCCATGTGTTCTATCAATTTAATTTATTTATTACTAGAAAAATACCCGCACTTTGTAGCGGGAGTGTGCTGACCCTTTATCCAAGTATTAGTTGCTGGTTATTAAAATTTTTATTTGCCAAGTTAAATTTCAGAATCATCTATTTAGTTAAAATCTTATGAGAAACAGAGATATGCCATTTTACCGCGTGAGTTGTTTTCACTTAATGCAGTGCCTTTTAACATAAACCTTACTATTTAAAAGATATGATTTATTAAATATTGATTCTTGCCGACCATAATAACTAAATTTACAATTTCATTCCCACTTGTACAAAATTAACATAACTTATAGGTTTTCCGAAAGAGCTCTACCACCCTCGTCACTCAAAAATGTAATATATAATTACGAAACTGCATCGTATCACAATTGTAAGTTATATAATATTTGTAACCACGTCTATGAGATAAAGAACATGTGGCACTATCCCTTTAAAAGGCAAAAGCTAAGTGACTCATAGCGCAAATAAACAAAATTATAAATGTACTTTCTAAAATACTTTTTTTTTAAAAACCGGTCGTATTAAAATGATATAAAAAAATGTGCACACCATATTTAGACAATATAGAAAGCTGGCCGCATAAAATAAAGTCTTGTTATAAAGTAAATGTACTGGACCAAAATAACTCCTCCTTTTGACGTATTCACAATTGTTTTCACATGGAAATAATATTTAACATTTTTTATGTCTCTATATTTTACTATTTATATTTACGGTTTATAAGCAATGTGTATAATTTCAAAAAGGAATCATTTTTTTTGTTCCCTATTTCGGATAAGGCATCATATTTTGTAAATTATATTCAATGCACACACACACACCAGATTTTATATCTGTAAAATAAAATAAAAATGAAAAAAAAAGATTCAACCGTCTGTTCATAAGTGCATCTTAAAAATGATTAAAAGGCAATTTTAGAAATGGCCTATGCTATTCTGAATACAAAGGAATGAACATAAAAACATATTCAATTCGCAATTCATATTAATTAAGCGTTTTCAGGATCACTTCATTAAATTTAGTCAAGTTTTGTTAATAAATTTGGTATCGAAAGTTTATAATGTATAGTGTATATAAAGCTTAAGTAAACTGTTTTAAAGTGTAAGTTTATTTGACATAGGCCATCACTTTCAACATAAAATAAACTCGCTACATCTATGGTTTTTAATTAAATGTCGAGTTATGAATTAAATTTTTAAAAATCCCAATTTTATTCATTGCATGTAAAATATTCATACAATGCATCGTGAAAATAATTGAAATAAAATAATTTAAACGCATATGTAATATATAAAGCTCAGTTGATAATTTTATGTTTGTTTGTTTGTATCCATTAAAAAAAGGCCACTGCTTTTTTGACATTTTTCCAAAAGATCTCTGCCACTGTCGTCTCTAAAAAAGCTCTTATATATTTACGACACTGCATCGTAACACAATTGTTATTAATACAATATTTGCAACAGCGTCTATGAGATAAAGATAATAAAGATAAATAAAGAAATTAGGCTATATTCCTAATTTTAAAAAAACAAACAAAACAAATCAATTTTATGTTAAAAACGCATGTGAAACCATGACAATAATTGATTTTAAAAATGACCTATGTTAATCCATCATCAAAGGAATGAACATAACATATTAAATTCGCAATACAAAATAATTAAGCGTTTTCAGGATCACTTTATTTAGTTTAATCTACTTATGTTAATAGGTCCGGTAGCCTAAATTTAAATAGTTTGAAAAAAATACTGACACAATTATTACATAAATAGGTTTTTATCAAATGTCGAGTTATGGAACAGAAAATAATTAAAACAAATTCGCAATGAAATTTAAACGTGTAAACAATTAAATCTAATGCATCGTGTGGCAGTTGTAATTAAATATGTTTACGTGTCTATCTAATATATAGAAAGTAACAGTAAAGAAAATGACAATTATTTGTACTACACAGCTCAAATTATGAAGCGTACACGAAAATGTGCGCACCGTAATTAAACATTATAATACTTTTTGAATGCGCCCCGCTGAAAATAAAGTATTGGGGAAAAAAAAGTCACCAAAAGTAACTCGCTTTGAACGGCATTTGAACGTCCGCGTAAATTTGTTCAATACAGAAATGAGGTTAAATTTTTTATTCTTTGTCTCTGCATTTTCTGATTATTTAATTTACGGCATTCGGGCAAAATGGACAATTACAAAAACTAACTTAAAACCACCTTCAGGGTAAAAGGAACCGTCCTGCCAAATTTGGTCCCCGTCCGTCATTTGGTTTTTCCGTGGCTGTCTAACAGAAAGTCGAAAAAGTGAAACATACAAACATACAAACATACAAATACCAACTGAGCTTTATATAATAGATTTTAATAGTTTTAATATTAATTAAAGGCTAATTTACAATTCGTTTTCAAAAAAAAATGTTTTTGAAGTTAATATAACAGCTATTACTATTGTCTTCTAGAATATAGTGTGACGTCATGTGATTTCCAGTTTAGCTACAAGTAAACATAGACTCAAAACATATTGTTTTCAGCCCTATGCTCTCGCCATCCAGTGATTTAAATTAATCAATATATTCAAAATGTGACAACATTTATGCATTTTCGTGTTCTTAATTTGAAAAAATAAAAATATGTATGCTTTGCTCGCGGACCACCAGGCACATCTCCGCAGACCACATGTTGTGAACCACTGATCTAGATCACTAACACAGCACCAATTGACCTAGATCACCAACACAACACCAAATGGCCTAGATCACCAACACAACACCAAATGGCCTAGATCACCAACACAACACCAAATGGCCTAGATCACCAACACAACACCTAATGGCCTAGATCACCAACACAACACCAAATGGCCTAGATCACCAACACAACACCAAATGGCCTAGATCACCAACACAACACCAAATGGCCTAGATCACCAACACAACACCAATTGACCTAGATCACCAACACAACACCAAATGGCCTAGATCACCAACACAACACCAAATGGCCTAGATCACCAACAAAACACCAAATGGCCTAGATCACCAACACAACACCAATTGACCTAGATCACCAACAAAACACCAAATGGCCTAGATCACCAACAAAACACCAATTGACCTAGATCACCAACACAACACAAAATGGCCTAGATCACCAACACAACACCAAATGGTCTAGATCACCAACACAACACAAATGGCCTAGATCACCAACATAACACCAAATGGCCTAGATCACCAACAAAACACAAAATGACCTAGATCACCAACACAACACCAAATGGCATAGATCACCAACACAACACCAAATGGCCTAGATCACCAACAGAACACAAAATGACCTAGATCACCAACAAAACACCAATTGACCTAGATCACCAACACAACACCAAATGGCCTAGATCACCAACACAACACCAAATGGCCTAGATCACCAACACAACACCAAATGTCCTAGATCACCAACACAACACCAAATGGCCTAGATCACCAACACATCACCAAATGGCCTAGATCACCAACACAACACCAAATGGCCTAGATCACCAACACAACACCAATTGGCCTAGATCACCAACACAACACCAAATGACCTAGATCACCAACACAACACCAAATCTCCTAGAAACCAACATAACACAAAAAGACACAGACACCAACGAACCTTATTAGCGCAGATTAGCTTATTGATAGAATAAGCAATGGGTATAATTTTGAGCTTTGTTTCATTTTAAGGTTCCAACAGAATTGGTCTATAATCTATACAACTCTATATCAATAACAGTTACTGCAAGAAACACTCTTTATCAGATTGTATAGGACACGAGATCATTAGAGAGTAAATCAAGATCATTACTTTATTTTTAGAACTCTCACTTCTCTAAACCAGTGCTTTACGAGCACTGGAAAAATCAATGCTGTTTCCTAAATAAATGTAACCCCCCCCCCTTAAGCTGCATCTAAATTTCAGAACGATGTGAAGGGCATTGTGAACAAAACTCTGATTCGTCTGAGCATATTATCGGCTTAAGATTAGACCAAGAGGTAAACTAAATACAACTACAATATGTCATGTCTGATACACATTCAATATTATTTAAATTATGTTTAATTGAAGACCTTGTAAAAGCACTACGCTTTGATGGAGGCGGAAACATTTTGTGTTCAGAGTTGCGTTAGGACATATCCCATAAATAATACTTGAAATTTTTCAGAATAACTTGTGAGTGGTGAAAGTTTTAAGCTGCGCTGCTTGATTGGTTAAACGTTATCGGCTGCGCGTGAAAAAGTGTTGAGACAACGGAAATAAGTTTAAAAAATCAATATTTCATTGTATGAGAAAGTGGTCACTGGGTAAGATGAATGAGTACCAGACTGATGGCAACAGTTGGGATTACCGAGGAAGCTGCATTTTGAGGGGGGACAAACTAGAGCTAAGACAACATGCCGACGGTGTATGTACAACAAACTAGAACCAGGACTAACTGTCATTATGTAAGCACAACAAACTAGAGCCAGGACTAACTGTCAACTATGTATGCACAACAAACTAGAGCCAGGACTAACTGTCAGCTATGTATGCACAACAAACTAGAGCCAGGACTAACTGTCAGCTATGTATGCACAACAAACTAGAGCCAGGAGCAATGGCAAAAGATGTATGTACAACAAACAAACTAGAGCCAGGACTAACTGCCAACGAAGTATGCACAATGGTAAAACACCACACCTCTTATAAGAAAAATGGTTTTAGTCTTTGGTTAAAACAATTGTTTAGGGCAATGGGTTGTGTGCGTGCCGACTGACCAGTTCTCATTCATTTGCTACTTGATATACTCAAATGTGTGATACATTCAGATAAAATGATTTGTGATTTTATTTTTGAATTGCTAGTTATAAAGCAATCAGCCTATGCTCAAGCTTAGTTTTTTTCTCATATTATTTTAACTGGAATTAATGATAGCATAAGATGCTATGTGTTTAGACATCGAGGTAGATGACACATCTACCGAGATGTCATCTTTACTTTTAACTAACCTTGTGCTTTCATAACAAATATTACAATATGAGAGGGGTGTGAAACCAACAGTCATGTTCATTTATTTTAAAAAAATGAAATTCTCTTTCCTTATATGCAGTAATGTATGTTGGAAAGGTGGATTTTAGAGAATTAGCACAAGCCACTCCATGGAGCCTGAGATGATCAGCTACATAGATTGTGTCCCAACATAGTATTCACTGATTCTTAGAGCGCTACCAACGTACCCTGTAGTTGAACTACCGTATATGCTCGTTCTATAACCCGTTCGTTTATAAGCCGACCCCCTCCCCCACTTTTGGAAGAGAAAAGTACTAAAAGTGTATAACCCGCTCGTAAGGGACCCCCAAAAATAATAGGACAGCTTAAACAAAATGGAACACATATTTTTTAAAACTACAAGCTAAATCGGTCATTATGATTGTTTACTTTGTACTGCTTATCTTTGTCTTTGTGATCTTAGTTAGGCAAGAGTTACCGGTATTTAAAAATAAAAATTCTTTGCTAAACAGTGACGAAAGCGCGTACAATAAAATTCGTTGTTAAACAAAATTTGTAAAACAATTTATTAAAACGTTCACAAAAATAAATAAAATGATTAAATAAGGTACGTAAAGATGTTTAATTTATACATATTAGCTTCTGGTAGAGCAGTCGATTCTTGTAGAATGTAGAAATGGACCTTGATGATCTACAATAACAACACCGATATTCAATAAACCATGCAGAAATACTTTGATGACCCGCTCGTAAGCCGACCCCCCATTTTTACCCCCTAGATTTTGTCTAAAAAAGGTCGGCTTGCGAACGAGTATATACGGTAATTGTTAAAGACACTGGTTCAAATCATTCTTAGAACCATTACACCGAACAAGTGGTTGAACTAAAGTGTTAAAGCCCTAACACAGTAGCCACTGGTTAAAATCATTCTTAGAACCATTACACCGAACAAGTGGTTGAACTAAAGTATTAAAGCCCTAACATAGTAGCCACTGGTTCAAATCATTCTTAAAGTTACCATTATTCCAAGCATCCAAACGATCAATTGTCTTGAGGTCAAGCCAACGGCATGTACAGAATTCTTAACTACTTGGGCTCTGTCCCAGGGGATGAGCGCTCAGCTCTACACCACTGTGTCTCGAGCAGAGGGCTGATAGTGGCAGAAATGTATGGTATGAACCGACGCCTGCTAACGCCTAGAACCAGATCATTCATATGGTTACGTTTCGATAGCCATGATCATTTTTAGTTAATCTCAAAAAACGGACTTTTCATACGGCTACGTGGTTATACTAAGATTTTGCGGATAAAAAGATATGTTTTTGCGGGTGTATATTGCACGGAAAGGCAATAACTTATCATTTTAATATGCACACACGTAACTAATATGTACAGGAATATCTAGCATATACACCTGCATCTAGTATGTACAAGGGTATCAATTACGTACATAGGTTTTTAGTACGTACAGGTGTATTCAGTAGGTACAATATATCTAGAAAATAACACACGTTTTAGTATGTACACATGTATCTTGTATGTACACACGTATTTAGTGCGGCTGTTGGTACCAGAAAAGCACAAAAGATAATCTGCAGTAAGGGCGTAAAAAGCGTAAGTGTTGGGCGGAGGGGGGGGGGTTACAAAGGAGACTCTCCATTCTTGGGGCATTTTTTATACGGAGGCGGGCATTTTTGACCTATAGTAGATGTTTGATTTGAGATGGGCTGGCAAAAATCCTTGGGTTGCTCTAAAACAAGTTGGGCAACTGATTGCATAGATTTATTTTCAAGCATTTTTTTAAAAACCGTTAAAACGGTACAAATACGATTGTATTTAATGGATATTTAAATATACTTACATTGTACATCAAAGCGTCATAATATGAAATAAATGTAACCAAAAATAACGTAATTTTCATTTATATAATTCAATCAATGTTAAACTGAGTTATAGGTAATTAAACAACCCGTAAAAACAAAGTTTTTGACTATAAACCCTTTATATATGAGACATAACTGAAATTATTGATTATGTGCAATATAATATGCACCGCGCGATAAAAAATTTCATACTGAAATTGACTGAACTCGCCTTCCTGTAAAACACTGGGATGTGGTCATCGATGGCTGGAGTGAACTCCAGTGACACGTGGATGTCAACAATAGCAGACAGCTACATAGAGTTACATAGAGATAAACTTAAAATGCTTTATGTGCAGTGGATAGGTTCACGGATTTCACGTGAAGGCATAGAAACGTTTTATTTTCTTCTTTTAAACGCAAAAGCGTTTTTAAAAGAAAAAAAATTAATATATATATTTTCTTTACTTTTGTTTTCCGCCCTCCCGCCCGACCAAGACATATATAGACGACGGTGAAGTTAATATACGGGATTTTATAAAAAGAGTGAGATAGCAATCAAAATTAGGATGTTATAGCCTATACGTTAGAGAATTAGCCCAAAGATATGTTATTAAATGTATTATTTTAGACTACGGTCTATTTCAATTTTAAAAAAAAATACTTCTCTATTATTAAAAGTGGATTTATAATAAATATTTGTAATATGTAATTTTAAAAGAAAGAAAGAGAGAGAGAGGAGAGGAGGAGAGAGAGAGAGAGAGAGAGAGAGAGACAGAGAGACAGAGAGACAGAGAGAGGGAGGGTTGTGTCCCTTACAACGCTCACACTCTGACGTCTGCAAAAAATCATCATAAACCCCTGTTAATCAGGCAACATTAAAAAATCAATATCTTCCTCCCTAATCATCACTTGAACCGCCAGATCTCGCTCAACCGTCGAGATTTGACGACATTAAGATACATCACAGCTGCATGCTCGTGGCACGCCAACTGGTCAGCCGATGACGTTGTAAGTCGGCATGAAACTAATCGGCCGACACTAGGCCGTGAGTTTGGACTCATTAAAGCCCCATTTAATGGAATGAGAGTCAATGACGTTTTGTTGGCGTGTAGAGATCAAGACTCCGGAGTCCATCTCCCCTTGTTAAGTCAAATTTGTGCAGCAGAATCGCAAGCTTTGGCTAATCACAGTAATAAATTAAATACAAATATACCGTTTCTCTGTAGCTTATATTATATTTTTTATAGTGATTATGTTGTTTTAGATTGATAAAATTTTAATGGCATGTACCACGACATTGGACAACGCTCTAATTGAAAGTACAAATGTAATTAAGATGCGCTCTGGCTATGAGAGACACTGTTCTATATACAGCAGTGGTACCTCGGTATACGTCTGCTTTGGTGTAAGTCCAACTTGTTATACGTCGAAACTTGGACGCGAAATAATTTGCTTGGTATACGACCTTTGTTTGGAATGCGACCTGCGTGCTTCACGCTATTTTGGCCGACTCCCCCCTCCCCCCTCGTCAGATGACGTCACAAATCTGTGCTAGTGCGCCCTGCCCCCACACGCTAAAAAAAGTCATATTTCCAATTTGAAAATGAGCATGTTTCACATCACTCTAATGTCATTTAAGTTTGTATTTAATTTGAGACTACAATCTATCAAACAATTTAAAATGTCATTAAATAAATTCTTAATCATTGAAATATTTCAGTGGAACTTTTTTTACACGCTTTTATTTAAGTCACAATGTTTGTATGTTGTATCCATCCATCCTTCCATCCATCCTTCCTTCAAAACTTGAAACGTAAAATTATACCACTTCTGATGGTCCTAGAGATCTAAAAATTTTACCACAGATAGATCTTGGATGACAATGCATTGTATCAAAATTTCAGATCGATCGAATGTACCGTATTGAAATTATTGCATTTTTAGTTTATCTATAGTCTATATATAAGCATCGGTACCCGTCTGCTTTGTTGACATCCATGAGTTCACCACGTGAACACAACACCGCGGTATAAAACGTTGGGCGGGCGCTTATGAGGTGTTTGGTATAAAAAAAATAGTGGTAAAAAGATGTGTGGGCTTCAGACGTGAATTTTAAAGAGTTTTTATTATATGTTTTAAAAATAGCTGTAAAAACAAAGTTTTTGACTATAAATCCCTTATATATGAGACATTACTAAAAGTAGTGATTATGTTAAAAGCGTGTCCTTTTTAAAAAAAGATTTTTAAAAATATTTAATTATATAATTTTATTTCAAGTTGCGCGTTTTGATGTAGCACCACGTTTCTTAAGCACCTCCCTCCCCCTCGCTACAAAATGTGCGAGCCCCTCCTCCCCCCCCCCTGTGCGTGACGTCATTTATGAACGTCTCCTACGAGTCAAAATGAAGCATCGCTCATACGTAACTTGTAGGAATGACACCGCGCGTTTCTCAATTGTGTTATTACGGAAATTACTCGGGCAATAAATAAATTATCACGCGATTTTGTGTATTTCTGGTAAATTATGAGTAAATCATCATGAGATCTAAGAGAGTTAATAAGAGGAGCCAAGCAACTACAAACAATGGTTAGGATTACCATGGAGTTGTAAAAAAATGGTTGTAAAGGATGACATTGGCGTGCATGTCTGGGACTTCAATGTCGCATACCAAACGGAGAAATTGACGATTTCTAGGATTGTGGAAAAACAAAGACTTTATTTAATAGGCAAATGTTGCAAAAGCGATGAAATCGATTATGAAACAAAGATCAGGGTCATTAGAGTTTAGAGGATATAGATAAATAGCTTTTGATCTGTATAGCAGGAATACAGAAAAAAATCGTGTAAGGTTCCTTTTATTTATTTAATTTAACATTAATCAGTCTTTTAAAATTATTTTATACAAACATGTTAATAAATTTATAATATTTAAATAACAATATCATTTTTTATGAGTACGGATTAATCATGTTCCTCTATATTTCTTATAGAAAAAAATACGTTTGGTATAGGTTCAATTTGGTATACGTCCAAGTGTCAGGAACGGATTAAGGACTTATACGAGGTTCCACTGTAAAAGATAATCTCCAAGGGCGTTTGCAATCAATTAATAAATTGAATTTTGTGAACAAACAAATCAATTTTTCTGAGTGTGAATTTCACGAGATGAACAACAAACTCTTATAAAAATGCAAGACTGGAAATACAGCATGGATAAGCGTAGGACGCCATAATCTTCTGTATAGAAGGAGCGTCGGTAACATATAAGATAAGACACATATCTATAAATATTCTACTGTTTCACTTTAAATGTTCTTACATCCAGTTTTAAGAACAAGGTAATTGGAATATGTCAATACTCAAAGGAACCCTTTCTCAATCTCCATCTTTGTGCGTCTCAAACTATTTGATGGGGCTAAATAATATGGATAGCGGCTGGATAGTGAAGTCAATAGTGCGCTCGCCTCACAAACTGGGGTGCGTGTGATCTATCCCATGTTAAGCCAAAATAAAACATTTTGACGAATGACTGCTAGAAAATTCCTCCGCTTCCTGGAGAGGAAATGGGCGCCGACAAGTATACCAAGCCCCGAGAAAGTTCTAACGGAAACATTAGACCCCCTACGACCACAGGGTCATGGGACACCAAAAATTAAATAATATGGGTCTTAGTTTGACGATGAACAAGTGATATTTTTGTGTGGATAAAAATGTATAATGATGTATGTAGCACGGGGACTGAATCTTTTAGGCTAGAGATTTGATTAAGGAAAACACAAAGAGCGAGAGAGATTCAAGTTAGAAAGGACCTATTTTTTTTTATTCCTATACAAATTGGGAAAATGCATTTTTACAATGGCAGCATGATAACTTGATTGAATCCACATAGCCACAACATCCAGCACACGAGAGAATCAATAATTCGACACATCCCCAGTTCGGGTGGTAGACGCAACATGACGAGGTAATGGCGAGGGCTTCCCTAGGTTATGATGATATAATGACACGAGTTCATTGTTTCGCTCAAGGTCGAGTTACAATGATTTTCCAGTGCAGGTTCCGAGTGTGTAGGGGCTGGATATTTGAGAAGGAACGTTTTCATTATGTTATTTGTTAGCTGGCGGTCAAGTCAGAGAAACAGCCGGAGAAAGAATGAAGAAAGAAACAAATGGCATCTTTTGAGCTCGACCACGAGACGAACTTTTTGATAACATTCCCGGGGGCTGAGATTCTATAACTCTGGATGGCAGCCCATGTAATGGAAGGAAAACACTTGACTCGAAACACAGGGGTTATGTCCCATTGTCTTAGAAGAAGTCTAGACTGAGGCGTTTAACATTGCCATATAGGGCCGAATCTTTAGAATAGACCAAATGCCATAACAGAGGGTGCATCGCTATGTTTGCTCAGTTGAAATGGATGATATCCAGGGCTGCACTGTCATGCACCACCGTCGCGATAAAAATATGTTTGTTTGTTACGTCAGTATTGACCGTAGCTGCTTAAAAAACAATTAAAATGGAGGATTTATAACTTTCAAAGTACATTAATTTTAAAAAAGCTAAAATTTTAAATTTTAAAAATAAGAATAGCCCTCAATGCGTGTATCGCTCATTAGGATTCATGGTGTTTAATTAACATACGTATGATGTAAATGATTAATTAAGGGTAGAAATGGATAAATTAATGTGTTAAGTTGATGACGGCAAGCCACATGGTAAGTGTTAAATTAAATGGTGTTGTAAGGACAAACACTAAATATGACGCAATTAAACAACACGAAAAATTCAAAATTTTTGACTATAAATCCCTTATATATGTAACATAACTAAAAGTATTGATTATGTTCAATATAATACGCACCGCGCGACAGACTAGCATAAACATTGACAGACTGAACGTGACTGAAATCCCTGTTCTGTAAAACACGGGGATGTGGTCATCGAGGGCTGGAGTGAACCTCCTGTGACCCGTGGAGGTCAACTATAGCAGACGACACAAATGGTACATTGAGATACATAGAGATAAACTAAAAATTCATTTATTTAATTACGGTACATTCGATCGATCTGAACTTTCGATACAATGCATTGTTAGGTGACACAAGTCTGTGCGAAAATGTTTAGCTCGATAGGATCACGGAAATTGGGTCATTTTTAAATCCCTTATATTAACTTCACCGGCGTCTCTCTCTCTCTGTCTGTCTCTCTCTCTGTCTCTCTCTCATCATCTCATGGGCTCGGCGGGCGGAAAAACAAAAGTCGAAAATGACCCACTTCCAATGATCCGATCGAACTGAAATTTGGCACACGGACCCGTCTTACCTAACAATGCATCGTATCAAAATTTCAGATCGATCGAACGTACCGTAATTAAATTAATGCATTTTTAGTTTATCCTTATATGAGGTATGTAATTTTAATTCACGATTTGTTATTGTTTTTTTGCCACGTGAAAGTTTGAGCATTGAGGCGACCCAACGAAACGACGGTGCGCTTTTGTTTACATTTTACGTGTCACTCTGAGCTCGGTCAAGCGAATCGGTGACCAGACTTTTCCCCTCTCCCCCCACCCACCCCCCCCCACTAGGGTTATGATGCAAAGTTGAGTTAAGACAGATTCAGTCTGTAAATGTTTGAATATAATCAATACTTTTAGTTATGTCTCATCTATAAGGGATTTATAGTCAAAAACTTTGTTTTTACGGGGTTGTTTAATTTACTTTTTTTTCCCCGCAGGCGGGCGTGACCATGACATACAGAGAGACAAGACGGTGGTGAAGTTAATATAAGGTATTTTAAAAAAAAGTGGAAGCGCTCGATTGCAGTGTAGCAACAGACACAAATTAATCAATTTTCTTATATTCCTGAACGCAGTCTAGAGTCTAGATGAACCCTTATGAATTTAACAAAACAAACTAACGGCAGAATTATTGTTTGAATGATACCATTCTGAACAAGAAACCATCCTCTAGCTCAGGGGTGGGCAAACTTTTCCTACGGAGGGCCGCATTGAATACTTTATTGTTATAGGCGGGCCGCATATATATTTTGTCTACTTCAATTACAATTTACAACGTATAAAATATTAATTAATGATTATAATCAACACTTGTCATTTTACTTCACATTCACACTCTATTGCACATGTATATTACATTTTAAAATAAGATTTGAAACAGTTTCCTAGTTTGATAATAACATATACTATTCATTATTTCAACAAAAATATATTGTTACCTGTCATAATAACTTTGAAGAAGTAGTAACATAATTTAAATAGAAGCTGAACATAGAGTACAATTATAATTAATGAGAAGTATGTAACTGTTTCGTTTTCGGATAATGTTCTTGAACTGTGGAACCAGTTTACAGGTTGTGATTCGCATGGCAGCATTCAAATTGCAGTCAGTCAACATCGATCTGTTCTTAGACTTGATTATTTTCATACCAGAAAAAATCTTGCTCACAGATGTATGTGGACTCAAACAGTGACAAAAGTTGTTTGGCAGCTAAGTTTAAAAAAAAATAGTGACAAAAGTTTGGCAGCAAAGTTTTTTAAGTGTGGAAATGCTGCTGCTGGCAAACATCCATAAAACTCCAGCAGAAGAACTGACTTGAACTTCTCCTTCAGGTCATAATCTGCTTGTAGGTTAAGCAGCTCTAACTGTATATCCTGTGGGGCTGAATCAGCTTCTGCACTAAGTGGCGAACTGAGGATATTGAAGAGTGGTTCCAGGTTCTTGAAGTCTTGGAACCTCCTTTCAAATTCCACAGCCAAAGCATCCAATTGAGGCTTGCATTTGTCAGCCGTTTCACCAGAAATGGTTTTATGTTTCAGCAGAGGAAGATGACAAAACCTGTTTTCACCTGCTTGCCTGGAGAACAAGGAGAGCTTTGCCTGAAATGATTTAATATGCATGTACGTACATCTCATGTGCCAAGAAGCTATTGTCCTGAAGTTTGACATTCATTTCATTCAAATTTTCCATAATGTCAACAGCAAACATGAAGTATGACTTCAACTCCTCATTAACAATGTAACAAAGTCACAAACAAAACACTTCATCTCCAGGAACATAATATATTCCTTGAGGTCCCACACTCGCATCAATATTTTGCCCAGGCTCAGCACAGCCGACACTGCTGTTGTAGATAATATCATAATATTCAGTTTCCTAATATTCAAGCAGAGCCCTGAACTTCCTGTGGTTAAGTGCCCTGGCTCTGATGAGGTTTATAAAACTGACAACTGGGTCAATAACATTTTTGATATTTAACGCAGCTTTACACAAACTTTCCTGATGGATGACACAGTATAGAGGTAAGAGTGTATGGTCAGGGTGTTTTTCTTTAATTTTATTTTTTATCAGCTTCACAAGACCTCCTTTTTTCCCAGTCAAACCACACGATCCATCGGTTATTACACTAAGACTTGCTTTCTTGTTCCACACAAACCCAGTTTTTTTCAACATAGTTCTCAACAGCATTAAACAAATCCTGGCCTATAGTTGTATCTTTGAGTGGCTCAACACTAAGTAATTATTCGGTAAGCTCAAAACGAGTGTTTATTACCCGTTTAAATACCAACAAAGTTGCAGTGTCCTGTACATCGGCACTTTCGTACAACGCAAGAGAGTACCACAAAAAGTCTTTGCTTGCATCTCGAAGTTGGTGCATCAAATTGTCACTAATTTTCTCAACACGCCTGACTTCAGTTCTCCTTGATAAAGAAATGCTATCAAATTTTGTTTTATGTGTTGGACACATAATGCTTCCTCCATCTGACAAGCATTCTTTGATGAACTCGCTGTCAGAAAAAGACTTGTTCCGTTTTATAACGCGGTGGTCGAGTGGCAGCGCGCTCGACTGTCGTACCGATAGTCACGGGTTCGAATCCATGCGAATCCTAGGGCGTCCCTGAGTCACCCAGCTCCGAATGGGTACCTAACACTAGTTAGGCGGCTGGGTAATGCGTGGAACCCACAAAGCCGTGGCCTGTGAACGCTGCATCACTTGCCAACAGATCATCTGTCATGGTCTGTGGACGCAATTATCTTCTGCATAGAAGGAGCGTCTGTATAGATAAGATAAGATATAATCTTATGGAGCAGCAACAAACTTGCAGCATCTTGTATTAAAAACAGTTTTCTTCTACTTTAAATTATTAACCAACTCCTGGCAATTTCTTTCTCTCTCTTCGTTCAAATTGAATGTTACATTGTGCCCGAAATACAAATGCTTTTTTTTTGGTGGTGTCTCTATGTTGTACTCCTAACCAACTCCTGGCAATTTCTTTCTCTTCGTTCAAATTGAATGTTACATTGTGCCCGAAATACAAATGCTTTTTTTTGGTGGTGTCTCTATGTTGTACTCCTAACCAACTCCTGGCAATTTCTTTCTCTCTCTTCGTTCAAATTGAATGTTACATTGTGCCCGAAATACAAATGCTTTTTTTTGGTGGTGTCTCTATGTTGTACTCCTAACCAACTCCTGGCAATTTCTTTCTCTCTCTTCGTTCAAATTGAATTTTACATTGTGCCCGAAATACAAATGCTTTTTTTTTGGTGGTGTCTCTATGTTGTACTCCTAACCAACTCCTGGCAATTTCTTTCTCTCTCTTCGTTCAAATTGAATGTTACATTGTGCCCGAAATACAAATGCTTTTTTTTTGGTGGTGTCTCTATGTTGTACTCCTAACCAACTCCTGGCAATTTCTTTCTCTCTCTTCGTTCAAATTGAATGTTACATTGTGCCCGAAATACAAATGCTTTTTTTTGGTGGTGTCTCTATGTTGTACTCCTTAAAGACGCTCAAACACTCACGGCACAGCAAGCAGACTGCTTTGCTGCCAATGCTCGTAAAGCAATATTTAGTGGTACATTCGTCATTAAAAACACGAAATTCGTCCTCAATCCTTCTTCTTTTGGAAGCACTTATTGTTCAATCCATGTCTATTCGCTTTTAAATTACAATTTTTACAAAAACGTCAACATGTAAATCGTAAAAAAAAGCTTCTTCCGGTTGAAATGCATTTTCGAATAAGGATGTTAACAATTAATGACAAGTGATCACTCAGGAGCCATAAAACCAATTTATTATCCCTAGATTCGTATCGAACACTCGGAATTTTTGTTTTAAAATAGAGCGAAAAGTCTAAACAAATAAAATTAACATCGACATAAGGTCGCAACATTTACACGCCTACAGGCCGCATGAACTGCCCTGGCGGACCGCAAGGGACCCGCGGGCCGTAGTTTGCCAACCCCTGCTCTAGCTACATTCATCGCCCGTGTGAGCAATATAAAAAATATAACAATATAAAAAAAATAACAATATAACAAATATAACAAATCCTTCAAGACACTCTTGCAGAGAATAAAGAATTTCTATTGTCAAGCCAAAAGTTGTATCTTGGCTAGGTGATAAACTTGGTTCTAGATTGTTTACATAAAGTTATGAATGATATTGTTCTAGATTGTTTATATAAAGGGTATGAAGATATTGGTCCTAGATTGTTTACATAAAGGTATGAATGATATTGTTCTAGATTGTTTACATAAAGGTATGAAGATATTGGGTCTAGATTGTTTACATAAAGGCATGAATGATATTGTCCTAGATTGTTTATATAAAGGGTATGAAGATATTGTTCCTAGATTGTTTACATAAAGGTATGAAATATATTGTCCTAGATTGTTTATATAAAGGGTATGAAGATATTGTTCCTAGATTGTTTACATAAAGGTATGAATTATATGGTCCTAGATTGTTTAAATAAAGGGTATGAAGGTTCTGGTCCTAGATTGTTTACTTAAAGGGTATGAATGAAATGGTCCTAGATTGTTAGATAAAGGGTATGAATGATATAGGGAATATTATTGCAAGACTCATCACCTGAAATTTTTTCTCTCTCAGTTTTACGCGTAATTGCACCGCTAGTGCCCAATTAGTACTGTTCTAAAAGTTGAAACTTACTATTGTGAAGTGCAACTTAAATCTATGCTTTGGCTGTCATAACTAAACATTAACTGATACACTTACTATTTCAAGATTTGTTTATTTATAAATTCATCAATGTTATCTTTAAAACAATCTGATTACCTATGGCAAGAAATTGAAAATAACTTACAGCTCTTTTGTTCTGTGAGCTGAAAAAGAAATAAGTATATTATTTATTTTAACGTTTTAGAAAATATCAAAAATGTTACTGTTATTAATAGCTTAACTTTTATTCACATCTTTACTTATATCTAAAGCTCTAATTATATCTATAGCTGCAAACTATTTCCATAGCTTTACTTTTATCCATAGCTTTACGTAGGCCTATATATCTATAGCTTTTATTATATCGATTTCTAAAACAATGAATGAATTTGGGGAAATCATTACTTGGTTTTGAAATGGGAAATTTCTCATCGGTTCAATAAGTTCAAGACTACAGTAATAATTCTTCAAGGTCAAGCTGTCGACCCGTCTGGTCAAACAATGACGTCACTAATCACTACTACTACTACTACTACTATTACTATAACTCTCAACTGTTGAAGTGGGGAAGGAAGAATGAATGACTTTTCTGATGATCCAATGTTAACAATTTTGACTCTTCTGCCAATAAAACTTGTCAGGTAGAATTATTCATTCCGTTGCTGTATTGACATAGCGTTTCTCCTCTTACAGGACGTTTTTCTGCCACCAACAGAATCAAATTAAACTACTGTACTTTATTATTGTACCGCTGTACCACTGAACCACTGTACTACTGAACAGCTGTACCGCTGTACCACTGTAAAGTCTTCAGCTTCATCGGACAACGTGCTTTTGAATTCTACTTTCTCATTATATAACGTCAGACGCTTTCATTATTCAGAAGCATAGTATGTTCTAATAGACATCAAATCCAAAGACATCTTCTTCCACATAGGTTGCAGGTATAACGATAACAAGTATAACGATAACAAGTATAACGATAACAAGTAAAACGATAACAAGTATAACGATAACAAGTATAACGATAACAAGTATAACGATAACAAGTATAACGATAACAAGTAAAACGATAACAAGTAAAACGATAACAGGTATAACGATAACAAGTATAACGATAACAAGTATAACGATAACAAGTATAACGATAACAAGTATAACGATAACAAGTATAACGATAACAAGTATAACGATAACAAGTATAACGATAACAAGTATAACGATAACAAGTATACGATAACAAGTATAACGATAACAAGTATAACGATAACAAGTATAACGATAACAAGTATAACGATAACAAGTATAACGATAACAAGTATAACGATAACAAGTATAACGATAACAAGTATAACGATAACAAGTATAACGATAACAAGTATAACGATAACAAGTATAACGATAACAAGTTCCACAATGTGTCAAATCCAAACATCACTGTTAAACTGTCAACATTAACATAAATTCTGCCACAGTCAACTCTAACACAACTTCTTCCACTGTCATCTCTAACATAACTTGTTCCACAGTCAACTCTAACACAACTTCTTCCACTGTCATCTCTAACATAACTTGTTCCACAGTCAACTCTAACATAACTTCTTCCACTGTCATCTCTAACATAACTTCCTCCACTGTCATCTCTAACATAACTTCTTCCATTGTCATCTCTAACATAAATTCTGCCACAGTCAACTCTAATACAACTTCTTCCACTGTCATCTCTAACATAACTTCTTCCACTGTCATCTCTAACATAACATAGGGGCGCGGTGGTCGAGTGGCAGCGCACTGGACTGTCGTACCGATGGTCACGGGTTCGAATCCGTGTGAAGGCAAGGGTTTGTTCCCGTGGCCTAGGGCGTCCCTGAGTCACCCCGTTCCGAATGGGTACCTAACACTACATGCATGTAGTTAGGCGGCTGGGTAATGCGTGGAACCCACAAAGCCGTGGCCTGTGAGCGCTGCATCACTTGCCAAACAGATAATCTGTCATGGTCTGTGGACGCAACTATCTTCTGCATAGAAGGAGCGTCTGTATAGATAAGACATAACTACCTCCACTGTCATCTCTAACATAACTTCTTCCACTGTCATCTCTAACATAACTTCTTCCACTGTCATCTCTAACATAACTTCTTCCACTGTGTATCTACCCCTAAAACCACCTCCCAATGTTAAGGCTTTCATAAATCCTTAGCACTTTCCGCACCCTCCTCCCAGCCGCAAATCGACCCTGGCATCCCAGGGGAGCTGAGATGCGCCACCACCAAATTGCTCCTAGTCATGGCCGCAATGGCTTCGGGTACTATCTGGCGACTGACCGCGAGAAAATATGGCCAGGTTAAGACATAACCAATGTTCCCTTTTAAGCTGCGCAGCTGCGCAGATATCTAACATATATCTAACCAACGCCGCGCAGCAGTTTAGAATTACCACTCAGAAAATTTTGTAAAATATTGCACGAAAAATTGATGCTGCGCAACTTTGTACACGAGTTTTTAAACTTTGCTCATGGACCAACGAACGTTAGAGGGAAAATTGGACATAGCTATACCACTTTTTACCACTTTTTACCACTTTTTTCAACTGTTTCATAAAATACATTACACGGCAAATAATATGTGGGCCATAAAACGAAAGCACAGTAATTAAAAAAAGACAACAAAAATAAATTTAAAAATATCCCCCCCCCAAAAAAAAATAATTAAGTTTTTGACTGTAAATCCTTTATATACGACACATAACTACAAGAATGTTCATTATAATACGCATCGCAAATGAACAAAAAATCCAAAATTTTAGTTTTGTCTCAAATATATAGAGGATCTATAGCAAAAAAATACACTTCTAGTCTGCCTGCTAAATTTCAGCTCGATTTGATCACGGGGAAAAAGGTTATAAAAAACATGTTTGACATACTTCGCACCGCGAGACAGGCTAGCAATTACTAGAATTTACATTTACAGGTGGGGAATATATTTTAAAAAAGTATCGTCAATATATTACGCACCGCCCAGCGCGACAGGAATTTATTAAAAATGTTGTTCAATATAATACGCACCGCGACACTCTAGCACAAAAATTAACATAGAGATAAATAGAGATACTGTTATCTAAAAATTCATTAATTTAATTACAGTACATTCGATCGATCTGAAATTTTGATAAATCATTTTTATTATCGGCACGAGTCTCCATGCAAAATTTCAGGTCGCTAGCGTACGAGGCAGTGGGTTAAAAATCGATCCAAAGTTATTTAGGGAATCAAGGCATCAAGCAAGCAATCAAGCAGACGCCAGGAGTTAATATAAAGGACTTCATAACAAAACCCCAAAGACATCATGCTTCTGAAAAACAAAAACAAAAAGAGACATTTGCGCTGATCATTACAAAAACATTGAAAGAAAAAACTGGTTGACGTTGTTAAATTTGTTCGTTGGTACGACAGGTTTGGTCATGTGTATACAATCTTAATAATCAGCCTTTAAAAAAAACTATTTCTACATCACTTTAACGGTCGTTGATAAAGACATAAAATCATGAAACAAAATGTATGATTTTAAAGATTTAATGTTCCGTTATTTCTAACTGGATTCTAAAGAGAAAATAGACATTATAAATCTTCATGAAAAATAAAATTTACAAAAAAATTTCCGTGCCAACTTTCTTTGACAATTTTGAACAGCCAGTTCTGTGAACTTGAAGTAAGTCATGAACATGAGATCAACACACACTCCCAGCAGAAATATTCCACACGTGAACATGAGATCAACACACACTCCCAGCAGAAATATACCACACGTGAACATGAGATCAACACACACTCCCAGCAAAAATATACCACACGTGAACATGAGATCAAAACACACTACCAGCAGAAATATACCACACGTGAACATGAGATCAAAACACACTACCAGCAGAAATATACCACACGTGAACATGAGATCAAAACACACGCCCAGCAGAAATATACCACGCGTGAACATGAGATCAACACACTACCAGCAGAAATATACCACACGTGAACATGAGATCAACACACTACCAGCAGAAATATACCACACGTGAACATGAGATCAACACACTACCAGCAGAAATATACCACACGTGAACATGAGATCAACACACACTACCAGCAGAAATATACCACACGTTAACATGAGATCAACACCCTTCCAGCAGAAATATACCACACGTGAACATGAGATCAACACACTACCAGCAGAAATATACCACACGTGAACATGAGATCAACACACTACCAGCAGAAATATACCACACGTGAACATGAGATCAACACACACTATCAGCAGAAATATACCACAAGTGAACATGAGATCAACACACACTACCAGCAGAAATATACCACACGTCAACATGAGATCAACACACACTACCAGCAGAAATATATCACACGTCAACATGAGATCAACACACACTACCAGCAGAAATATACCACACGTGAACATGAGATCAACACACACTACCAGCAGAAATATACCACACGTCAACATAAGATCAACACACTACCAGCAGAAATATACCTCACGTCAACATGACATCAACACACACTACCAGCAGAAATATACCACACGTCAACATGAGATCAACACACACTACCAGCAGAAATATACCACACGTCAACATGAGATCAACACACTACCAGCAGAAATATACCTCACGTCAACATGACATCAACACACACTACCAGCAGAAATATACCACACGTGAACATGAGATCAACACACACTACCAGCAGAAATATACCACACGTCAACATGAGATCAACACACACTACCAGCAGAAATATACCACACGTCAACATGAGATCAACACACTACCAGCAGAAATATACCTCACGTCAACATGACATCAACACACACTACCAGCAGAAATATACCACACGTGAACATGAGATCAACACACACTACCAGCAGAAATATACCACACGTCAACATGAGATCAACACACTACCAGCAGAAATATACCTCACGTCAACATGACATCAACACACACTACCAGCAGAAATATACCACACGTCAACATGAGATCAACACACTACCAGCAGAAATATACCACACGTGAACATGAGATCAACACACTACCAGCAGAAATATACCACACGTGAACATGAGATCAACACACTACCAGCAGAAATATACCACACGTGAACATGAGATCAACACACTACCAGCAGAAATATACCACACGTTAACATGAGATGAACACACTACCAGCAGAAATATACCACACGTCAAACGTTGCTACGGGATCGTATCAAAATAATGGTCACATCTCCTGGATCTAGATACAATTCTTTGTCACTTCTAACTGGGGACAAAACAAACGTTTCTTAACTGGTGTTGCTTCAATACTTCTCTTCGTCAGCAGCGGGCGTGTCTAGTTTTATTTGTTGTCATAAACCAATCAATGTTTAATGAGGCACACACAAAATTCAAAGGCAAACGGATTGATATTGGGCAATGTTGTACACATCATATTATATATATATAAAATAGAGAATGTTCAGCAACTTAACAAGCGAAAAAATATGAAAGAACATGATATATAGCAGAACACACGAAAGCTACAAGGACATGTCACCAATAATATGAAAGGACGTCGAAACTGTATGTAAGAACAAGTCAGCCATATGAAAGAACATGATAACCAAAGAAAAGAATATGCCAATTATGCACCAAAAAAAAGGGACAACTATATGAAATAACACGAAATCTTCATCAAAGCACATAAAAACAATTAGAAAAATCATGAAAGATGAAAAGTTTTAAACAAAATATTGAAATATAACTAAAAAAGATGCCCAAAACATCATAAAAACGTATAGTGTTAGAGATAGTTATTACTTTGAGCGGAAATTCATGAATTTAAAATAAAACCCTAATTTTTAAAACCATTATTGAAATATAGGCAGGATATGTATTTAATTTTACTATATTAATATAATCTGAGCTGTAAAATTAAATTTGCATGTTTATACACATGTACATTTACACTAAGAATTGCAGATTCAAGACAAGCTGTTTTATCGAAATTTACAGAAGAAAGTTTGTCTATTAAAGATGTTCAGTATTATTTTTCTATGCTAGCCTATTAAAATGAATTAAGAGGTTTTAAAATATGTTTAAACTGCACAAATCGTTGACGTTTCGTTCAGAAAGATTAGTGATTACAAATCGCATTTCTCTCAACCCGTCCATCTGCCCTAAATGCTAAGATATATAAATACAAAGGAACTGGGATATCTATAAATATTTAAGTTAGTTGAGCCCATTTGTGCTTGTGTCAACAAGCTGAAACTAAGTCTTCAAGGGTGACCATTTTCACCATTGAACGCACCACACCATAAACCCTCTGCAAACCTTGTCCTTTTTTAACACGACCATCAGCTCGTATAGTACACTGTTCAGTTGCAGTTCTCGTGTGAGGCGGACCACGAAAAGGGCAATTACAATTCAATCAACGGGAAATTGATTATTTGCCCAAGGTCTCGTGCTTATGAACAGCTCGTTTTGTAGAAATCGAAGTGATCCAATCCTGTTGTGATTGTTATTTGACAGAGCCAGTCGCTCTCCGCCAAGTCTAACAGCTTTAAATCCTCATTAGGTCTCATCCTTTCAGATCGTTAGGTCATTTGAGGAAAGGTCAGTTGTATTGGACGCTGTTGACAGACGGTGCAAGGGGACGAGTGGTGGATAACGACGGGGGAGAAGCTCTGGATCGATTTTGTGGTAGACACGATTGATGCTATAGGTGCAGGGCTGTCGGCTATGTGAGGTACAGGGCTGTCTGTTATAGGAGCTACAGGGCTGTCGGCTATAGGAGCTACAGAGCTGTCAGTTATAGGAGCTACATGGCTGTCGGTTATAGAAGCTACATGGCTATCGGCTATAGGAGGCACAGGGCTGTCTTTTATAGTAGCTAAAGGGCTGTCGGCTATAGGAGGTACAGGGATGTCGGCTATAGGAGGTACAGGGCTGTCTGTTATAGGAGCTACAGGGCTGTCGGCTATAGGAGCTACAGGGCTGTCGGTTATAGGAGTTACAGGGCTTTCGGTTATAGGAGCTACATGGCTGTCGGTTATAGGAGCTACAGGGCTGTCGGTTATAGGAGCTACAGGGCTGTCGGCTATAGGAGCTACAGGGCTGTCGGTTATAGGAGTTACAGAGCTTTCGGTTATAGGAGCTACAGGGCTGTCGGTTATAGGAGGTACAGGGCTGTCGGTTATAGGAGCTACAGGGCTGTCGGTTATAGGAGCTACAGGGCTGTCGAATATAGGAGATACAGGGCTGTCACTTCTGTTATTGACACGGGGCTGTCACTTCTTTTAGAGACACATGGCTGTCACGTCTGTTAGAGACACAGGGCTGTCTCTTCTGTTATTGACACAGGTCTGTCACTTCTGTTAGAGACACAGGGCTCTCGCTTGCTTTTGGAGATACAGGACTGTCGCGTATATTGGCGATACAGGGCTGTGGCGAATATTGGCGATACAAGACTTTGGTGTATATTGGCGATACAAGGCTGTCATTAGTGTTTACATTTCAGAGCCTTTCTTTTGTTTGAGCTAAAGGGGCGCAATCAGGTTTGGAGACACAGAATCGTGAATTGATTTTCGGCCCTATTGGCGCTAGAGAACTTTTGGTTCTGTTGGTGGCAAAAGTTGTACCTTGTTTTGGAGATAGAATTAATGTGATGCTATTATAAAATCTGTTGTTCTTTTTTTATAAGGTACACGATTGTTTGAGAAAGACTTGCTTTACCAAGTGCTGCATCACTAAATACTAAGTGCCTCTTTAGGATTTTTATGAATTGATTGCACAGCTGATTCCTCAGTTTTTGCGGTTAATTTCACCACTAATTCCTCTTAGCAGATGTAACCGCTTTATAAAGACCTTCAGTTGACTTTTTCATCGAATTTATTACCCAAATATGAAAGGCATCAGCGTGTACTTTATTTGTTGGCGTACATAAAGGTGTACTTTATTTGTTGGCGTACATGAAGATGTACTTTGTTTGTTGGCGTACACGAAGGTGTACTTTATTTGTTGGCGTACATGAAGGTGTACTTTATTTGTTGGCGTGCATGAAGGTGTACTTTATTTGTTGGCATACATAAAGGTGTACTATATTTGTTGGCATACATGAAGGTGTACTTTAATTGTTGGCGTACATGAAGATGTACTTTATTTGTTGGCGTACATGAAGGTGTACTTTATCTATTGGCGTACATTAAGGTGTACTTTATTTGTTGGCGTACATGAAGGTGTAATTTATTTGTTGGCGTACATGAAGGTGTACTTTATTTGTTGGCGTACATGAAGATGTACTTTATTTGTTGGCGTACATAAAGGTGTACTTTATTTGTTGGCGTACATGAAGGTGTACTTTATTTGTTGACTTATATAAAGGTGTACTTTATTTGTTGACTTATATAAAGGTGTACTTTATTTGTTGACGTACATAAAGGTGTACATTATTTGTTGGCGTACATGAAGGTGTACTTTGTTTGTTGGCGTACACGAAGGTGTACTTTATTTGTTGGCGTACATGAAGGTGTACTTTATTTGTTGGCGTGCATGAAGGTGTACTTTATTTGTTGGCATACATGAAGGTGTACTTTATTTGTTGGCATACATGAAGGTGTACTTTTATTGTTGGCGTACATGAAGGTGTACTTTATTTGTTGGCGTACATGAAGGTGTACTTTATTGTTGGCGTACATGAAAATGTACTTTGTTTGTTGGCGTACATGAAGGTGTACTTTATTTGTTGGCGTACATGAAGGTGTACTTTATTTGTTGGCGTACATGAAGGTGTAGTTTATTTGTTGGCGTACATGAAGGTGTACTTTAATTGTTGGCGTACATGAAGGTGTACTTTATTTGTTGGTGTACATGAAGGTGTACTTTATTTGTTGGCGTACATGAAGGTGTACTTTATTTGTTGGCGTACATGAAGGTGTACTTTATTAGTTGGCGTACATGAAGGTGTACTTTATCTATTGGCGTACATGAAGGTGTACTTTATTTGTTGGCGTACATGAAGGTGTACTTTATTTGTTGGCGTACATGAAGGTGTACTTTATTTGTTGGCGTACATGAAGGTGTACTTTATTTGTTGGCGTACATGAAGGTGTACTTTAATTGTTGGCGTACATGAAGGTGTACTTTATTTGTTGGTGTACATGAAGGTGTACTTTATTTGTTGGCGTACATGAAGGTGTACTTTATTTGTTGGCGTACATGAAGGTGTACTTTATTAGTTGGCGTACATGAAGGTGTACTTTATCTATTGGCGTACATGAAGGTGTACTTTATTTGCTGGCGTACATGAAGGTGTACTTTATTTGTTGGCGTACATGAAGGTGTACTTTATTTGTTGGCGTACATGAAGATGTACTTTATTTGTTGACTTATATAAAGATGTACTTTATTTGTTGACTTATATAAAGATGTACTTTATTTGTTGACTTATATAAAGGTGTACTTTATTTGTTGACTTATATAAAGGTGTACTTTATTTGTTGACTTATATAAAGGTGTACTTTATTTGTTGACTTATATAAAGGTGTACTTTATTTGTTGACTTATATAAAGTTGTACTTTATTTGTTGACTTATATAAAGGTGTACTTTATTTGTTGGCGTACATGAAGGTGTACTTTATTTGTTGACTTATATAAAGGTGTACTTTATTTGTTGACTTATATGAAGGTGTACTTTATTTGTTGACTTATATAAAGGTGTACTTTATTTGTTGACTGATATAAAGGTGTACTTTATTTGTTGACTTATATAAAGGTGTACTTTATTTGTTGACTTATATAAAGGTGTACTTTATTTGTTGACTTATATAAAGGTGTACTTTATTTGTTGACTTATATAAAGGTGTACTTTATTTGTTGACTTATATAAAGGTGTACTTTATTTGTTGACTTATATAAAGGTATACTTTATTTGTTGACTTATATAAAGGTGTACTTTATTTGTTGACTTATATAAAAGTGTACTTTATTTGTTGACTTATATAAAGGTGTACTTTATTTGTTGACTTATATAAAGGTGTACTTTATTTGTTGACTTATATAAAGGTGTACTTTATTTGTTGACTTATATAAAGGTGTACTTTATTTGTTGACTTATATAAAGGTGTACTTTATTTTTTGGCGTACGTGAAGGTGTACTTTATTTGTTGGCGTACATAAAAGTGTACTTTATTTGTTGGCGTACATCTGCGTGTATTGAATTTCTTAGCTTAGATGAGAAATTTACTACATTTTTCGACCTTTCCAAGATGCGATAGACCAGGAGTTGATTGACGGAAAGTCGATTTTAACTAGATTTGTGAGGTATTTCTCAGTTCGCTTACGATAACTTTTTAATTGGCTGATTCCTAAATTATTCTACTAACAAAGATTTCATGTAGAAAAAAAACCTTGAAGAAATAAAACCCGAAGGTTTGTTTGTGTCTGAAATGTTTTCTAAAATAAATAGAAGTAAAAATAAAGATTTTTAAAAACCACATTTTTATAAGCGGATTAAAAAGAAGAAAAGAAATTGAAAAAATTAAAATTTAAAATAAATACTATGATGTAATATGACTAAAAACGTGGGGTGGGCGCTTCTCACTCTAAACTAATTCAATTCACTCATTTTCTTACTCGTCATTTGTAAACCCTAATCATTTAGCCAAACGCCTAAAAAGCGCCCGCACACGTTTTTAGTCATATTAAATCATAGTACTTATTTTATATTTTACCAATTTTTTAAATTTATTTTCTTCTTTTTAGTCCGCTTATAAATACGCGGTTTTTAAAAATCTTTTTTTTTACTTCTATTTATTTTATTCTTTTTAGTCTAAGTGTATGCTATGGTGAGTTTTGAAGTATAGATTATGTTCAAATATAATACGCATTGCCCGACAAACATTTACAGACTGGAAATGACTGATCCCCCCTTGATGTTAAACATGGTTTTTGTGGTCGGGGTTGGTGTGAACTCGGCAAGTGAATGTAATGTAAACAAGGGCAGACGGATAATACATATGCTTATATATAGATAAACTAAAAAGTTGAATAATTTAATAACGGTAAATTCGATCGATCTGAATTTTTGATACAATGCATTGTGATGCAAGATCTATCTGTGGTAAAATTTTTAGATCTCTAAGACCATCAGAAGTGATTTAATTTTACATTGGCAGATTTGAAAAATTTTGGACAGAAAAACCAACAAACAGGAACGAAAGTGAGGTAATAATAAAAGCGTGTTAAACGTGGTAAAAACGTGGTAAAAACGTGGTAAAATGGCCCTAATTAGATTAGTCTCAACATTAAATTCGACAAGTAACACACACAAATCATCACAAATTCTTCCAAAATTACAGATGAGTACCAAGTGACATTATTTTCAAAGCCATCAACAAGCTCCAAAGCCCAACATAAAAGGCCCCCTTGCTCTTGAGTATGGATAAAAACTTCCAGAGAAATCAAATAACAAAACGACCGTCAACCCTCCACATATTTGGGTCGGGGGTAAGGGGTGGGTGAATGGATAAGGTGGAAAAAAATAATTCGCAAATTTATATATTAACGCCCACTTGTCTTCCCTGAAATGATGCAAATATTTAATGTTCCTGACGTACTGTCTTCAGTGATATGTCTTGGCACGTAGGTTTGTATTTGATTGACTAGCCGATGGGAGCTGATCATAAATACATATTCATATGTTTCTGTCATCTTACATCCCAGGTGGTATGCGAGGCGTGTACCAAAAGACGGATTCGATGTGGCCTCTTGTTGGTCACGGGGCATGTCTGTCCATTAATAGTGAGACTAAGATAGTTGTTAGGCTGTCCCTGGTGGCCTAATCTTGCCTCTAACCTCAGAGAGAAGACTAGGTATTTGCTCTTAAAGTCAGGCCAATCTTCTTCAGAAACAGCCATTACTCAATTTCCCTAATGACTAACTTACTGCAAATGTTAATTTTGGTTTTCCCACAAAGAATAGTGTGGCTTTCTCCACGAAACAGGTCGCTCTTGAAATTTGAGAATCCTATGTTAATTAGTCATGTCACCACTATTAATAATCGGAGTTGGTTCATTATATTCTTAAAGATCTTCCATCTGTCGTGTTCTTTCGTTTAGTCTCATGCTTGTACGTTTTTAGATTTTAGGTATAGATGACTTCCCTAATTATTTCAAATTACATACTTTATATGGTCCAATCGGTTCAATGATTGCACTAGGTCTAAAGGGTTCATTGAGTTCACTAGGTCTAAAGGGTTCATTGAGTTCACTAGGTCTAAAGGGTTCATTGAGTTCACTAGGTCTAAAGGGTTCATTGAGTTCACTAGGTCTAAAGGGTTCATTGAGTTCACTAGGTCTAAAGGGTTCATTGAGTTCACTGGGTCTAAAGGGTTCATTGAGTTCACTAGGTCTAAAGGGTTCATTGAGTTCACTAGGTCTAAAGGGTTCATTGAGTTCACTACGTCTAAAGGGTTCATTGAGTTCACTGGGTCTAAAGGGTTCATTGAGTTCACTACGTCTAAAGGGTTCATTGAGTTCACTACGTCTAAAGGGTTCATTGAGTTCACTACGTCTAAAGGGTTCATTGAGTTCACTACGTCTAAAGGGTTCATTGAGTTCACTACGTCTAAAGGGTTCATTGAGTTCACTACGTCTAAAGGGTTCATTGAGTTCACTAGGTCTAAAGGGTTCATTGAGTTCACTGGGTCTAAAGGGTTCATTGAGTTCACTACGTCTAAAGGGTTCATTGAGTTCACTGGGTCTAAAGGGTTCATTGAGTTCACTGGGTCTAAAGGGTTCATTGAGTTCACTAGGTCTAAAGGGTTCATTGAGTTCACTACGTCTAAAGGGTTCATTGAGTTCACTGGGTCTAAAGGGTTCATTGAGTTCACTGGGTCTAAAGGGTTCATTGAGTTCACTACGTCTAAAGGGTTCATTGAGTTCACTACGTCTAAAGGGTTCATTGAGTTCACTACGTCTAAAGGGTTCATTGAGTTCACTACGTCTAAAGGGTTCATTGAGTTCACTAGGTCTAAAGGGTTCATTGAGTTCACTACGTCTAAAGGGTTCATTGAGTTCACTACGTCTAAAGGGTTCATTGAGTTCACTAGGTCTAAAGGGTTCATTGAGTTCACTGGGTCTAAAGGGTTCATTGAGTTCACTACGTCTAAAGGGTTCATTGAGTTCACTGGGTCTAAAGGGTTCATTGAGTTCACTGGGTCTAAAGGGTTCATTGAGTTCACTAGGTCTAAAGGGTTCATTGAGTTCACTACGTCTAAAGGGTTCATTGAGTTCACTGGGTCTAAAGGGTTCATTGAGTTCACTACGTCTAAAGGGTTCATTGAGTTCACTGGGTCTAAAGGGTTCATTGAGTTCACTAGGTCTAAAGGGTTCATTGAGTTCACTACGTCTAAAGGGTTCATTGAGTTCACTGGGTCTAAAGGGTTCATTGAGTTCACTAGGTCTAAAGGGTTCATTGAGTTCACTAGGTCTAAAGGGTTCATTGAGTTCACTAGGTCTAAAGGGTTCATTGAGTTCACTAGGTCTAAAGGGTTCATTGAGTTCACTGGGTCTAAAGGGTTCATTGAGTTCACTACGTCTAAAGGGTTCATTGAGTTCACTAGGTCTAAAGGGTTCATTGAGTTCACTGGGTCTAAAGGGTTCATTGAGTTCACTACGTCTAAAGGGTTCATTGAGTTCACTACGTCTAAAGGGTTCATTGAGTTCACTACGTCTAAAGGGTTCATTGAGTTCACTGGGTCTAAAGGGTTCATTGAGTTCACTACGTCTAAAGGGTTCATTGAGTTCACTAGGTCTAAAGGGTTCATTGAGTTCACTACGTCTAAAGGGTTCATTGAGTTCACTACGTCTAAAGGGTTCATTGAGTTCACTAGGTCTAAAGGGTTCATTGAGTTCACTACGTCTAAAGGGTTCATTGAGTTCACTAGGTCTAAAGGGTTCATTGAGTTCACTAGGTCTAAAGGGTTCATTGAGTTCACTAGGTCTAAAGGGTTCATTGAGTTCACTACGTCTAAAGGGTTCATTGAGTTCACTAGGTCTAAAGGGTTCATTGAGTTCACTAGGTCTAAAGGGTTCATTGAGTTCACTAGGTCTAAAGGGTTCATTGAGTTCACTAGGTCTAAAGGGTTCATTGAGTTCACTGGGTCTAAAGGGTTCATTGAGTTCACTACGTCTAAAGGGTTCATTGAGTTCACTAGGTCTAAAGGGTTCATTGAGTTCACTAGGTCTAAAGGGTTCATTGAGTTCACTAGGTCTAAAGGGTTCATTGAGTTCACTAGGTCTAAAGGGTTCATTGAGTTCACTACGTCTAAAGGGTTCATTGAGTTCACTACGTCTAAAGGGTTCATTGAGTTCACTACGTCTAAAGGGTTCATTGAGTTCACTAGGTCTAAAGGGTTCATTGAGTTCACTACGTCTAAAGGGTTCATTGAGTTCACTACGTCTAAAGGGTTCATTGAGTTCACTGGGTCTAAAGGGTTCATTGAGTTCACTGGGTCTAAAGGGTTCATTGAGTTCACTACGTCTAAAGGGTTCATTGAGTTCACTACGTCTAAAGGGTTCATTGAGTTCACTACGTCTAAAGGGTTCATTGAGTTCACTACGTCTAAAGGGTTCATTGAGTTCACTACGTCTAAAGGGTTCATTGAGTTCACTACGTCTAAAGGGTTCATTGAGTTCACTGGGTCTAAAGGGTTCATTGAGTTCACTACGTCTAAAGGGTTCATTGAGTTCACTAGGTCTAAAGGGTTCATTGAGTTCACTGGGTCTAAAGGGTTCATTGAGTTCACTGGGTCTAAAGGGTTCATTGAGTTCACTACGTCTAAAGGGTTCATTGAGTTCACTACGTCTAAAGGGTTCATTGAGTTCACTACGTCTAAAGGGTTCATTGAGTTCACTACGTCTAAAGGGTTCATTGAGTTCACTACGTCTAAAGGGTTCATTGAGTTCACTACGTCTAAAGGGTTCATTGAGTTCACTACGTCTAAAGGGTTCATTGAGTTCACTACGTCTAAAGGGTTCATTGAGTTCACTACGTCTAAAGGGTTCATTGAGTTCACTAGGTCTAAAGGGTTCATTGAGTTCACTGGGTCTAAAGGGTTCATTGAGTTCACTAGGTCTAAAGGGTTCATTGAGTTCACTGGGTCTAAAGGGTTCATTGAGTTCACTGGGTCTAAAGGGTTCATTGAGTTCACTACGTCTAAAGGGTTCATTGAGTTCACTGGGTCTAAAGGGTTCATTGAGTTCACTGGGTCTAAAGGGTTCATTGAGTTCACTGGGTCTAAAGGGTTCATTGAGTTCACTACGTCTAAAGGGTTCATTGAGTTCACTGGGTCTAAAGGGTTCATTGAGTTCACTAGGTCTAAAGGGTTCATTGAGTTCACTAGGTCTAAAGGGTTCATTGAGTTCACTAGGTCTAAAGGGTTCATTGAGTTCACTAGGTCTAAAGGGTTCATTGAGTTCACTGGGTCTAAAGGGTTCATTGAGTTCACTAGGTCTAAAGGGTTCATTGAGTTCACTAGGTCTAAAGGGTTCATTGAGTTCACTAGGTCTAAAGGGTTCATTGAGTTCACTAGGTCTAAAGGGTTCATTGAGTTCACTGGGTCTAAAGGGTTCATTGAGTTCACTACGTCTAAAGGGTTCATTGAGTTCACTACGTCTAAAGGGTTCATTGAGTTCACTACGTCTAAAGGGTTCATTGAGTTCACTACGTCTAAAGGGTTCATTCAGTTCACTAGGTCTAAAGGGTTCATTGAGTTCACTAGGTCTAAAGGGTTCATTGAGTTCACTACGTCTAAAGGGTTCATTGAGTTCACTACGTCTAAAGGGTTCATTGAGTTCACTACGTCTAAAGGGTTCATTGAGTTCACTACGTCTAAAGGGTTCATTGAGTTCACTACGTCTAAAGGGTTCATTGAGTTCACTACGTCTAAAGGGTTCATTGAGTTCACTGGGTCTAAAGGGTTCATTGAGTTCACTAGGTCTAAAGGGTTCATTGAGTTCACTGGGTCTAAAGGGTTCATTGAGTTCACTACGTCTAAAGGGTTCATTGAGTTCACTAGGTCTAAAGGGTTCATTGAGTTCACTGGGTCTAAAGGGTTCATTGAGTTCACTAGGTCTAAAGGGTTCATTGAGTTCACTGGGTCTAAAGGGTTCATTGAGTTCACTAGGTCTAAAGGGTTCATTGAGTTCACTGGGTCTAAAGGGTTCATTGAGTTCACTAGGTCTAAAGGGTTCATTGAGTTCACTGGGTCTAAAGGGTTCATTGAGTTCACTAGGTCTAAAGGGTTCATTGAGTTCACTACGTCTAAAGGGTTCATTGAGTTCACTGGGTCTAAAGGGTTCATTGAGTTCACTGGGTCTAAAGGGTTCATTGAGTTCACTGGGTCTAAAGGGTTCATTGAGTTCACTAGGTCTAAAGGGTTCATTGAGTTCACTGGGTCTAAAGGGTTCATTGAGTTCACTAGGTCTAAAGGGTTCATTGAGTTCACTAGGTCTAAAGGGTTCATTGAGTTCACTACGTCTAAAGGGTTCATTGAGTTCACTACGTCTAAAGGGTTCATTGAGTTCACTAGGTCTAAAGGGTTCATTGAGTTCACTAGGTCTAAAGGGTTCATTGAGTTCACTACGTCTAAAGGGTTCATTGAGTTCACTACGTCTAAAGGGTTCATTGAGTTCACTACGTCTAAAGGGTTCATTGAGTTCACTACGTCTAAAGGGTTCATTGAGTTCACTACGTCTAAAGGGTTCATTGAGTTCACTAGGTCTAAAGGGTTCATTGAGTTCACTACGTCTAAAGGGTTCATTGAGTTCACTACGTCTAAAGGGTTCATTGAGTTCACTGGGTCTAAAGGGTTCATTGAGTTCACTAGGTCTAAAGGGTTCATTGAGTTCACTACGTCTAAAGGGTTCATTGAGTTCACTACGTCTAAAGGGTTCATTGAGTTCACTAGGTCTAAAGGGTTCATTGAGTTCACTACGTCTAAAGGGTTCATTGAGTTCACTACGTCTAAAGGGTTCATTGAGTTCACTACGTCTAAAGGGTTCATTGAGTTCACTACGTCTAAAGGGTTCATTGAGTTCACTACGTCTAAAGGGTTCATTGAGTTCACTGGGTCTAAAGGGTTCATTGAGTTCACTACGTCTAAAGGGTTCATTGAGTTCACTAGGTCTAAAGGGTTCATTGAGTTCACTAGGTCTAAAGGGTTCATTGAGTTCACTACGTCTAAAGGGTTCATTGAGTTCACTACGTCTAAAGGGTTCATTGAGTTCACTACGTCTAAAGGGTTCATTGAGTTCACTACGTCTAAAGGGTTCATTGAGTTCACTACGTCTAAAGGGTTCATTGAGTTCACTACGTCTAAAGGGTTCATTGAGTTCACGTGTCCTAACGAATGTACTGAGGCCCTTTAACTGACAGCCACGGTCTCGCGTTTCATTAAAAAAATAAAACATATTTTAATTTATAATTAAATTGATAAAATTGAAAATAACATTTGGTCTATTTTTTTTTCCTTTGGAGGTATGAGTCATGCTATGAGCTCAACGTTTGCTGTACTCTTCTTCAAAAATCAGGGCTGGAGGACTTTTTGATTCCAACAGTCCAGCTGAGCGGTGACTGGTTCATTAACTCTTATGAGTACTCGGACCGTTGACAGTGGCGCCATCTATTACTTAAATATATGAGTGACTTTGCTCAGCCACGGAAAAAGTAAAGCAATGAACTATTGCTTCATTGCGTTGTCCTTATTTCAATGCCTAGTTGCATGTAATTCAACGAATTATATATATTTTTCTTTATAATGTTTCTTCCCAAACTCTTTCAGAATATGCGAAACAAATATATCATGGGATTTAAAATGATATTCACTGCAAAACATGGCCCCCGAAAAGGGGAGGGAAGAGATTTTGATAGATATTTTCTCATTTCCGTCTTACAAATTTCTATTTCGTGAGCTAATGAAGTTCTTTCAACCACCGAGATGATATCATTCTATAATTTTCGTTAAAAATCTGTGGGATCATCCAGAGTTCATTATTTAGCTTTTACATTCTTATTCCAATGAAAATAAATGAAATGTTCGTAGTTTGTTTTTGGAAAATAAAATCATTGAGAATTTTGTGCCCCATTTACGTAATTTTAACGTGCTGTCTATAGATACATTGTGTGATACATTGTGTAATACAGGAATCGAAGTGAGTCTGCTAGGTTATATTTATTGTATTGAGTCAATAAATTTTCATGTGGCGTCACGGACGATCAAAGAAGGTACCAGACGCAAAAAAAGTATCTGCAAAGGACAACCGAAGCATGCATCTACGATGAATCACGACAAAATTGTTTCCGGTACGGACGTATTTAGACGACCACAAATCGCTTAGCAACAATAACTGAAACTGATTTTATTTGCGAAAATAAAGTTGTGACACCTTTACTTGTGGAATCGGCATCGGTAAAGACGAATTGAGAGAAAGAGAAATCGAGAGAGGGAGAGAGAGAGAGAGAGAGAAGTAAAGAAAGAGGCAGAGAGAAAAGAAGAAGAGACGCAGAGAGAAAAGAAGAAGAGATGCAGAGAGTTTGAGACAGAATGAGGGAGAGAGTCAGAGGGAGAGGCAGAGGGAGAGACCCGAGGCAGCATAGAAACGTCTCCACCATTAGGCACTAGCAGACTGACGTGTCTCCAGATAACGCCACTCACTCAAGAAGTTTCCCTGTCCGTTCTCGGCCCAAACTTGTGACCAAACAATGAAGACAATGGCTGGCCTGCTATTTGTCTAGGAACACAACAAAAGGGCCGGGCTCCAGCTCAATTTAACATTTGTTTGTGGGGAGGATAAAATGCCACGGATGAAAATCGTTAAACTGTGTCAACTAATTATATCAAACATAACGTTTTAATACTGAGTGTATGGCAGTTCTTAAAATAGAAATGTTATTGGCCAAGGAAATGTTAATCCCATCAAGTGGTTTGATAAGTCAAGACTCGAGACGCTGACCTTCGTGTGCTGATCTAAACAATTCAATTTTTCTAAATAATTTTACGATGTCATTCAAAAGCAATGAACATTTGCTTCGGATTTTGATGAAATGATCAGATGGTGACAAAATCTGATGTAACGAATTTCTACCAGAAGAATATTTTTTAGATTCACTCTAATAACTGACGGAGGGAAGCGGTTGTTTTTGGTCTTTGTTTTTGTTAATGTTGATGTAATGGTATTTTAGGGATAGCGCATTAAAATATTGATATTATTCACAGGCGTAATCAAAACATTCGGCGGCGTATCTGGGTACGTGATGGGTGTAGAAATAAATAAAATTATTATAATGATTTAAATTGAATGAATATTTTTTCATGGAACTTTAGCAAATTGGAAGTCAATGCATTGCTGAAATTTTTTTTTCTAGCCACCGTGATTTGCAAGACATGACACTATAGATAATAGGCATGACACACGACATGAAACATGAGATTATAGGCATGACACGAGATATGAAATATGAGATTATAGGCATGACACGAGACATGAAATATGAGATTATAGGCATGACACGAGACTTGAAATATGAGATTATAGTCATGACACGAGACATGAAATATGAGATTATAGGCATGACACGAGACATGAAACATGAGATTATAGGCATGACACGGGACATGAAACATGAGATTACAGGCATGACACGAGACATGAAATATGCGATTACAGGCATGACACGCGACATGAAACATAAGATTACAGGCATGACACGAAACATGACACACCAGTAATACCTTATAATAAATCAACAACCTATCTGTAATCATCGACAAACGTGTTATTGCATTACAGCTTAATGTCATCCACGATTTCTCTCTTTTATCTAGACTCTAGACGCTTTTTGTATGCAGGAAATTACTTGCACATATAGCCATCAGACAAATCAATAACTCTTTATAAAAAATCCTTGATACATTAGGAAACTGGAAAGACGTGGCAGTTGAAGATAAGGTCTTTCGAGATTTTTTGTTGTATTGGCTCCCACCCCACCCGCCCCAGCTCACCAGCGGTTCTCCCAAAACTTTTTAAGCTAAGCAACACATTGTTTATGTGTACGCGAGAACCACACAGGAAAGGTATTGTACATCGAAATACTTAAACCTTTCAAATCAAATCCAAAGATATGTTAGGATCTTTTTCTAAGACTTTGCATCATCATACACAAATATTTCATATGCTATGGTCCTTTCTACCACGGTCTAATAAACTCTAATCGCATCTTAGGTTCAAAAGCTTTCCTCAGTAGATGTAAAGTTAAAAAAAAACCCTCAGACTGGCATCTTAAAACATCAAGAAGTCATCTAAAATACGTCCAAGTAATAAATCACATCTCATGCCCGACGCCACAAGAAATAGTTCTCTCTCATGTTCTTTGTTCAATTTACAGTGTCCAAGATGAGTAATGGAATTAAAATGATGCCAATAGAAAAACCAAAAAATAATAAAATTCTTTAAAAATTCTTAAACTTAAAGATGAACTTCAAATTGAAAAAGGGAGATACAAATAATTTGGTTTGAAAAATGTGGGGGTAAAAAAGTGTGTGTGTGGGGGGGGGGCGGGGGACTGAACAGGAAACAGTAGAAGAAAATGTTGAGATTGAGCTATGAAATATAAATATCTGATTTGTGAGGACATATAAACGAAACAAAGTCTGTGGAAACAGGAACTTAAAAGTCATTGGAATTGTCAAATAATATGTCATATTTTTCTTTATTAGCTTTCAGCTTTATTGTGTTCTTTAATTTCTGTTGTTGCTTTAATTGAAAGCTGTTATGTTTGTTGAATGGGATTAGGGTTTAATGTTGCTTTAATTGAAAGCTGTTATGTTTGTTGAATGGGATTAGGGTTTAATGTTGCTTTAATTGAAAGCTGTTATGTTTGTTGAATGGGATTAGGGTTTAATGTTGCTTTAATTGAAAGCTGTTATGTTTGTTGAATGGGATTAGGGTTTAATGTTGCTTTAATTGAAAGCTGTTATGTTTGTTGAATGGGATTAGGGTTTAATGTTGCTTTAATTGAAAGCTGTTATGTTTGTTGAATGGGATTAGGGTTTAATGTTGCTTTAATTGAAAGCTGTTATGTTTGTTGAATGGGATTAGGGTTTAATGTTGCTTTAATTGAAAGCTGTTATGTTTGTTGAATGGGATTAGGGTTTAATGTTGCTTTAATTGAAAGCTGTTATGTTTGTTGAATGGGATTAGGATTTAATGTTGCTTTAATTGAAAGCTGTTATGTTTGTTGAATGGGATTAGGGTTTAATGTTGCTTTAATTGAAAGCTGTTATGTTTGTTGAATGGGATTAGGGTTTAATGTTGCTTTAATTGAAAGCTGTTATGTTTGTTGAATGGGATTAGGGTTTAATGTTGCTTTAATTGAAAGCTGTTATGTTTGTTGAATGGGATTAGGGTTTAATGTTGCTTTAATTGAAAGCTGTTATGTTTGTTGAATGGGATTAGGGTTTAATGTTGCTTTAATTGAAAGCTGTTATGTTTGTTGAATGGGATTAGGGTTTAATGTTGCTTTAATTGAAAGCTGTTATGTTTGTTGAATGGGATTAGGGTTTAATGTTGCTTTAATTGAAAGCTGTTATGTTTGTTGAATGGGATTAGGGTTTAATGTTGCTTTAATTGAAAGCTGTTATGTTTGTTGAATGGGATTAGGGTTTAATGTTGCTTTAATTGAAAGCTGTTATGTTTGTTGAATGGGATTAGGGTTTAATGTTGCTTTAATTGAAAGCTGTTATGTTTGTTGAATGGGATTAGGGTTTAATGTTGCTTTAATTGAAAGCTGTTATGTTTGTTGAATGGGATTAGGGTTTAATGTTGCTTTAATTGAAAGCTGTTATGTTTGTTGAATGGGATTAGGGTTTAATGTTGCTTTAATTGAAAGCTGTTATGTTTGTTGAATGGGATTAGGGTTTAATGTTGCTTTAATTGAAAGCTGTTATGTTTGTTGAATGGGATTAGGGTTTAATGTTGCTTTAATTGAAAGCTGTTATGTTTGTTGAATGGGATTAGGGTTTAATGTTGCTTTAATTGAAAGCTGTTATGTTTGTTGAATGGGATTAGGGTTTAAAACTCTTTTATTATTAAAGCGTTCTTTTCGGTTACAATTCCCGTTTGTGGTTGAACTGGTTGGCTAACCCTGCGCTACATTTTTGTTGGACGCCATTCCCCGTCTGCTCCGTTCACCAAGATCAAATACAGCATCTGTTTTAAAGAGGGAATTGGGCGCAATATTTATTTTATAAGTAGGTTTTTTTTTAAATATCAAATAATTTTACTTATGGGCCTATGGGTCAATTGAAAATTTAAAGACACTAAAATTTACGCAATGTATGTGAAAATCCGTGCCATGATTCAATGTTTACAAATACAGATAAGAAAGTGAAGACCTCAAGGGAAGAAACGGCTATGTCACATATTTGTAGTTTTGACATATTCAATTTTTAAAGTTCAAAGTTATAAAGATTTATTATAAATTAACTAAATATATTTGAATGTTTAATAGGTTCAGAGAATTTATTTTTTCATAAAACTTCATTCAGAGCATTCTATTTTTAACCTCTCTCAGATACAGGGGATAACTAAAAAATTTAACAAATGTCAAATAGCCATTTCTTCCCTTAAGGTCTTCAAGTGATTTTTGCCTGTAACTAAACCAAATCTAAACAAAGTGATCAACTACATCCTGTGTTGTCAGTCTTTTGGTACGGAAGTTCTTTTTAAAAATATTCAATTATTTCTTAGATATAGCTTTTGTAATTGTCAATCTTTTTTTTTAAAATTTACGTCTTATTTCTTCAATTAACAGGATAATAATCCTGTTAAGCTTCCTACCAATTTAGTTCTGATATTAATAGAATTACTTTGAAGCTTAGATCTATAAATTTTGATATTATATGTAGGATCTTACGATTTACCTTGGGTTGCCAATAAAAATAATATATAACATTACATTTATTGTTTGCAATCAGACACAGGGTTGATTTGTTTCCCTTTATTATTATGACAAGAGTTATGCTTGCTTAGTGCTAGAAGTCTTCTCAAAAAGAGAGGGGTAAGAATTGAAAGGCACATCTCTGTGCGACAACCGGACGAATGGGGCGGTCATAACAAGAACAATAAAGATTACTGGCCCAAGCAGGGAAGTAATCAATAGCCAAAGGAAAGACGACTAGATGATGGGTTGAAAGGAAGAAGGACCTAATTGAAAGACGATAATTGGGATTACTAGCTTTGTTTGACAAACATATCAATGCACTAGCTAGGTGGGGCTAAACATTGAGTGCACCAGACGGAAGGTGGGGGGGGGGAGGGTGAACTAAACAGTTAGTGCAATAGCTCGGTCGGACTGAAAAGTGAGTGCACTAGCTTGGTGTGACTGAAAAGTCAGTGCAGTAGCTTGGTGTGACTAAAAAGTCAGTGCAGTAGCTTGGTGTGACTGAAAAGTCAGTGCAGTAGCTTAGTGTGACTAAAAAGTCAGTGCAGTAGCTTGGTGTGACTAAAAAGTCAGTGCAGTAGCTTGGTGTGACTGAAAAGTCAGTGCAGTAGCTTAGTGTGACTGAAAAGTGAGTGCACTAGCTTGATGTGACTGAAAAGTGACTGCACTAGCTTGATGTGACTGAAAAGTGAGTGCACTAGCTTGATGTGACTGAAAAGTGAGTGCAGTAGCTTGGTGTGACTGAAAAGTGACTGCACTAGCTTGATGTGACTGAAAAGTGACTGCACTAGCTTGATGTGACTGAAAAGTCAGTGCAGTAGCTTGATGTGACTGAAAAGTGAGTGCACTAGCTTGATGTGACTGAAAAGTGAGTGAACTAGCTTGATGTGACTGAAAAGTGAGTGCAGTAGCTTGGTGTGACTGAAAAGTGAGTGCACTAGCTTGATGTGACTGAAAAGTGAGTGCACTAGCTTGATGTGACTGAAAAGTCAGTGCACTAGCTTGATGTGACCGAAAAGTGACTGCACTAGCTTGATGTGAATGAAAATTCAGTGCACTATCTTGGTGTAACTGAAAAACAGTCGCAGTGTAATTTATATCTTGGTGTTACTGAAAAGTCAGTGTATAAGTTGAGTATGTCAAATAGATATTTGCATTATCCTAGTGATTCATTGAAAGGTGAATGAAATATAACACGCATAAATTAGTTTTAAAGTAAAAATCAAACAGGATAGCGAAGTCAATAGTGCACTCGCCTCACAAGCTGAGGGGCGTGGGATCTAGCCCACGTTAAGCCACAATAAAAATGTTGATGAATGACTATCGCTAAAAAAAGTCCCCCGCTGACCTGAAGACGAGATGGGCGTCGCCAAGGTCTACCAAGCCTCGAGAAAGTTCTAATGAAAACATTAGAAACCACGACGACCACGAGGTTATGGGACACACACACACACACACACACACACACACACACACACATACACACACACACACACACACACACACACACACACACACACACACACACACACACACACACACACACACACACACACACACACACACACACACACACACACACACACACACACACACACACACACACACACACACACACACACACACACACACACACACACACACACACACAGGTTAAAGAGGAAAAAAGAAAATATGTATACAAAAACAAGATGGAGAAGAAAAAAATAGCGATGAATTAGAAGTTGACATCTACGTTGATAGAAAAAGCATAAACAAATACAATTCTAGAGACCAATAAAATATAGAACAAAGAATGCATAGAGACAAATGAGATAATGATTAAAAATAGAGACAAATAAAATAGACTAAAAATAAGTGTCTCTCACCAGCTGGTCGTAAATCGAAGTGTTTTTCACACATGTTCTCTCTGATGTAAAATCGATTTCAGTTCAAGATCCTCCGACCGTTTTCATCCTTTATTTGCATTTTGTACAGGGAAGAATGCAACTTAAAGTGATGTGAGCTTTCAGGGATGAGTGAGACGAGAGAAGGGAGGTTAGATTGTGGGGATGGGTGAGACGAGAGAAGGGAGGTTAGATTGTGGGGATGGGTGAGACGAGAGAGGGGAGGTTAGTTAGATTGTGGGGATGGGTGAGACGAGAGAAGGGAGGTTAGATTGTGGGGATGGGTGAGACGAGAGAAAGGAGGTTAGATTGTGGGGATGAGTGAGACGAGAGAAGGAAGGTTAGATTGTGGGGATGAGTGAGACGAGAGAAGGGAGGTTAGATTGTGGGGATGGGTGAAACGAGAAAGGGGAGGTTAGATTGTTGGGATGGGTGAGACGAGAGAAGGGAGGTTAGATTGTGGGGATGGGTGAGACGAGAGAAGGGAGGTTAGATTGTGGGGATGGGTGAGACGAGAGAAGGGAGGTTAGATTGTGGGGATGGGTGAGACGAGAGAAGGGAGGTTAGATTGTGGGGATGGGTGAGACGAGAGAAGGGAGGTTAGATTGTGGGGATGGGTGAGACAAGAGAAGGGAGGTTAGATTGTGGGGATGGGTGAGACGAGAGAAGGGAGGTTCGATTGTGGGGATGAGTGAGACGAGAGAAGGGAGGTTAGATTGTGGGGATTGGTGAGACGAGAGAAGTGAAGTGAGTTAGTTGCGGGATGGATGTGAGATGTGGGATGGGGATGTGAGATGTGGGATGGGGATGTGAGATGTGGGATGTGAGGTGTGAGATGTAAGATGTGGGAATTGAGATGTGGGATGTGTGATGTGAGATGTGAGATGTGGGATGTGAGATGTGAGATGTGAGATGTGGGATGTGGGATATGAGATGTGAGATGTGGGATGTGGGATGTGAGATGTGAGATGTGAGATGTGAGATGTGAGATATGGGATGTGAGATGTGAGATGTGAGATATGGGATGTGAGATGTGGGATGTGACATGTGAGATGTGAGATGTGAGATGTGAGATGTGGGATGTGAGATGTGAGATGTGAGATATGGGATGTGAGATGTGGGATGTGAGATGTGAGATGTTAGATATGGGATGTGAAATGTGGGATGTGAGATGTGAGATGTGAGATATGGGATGTGAGATGTGAGATATGGGATGTGAGATGTGAGATGTGAGATATGGGATGTGAGATGTGGGATGTGAGATGTGAGATGTGAGATATGGGATGTGAGATGTGGGATGTGTGATGTGAGATGTGGGATGTGTGATGTGAGATTTGAGATGTGAGATGTTGGATGTGGAATGTGTGATGTGAGATTTGGGATGTGAGATGTGGGATGTGAGATGTGGAATGTGGGATGTGAGATGTGGGATGTGGGATGTGATATATGAGATGTGGGATGTGAGATGTGGGATGTGAGATGTGGGATGTGAGATGTGGGATGTGAGATGTGGGATGTGAGATGTGGGATGTGAGATGTGGGATGTGAGATGTGGGATGTGAGATGTGGGATGTGGGATGTGACATGTGTGATGTGGGATGTGAGATGTGAGATGTGGGATGTGAGATGTGGGATGCGTGATGTGAGATGTGGGATGTGAGATGTGGGATGTGAGATGTTGGATGTGGAATGTGGGATGTGAGATTTGGGATGTGAGATGTGGGATGTGAGATGTGGAATGTGGGATTTGAGATGTGGGATGTGGGATGTACAGTTTTTGAGACGCTGCACATGTTTAAAAGTAAAGTTTTGGAATTAAAACCAAGAAGCATAAAAATACCTTTTAAAACAAAGCATTTAACTTCACCGCCGTCTCTGTCTCTCTGTCGTTCTGTCGTCATCTCTCTCTGTCTCTTTGGCTACGTTTATAGAGGTAGGCGGGTTGCCGCGAGCTGGTTACTCGCGCTAGAAAACCGCGCCGAATCACTCGCGCGGTTGGTGTTTATAGTAAAAGCGGGAAAAAGCCAGACGACACGCAGTGAACAACGTCACCAAGCTCACAGGTGTGGTTGATTCCAGGAAATATTTGTAAACATAACCTTGAACTAGAAAAAGCTATGGACTATTAACAACTTTGTCAGTGTGAATTATATTATAAATAAAGGAACTTAAGTCGTATCCATTCATGGTGTGAAGAGTTTGATAATTGCAATTTTTGGAAATGGACAAAAGACAAGATAATTTTGCAGCAATACAAATTAAAAGTCAAGAAAAAAGGCAAGGTATGAGAAACCAGAGTTTGCCAAACCAAGGCAACAGACAAACTATTTGCTGGTACTGTAACAAGCCAGGACATATGGCGAAGCAGTGTTACCACAATAAACGACAACCAAATAGGGTGTCACCTAATGGCAGCCCTATAAGAAAGAAAACAGAAGAAAGATCAAGACAAGATCACTTTGAAAACAAAGGTAGACAAGCAAGGAGAGAAATATATAATCATAATTCCAGACATAGAGATTATGATGAAAGTAGACAATCATGGAGAGACAGATATAATCACAATTCCATTTATAAAGATTATAATCAAAGCAGAAGATCATGGAGAGGCAGATATAGTTTTGATTACAGAATAAGATATTTTGATCAGCCATGGAGAAAGAATGAAAACCAAGACATGAATGATAAAAAAAATAATAAAGTTGAATCGAGCACAAATTATCTTATCTTCTTATCTAATCTATACAGACACTCCTTCTATGCAGAAGATAGTTGCGTCCACAGACCATGACAGATGATTTGTTGGCAAGTGATGCAGCATTCACAGGCCACGGCTTTGTGGGTTCCACGCATTACCCAGCCGCCTAACTACATGTAGTGTTAGGTACCCATTCGGAGCGGGGTGACTCAGGGACGCCCTAGGCCCCGGGAACAAACCCTTGCCTTCACACGGATTCGAACCCGTGACCATCGGTACGACAGTCCAGTGCGCTGCCACTCGACCACCGCGTCCCTATAGAAACTATTGACACTGTAGCCACTATTGACAATCACATATATGATAAAAGGAATAAAGACCATAATAGCAGAGATAAAGATGGTACTAGTGAGTCTGAAACCATTCGTGTGAAATCATCTGAAGTAGGAACAACAATTGGTTGTGTATTAAGCAGAAATTCTATTGAATTATCTGGAAGCAAAAATGATATCTCAAAAGCTAAACGACTTATTCAAGATGCTGGAATTAATATTGTGAATGGATATAATCGAAGTCGTGATTGGTGAATTATTGAACATTTAACAGTCTGAAGAAACATTCCTAGCCCATCTGTTTGAATTCACAGTCCCGCGCGGCAACGCGGAACAAGAACTAGCAACTAGTTCTGGTAATTACCCGCGCCGGTCCATTAATTTGTCGCCTCGAGACACCCGCGTCCTCTATGAACACCTGCAAAGCAAAAAATAGAAACATTCCTCGCGCGAGTTCACGCGGGTCGACTCGCGCGTGGGATTTCCCGAAACCCGCCGCCTCTATAAACGTAGCCTCTGTCTTTGGCGGGCAGAAAAACAAAAGTCAAAACTGACCCACTTCCCGTGATCCGATCGAGCTGAAACTTGGCACACGGACCCGTCTCACCTAACAATGCATTGTATTAAAATTTCAGATCGATCAAACGTACCGTAATTAAATTTATGCATTTTTAGTTTATCCTTATATAACGTATGTAATTCAAATTCACGGTTTGTTATTGTTTTTTTTCCACGTGAGAGTTTGAGTTGACGCTTTGACGCGACCCATCGAAGTACCGGCGTGCTTTTGTTTACATTTTACGTGTCACGCTGAGCTCGGTCAAGCGATCGGTGACCAGACTTTTCCCCTCTCCCCCCACCCCCAGGGTTATTAAGCAAGGTTGAGTTAAGACAGATTCAGTCATTAAATGTTTGTCACGTTTGAAAATAATCAATACTGTTAGTTATGTCTCATATATAAGGGATTTATATTCAAATACTTAATTTTTACGGGTTTGTTTTATTTAATTTTGCCTCCAAACCTTCACTCACAACACTAAAATTATAATAAAAACAAGACACCATATCTAAATAAAATAAATAAAGCTAAAAAAATGATTTTTAAAAACCCCGTTTTTATAAGTGGACTAAAAAGAAGAAAATAATTAAAAACTTATAAGTTCAAGTACTTCGATTTAATATGACTAAAAACGTGGGGCGGGCGCTTATGAGGTTTAACATATGCGGTTCACTCATTCTCTCACTTATAGATCTCTCTTTTGCCTTCTAAATTAGAAATCTGTAATTTTTATACCAAACACCCCCCCCCCACGTTTTTAGTCATATTAAATTACAGTACTTGAACTTATAAGTTTTCAATTATTTTCTTCTCTTTAGTTCACTTATAAAAACGTGATTTTTAAAAATCATTTTTTTTACCTTTATTTATTTTATTCTTTTTAGTCCACTAATAAGAACGTTGTTTTTAACAATATTTTTTTACCTCTATTTATTTTACCAAACACCTCATCAGCGCCCACCCAACGTTTAATAACAAAGGGATGTGGGCACGGGGTGAATTCATCACGTGCAATTAAACTACGGCAGGCGGGTACAGATGCTTATATAAAGATAAACAACAAAGAAATGCATTAATTTAATTACGGTACGTTCGATCGATCTAAAATTGTGATACAATGTATTGTCAACCAAGATCTATCTGTGGTAAAATTTTGAGCTCTCTAGGACCATCACAAGTGGTTTAATTTTACGTTGGCAAATTTGAAAAATTGCGGACAGACAGACACGAAAGCAAGTATATAATAAAATATAGCTAAACTAAAAAGTTCAATAATTTAATAACGGTACTTTTGATCGATCTGAAATTTTAAATACAATACATTGTCATCCAAGTTCTATCTGTGGTAACATTTTGAGATCTCTAGGACCATCAGAAGTGGTTAAATTTTACGTTGTCAGATTTGAAAAATTGTGGACACACACACAAACAATATCACATGAACGAAAGCGAGTTAATAAAAACGTGGTAAACATCGTAACAGGTTTATTTGTTGTATAGTTATCTATAAGAGACGGTGGGGTGTTGCCTTGGTTACACAAGCTTAGAATTCCGTGTAGAGATTGATGCCAGCGAAACCACTGAATCACCCAAGGATATGTTCCAGTTAAAAACCCCAGCCAGTAACTATCGTTGAGAAGGTGGCCTTGAAAATATTTCCTACAAAAATCTTTTAAAAAGCCAGCATACCAAAAACAACAAAAATTTCTTCGACAAAGTAACGAACTAAGCCAACATCTGATACCTCAAAATCTTAATTAACCCATGAAGATCCCCTTCCCAGAAAACTATCACGACCAGAGAAACATGAATAACTAGAGGCACCAAAGGTCATTAGCCATACCGCAAACGTCCCATCCCCCACCGCTACACCACAACAAAGGCCCGGTACCCAACCACAAGACACTGTCTGGTTATTTCTCCCCAGACTAACATCCCAAATTGCCCATTCCTTGTCCCCCACCTCGGGCCATTTCCTGTAACCAAGACTACTAATTACTCTAGGCCACAGTTAGACCAAGCCGTCTACCCGCATGGTCTGTCATTCTCGGTGTTCTTCCGTCTCTTGTAAAGTCCGTCTCCTTCAAAAATATTTTGTAATTTTTTGCTTTTAACCACTGGCCCACCCCAAATAATTTTAAAATTAGATTCTGAACTTTAGACCAGAGCCCAAAGGTCAAAGTTCAAGAATGACAAAAAAAATGAAAAATATCAGAAGATTCTGATTGTCAAGACCCCTCGACTATCTTAAGCTTCCAGACCTTACCTCTAAGACAGTGGTTCTTAAACTGATAGTCAAGACACCTCGACTAACTTAAGCTTCCAGACATTACTTCTAAGACAATGGTTCTAAAACTGATTGTCAAGAGCCCTCGACTAACTTAAGCTTCCAGACCTTACCTCTAAGACAATGGTTCTTAAACTGATAGTCAAGACCTCTCGACCAACTTAAGCTTCCAGACCTTCCCTCTAAGACAGTGGTTCTTAAACTCTGATTCATGTGACCCCTTCACTCAGTTAAAAACTGTCGAATTTTGTTATAAGGAGGGATCCTTGTTTTTCCTCTTAATGAGACAGGAATTCATGGCATAAAGAATTTCAGGCCAGCTCTCCCGCAACGGCTTAAGGGACTTTTTAAACCATAGTTGTTGAAGTATTTAAAAATGATGTGAAGCATCAACTGTTTACCATTCTGATTTTAAAATGTTTAAAAATTGCATCAGTAATTGGAGAAATGTACCCATTGTGAGCATCTTTAGATAGATGTACTTACAAACATATCTACTCCAGGGCTAGTAATGGTAATGTGTACGTGCCATTGTTTGTTGTTGAAAAGACGTGGAACATTGCAATTTAGGGCTTGGGTTATCAAGAAGAGGTGAACATTTTTTTAATGACAAAATCTGAAGTGCGGTGCGACAAGCAACTTGATACCAGAAACATTAAAGATCTGAAGATGAATGATGATGAAGAACTCCCCGAGACGACAGGTGATTGAGAAGTGAGTTTACAAACGTCGTGTTCTGTGTACTCAATCATAATGCTAATGGAGAGCACAGTGCGTGATTGATAAGTTGATTTTTTTATGCTGTGTGCTCTATCATAAAATTAATTATAGTTTTCTGATTGTCTGTGTATGTTAAATCTAACGTGCGGCTGGGATTAATGCCACCTAGGGTGTATGAAGATGTCCTTTTAGCATCACGCCAATCCACAAAACAGTTCAGCTCTTGGCCTAACGTGCCACAATATTACAAATGAAAACACATTATGCACACCGCCACCCCCAGGTAACTGGCCACGTTTCCACTCCTTTGCTAATGCCACGGGTGATGTTCTGTCTTTTCACAACAGTTAGTGCACTGTCTACAAGACATAAATTGTCATCAGTCATGAAATTGACTCCGTAGTCCATCTATTAATTTTTTGAGCGATGTCATCAAGGTCATGACTCCGTATATGATACTTAATGACAAAAGTATGAATACGTGTAAGAATAAGAATTTTATTGTGTATATGTGTGAAGTGTGTAAAGTAAAGAGAATGTACGCATTTGTGGCTAAAGATAAACGGTGTGTACAAGTTTTTAAAACGGATTATGTGTAAATTAAGAATGGGGGCATCGTAACGTTTGTATCTCATGCCATTCCTTAGTTACACCCTAGTCATTAGTCTGTTGTTTACCCCGACTACCCATGTTACATTCAACTATAATAAAAACCCAGAATAAAAACTTTTAGATGAGATACTCTACGAACTTGATCATTCCATTCATCGGCTCTGCATGAAAAGTTCTGTCGGTTTGGACGGTCGTTTCAATTTTCTTTTTTAAACAACAACCTCGAACTGCCAAAAGGACCCAGCAAAACATAACCACAAATACTTCCCACCGTACCAGGTGTAGTTTGGTAACTTGATTACTAATGAGGGAGAAAAATAAACGCCACCTGATATTATGAAGTCACTGGTATTTTTTAGAGCAGTGCTTCTCAAAGTGGTGGTCCACGTAAGTTGTCAAAATGGGACAGAAAAAAATTGTCAGTGCAGGGAAAATAGTGCACCCGTCCCTGGTGCAATGGCAAAAATTCCTGCCGGGTTCACCATACTAATAAGTTTGAGAAGCACTGTTTTAGAGCACCATATTTCAATTGTTCTATAATCGATTTTAAAACATTGTCTGTTTATTGAAGACTTTTCATAAATAATTTATTTGTAAAGAATCTGACGGCAATTTATTTTATTTTGCATTTCAAAGATCAGGATAAGTAGAGCTGAGATTATTTTCATTAAGGAATAATTTTAATATAATTTAATTTTTTAAGATGTTTAAAAAATATACTTTCGACCGTTGAAATGGCAAATATTGACAATCCATTGTCAACTAGAAGTGAAAAATAACAATGACCAAGTGAATTAAATTAGTTTGAAGAAATACTCGGGTTTTATATTAACATTGACTCTGCATCAATGAAACATCTTCCATAGCGTTATTAACATACACTCACTGTATCAAAGAAACACCAGCCATAGCGTTATTAACATACACTCACTGTATCAAAGAAACACCAGCCATAGCGTTATTAACATACACTCACTGTATCAAAGAAACACCAGCCATAGCGTTATTAACATACACTCACTGTATCAAAGAAACACCAGCCATAGCGTTATTAACATACACTCACTGTATCAAAGAAACACCAGCCATAGCGTTATTAACATACACTCACTGTATCAAAGAAACACCAGCCATAGCGTTATTAACATACACTCACTGTATCAAAGAAACACCAGCCATAGCGTTATTAACATACACTCACTGTATCAAAGAAACACCAGCCATAGCGTTATTAACATACACTCACTGTATCGAAGAAACACCAGCCATAGCGTTATTAACATACACTCACTGTATCGAAGAAACACCAGCCATAACGTTATTAACATACACTCACTGTATCAAAGAAACACCAGCCATAACGTTATTAACATACACTCACTGTATCAAAGAAACACCAGCCATAACGTTATTAACATACACTCACTGTATCGAAGAAACACCAGCCATAACGTTATTAACATACACTCACTGTATCAAAGAAACACCAGCCATAACGTTATTAACATACACTCACTGTATCAAAGAAACACCAGCCATAACGTTATTAACATACACTCACTGTATCAAAGAAACACCAGCCATAACGTTATTAACATACACTCACTGTATCAAAGAAACACCAGCCATAACGTTATTAACATACACTCACTGTATCAAAGAAACACCAGCCATAACGTTATTAACATACACTCACTGTATCGAAGAAACACCAGCCATAGCGTTATTAACATACACTCACTGTATCAAAGAAACACCAGCCATAACGTTATTAACATACACTCACTGTATCAAAGAAACACCAGCCATAGCGTTATTAACATACACTCACTGTATCGAAGAAACACCAGCCATAGCGTTATTAACATACACTCACTGTATCAAAGAAACACCAGCCATAGCGTTATTAACATACACTCACTGTATCGAAGAAACACCAGCCATAGCGTTATTAACATACACTCACTGTATCGAAGAAACACCAGCCATAACGTTTATGAGATCGTCATATAATGAAAATAAAGAAGAACTATGAAAAGACAAATGGGAATTACAAAAATTTCTCGATTTGTTTTGAAATATATGTCAGATAAATTGTTTCTTAATCCATGTTATAAGCATAGTCAAAATAAAATTTAAAAAAAAACAAAAAAAAACAAACAAACCCAACAGTTCCTAGTAATTTCTTTGCTAGGTACATTGTCATATGAAATAACAGAAAGCAAAGTGGGGAAAGTTTTTTAAAAAAAGCTATCAGTCCATGTATGGTCAAATTGAGTGCAATTGAAAATTGTGTGAGGTAGTGTGCAATTTAAAGTAATTAGATTTGATCACTAGTAGACATAATTTGTGATAAGTTGTCCATTGGCATGTTTCCTTTTGAAACACATATTTGCACATGTTTTCTTTCGAAACACATGATTACACATGTTTTCTTTTGAAACACACGATTACACATGTTCTCTGCCCCTAAGATGTTTGGCACTTCAACCCCATTTCCTTTCCTTCCTCCCGTATACCCACTGCATTTCCCCAATTCAGACAACAAAAATGAGAGAAGCGTTTTTTTTTAAACCGCCGCTCTCTTTAATTTATTTATTTGAATAATTTGTCTTCTCAACTGGAATAAACTCGACCAGAGAATCACAAAAGCCTTCCAAAAGACTAGAGTAAAAAAACAAAAGTTTCTCCACTGACACTGCTTGCTTTCCGGTAAAGTCGTGACGTTCTCCCAGCCATCCAGTAAAAACACAAGTCCGAGTGGCACATGGCCCATTAGGGGGAGAAAGAAAACTTGCTGTGCTACGTTAACACGCCTCGAGTCGACAGTGTGGAGGAGCAAATATTGATGCACGTGAAAATGCCAGGATCGATAATTCGATTTCTATATTTTCCACCCTCTAGTGAGCCCTTTGTTTGTCAGAACCGTTTCTCCTTTAGGAGCTCTGGAGATCTAGGTCAGAGGTATTTGTATGCTTGTCAAAGCTGCCGCCTCCGGTGAAACAATAGGCGAGCGAATAAACTATCTTTTAAAAAACATATTTCTTTTTTTCTCTTGTTCAGAGGTTGAGATCCAACAAAAATGTTCTAACACTGTGCAGGTGTTCTAGATATGAGAAATATATCTTAGTGGAAAGACAAATACCACGTTGCATTAAATTATTGTTTACATTTTTAAAATAAGAGTCGGATGGACGCTTATTCCTTAATATGGATGAATTACAAAATGATTTTCCAGGTACCATAAATACAAAATATTAATTATGCACGTAGAAGTTTATACAAAAACAAGTAATAAAACACAATATGACGTCATATCCCCTCACGCTACATCACACCAAAAATGTGTCAATATAATGCGCACCACGCAACAATCTAACATAAGTATTCATAAAGCGGGAAAACCCCATTAACTATCATTCTAGATTAAATTTAAAAAGTCATTTCAAATCAATAATTTTGAAACTAAACAAAACAATTCTTTCAAAAATTGCTGTTACAAATTATGGGAGTCAAACGAATGGAAATATTTTTTATATATTCCGTCTTCAACATTGTTCTAAATATTATTAGCTATCGTATGGCGTTTATTTCAACCCGATAGATGTTATGGGGGCGAGAAACTGACAAAATACTGATATTTTTGCGGGGTTTTTGATTGTCAAAGGAAATCCATTAAACCTTTTCGGTATTTTTTTAGCCGTTGCCCCTCCTTGGGACCTCCTTAGCATATTTGCTAAAACCCGAACCCTCTATCTGGTGTGATTCAGGGGGTGTTTCATGTGCAAGCTCTACTCACATTTCAATTACATAAATGCAATTTATCCCATGGGAAATTGCGTTAAAAAAATGAAAGTCCCATTTATGATTTTTACCTTAATGGCTAAATATTTCTAAAATCTTATGACAGTTCAGTGAGGTTGAAGTTTTTGACTTAACTAAGTGAGACATAAGAGGGTACAGTTAGGGAAATATATGAGAGTTCCGTAAGGAAGATGTATGAGAGTTTAGTTAGGGAGATGTATGATGATTTAGGAAGGGAGATATATGAGCGTTTATTAAGGGAGATATATGAGAGTTTAGTAAGGGAGATATATGAGAGTTTAGTAAGGGAGATATATGAGAGTTTAGTAAGGGAGATATATGAGAGTTTAGTAAGGGAGATATATGAGGGTTTAGTAAGGGAGATATATGAGAGTTTAGTAAGGGAGATATACGAGAGTTTAGTAAGGGAGATATATGAGAGTTTAGTAAGGGATATACATGAGAGTTTAGTAAGGGAGATATATGAGAGCCGAGTGCCTTTAATTGATGCTAACTCAAAATTCTCTGTTTAAATGGGAAAAAACTAATTAAAAAAGCTTATTATTATTTTATAAATTTTAAATTGATCAATTAAACATTTTAAATTTACTTTAATTGGCATAATTAAAAAGTAATGAGTCATCCATAGGACATAAACGAATCCTGTCCATTATAGATTTTTTTTACTGAAAAAGGATTTTATTAAAAATTTTCAGTTTAATTTTCATGAAAATCATAACGATTTTGTTTCTTAGACATGCCATTAAATGAATCCAGCTTTTGCCATCCCTTTATTTAATAAAAGATAAACTGCGTCATTTGCGACTTGGAAAAAAAGGTTAACACTGTTATATTTAATGAGTCTCGACTGGGAAAAATAATTGTTTTTCGGGCAAACTGGCAAGACATTAACCAACATGATTGACATAAACTGGTTGACAGAGCGAGTTAGCAATACAAATTTAATATGTTTCTTTGATGTTCAGACAGCATAATCCAGGCCATCTAAATTACGTGGTCTTCACAAGACACTCAATAAAAAGTGGTTCATGAGAATGCCTCCAGAGAATGACTTCACTATCACATCTAAACTATCACTAAAGTATTACGAAGGTGTCACTATATCACCAAAGCATGATGATTCGTTCACAATGTTTGATTTGAAATCAGCTCAACTCTAAAAAAGTTCATATTTTAACTAATAATCAAAAACAATCATTTCCTTATGAAAGTACTTGGTAGAATTGATTCCTGTGCCACACGTTATATATCTCATAAAATATCTTTCTTAAACATTCACAAACAACTCAATTGTCAAAGTTTTATAATGAAAAGGATCTTGCTATCATGCGTTCAATATTTTTTCATCAAGGTAAATTGTATGGATTAAAAAAAGATAATTTAAAAAACGCACATATGATGATGTAGACATAAAGTTCATTTGTTAGAACTCAAAATATTTTGACAGCTTCAATTTTCAACACAAGAGGATGGCGTCTCTAACTTTCAACACAAGAGGATGGTGTCTCTAACTTTCAACACAAGAGGATGGTGTCTCTAACTTTCAACACAAGAGGATGGCGTCTATAACTTTCAACACAAGAGGATGACGTCTATAACTTTCAACACAAGAGGATGGTGTCTCTAACTTTCAACACAAGAGGATGGTGTCTCTAACTTTCAACACAAGAGGATGGTGTCTCTAACTTTCAACACAAGAGGATGGCGTCTATAACTTTCAACACAAGAGGATGGCGTCTATAACTTTCAACACAAGAGGATGGTGTCTCTAACTTTCAACACAAGAGAATGACGTCTATAACTTTCAACACAAGAGGATGACGTCTATAACTTTCAACACAAGAGGATGACGCCTATAACTTTCAACACAAGAGGATGGCGTCTATAACTTTCAACACAAGAGGATGGCGTCTATAACTTTCAACACAAGAGGATGGTGTCTCTAACTTTCAACACAAGAGGATGGTGTCTCTAACTTTCAACACAAGAGGATGGCGTCTATAACTTTCAACACAAGAGGGTGGTGTCTCTAACTTTCAACACAAGAGGATGGCGTCTATAACTTTCAACACAAGAGGATGGCGTCTATAACTTTCAACACAAGAGGATGGCGTCTATAACTTTCAACACAAGAGGATGGCGTCTCTAACTTTCAACACAAGAGGATGGCGTCTATAACTTTCAACACAAGAGGATGGTGTCTCTAACTTTCAACACAAGAGGATGGCGTCTCTAACTTTCAACACAAGAGGATGGCGTCTATAACTTTCAACACAAGAGGATGGCGTCTATAACTTTCAACACAAGAGGATGGCGTCTATAACTTTCAACACAAGAGGATGGCGTCTATAACTTTCAACACAAGAGGATGGTGTCTCTAACTTTCAACACAAGAGGATGGCGTCTATAACTTTCAACACAAGAGGATGGTGTCTCTAACTTTCAACACAAGAGGATGGCATCTATAACTTTCAACACAAGAGGATGGTGTTTCTAACTTTCAACACAAGAGGATGGCGTCTATAACTTTCAACACAAGAGGATGGCGTCTATAACTTTCAACACAAGAGGATGGTGTCTCTAACTTTCAACACAAGAGGATGGTGTCTCTAACTTTCAACACAAGAGGATGGCGTCTATAACTTTCAACACAAGAGGATGGCGTCTATAACTTTCAACACAAGAGGATGGTGTCTCTAACTTTCAACACAAGAGGATGGCGTCTATAACTTTCAACACAAGAGGATGGTGTCTCTAACTTTCAACACAAGAGGATGGTGTCTATAACTTTCAACACAAGAGGATGGCGTCTCTAACTTTCAACACAAGAGGATGGCGTCTCTAAATTTCAACACAAGAGGATGGCGTCTCTAACTTTCAACACAAGAGGATGGCGTCTCTAACTTTCAACACAAGAGGATGGCGTCTATAACTTTCAACACAAGAGGATGGCGTCTATAACTCTCAACACAAGAGGATGGCGTCTATAACTTTCAACACAAGAGGATGGTGTCTCTAACTTTCAACACAAGAGGATGGTGTCTCTAACTTTCAACACAAGAGGATGGTGTCTCTAACTTTCAACACAAGAGGATGGCGTCTATAACTTTCAACACAAGAGGATGGTGTCTCTAACTTTCAACACAAGAGGATGGTGTCTCTAACTTTCAACACAAGAGGATGGTGTCTCTAACTTTCAACACAAGAGGATGGCGTCTATAACTTTCAACACAAGAGGATGGCGTCTATAACTTTCAACACAAGAGGATGGTGTCTCTAACTTTCAACACAAGAGGATGACGTCTCTAAATTTCATCACAAGAGATTGACGTATATAACTTTCATCACAAGAGTATGACGTCTCCAATTGGAAGACATCTCCAATTCACAAGGTGCTCGTTGTGATCCGCAAAAGGAGAAAGAATAAAACATTTCACAAATTCTTATAAACACATCATTCTAAAAGAATTGCTAATTTATTTCATTTATTTAGGCAAAATACATTTGTAAGACTTAAGGCTTACGTCAATACAATTTTAAAAAAAATTAAATCCAGTTATAGAGCGCTAAGACATACCAATTGTGATATAGCAGCACCATAATAAAAGCATTAAATACACATTTTGCTATAGCACCACATCCAAAAACCTTCCAATGCTAAAGAGTGATAAAAAGATTCGTAGCTCTTAAAGTGGTTCGAAGAAAATCACAATCTTTGTACTTTATTTCTTCCCATGCCATGAATCTTTGACATGAATATCCTTTTTGTTTAGGACTTAAAAAGAGTCCGAACACATTCATTTCAATGTTTAGATCAAGGATGTTTGATTATATGGAGGCGGCGTGACGTCACTAGGCTGAAGCCTGCAGCCATCTTGGAATACGCAAAACATAGGAAGCTGGGTAGTGTGTATGCTATATTAGTAGTGCTTAATTTCGATATATCGTATTATGTAGGCTTTGTAGATGACAAAATAAGTCGTTACCAGAATGAGAAAACTGGTATCGTAATGAAAATGCCCTCACGGGTGGAATGTTTTGCGTCTAGCAATATGGCCGATAGGCTTCATCCGCTAGGAACCATCTGATAGCAGCCGCCAACTCCATATAATCAAACCTCCTTGGTTTAGATCATTATCTAATCCATTTCTACGTTCAACCGAAAAAGTTTGATAAATACCAAAATATAGTTTTCAATATTCAATTCTGACCCTAAAGGTCAAAATACACTGACTTGATTGAAACCTCTATATAATAGAAATTATTTTTTTTTAAAAATCTGATCACGTATTTTTTTCTTGGTATATCGGGTATATCGGCGGCTGGATAGCGAAGTCAATAGTGCGCTCGCCTCACAAGCTGAGGGGCGGGGGATGAATGACTTACGCTAAGAAAGTCCTCCCTGACCAGGGGAGGGATGTGCGCCGCCATGTCTATCAGACCCGAGAATGTTCTAACATTAGAACCCCCTTACGACTACGGGGTTATAACGACCACGAGGTTATGGGACTAAAAAAAAATATATCGGGTGGAGATGGCGTCTAGCCCATACGTCAATTTCGTTTTCTTGGATTTAATATTTCAGTCACAAACAATGGTGCTTTATTTCTTACTACTTCTGGAAATCCAAAGTTTGGCACACCTTGTGAACGTATCGCATCTTGTCCTGTGACACTATCTGAATGCTGCTGGCCCCACTGGCAAATAGACATAGTATTAAAAAAACACGATTGACTCTTCAATAAAGAAATACAGACCACTTCGACGAATACAAATCACTTTGTTAAATACAGATCACTTTCTTACATATCGACCGTTTTCTTAAATAAAATCAAATTTGTTAAAATACATGGTCATGCGATGTCCTTGATATTTGTTTATGTTAACATGTTTTGTCCTTGACTTGAGATTTCTTGTCATCTCTTCACCTCGAAATCTCATCTCCTTGACAATTAACAGCGTTTAGATTTTTGCTACGAAATTATTTTAATTTTGCCTATAGTTCCATTATGTATTGCTAGACCATCTCAAGTAATAAAGTGTTGTATTAGTTTATGTAGAAAAGATTACATGTTACATTTTAAAATAACAGACAGATTCCTTAGCATTAAGACGATTCTTGTAAAATGTACATGAAGAAACTCAAGGGAAGAAACGGCTATGTCACATGTTTGTAGTTTTGAGATATTCAAGTTTTAAAGTTCAAAATTATACAGATTTCTTATAAATTAACTAAATAGATTTGAATTTTTAATAGAGTCAGAGAGATAATTGTTTCATAAAACTTCATTCAGAGTATTCTATTTTTGAGCCTTTATCAGATACAGGGGAAAAGTAAAAAATGTCAATAAAAAAAAACATAAAAAAACAAGTTTTTGACTATAAATCCTTTATGTACGAGAAATAACTAAAAGAATGTTGGTTATAATACGCAGCGCAAAACAATCCAAAAAATACAAAATTGTTGTTATGTGTCGTAAAACATGTTTAATATAATGCGCACCGATCAGGAATATGTTTATAAAAAGTGTTGTCAATAAAATACGTACGTTATTGCGCAACAGGAAAGGTTGTTCAATATAATACGCACCGCGACACTATAGCAAACAAATTTAACATGATACATAAAGACGAATAAAATAATCTAAAAATTCAATAATTTTATTACAGTACATGCGATCGATCTGAAATTTTTATACATCGTTTTATTATCGCCACGAAACTGCCTGCAAAATTTCAGGTCACTAGCTTACGAGGAAGTGGGTTAAAAATCGATCCAAAGTTTTTTCGACAAGGGCTCAAACAATCAACCAGACACCACAATTTAATATAAAAGATATACAAATGCCACTTAGCCGTTTCTTCCCTTGAGGTCTACACTTTTGTCTGGAAAGAAACCTTAGAGCTTCGTCGTTTGATTTCTTGTGGTTAAGACATTTCGTAGTTTTTGATAATGTAAAGTTAACATCAAAACAATGATCAGATACTTTTTCAATGAATAAGGAGGCACAAACAGAAATAGACACGGAAGTCGGCCATTGCATTTGGCAAACTTTCTTCTACTTCTATTCCGCAGTTCAGAAACATGCTTAAAAATAAACTTTTTTGAAAGACCATGTTTATATAATGGACTTAAAAGCAGCCACTGTAGCAGTTTGACAGTTGTGGAATTCTTCTGGAAATCATCAACACGTATTGGGTGTACAAGACAAAAAAGAAAGTTGTTAAATATGAACGACACCTCCCAAGTTGTCTGATCCGCCCCCTAATTTCTGTGCAATTTATCAGATTCCCATAATTGAGTTGTGTTTGTATATGACCCTTCCATATACGGTTGTGCTATTTAACAGTCCTGTCTTTTCCGAATTGTACCATTATCTGACCCGCCCGTACCCGGGTTGTACCATTATCTGACCCGTCCTACCCGGGTTGTACCATTATCTGACCCGTCCTACCCGGGTTGTACCATTATCTGACCCACCCGTTACCGGGTTGTACCATTATCTGACTCTAGTGCCGCCCTTGTTTGTAGATTTTACCTTTTTCTGATTCTATAATAACCCCATTTCGTGATTGGTTGATTGTGCAAGGCCATTTTGACGTCATTGGGCTGCGTAAGAAAAAACAACAACACAGGACAATTTATCATGGATTTCGTGCCTGCATCCCAATTTATCCCAAAGTCAATCTTCCTTTGTTGTGACAGATGAATGGCCTTGTTGTACAGTGTTAACACACCATTTATTAAGCCGGGATGGACGTTAGGTACAGAAGCAAATTTTCACAGACGTTAAAAACATGAGCCCTAATATTGAAAACCATCAGTCGTGATATGCACAGGTATAAAACTTGCAATGTTAACTTGTATTTCAGTCAGGGCTAATCTCCGTTATTTCATTTTAAATATTGATATAAATTACGGCGTGTAGTCAGATTACTTATTTCAAAAAGAAAAGAAAAATCTCCATATTTGGATTTTTAATTTCCGGGTTTTCGCTTCACGGGTCATCTCATGTCTAGTTTTGCTCCGTGTTTTCTAAGTGAATCACTAGCATTTATACCAATCAATAGATTAAGGTAATCCTTCCATTGATACTCAGCTTAGTAACAAATATTTTTTAATCTTAACTATGGCGTTATTGATTATCCGATTTCGTAACATTAAAAACAAATTTAATCCCTGTAAAGTAAAGACCTTGTTTCATGGTAGAAATAGGTCAGGGAAATTCTTTTCTTTGATATTGTATAATCGCGTAAAAAAAAATCAACGGTACGTTACGTGTTATAAAACTAACTATTAAATGGTTATATAAACAAACAGAGCAGACCTGTTAGTTATTGTATTGATTTTCTCTGTGTAATAACTTGAGGTACACAACCTTGCTCATGTGTTGTATCGTAGACTTGTTTGTTGTGTGTCTTCTGTAGGCTGGACAGTCTTATGTGATGTGGAGTTATGAGAGGATGCCAGCTTACTTGATAGAGCGACCCAGTTTAGAACATACCACGTTATATGGCGCTGTCGATTCATTCACAATCTTATGTATTATATGGCGATAAAGATTCATTCAGAATCGTATATATTTAATCTAAAAGATTATATGAAGTCATGAAATATATATTATACTTGGGCTGGTACTGATTAACATTTTGTGTTTGTTTATTAAACGGGAAAAAATAATCGATTACTTATATTATAGAAAGCATTTATAGATCCCTTTAAGTCGCGATTAATTGTTTTGCGAAATCGGTTAAGTCGCGGCAATTCCATGGATACCAAATTGTGTGACGTAACACAGAAAATTCGTTCTGCTATCTTACTAAAAATTAATAAATAAAAAAATAATGTAAATTATAATTAATAAATTGGAAATCTAAAATTTTTAAAAAGTTTTTCTCGAACACATTAATTTTAATCGATTTAAATTTTTAACGATTAATCGATTACTTAATCGTTAATTTCCGCAGCGCTAATGTATACACTTTTGAATTTGACCTGAAGAGAGTGAGTCGATTTTTCTGTACTCGATTATTGACTTCATAAGTTAAAACGACTCCATTCATCGATTACTGTCTGAGATATAATATATTCGGCGACGTTGAAGTATAAAATCTATATCCACCAAAATCTAATGGCAATTTTTCCCATGAGGGGCCGAGGTCAACTTATCGTTATAAAAATCTTCCCTTCCCAAAATCTCCGCGTATTTTGAGTTTTGTGGGCAAAATATTGCTCTCGGCCAGTGGTCTTCGTTAGTGACCGTCTAAACTCAGAGGGAAATGTTGATTTTCATCATTTAAATTTAAAGGGAGGCGACTTAAAATATCGTTTTAAAAAAAAAGTTTTAGTAAAGTTTGATAGCCACAGCTAATTAGTACGGTTAGTGGGACAGGATTTTTGTTGGGGGAGGGGGATTGGGGGTAGGTGTGGAGCCAAACGGCAAAGTTAATCGTGCGAAGAGTGGGATTCTCACGAAGTGACTTGTTAGAAGGTATTTGACGTCACGCTAATTTAGTGGATGGGACATTCGCGCCTTCCCGCCCACCAATCTTGGGCGACTTATGTCTTAAGTCAGTTTATTTGCTTATGTCTGTGTCAGTTATTTTTCTTTATGTCTAATGTCAGTTAATATACTTGTGTCTAATGTCAGTTATATTCTTTATGTCTAATGTCAGTTATTTTGTTTGTGTCTAATCTCAGTTATCTGTTTACGTCTTTAAATAGATGGAAACTATGGATAAGCGTAGGATGCAATAATCTTCCGTATAGAAGTAGCGTCTTCACTATATAAGATAACAATAAAAAGTGGCTTATACAGAAGTCGTTCGGTGTTAAACTCAGACTGTAGTCAAAGAGCTGGATACATTTCAAGACCACTTACCAACGGAAATAGTTTAAAATTAGTGCTAAAAGATTTGAACCAGCAAAGGATCGTACATACTCAAAGTCATGCTGAATAAAAGCAGTTAAAAGAATGTCATTTTAAAAAAATAGCGCATGGATCTCTTAACAGATGATAACATTGGTTTCATAAACACAAAGATTTGATTTGTTGATAAAAAATTAAAATCGAATTTCAGCTCGCACCGTTGTTACCTAACGTTACATGCGAATAACAGCCTTATTGGTGTATCGTAACAATAAAATAAAGTTAACGAAGTTTTGACGTCATCGACTGATCAAAATCTTGATGAACATTTCAAAAAATTGAATAAATTTGACCTCTGACCTCCAGGAGTAAAATGGTTAAAACTTTCCCGACTCACGCGATTGCAACTTATAAGCAACTTGTCATCTTTCATAATCAAATATGATATCGATTCCTACTTTACCAACTGTCCCCGTCCGTTCTCCGAATACACACCTCGATACTCCCTGCAAAACTGCTCAATCGTCTGAAACTAAGCCGTTGGCTTAACGCCCAAATTCGGGCCTGTGGCTTCCCATGGAATTTTATATTGATGGAAAACTGAGAGCATACACCCGCATAACACAACCACACACAAACACTGAAAGACATTGAGACAGAGAGAGAGACAGAGAGAGAGAGAGAGACAGAGAGAGAGACAGAGAGAGAGAGAGATGGACAGAGAGAGAGACAGAGAGAGAGAGACAGAGAGAGAGAGAGAGAGAGACACACACACAGAGAGAGAGATGGACAGAGAGAGAGACAGAGAGAAAGATATGGAGAGAGAGACAGAGAGAGAGAGAGATATGGAGAGAGAGACAGAGAGAGAGAGAGACAGAGAGAGACAGAGAGATATGGAGAGAGAGATGGAGAGAGAGATATACAAAGAGACCGCCTGGCTCACCAACTGTACCCCTGTCCATGGATGTGTGTTAACAAATTTAAGGTCAGATCGAGCCAAATCTTTGTATTGGGTTACATTGGCTGTAAGAAAATTGCTTCTTTGTAGTGAGTGGGTTTAAGTATAATTTCAAAATGTGTGCTTTGTGGACGTTTTTTTTTAATGTGCGTAAAATAGTTGTTTGTTCCCTCGGGGGTTTGTATGTGTTTAAAGTAAATAGTTTGGTTTATCGTCTTTCACTTCGCAATGGGCTTTTTTTTTGTTTGTGACGCGCTTTGTCTTTCTTTGTATATGCAACAGTTCTAAATAGATTTTCATTAAAAAAAATTATATTTTTCCATAGTACGATTTTGGGGATGATTAAGCCGCTTTTCATTTTGCCTTTGACCAATTGTAATAAAAATTTAAGTTTTTTAACCTACTACTAAAGGATAATCAAAGTCATTAAAAAAGCATGCCATTATAAAACATGTGTCAATCAAGTCTATCAATAGAGTGTAGTATACATATCCCATTTAGTTAATGTATTTGTAGGCTGTTATCACAATGGTCCTTCTAGTATACGTATTAGTAGTTAGTAATTAAAATAGCCAATCTAATCTACGTATTAGTAGTTAGTAATTAAAATAGCCAATCTAATCTACGTATTAGTAGTTAGTAATTAAAATAGCCAATCTAATCTACGTATTAGTAGTTAGTAATTAAAATAGCCAATCTAATCTACGTATTAGTAGTTAGTAATTAAAATAGCCAATCTAATCTACGTATTAGTAGTTAGTAATTAAAATAGCCAATCTAATCTACGTATTAGTAGTTAGTAATTAAAATAGCCAATCTAATCTACGTATTAGTAGTTAGTAATTAAAATAGCCAATCTAATCTACGTATTAGTAGTTAGTAATTAAAATAGCCAATCTAATCTACGTATTAGTAGTTAGTAATTAAAATAGCCAATCTAATCTACGTATTAGTAGTTAGTAATTAAAATAGCCAATCTAATCTACGTATTAGTAGTTAGTAATTAAAATAGCCAATCTAATCTACGTATTAGTAGTTAGTAATTAAAATAGCCAATCTAATCTACGTATTAGTAGTTAGTAATTAAAATAGCCAATCTAATCTACGTATTAGTAGTTAGTAATTAAAATAGCCAATCTAATCTACGTATTAGTAGTTAGTAATTAAAATAGCCAATCTAATCTACGTATTAGTAGTTAGTAATTAAAATAGCCAATCTAATCTACGTATTAGTAGTTAGTAATTAAAATAGCCAATCTAATCTACGTATTTGAAGGTAGTAATCACAATGGCCCATCTGATTTTCGAATTTGTAGGTAGTAATCATCATGGCCTAAATGATCTTGGTATTAGTGCATGTAGGTACTAATCACGCTGACCCATCTAGTCCAGTGCTTCTCAAAGTGGTGGTCCCTCGGACCAGTGCCGGTTCGTGGACCATAAGCTGACTGTCCGCGGAATTTCTCAAGTTATGAAAAAAAAATCTAATAAAAAAAAACCTTAAATTTTCCTTAAGTTTGAGAACCAATAAGAGAATGTATAGCAGTGTCAACCCGCATCGTTTGATATCAATAAATTACATTACAAGGATGACTTGAAGGAAGGGTATTCCTTTTCTAATTTATTACCAACTAATAAAACTAGTTCTGAAATATTCAAGGCCATTCACGATTACATTGTAGGCAAATGTCAGAGAGAATTTAAATAGTGTGTTGGTGTGTGTACGGATGGCGCTGCGGCCATGACTTGGTGGCGTTCTGGAGTTGTCAACAAGATTAATGAATTAGCATGACCAGAATGCACTGTTTTATTCGGTAACCAGACAAAACGACACGTGACTAAACGAAAAGGTAACAAAACGACAAGTGTCAAAATGACAAAACGACAAGATGACCAAAAAAAAACAACAACCAGTGACCAAATGACAAAACGACAAGGTGACAAAACGACAAGTGTCAAATCGACAAGGTGACAAAACCATGGCTTGAAAAACAAAATCTTAACCAAATATTGTCGAACAGCCATAGCCCTGACCAAATGATGTACGAATGAATGATGTTTTTTAAAATCAAAGACTATTCTCGAACACAAATTATGGTCAGTGTATTATAATTATAGTAAGCTATATGACTGAAAAATCTCATTAGTAGATTAGTACATAATAACAAATTTAAATGTTATTAAATTGGATTATGGAAAAAAATCCGGGTGTAATCTGTTCAAAATTTAAGCATTGTTATATAATTAGTAGGTAAATCTGTCCAGGGAAATCTTTGGCCGTCTATAAAAATATTATTCCACTTAATTAACTAATCTTGTTTGCTTTATTTGCTAGCTAGTGTGTCTCTAGTCTCTAGTCTCCAGTCTCTAATCTCCAGTCTCCAGTCTCCAGTCTCCAGTCTCCAGTCTCCAGTCTCCAGTCTCTAGTCTCTAGACTCTAGTCTCTAGTCTCTAGTCTCTAGTCTCCAGTCTCCAGTCTCCAGTCTCTAGTCTCCGGTCTCCGGTCTCCGGTCTCTAGTCTCTAGTCTCTAGTCTCTAGTCTCTAGTCTCTATTCTATTTAGCTGAAATATGCACACCTCAACAATATTAAATTTGCACCCAAGTATATTAGATACTATTTTAAGTTATAATTAAATTTCGTTCTACATGTACATAAAACGCCGGTACATCTAACGCCGGTACATCTAACGCCGGTACATCTAACGCCGGTACATCTAACGCCGGTACACCTAACGCCGGTACACCTAACGCCGGTACACCTAACGCCGGTACACCTAACGCCGGTACACCTAACGCCGGTACACCTAACGCCGGTACACCTAACGCCGGTACACCTAACGCCGGTACACCTAACGCCGGTACACCTAACGCCGGTACACCTAACGCCGGTACACCTAACGCCGGTACACCTAACGCCGGTACACCTAACGCCGGTACATCTAACGCCGGTACATCTAACGCCGGTACATCTAACGCCGGTACATCTAACGCCGGTACATCTAACGCCGGTACATCTACCCAATTTTGCACCCAAGTATATTAGATACTATTTTAAGTTATAATTAAATTTCGTTCTACATGTACATAAAACGCCGGTACATCTAACACCGGTACATCTAACTTGCTGGAGTGTTGGCTTGAAATAACTTGCATGAATTTCGGAACTTTGACCTTTCTTGCATCCTTTTGGATTCGCTTGCCGAAATTGCTCTCAAGGCTTTTCTTCCATTTCCTTCATCTTACCTATGTGGGACTGGTTTTTCAACAATGAGCCTTATTAAGACAAAGTACAATGGATGTTTATTTTCCATTGCGAGTAGTAGTAGTAGTAGTAAGTTCCCTCTCAGACCATGAATGGCCTATGGGGCAAGTGAAACAGCGTTCACAAGTTTCAATAGCCACGGCATACGAGGGGATTGTGTGGCTAGCACAATGCCCAGCCGCCAACTAAGTTCGGGTACCCACTTAGAGCTGGGCACGCCCTAGGCACCAGGAAAAAATCCCTGCCTTCACATGGATTCGAACCCGTGACCACCGGTACGCTAGTCGAGCGCGCTGCCACTCGACCTAAATCATTGCGACTTGATAAACTAATAAGCAACAAATGAGCAGGTTCGCCCGAGCCATTATGCTTAATCTTGTAGGCCTTTAGACCATGAAGGGGTTCATTTTGTTATCACGTCAGTACGGGAAAATAGTGCACCGGTCCGTGGTGCAATGGGAAAATTCATTCCGGTCCGTCATACAAAAAAAGTTTGAGAAGCACTGATCTAGTCTACACTGGTAGATTTTTTTCAATGCCTGCTTATCGCAACGAGGACGGTCAATACTAATTTTTTTTTAGGAGGAAGGATCATTCCGCTGTCGGCTTGGTCCACTGGGATCTCCGCCATGGACCTCACTTGGCCACTGCCATGATGGGGGAAACACTGGGCTCGACACGAGTTGTGTACCACCAAGGTACACAGTTGGGCGGGTCGTGGCTGGGTGGGGGAGGGGAATTTGGCTAATAGCGAAAATTGGATATCAATCTAATCATGGAATGGAGGGGGTGGGTTCGGTGGAATCAATTCTAAAATTAGGGTTGAGCGAAATGTGGGTCAGAAAAAAGTGACATGAGAAAGACTACAAGGGTAAGGGGGGTAAAAGAGTGTATTGGGATCAGAGCGTGACTGTTGTGTTTGTGTTGGTGTAGACAGGGAATGTGGTTGTAAGGATAAGCTAGGCGTTGAATAGAGTGAATAGCGTGAGTGGAGATGTGAATGGTTGAGTATTTCGATGTAAAAGAATACCAGCAAACGTGGTTGTGGTTGATGTCTTCACAGACTTCACACTGAAGATATGTTTTTATGTCATTTTATTTACTTGTTGTTTTTGTCTGTTCACCGAGTCAGACATGCTGCCGCTAAGTTCGTTGCTTAGTTGCGTCTATTTCACGATTACCGAGGCTTTCACTCAAATTTTACTATAATATCAACACTAGAAAATCGCCGTGTTCCCTAGAAAACACCGTATAAGGCAATGCTACCGAAACCGGATCTAGTTTGTAATCACCTGTCCCACCTGATTGGGGACGTCCGCTGTTTGCCAGGATTAAGATTAAATCTTGTTGTTAATTTTTCACCCAATTTTCATGGCCGTCAAAATTTTGCATATATGTAGATTTCAAAAGAATATAAATCCATAATACTCAATTGATAATATTCAATAAACTAGTTTCTTAGTTCATGTTTTTTGTTGTTGACATTTTATTAAAATACGTAGTTTTCCTTATACTTTACTATAATGCGATAGCGTATAGGTAGAAAAATACGAAGGATTCTCGCCTTCTAACATTGGGCACTCAATAACTTTCTGTATTTTATAAAATAATTTTCATTCAACTAAACATAAGTATAGTATGAACGTTAAAAATTGGCTTTAAAAAGGTTTCTTTTGTTTCATTTTAGTTGTATTAAAGAATTTTATAAGCATGGACAATTTACAATTTGTAAAATGAATTTCTAACGGCTAAAAGATTAAATATTTAAAAAATACATTAAAAAAACTTCTTAAAGAAGATTATATTGTTAAAACAGCAAACGTAAATAGCTTTTGTCACCACCAAGGAAAATTGAAATTTAGCAAGTGTTGAAGATAAAGTGAAAGTCATTTACTGCTTCCCAGAATATAAAGATTTGAAACTTCAGAGGCTCTTGATTACTGTGCAACATTTAATCACATTGGGGTAGCAGAAATGGGGTGAATCTGTGCAGAAATATAGAGGATACTCAAGTAAAACTAACAACTGTTTGAGTAATTTTGGTCATGAAGAGTTGTATTGTCATGAGTGTACATTAAGTGTTATTGATCTTCATGTGGTTGATCAAAGTTGAGATGCCAAACAAACCAACATATAAAGCAAGTTAATTAAATCGTATACAAATGGTAAACATTTTGTACATCTCCCCCAAAAAGTGCTACATGGCATGTTATAAATTCTCCCTCCCCAAAAAGAATTATAAATAAAAGAGTTATGTGACTAAGATGTGTAGGCGGCCATGAATCAGAATGTTCGTTGCAAATTATAAAAGACATTGTTACCAGAGAGACAAAAGCATTGATATCAAATCTCATATTTGATGTATTGNTATGGGCGCCCTAGGCTTTAATATAGTGATATTAACATAATAAAGATAAATGCTTTTGCTTGGCCATTGATGAAATTGTTTTTAAATCCCTTAAATTAATTTCGAAATCTTGTCGTCATCTCTGTCGTGATCTCTTCGTACGTCGGGCGGAAAAACAAAAGTAAAAAATGACCCACTTCCCGTGATGCCATCGAGTTGAAATTTGGCACATAGACTTATGTCACCTAACAATGCATCTTATAAAAATTTCAGATCGATCAAACATACCGTAATTAAATTAATGCCTTTTTCGTACTTCGGGCTGAAAAACAAAAGTAAAAAAGACCCACTTTCTGTGATGCCATCGAGCTGAAATTTGGCACATAGACTTATGTCACCTAACAATGCATCGTACCAAAATTTCAGATCGATCGAACGTACCGTAATTAAATTAATAAATTTTTAGTTTATCTTTATACACATATGTATTTCAATTTCACGGTTTGTTGTTGTTTTTTTTTCACGTGACAGTTCAGTTCGCGCTTTGATGCAACATCGTCGATGTACCGGCGTGCTTTTGTTTACATTTTACGTGTCACGCTGAGCTCGGTCCAGCGATCGGTGACCAGACTTTCCCCTCTCCCCCTACCGGGTTATAAAGCAAAGGGGAGTTAAGACAGTTTCAGTCTGTAAGTGTTTGTCGCGTTTGAACATAATCAATACTGTTAGTTATGTCTCATATATAAGGGATTTATAGTCAAAAACTTTGTTTTTACGGGTTTGTTTTATTTTCTTACGTTAATCTAAACTCAACTGCAAATGTACGAGACTTTAACGAAACAAATTTGAACAACAATTATCCAAACCTGAAGATGTACTGAGGTTGTGCTAAAGTTGTACTGAGGTTGTGCTAAAGTTGTACGGAGGTTGTGCTAAAGTCATACTTAGGTTGGGCTAAAGATGTACTGAGGTTGTGCTAAAGATGTACTTAGGTTGTGCTAAAGATGTACTTAGGTTGTGCTAAAGATTTACTTAGGTTGTGCTAAAGTTGTACTTAGGTTGTGCTAAAGTTGTACTTAGGTTGTGCTAAAGATGTAATTAGGTTGTGCTAAAGATTTACTTAGGTTGTGCTAAAGTTGTACTTAGTTTGTGCTAAGGATGTACTTACGTTGTGCTAAAGATGTACTTAGGTTGTGCTATATGTGTACTTAGGTTGTGCTATATGTGTACTTAGGTTGTGCTAAAGATGTACTTAGATTGTGCTCAAGTTGTACTTAGGTTGTGCTAAAGATGTACTTAGGTTGTGCTAAAGTTGTACTTAGGTTGTGCTAAAGTTGTACTTAGGTTGTGCTAAAGATGTACTTAGGTTGTGCTTAAGTTTTACTGGGGCTGTGCTAAAGTTGTACTGAATTTGTACTGAAATGGTAGTGAGGTTGTAGAGATGTTGTATTGAGGTTGTAGAGATGTTGTATTGAGGTTGTAGAGATGTTCTTCTAAGGCTACACTGAAGTTGTACTCAGATTGTATTGATGTTGTCAACAACATGGTCAGAACAACACTAAGAAGATATAACGTAGTGGGGCCTAGCCTCTGACTTAACTGGTTTGGAATTTTTTGGCAGTAAATTAACCGCAAGTTTTGTTTACCAAGATGCAGGCGTTGGTGAATAAAGAACAGGAACGAGCCCTTCGACAGTTTTATTGACAATTCTGGAGTCGTTTAACTTTGGGGTCGTTTAACTTTGGGGTCGTTTAACTTTGGGGTCGTTTAACTTTTTGGTGTTAAAAGATGTAATTTAGTTTTCTGAGGCTTTCTCCATTACGTAATGTTTCTGCTAATTTTTTCTGCCAGTTTTACATCAATATCCTAACATTATATAAGGTTTTCAAGTTCACATTATTCCTGTTTCGATCTGTGTCATGCGGAAGGGGGGGGAAGAGGGGGGTGTGCTGAGGGCGAGGATTGACGGGAAAATAATAGAGTGAATATGTGTGTATGTTGGTGTTGGTGAGTGTGTGTGTGTGTGTTTTAATAGCTAATGAGTGAGTATGTATATGTAGGTGCGTGTGTGTGTTTAATAGCTAATGAGTGAGTATGTATATGTAGGCGCGCGTGTGTGTGTGTGTGTGTTTTAATACCTAATGAGTGAGTATGTATGTATAGGCGCGTGTGTGTGTTTTTTAATAGCTAGTGAGTGAGTATGTATGTGTAGGCGTGTGCGTGTGTGATACGGGAATTACAAAGTGTAATCTTTATATTCTACAAGTCACTATACACGTAATAAAGTGTAATGTTTATAATATGCATGTCACCATTGACGTTATAATGTTTATATTATACAGGTCGTGTTGTTCTGGCTAACAAGTGGCGAACAAGATTCAAAGAACACTCATTTAAATGGATAAAACTGGATACAGTGACTCTATCATGAGTAAGCTGTCAAATGTTTTAACCCTGTTGTGTTCAGGCTAGCATGACAACATTTTTAAAAAACATTGGTCTTTTGTATCAACAAAAAACAATAAAAATAAATTCTAATTTGGAAAAAATATTTTGCAAGATGAAACATTTCATCAAGTTTTCTTGCTTATTGTTATTTCAATTAAAAATAATAATTGATAATTTCTATTATTATTATTTCTTCAAAGAAGTTTATGCAGGTAAAGCCAGTGATTAAGTTCACAATGAATTTGAATCATGAAATTCAGTTAATTTTTACCACGAAGTTAGTCGCTAATTCAATATTAAATAATTATTTTGAAGTTATCTAAGTGAGATGTAACTATAAAAACTGACCATTGGGTTATCTATAAAAGTTTTTAAAAAGTTATTTAATTCTAGTTTTTAAGTGAAAATTGCATAAACCAAAAGCGAAAAATATATTTCTTTAGCTTCTGTTTGTAAGTTTAGGATTTATATACATATAAACTAGGGCTGCGGAAATTATCGATTAATCTCTCGATTAATCGTTAAAAATTTTATCGATTAAATATCGATTAAAATAATTTTAATCGATAAAAATTCGATTAAATTTTAAGAAAATATTTATAATATTTTTTAACAAATTTTAGTAATAAATAATAAATTATTAATAATTAATAATAATTTATATATATTTTTTACGTACAAACATCTCCCGCGTAATATTAAAATTTATTTTATAAATATATGTTGACCGGCAGACGTCAAATATAAAATGTCTGAGAGCCAGAGCCGTCTTTACACCATTTTGGGTCCCCGGGCAAAAATATAGTGTTGGGCCCTTCTCCCGCAGGAATAAAAAATGAATATACATAATATATATAAATAAACATATTCCCATGGGGCCCATATGCTCGTGGGCCCCCGGGCAAATGCCCAACGGGCCTATGCGGACGGCCCTGCTGACAGCATCAGCGCGGTTAAATTTAAACATACTAGACGCCCCGCGGCGTAGCATACGCCGCAGACTTGCTCATAGATAGTGCAAGAAAAAAAGGGAGGGGGAGAACGGACACAAACAGTAGCACGAACAAATGGGAACAACGCGGGTGAACGATGGGGGACCACCGAAGCATTTCTGGTAAGTATTTAGGACATCGCCACAATATATAAACAAATATTACAGCCATGAAGCCAAGTTGGAGAACAACAACTTCGTCCATGAACGAAATATGCGACCAATAGAAACAGACAGGTACCTGGTGAAGGAATTGATATAACATTGAACAAAGCTTTTTTACGTGACATGCGAAGCGGTGTTTATGTTTGCTAAGAAAGGGGGGAAAAGAATAGGCATTGACATTTTTAAAAATTAAAAAAAAACATATGTTGCCACTTGGGCTTGAACCTAAGACCTTCCGCAAGTTAGGCGGATGTAATAACCAATAAACTACGAAATACATACACACTGTGCAGGAACTTCGAAAGTGAATGTAAAAAACATTGCTGTCTCAAGACATGCCCCACCCCTCCACTACCTTCGCTTGCCAACCGTTAACTGTGTTTAGTTGACCCGAGCGAGGGTCATTCGTCATGCTCGGTTGCACATATTTTTGCTGCTTACTTGCCTGGCATGGTCCCATGAAGAGAATTATATATATAGATAACTAGAAAGTTGAGCAAATATGTTGTTTTTAAGCTAACTGCGGATGGCAAAGTCGAAGATGGTGAAAACATTTTCTGTGTCCACTGCCATAAACAATTCTCTTTTAAAGGATCAAATACATCGCTGACGTACCACCTTCATCACAAATCAAGTATCAACACATTGTCATGAAATTTAGTTCAAAATATTCTTAATTTTCAATGTCCGTGAGAAATGTTCAGTTTAATGACCTCATAAATTTCTATTTTTGGTTTTAATTGAAATTATCGATTAATTAATCGATAATTTTTCAAAAGGTAACGATTAAATTTAAATTAATCGATAACAGCCCAAATATAAACTAAAATTGAGAAAATATCAAAGTTTCTCTTNTCGTAAGTTAAGAATTCAGAAACAAAAAAATCAGAACGTTATATAGCTCCTGTTTTTTCACTTCAGAAGGGCAGCATGCTCTACATTAAATTGATAACAGCGTCTTTCATGTCATGGAGACCGAGACAGAAGTCCTGGAATTGTTTGCTTGGCGCGACAATCGGCGCAGACGTCAAGTGACTTCAGACATCGGATGTCCTTCTGGCCTGAAAGGATCCTTATCTTTGTCTGCAGACTGAAATGACCATTATCTCTAGAGCCTCGCTTTTATCCAAAATAAGCAAATCCTCGTAATTTTTGGAATTCGTACACAGCAATCGACCATTGGCTGTCACTAGAATCCCTAAAAGTATGCGCATGGCACCGGATAAGATAAACTTGTTTGTGTGCACTCAATTTAGTTTCCGCACCTTTATGTTCGTATGATAGCATGTCTAGAAGCTAATTGAGATCTGTAACTAAGTAATGAAGGAATGTTGGCAACATTTAATTTTTTGTATTTTAATAATAACTAGCTGACCCGCGGCGTAGCATACGCCGCTAATGATTTAGTGACGGGTGAAGACTTCCTGAAAGACACAGTTGTCAAAATGGGGTGGGTTTGGGCAAACGACTGTGAGTGAATGAAAAGAAGGAACTCTGGAGAGACCCGCGGCGTATCACCCGTAAAAAATGACGGAAGTGTTCAGCTGAAATCTATTTATTTTGGAAAAAGCCACTTTTTTAGGGCGCCTACGGCGCCCACCTTTTTCAAAATCCCAACTAACTTGTCCTTGTTTGATCAATACGAAATATTAAACTTTCTGAAATGTACATAAAGTATTTTATAACTTTTTACATTGTTCCCTTTTTACAAAATTAAAATATCAGCGAAAACAATGACGTCATATAATATTTTTTTACAGCGCATATTTAATTTGCACACCTTTTGATGTATTGGTGCAGTAATTTGGTGCGCTGCTTTCTTAAATTAGTATCTGTTGAACATACTTGCAGCTTGTCTCGCAGGGTCCGACCACGAAGAGAATTATATATATATATTATATATATAAATAATAGATAATAATAAATTGATAATTTATATAGCGCTGTATCCCAGTAAAGAACTGGGCTCACAGAGCTTAACATGAAGGTATTAACATACATATAAGTAATAAATTAGCATTCATACCATAACAACTACATTAATTACAGAACAAAACACAAAAAAGCAACGTTAATCATTAAAAGAATTGTTTCATTATTTGGAAAATAAATTTTGAAAAGATGTGTCTTAAGTGCAGTCTTGAAGGACTTGGTTGTTTGAATACTACGGATGTGTAATGGTAGAATATTCCATTGTTTGGCTGCAAACAAATAAAATAAAGTACAGATGTTTTTGATAAACCAATCGGTTTGTATTTTCCGTATTCTAAAATGATTCGACTCTTTACAGTCCTTAAATTATTTTTTAATCATCAGGTCCCCACTTCCATTTGCTCGTCAGAGATTTGACATTTTACCAGCTATTTTCTTTGTCTTTCTTTCATTTTTCACAATAAAATATTATTTAGATTTGAAACCAGTTATTAAAAGAAAAGCAAGAGCTCTATCGACATCATTTTTTTAAAGACATTACTATAGCCATCAAAAAATATTTCAGTCAATATTGGAAGCTTGAACCTCTGACAAAGTTAAGCCCATGATATTTTCTTTCAGTCCTGTCCCACTTAAATCTCCTCGTGCTACCTCAGTACTTTTGATGTTATCTTTATCTGACGTAGTGTTCCCGTACAACCAATCAGCACACACAAACTAACTCTTATCTGACGTAGGTGTTCCCGTACAACCAATCAGCACACACAAACTAACTCTTATCTGACGTAGGTGTTCCCGTACAACCAATCAGCACACACAAACTAACTCTTATCTGACGTAGGTGTTCCCGTACAACCAATCAGCACACACAAACTAACTCTTATCTGACGTAGATGTTCCTGTACAACCAATCAGCACATACAAACTAACTCTTATCTGACGTAGGTGTTCCCGTGCAACCAATCAGCACACACAAACTAACTGTTATCTGACGTAGATGTTCCCGTCCCGTGCAACCAATCAGCACACACAAACTAACTCTTCAGCATTAACGAAACCAAAATAGTTGATGAACCAAGCCACACAGAAGAACTCGCCAACATAGACGCACACACATAAACAGACACAAAGAATGACATAACCACAAAGAAGGACAAAGCTTTATAGAAAGACATATATAGATAAAGTGACCCATAAAGATGAACACGCCCTCATAGACGTAAATACCCGTATGGATAAGCACATCAATCTAGATATACACACCCAGACAGATGAGTACAACAAGATAAATGGACGAACCCACACTACTGGACACATACACACAAATGGACACACCCATACACATGGGCATACCACACAGATTGACACACCCACATATATACAAATACCCACGCAAAGGGACACACCCACACAATTGGAGACAACCACACATATAGACACCAAAACTGATAGACACACCCACAGAAATGGACATACCCATATATACATCAACCCACCCACACAGTTGGAATCACCCTCACAAAAGGTCACACCCACCTAAATTGGCCCATCTACAGTTGCCGGGAAGGCTCATTAAGATTTCAAATAAAAACAGAACTTCTTCATGGCCAAGTGGCAGGCAATTTTTGCTGGGCTAATTGTTTGCCCTTGTTTGCCATCAGCTGTCAAGGAGGAGGTGAGGGCACTTGGTGAATTCCTCCTCGTTCTGTTATGATAGATCGTCACCACTGTCTTTACATTGATTGTAATTCCCGGGTCATTCAGACCGTAACAACATGACCTGGGTAAGAGAACCAAACAAACCTCAAATGTGTAAATGTATTTGTCTTTGGGTCCTCCATTTGTTATCTCGATATCCTCTTGTGATGGATAGATGGATGGATAGCGCCGGAAATGAAGGAGTGGATCACTCATTCCCCCCCCCAGCTTCATATTCTCCTAAATTTTGACCATATCTAATAGTCATGCCATCAAATATTACAGTAAAGAGTTGTTCTTAATTTTTTGTGAGAGGTGGGGGGTGGGGGGGGGATAAATATTAAGTACTCGACATTCGTAATCATTATATCAGTTACAATTACTCGTTGAGATTTTAAATATCAGTTTTTATAACAGTGCAGCTACACCAATCACACTTTCCATATAAGACTTCATCAACGTTAGAATTAGAGAATGAAGTGACTGAGAAACACACACGTTTTAACATCAAAGTCATTGGATTATTTCAATAGTTTCACATGACGGGTTTCCTGTAGTCAAGATTCATTTAGAAATCATTGTGTGTTTTAGAGTTTCCTGGTGAAGTTCAGTGCTATTCAGTTCTATGTAAAGCCCTACAGAGCTGCAGCTCAAATGATAGACGTGGCCCCCAAAATCCTTTCAATTTTATCAGGAATCGTTAAATGTTCATCTGAAAATAAACTTTGATGATTGATATGCAAACAACGTGTTGTCATGGAAACCTATTGAAATGCCACGTGTTTTATTTTTTTTAAAGAAAAATATTTCTTAAATGAAATAAAATCATTGGAATTGAGTTTTTGATCCATATTTTTAATTTTAAAAATGATTTGTGAAAAAATATCTGATGAGAACATTATAATTTCTGTTTCATATGAAAAAACAACTTTTGATAGGATTGAAAAGTCATTTTAGATCAATGTTGAAGAGAATCAGGTGAAAAATTTGATATTTCTCGAAATCTATTTGTTGTATAATGTATACATGGGGCCATACGTTTCTAAGGTTCTTTTTGAAGGACGTTTTGGGGCAATTTCTAGACATTAAGTCAAATAATTCTAATTACCATAGACTCTGGTAAAACATATAAAATGTATGACCAACAGAGAATAATTGTTTTTCTTTTTTGATAATTACAAGACATAAGACTAATAAAGAATTATACAACTAATAATTAGAATAATACAGTGTTGGACAATATGTGGTTGATTTTTTCGAAACTTACTTTTATTTTAGAAATATTGTAACGTTGGTATTCAATAAACGATATGTCTTGTTTTCATTTGTTATGTAAATCTTGATTAAAAAAATTGTGACTTTACCAATGTTCCCCCTAAGGTCTGTTGGTCCGTGTGAAAAAAAAATCAGCATCCATTTTTTGTGTACAATAATTTACAAAATTTGCTGCACGGTAATTCTAAACTGCTGCGCAGCGTCAGATATCTGCGCGGCCGTGCAGCTTAATGGGAACATTGGACATGTCTTAATTCTGCTACTTGAGTGTTTTCTAATTGGTTCCAGAAAAACAAATGAAATACAAGTCAAAATCATACCCCTATCACCCTCTTTTTTTGTTTTCGTTCTGTTAATTCAAGCTGTAAACGAAACTGGAGTTGAGCAGCGATTATACCATTGTATCCTTCAATATCTACATACACAGTGAGCAGATGCTGGAATAAACAGCTGATAAACACTGGAGCAGTGAGAAAATACAGACTATCGCCACGATGAAAACATTCTCCACTGTGAAGACACGTTCTATCTCCTTGTACTCTCTGTCTCCCCTTCTCTATGCTGGCCTCTATCTCTCTCTACACCTCTGTCTCTCTCTCTCCCTCCCACTCTCTTTATTGGCTGTACGAAGAGGGCGTTGTTGGGGGCTGGGGCTCCCCTTTCCCCCTTCTCCTTCTCTGTTTCTCTCTTCCCTTCTCCATCTACTGTATGTCCTCACTCTTCACTCTCCCCTCTCAATTCTTGTATCCCTCCTTTGATATGTCCAATATCTCTCGCTATGTTTTTCATTATTTCCCTTCTGCTCCTTTTTATTTCCCCTGTCTCTTTCCCCACACTCACTCTCTTGCTCTGTTTCTCTCTACCTCTGTCTCCATCTCTATATTTCTCCTAAGCTCCCTTACTTTATCCCCCCTCACCCTCATTTTTTACTCCCTCTAATTATAACCCATCACTATCTCCATATCTACTCCTTCCTCCCCTTTCACTACTTGCATTATCCCCCCCCCCTTGTAACAACTTTTGAAATGTGAGATGGCAGTGGTAGTAATATTTAGATGTCAAAACGTTGTTCATTATAATATAATAATAATTTTCTAAATATTACTACCACTGCCATCTCACATTTCAAAAGTTGTTACCTCCAACCCATCGTTATTCCTTTGGTGTTACACAACCTCAATCTAATAGAGTAGAACAGTTCTCAAAATCCTGACTAGTTGTGTAATGGAATTAATGTTTCTCACGACTAACAAAACCTCTTCATCTCTTAAGATGATATATGGAATTCTCTACCATTACACATACGTAGTATTCAAACAACCAAGTCCTTCAAGACTGCACTTAAGACACATCTTTTCAAAATTTATTTTCAAAATTAATGAAACAACATTTCTTGTAAATGATTAACGTAGCTTATGTATAATTTACTGTAATTTTTGTGTTTGTTATGATATGAAATTTAATTTAATACTTAATGGTATGTTATTTCTTTTATGTAAAGCGCTGTGAGCCCAGTTCCTTACTGGGATACAGCGCTATACAAATAATCAAATTATTATTATTATTATATACATTACTGCTAATAGCATGACATCATGAAGATCACAAGACCGTGTGTGTTATCGTTGTTACCCTGGACGCGTGCATTCGACAACATCTCTGAACATCAGCTGATAAGGTTGAATTAAATCTCCCGCTTATTTTTATTGAAAACTCTCACCTTGATCTCGACATCCATGTCGATATATTAGACCCAATATTTCTATACTAGACAGTTCATGAATGAGACAGTAAAAGCGTATTCCTACATGTTCAATTAGACCCAAAATGTCTTTTCTAGGCAGTAAATGAATACGACTCAATGTGTAGCTTAAATGTAGTAAATGCAATAGACTCAAAATATCTTTTCTAAGCAGTAAATTCAGTAGACCTAAAATATCTGATCTATGCAGTCGATATTATAGACAGAGATAAGAGGCATGTTCTACCTAGTAAAACCATGCACCTTTGTGCTGAATTCCACCAAAGATGTCTGTTTCATGCGGTAAATGAATTAGACCTCAGATTTCTGTATTTGCTGTAAAAGATATACATCTAATATGTATGCGGTGTCAGTTCTATACAGTGTAACCAGATAAACTAGAATAAATTTAAAATAAGAACCATCTAGATTCATTTCTGGAGAATATTCAAAGCTAGCTGACAAAATTAGCACCATTCGTTGAATCATTAAAACACTAGAGCATAGAAGAACAAAGAGCGAAGCAGTTATTATACATAAAGCAATTAATTCTAATTTGGAAATACAACACAAAGATAAGTTAATACAACCCTAAGATAGATATAATGATAAAAACTCTTCTCTTATTCCGAATGCAAGAACAAACATACACATTTTCATCAATTCCTTCCGGAATTCGGACGTGGAAAGAGTTGCCTGGTGAAACCAGGAGAACAAACAATCAACATTTAAAACTCTAATAAAAATACAAGACTAGACATAAACCATGGATAAGAGTAGGAAGCAATAATCCTCTGTATAGAAGGAGCGTGTGTAATAGATAAGTAAATTATATAAACCATTCGCCTCTGTTTCTGATGGGTAAAGGCGCGCAAATAACCAAAACCTTGCACAAAGTTCAGCATTTCCATGAAGGTTTCATCTAGAATTTAAAAAAGAAGACAAATGACGTCATTACTTTTCAAACAGATTTCAAACAACTTAAACCAGCCATGTTTTGTTAACAAAAAAAGGTCATGAAAAAGTAAATGGGGCGGGGGAAGGAAGGACAGGAAAAAGAATGAAGGTAAAAGTTTGAATGAAAGTCGTAGAACGTGTCCCAAATAAAAGTCGTAGAACGTGTCCTTAATGAAAGTCGTAGAACGTGTCCCTAATGAAAGTCGTAGAACGTGTCCCTAATGAAAGTCTTAGAACGTGTCCCAAATAAAAGTCGTAGAACGTGTCCTTAATGAAAGTCGTAGAACGTGTCCCTAATGAAAGTCGTAGAACGTGCCCCTTATGAAAGTCGTAGAATGTGTCCCTAATAAAAGTCGTAGAACGTGTCTCTAATGAAGCCGGTGGCTTTTCATAGTGGTAACGACAAATCGATAAGATCGATCCCAAGATGGAAGTGATGGGCGGGGTGGGAGGACAGTCAAGGGGGCAACCATGGGCGCAAGTCACGTGGTCACCATGGCTCGTGTCACGTGACTTGTCTTCCGGCATTTATTCCGTGATATTTCTGTCAATCATTTTGGTGATGTTTTGTGTTTGTCCATTTTCTCATGTAATTCGTTCATACTTTTTAAAAAATTTCGTTCTGTTAATCTTCTAGTATCCTTTGTATTGTCGAACTTCTAATTATATTTACTTTAATCTTCTCGTGATTCTTCGGTCAACCTTCTCTTTATGCTAAGGCTGGTACTGATTAAAAAAATTGTTGGATTAATCGGGAAAATGTAATCGATTAATCGATTAATTTTCGATCAATTATATTATTGTAACGCGTACATAACGCATAAATAGATCCCGTTAAGTTGCGATTCATTATTTCACGAAATCGGTTAAGTCGCGGTAATTCCATAGCTCCCACATTTTATAAAGTATAAACACAGCAAATTCGTTCTACTATGCAAGAAATAAGGAAGAAAACCATTTTTATTTACGCGTGCACGTCTAAATAAATAATAATAATACGAGGGAAAAGTATGTAAGTAAAAAAATAATATTTTATTTAATCGAAATTTAAACGATTAATTTTTTAACGACAAATCCATTAATTAATCGTTAATTTCCGCAGCCCTACTTTATACATTTATTTAATTAATTTATTTATTTTTGTGTGTTTTTAAAAATACTTTCCATTTATTCTAAAACTGTATGTTAATGGTATTTTTTAGCAGTCTCAAGATTTACATCTTCAAGTATGTACATTTCATCGCTTCTAAGCAAAAGAACTACGCAAATGTATTTTCAATATTTTAGTACATACTCTGAATTTCTTAGTGCACTTTATTTTCTTCATGCGCTACAGTGGTTCATATTGCATTTACAAGCAGTACCCTTCAATTCTTTTGCCACATGCAATTTTCATTATTTATTTTTAAAAAAATTCTATCGCACTCAAACCTGGACAGAAGATAAACTTTACATTTTAAAATCATTGTCGTTACGAAAGTTACAGCATTTTGTTTCTTTATTTTTTCTTTTAAAAACATTTTTTTAACTGTATGAGCTAACGTACGAGTCAATAATTATAATTATGTGAGTAACTGTGTATTCCAATAGATTTCAAATTAAGAATAAGACCACCGCTATGTAGATTACCACAGTTTTTGAAATGGTTGCATACAACTACTGTTAGTTTGATGTAAGACAAAAAAGTTAAGACATGCCAGTTCATTCGCTCCATTTACAAGGCTTCGTGAAGCAAGTCAGTACTCGTATATTTATTGACTGTCCCACAAGACATCTGGTAACGATGTGTGGCGTTTTCTTTTTGAAAGCTCTGGTGGGCCTTCTCCAACTAACTTTAGCATGGCACTCAACAGTTTGTTTGCGCATGACAAAATCATGCAGAGGTCACGACTTCCTGTCTGTCGACTAGCCGAGTGGTCCCCAACTTTTTATCGCCACGGACCGGTCAAAGTTTGACAATTCTACCGCGGCCCATTGACGGTTGGGGGGGGGGAGAGTTGGGGTGGGCGACGGTTTAGATTGTTTTGATTTTACAGTTTTAATAAAAAATATAATTGTACTTAAACATGCCCACCAAACAAAATACAATTACTCTAAAAATGAATTTAAAACGATTTACTATTTTAACAGAGAAGAACCTTAAATGAATGAGAACCCTGAGCTTGTTTTTCTGCAACAAGACGGATTCATCTGGGGGTAATGGGAGACATTTAGTTCAAAGACACATGAAGTGTGCCGCTTATGTCCAGTATATGCCGTTTTTGTTTGTTTGTTTGTGTTGTTGTTGCTGTCACTGCAGAAAACCCCGCTTCAAACAGATAGGATGTCGGAAATGGCAAGAAGAATTTAATTGCTATGGTGGCAATCAAATGATATTATGCAATGATTTTAATCCAGAAGACCTGAAGAGTTGTTTTCTCGAACGTAGTTTTAAGGCCGCCGTCATTTGGATTTTATAGTAGTCCACCTTCTTCTGGCACATACTTGCTAGATTCACCTGGTTTGTTTACAAATGGATCACGCAGCCATTCCTGACCAGTTCGTGGGTCTTTTGTGGGTGGGAAGTAGCACCCGAAGTCTTTTAAAAGCAAAGACAGGTGAACGTGCATCAACTGGGAGAAATGAATGATCAGGCCTAGAATTCCCGCTAATGTTTGAAACAAATCCAAAATGCCTCTTATGTCGCCGTCCCCCACAATTCCAGTTCGGCTTTAAACGCAGCTACTTTACCTGCCAACTTGAAAATAGTTGTCATTTTGCCCTGAAGAGACAGATTGGGTTCATTGAGCTGGCTGAATATGTCACACAGGTAAGCCAGTTTTGTGAACCATACCTTGTCACTGAAATGTGCTGCCAGCGGTTACTTCTTTTCTGTGAGAAAACTTTGCAATGCCTCTCGTAATTTTAAATACTTGCGTTAAAGATGTTCCTCTTGATAAACATCTTATTTCTGTTTATAAAAGAATGCATCTGTGCTCTGCATCCATCTCCTCACATAGGTTCTCAAACAGGAGTGAGTTAAGCGCGTGTGCCTTGATAAGGTTAATAACTTTAATGACATTAATCTATACACTGTTAAATTCCGGTGACATTTTTTCGTCTTGCCAACATTTCACTGTGAATGATACAATGCGTAGATTCACACTCAAGTGCAACCTCCTTAATCCAAGCTGTTAAACCAGACTGTCGTCCGGTCATGGCAGCAGCTCTATCTGTGCAGATGCCGACCCAAAAGGACCATTTGAGTTGTTCTGATATATAACCATTCAGTGATTTGAATAGATCAACTCCCGTGGAGTTGGTTGGCAAAGATACAGCACAGAACAAATCCTCGTGTACATGCTCACGATAAATATATCTCACATAAACAAGTAGTAGTATGGCCTTGTTGTCGGTGTCCGTAGCTTCGTCAACCTGCAGTGCGTACCACGTGTTGTATTATTCCTCTTCAATAGGTGTGTATCAATGTCTTCGGCTATTTCCTCAGTGCACCAGATACAGTATTAAACGACAAAGGCACATGTGCTATCTTTTTAACAGCAGTCTCTTCTAGAAGTTCACGGCAAATGTCTCTAGTACGATAGCAAATGACTTTTTAGCCTTAGCAATACAGTTAGCCACCAAATATGGCGCTCTCAGTGCGTTCTCATTTACTGATGCCAGGATTCTGAGAAATTTCTTATGTCCTTCGTGTTCCCGTTTTTTCCTCTAAAAAAACGCGTTACAAATTTTTGCCTCTGTAAATACGCACAAGCGCGGGAGAATTACACTACATTAAATAAAATGAAAATAACGTAATGTTCCGTGGGCGGCCCGTTACCATTTGTTCCACGGCCCTGTACCGGTCAGCGGCTCGAGGGTTGGGGACCACTGGACTAGCCTACAAAAAGCAATGCTCAAACATTTTGATTGCTCAGTACGTAAATTCCGACTGTTTTTACAACAAAATGTCAATAAATTATTTTCATGTAATAGTTTTATGCCAAAAAATTTATTATTTTTTGACATGTTTCTTTGTGGTGGTGGTGTGTCCAATGTTTACAATTATAAGACTTAGGGTCTAGTTATGACAGAGATATTTAAAAAAAATTTACTGATGAATTCCAAAAAAAAATGGAATTGGTTATTATTATTTTTTAAGGGTATTACTAGCCACACATTGAGTTTATTTTTATTAAAAGATAGAGTTATTTTAGCTGACTTGGGAAAAAATGTGTAGGCCACGTTATATCGAAAACAACTACGCAGCTTTGCATCTATACTTCTACAAATACAAATATTTTAGAGTTTGTCTTAATTTAACGTATATATGTATATATATATATGTGAGTGTGTGTGTGTTTGTATGTTTGTCTGAGCTAAACCCGACAAAACCCAACAGCTGGTCTGAAAGTAGCCAAATAGCTCGTCTCAAGCTAACTTGACCTCTGCTCTGAATGTAGTTCGCCAGCATAGCACCTCCCCTCTCCACACAGGATTTTATCACCTGACCACGACACCAGGAAACAATAGATAAAAAAAACAACATATGACAACCTTGACATTCATTGTGTCAGACATCGTTCACTTCTCCTGTGGCCAAACGACCCGAGGTCACTCTGCCCTGGGGTCATAACGTTAATCTTTCTTGAAGGTTATAAGATGGAGCCGTGCAATGACATTGGGCGGTATGGAAGAGAAAAAGATTGAGCCATGTCATGAAATGACATTGGTTGGTATGCAAGAGAATAAGATTGAGCCATGTCATGAAATGACATTGGGCGGTATGGAAGAGAATACGATTGAGCCATGTCATGAAATGACATTGGGCGGTATGGAAGAGAATAAGATTGAGCCATGTCATGAAATGACATTGGTTGGTATGGAAGAGAATAAGATTGAGCCATGCCATGAAATGACATTGGTTGGTATGGAAGAGAATAAGATTGAGCCATGTCATGAAATGACATTGGTTGGTATGGAAGAGAATAAGATTGACCCATGTCATGAAATGACATTGGGCGGTATGGAAGAGAATAAGATTGAGCCATGTCATGAAATGACATTGGTTGGTATGGAAGAGAATAAGATTGAGCCATGTCATGAAATGACATTGGTTGGTTTGGAAGAGGATAAGATTGAGCCATGTCATTAAATGACTTTGGTTGGTTTGGAAGAGAATAAGAATTTAAATTTAATAACAGTATCTTGTTTGGGGGAAAATCACTTTTTCAACATCAATAAAATAATGCTTTACAAAGTGCATCACCATGAAAACCTTGAAATTAACATATGTATAATATCAATGGAGCAGACGTACTGCCGTATAGTTGCAATACTTATAACAATTTAGTAGATCTACACAAATCAGTGTCAGGATTTGAATGCGAGAATCAACCCTCAATTACGTCAAAGCAAAGTGCATGTTTATGTAAAAAGTCAAAAACTCATATACGTTGATTTTTAAAGCAAAATGCATATCGATCTTGCTTATAACGTTAAATAGGAAAGAAATTTAAACGATTTCCAACTGATGTTTGCAAGTTACGCCCACCGCCTAAGGTCTACTCCACGCATGCATTGCCATAGCAACTGACCAATCACGGGGTAAAAACATCTGATTGATGCATCCATGATTTAGGATTCATTAAAAACGTCTTGGGATTGATGACGTGAACTGGTCAATGATTGTGTTATGGTCTTAAGGAAATGACCACACGAAGCCAACAATAATAGTTGTAATGGAGAAGTGACAACAGATAATAAAAAGACTGGCCGCTGGTTGAAAGAAAGAACATTCGTGAAATACAAAACGCTTCTAAAATTTAAATTTTTTTTAAAGTAACGCGGAATGGTTTTAGAAACAGAATGTGTAAATAAGGCACTTAAATACCTTCTTCAAAGTATGTAATTTGAAAAATTCACACTTTTTCATAACGTTCATGACTTAAAAATAATTTAAACGTTGCATATTTCACACTATCAGTTCTTTTAGATTTGTCACTGTGACTATTTGAAGTATTGAAGAACTAATTTTAATAAAACTGATATAACAAAAATCAATGTGTTTCTGTTGAACAGTGGAATATAATCCACTTATCTTGAGTGGTAATCGGTAATATTATACATTTACCTGGGGTTGCAATCGATCGTTGTCCTTACACTCATCCACCATTCCAATGACCGATATTTTTTTAAAAAGTCAGTTTTCATTCATTAGCCACAGACTCTCAGTTTGTGCCCAGCTTCCCTGGATGTCTCCGCTGTCATGGATTATGTTGACAAGCCAATCACGCGGAGTGATCTTTTCCCCTGGCTTGTTTTCCCTACATCAAAGGTGTTGTTCATACGACTGACTGGGATTTGGCTCCGTCTTTGTACATGTTAGAAATGTCATGAAATACTATACACCCGTACAGGATGCCAAGTCGACATGAAAAATAACGGTATAGCTCAGAGTTCTTGTCTTTTTATGCAAAGGTCTCATGTCGTGGTCTCAAATATCCGTGGTCTCGTATGCCGTAGTCTCGTTATGTCGTGGTCTCGTATGTCGTGGTCTCGTTATGTCGTCACCTCATTATCTCGTGGTGTCACGTACAGTGGTATCATGTTATGGTCTCATTAAGCTGTTGTCATTGTCTTAAGTCAAGGTCTCTTTATGTCATGGTCTCTTTATGTCATGGTCTCTTTATGTCATGGTCTCTTTATGTCATGGTCTCTTTATGTCATGGTCTCTTTATGTCATGGTCTCTTTATGTCATGGTCTCTTTATGTCATGGTCTCTTTATGTCATGGTCTCTTTATGTCATGGTCTCTTTATGTCATGGTCTCTCTCTTTATGTCATGGTCTCTCTCTTTATGTCATGGTCTCATTATGTCATGGTCTCTTTATGTCATGGTCTCTTTATGTCATGGTCTCTTTATGTCATGGTCTCTTTATGTCATGGTCTCTTTATGTCATGGTCTCTAAATGTCATGGTCACGTTACGTCGTAGTTTTTTTATCTTGTGCATGGAAACGAATTATTCAATACCCTTGATATATGTGTTGATATTTCATAAACGAAAAGCATGCACATTTTTTTTAAAACTCGCCAAATGCTAAAAACTCCGATCTCGAGTTCCCATTAAGAACATTTCTATATTAAAAAATCAGCGTTTAATGGACTGAAAGGATCACAATACAACGTATTGTACATATTAATGATTGGTTTACAGAACTTATCTTTTGGTTTATACTTTAGAAGGGTTGGTTTGATTGCAGAAATTTTGGTGTAGAAGCTAATTATTAAAACACGTGTTCGCTAATTTTTTGTGACGACGTTTTGAATTCTTATTAATCCGAGAAAACCTAATTATTTTTGTCTCCTAACTTCAAGGAAAAAAATAAATTTTAGCAGAGGGACCACCGTTAATTTCAGTATTTGAAATTTATCAATAGTAATTAAAGACACCCGGTTAACCGTCATAACGGCTTCAGTAAACTATAAGAATTAGTTCCTCACCCTCAAAACATACATACAGCAACAAATACGAGAAAGTAATTCTTGTTGTTTTTCATTCAACATTTATTAAGTTTTATTTGTAAGTTTATTCTTCCTCTTTGGTTTGAACAAAAGCTTGGAATTCGAAATAAAATATGATGTTCTCGCCTTAGATGTAAAAAAGGAATAATAGGCATATTCATTTGTTGAACGAAGTCTATGGAGGAATATTTAAGACATTGAGATCAGAGCTCTAACTTTATTTTACTTCAATTGTTTTGAGGACCATAAAATGTATCTTTTATTTTCAAACCAGACCTAAATCTGATATTATTTATTAAATATTTAAGGTCGAAAATTATGTAGAAAATAAATGATTTACCTGGTTTAAAAAAATTAAATAGTATTGCAATTTATCCTGCAGTATTCTCAAACTTAAAGTAAATTTATTATTTTGGGGATTTCAAGAAACATGTAATTTGCAAAGCGTTTGGAACTAATTTGACTTAAACACCATTGAAATGTGTTCCCACAAATTTGTAAATAGTTGTAGCTGGTTGGATGAGAGTAGATATTTTAAAACTCCTCATGTCGATATAACGTTACACAAATTACACAAAATATAAAATCCAATAGATTTCATAATTACATTTACCACCTCATCTACGATATTTACGAGATTTGCCAATAAATTAAAACTTGTATTCCTCTCACAGATTAAACACTTTTGTCTGGAGAATTTAAGGAGTGCCCAAATTTAAGTGTGGATAATTTATTATTAAATATGCCTACGTTTAGCGCAAACAGAAAACATTTGTGAGGCTGTCTTTATCTTTCCTAACCAGTCGAACGCATGTGCATGTAATTACAGGAGTTAGATAAAATTTATCATATTCAACCGAAACGTTGATTTTTTACATGGCACTTTTGAAACTTCATATAATAGACCTAAAGAATAAAAAAAAACATTACAGTCATATGCCTAAATACAATACAAAAAAATGACAATAATATACCTAAATACAACACAAAAACATGACTGGAATACCTAAATATAAAACAAAACTTCAAAAGGACGTCCAAAAGTCAGCACAAAAAGTTCCCAGGAAAAGATCAAAAGATAACACAAAAATTTGAAGGGAATAGTTCTAAGGACAACACAGCAACTTCAATGGAAAAAAAAATCCCAATATTAGCCCCCCACCCAAGCCCCCCTCCCCTTACCCCAATAATTGTATATTTATCATGAAGTGTCCATCTTTCACTGAAATATTGCCGAATTAAAGAAACTTGAGATTAAATGGAACAGCAATAAATTGGATTCCCAGGTTTCTCTAGCTTGACATGGCGGGAATCAACAGAAAACCATATCACGCCATTCACGTCTGCCAGGCTCTGTTTTAAGGGTGAAGGTCAGAGAGAATTATCGACGTTTCTTATTTAGAGACCCCTAAATCTTTTCTTCAAATGGAGTACGTCCCGATAAGTGGAACCAGGGAATGATGCCCGAGGGCAGACGAGAATGCGGTCTTCGGATTTTCTGCTGAAGGAAATACAACGGGAACTAAGATGCTTTAATTGGCCTCATTAGGGATAAACCGGAAGTCGGCGAGGTTCAAGATTTCTGGGACGGAAGTGCTGGGAAACATTCGTTCTGTTCCATTCATATTGCGACTGTGTTACACCTCCGCTTGTGGTTAGCTCTGTGCAAGCTAAATCTTTACAATAATTTGGGTTAAAAGGATTAACATATAGTAGATACACATTTCTTCAAATCGCTTAAAATTCCTCGGGTTTTCTTCAAGCGACATATTCATAAAGGGCAGACAAACATACACGTTACTTGATGTTATTGTTGAGCCTAAGAAGACAGACGCATTTATCTGTAGACAATTACAAATAACATCAACAAAGTTAACGTTAAACGGAGATCCTGAAATGGTATTTAAACAGGGTTGATCTATTTCTTTTGAAATTAGAAAAAAGTAATATTCCCCTAATTTTCTTGATCAATGTTGATAACACAGGCTAAATGAGGCTCACCGGCCGGCGCTGGCACGCGGCGCGTCATTTGTGTAAGGCTATCTACAAAACACACACATGCTCTTCTCACTTGACTAGGCGTTTTTGATTGGTAAAGTCAATCTATAGTGATCAAAATTATTTTTCATTCGAATGCCTCCTGGTCTCAACTCACACTGGACCACACCCATGTTTGTCCCCATCCATACAAGCACCATTCCATGCTGGTCCCATTCCAATACATACAGGTAAAAATACAACAATTTTTTTTCTTCCAATCCCTGGAATACGACTTCCTGCAGCCCCAGTGTGAGACTTGACCTTTGACCCCAATCACCTTAGCTGACATAGCTTATAATTATTATTACGTTGAGTGACAGTGCTGAAGTCTATTGGCTCCAGAATTATCACCCTTGTCAAGGGAGGTCACCCGGGGAAAAATATTAATTTTTTCTCAGCTCCAGAATAACAGGGCCGAATCCTTTTGCAGCTGTTACAGAACTGGAATTAAACAACTCGTAAGGACAAAGTTTTTGACTATAAATCCCTTATATATGTGACATAACAAAAATTATTGATTATGTGCAATACAATATGCACCATGTGACTAACATTTACAGACTGAAACTGACTGAAATCACCTTGCTGTAAACACGGGATGTGATCATCCATGGTTGGAGTGAACCCATGTGACACATGCATGTCAACAATAGCAGACGGCTACATAGAGTTAAATACAGATAAACTAAAATGCATTTAAAATTTAATTAAGGTACATTCGATCGATCTGAAATTTTGAAATAATGCATCGTTAGGTGACACGAGTCTATGTGCAAAATTTCAGCTCGATGGCATCAAAGTGGGTCATTTTTTACTTTTGTTTTTCCGCCCTACCGACCGCGAGCCCAAGACAGAGAGACAAGACTGTGAAGTTAATATAAGGGATCTGAAAATTGAGCATTCTTTTGAAAGAATATATTCCTCTAAATTTAGCCATAATACTCCCTGTCAGTGTCCATTTTACTTATAGGATGGTACTTACTGGTAGCTCATAACTGATTATTGATTTATTGGTTTATTGATTTAATAAAGAGCTTTGTAATGCAATGCAAAGTGACTTTCAGTTTATCTAGGGACGCTAAGGCGTAAGGTATGATCTCTTTGAGGTGATGTGCGGGGAACTGTGACGTAAAGTATAGTCAATATGAGTATATTTGGGGCGGGGGGCAATGTAACGCTGGATAAATTTATAACTGGTCAGAAAAAAACACCCAAAAAACACTAAAAAATAAATAACAAACACACACAAAAATACTGAGTTTAATCCAGACCCTGATTCAGATGTTATGGGTAGCTTGCGCTTGAATTCAATCACTGTCTTGTGTATTTTGTCATGTTGTTTAGAGAAAAGACTTGATCTGCTATGATATAAAAATGTTTTAGCTATAAACTTATTTCTTATATATGGAGAAGAAATTGGGAAAAGTTTATTTCAAACTTAAAGAATTTTAAAACAAAATGCAACGGAAATAAACATTAGATCTTCTTGTGATCTAACGCACAGGCTTAAAAACTGATTATAAGAATACACTATTGTTCCTCGCTTGTGATTCTGAAGATAAAAAAACAACGAAACCAAATTGCCAAACAAAGAAACTAACCCACTAATTGAATCCTGACATACCCGATAGGCTTATAGCACCAAAAGTGATGGCCGAATCCGATTAGGCAGAAGTGGAAGCGGCCGCTCGCAGGGGCAGTCAACTCGATAGTGATCTAGTGACACTCAGCCCTCGGGTTATCTGCTACTGGCCGTTAGGCCTCATCTACAACTCGCTATGCCAAACGGCAGTAAACACTCGTTGATTAGTTTCATGTTAGAGCTGCTTCATCTCTTGCCCTTTTGCTTGTATGATGGCTGAGGGTCGAGTGCTATAAAATTGCTTGAAATATCAGTAATATTATATAGTGTTTTATTATATTCATCCTTGATGGAATATTTGCAAGAGTGAAAATTTACTTTCCGTTATGAAATTACAAAGAAGTGTTTTAGTTGCGTATCCCAAACATTCACAAAACAATGGCAGCCATTGAAACACATCGCAGACGATTCCTGTTGAAGCAAAGAGCACACAACTCAAGCTCCCCCTGACTCATCATGCACACACTGACAACTGATCAATTGCTACATCCTTGAAATCAGAGCCTTAATTTTAAAACCTTCTGCTTGACTTGACAACTGTTCAATCTACGGGTATTTCCCTGGCCAATGCCAAGGCGTGCATGCCGTTTGAAATGTAGTAGTGACTAGCCCAGGGTGACGAGGCCTGAAGGCTGGAATGGAAGAAACCATTTTGTGCCTGATGAGAGTAAGATATTTTAAAATTATCGAGGTTAACAATTTTGACATAGAATACTCTGTCTCTTGTATCAATTACTTTGACTTTGTTTGGACAGTTTGTTGTAAAACAGGACATTTCTCTCTTTGTTTGGAGAGTTTGTTGTAAAACAGGACATTTCTCTCTTTGTTTGGACAGTTTGTTGTAAAACAGGACATTTCTCTCTTTGTTTGGAGAGTTTGTTGTAAAACAGGACATTTCTCTCTTTGTTTGGACAGTTTGTTGTAAAACAGGGCATTTCTCTCTTTTTTGGACAGTTTGTTGTAAAACAGGACATTTCTCTCTTTGTTTGGAGAGTTTGTTGTAAAACAGGACATTTCTCTCTTTGTTTGGACAGTTTGTTGTAAAACAGGACATTTCTCTGTCTGTATGAATTTTAACATTTTTGGTTCATTGAATGACTGGTGCTATAAAAGTAAAAAAATAAATAATTGTCCTTAAAAGTCTAGCAAGTACTAGTAAGTTAGCGCCTAAATAAGAAAAGCATTTTCTCCAAATTGTCTATAATTTATTTTGTTAGGTTCTGTAATAACAGAAGACCCGTAGCTTCCTGGAAGCTGCATCACAGCAGAAGCAAAAAGTTATTTATTGTTAGATCTCAAAGAAACTTTTCATAAAACACTTTTCTGAGTTTTAAGAAAACATTAAAGTATTAAATGAACTGTTTATACATTTCTGTTCAAATGTCCCTTACAGCAAGACTTCATAATCTACGCATTTCGCAGCAGAGGCGTCATTTGGGGCTGCGGGGGGTGCGGGCCGCATCGGGTTACACCATCACAAGGGATGACATATGAGGGTAAAATTCTGTATGCTTCGTTATTTGACACGGGCAGACTCGGAGGAGGTCTATGGGGAGAGTTGTGAGGGGGTGACATCATGAGCTACCGCACTGGGTGTCATCAACCCTAGCGATGCCTCTGCTTTTTCAGCCAAGGGTTTTGAGGTAATGGTAGATTGTTCTTTCTCATATCATATAGATGAGCTAAAACATTAGAACAAAAATCGATAAAACGTTAGTATATTTTTTAAAAAAACTAACAAAAAACAAATAATTTTCTCAAAACATGTAGTTCCCTTTTCAAAATCTTTTTTTCAAAACAAGCAAATGGGCTAAAAAAAATAATTTAAAACTCTACATAGAGATATATTGAAAAATGTAATGTAAATTTTGTTGCAGCTGTAGCAAATTTGAAGACAAACCATTTATTATGGCATTAGGTGTTTGGTAAATTTACATTTTTAAAGCTTAGGTTAACTTAATGTATCCAACTGCAGATCCCATTCTTCTCATTACAGACATTCTGAAAGTATTAAATCATCATCAATGGCCATCGACAAGGCTGAAATATGAAATCGCAAATGGCTTCAAAGTCTGGGAACAATTATGTGTTCCCCTCACCCTCTTGGTTACGTCAAAGGCCCAAGTTTCAGCAAAACTATTTGCTTAATCTGGTTGTTATATCCTTATAAATTTGTTTTATTTTGCTTTAATTTTTTTTTACACATTCACTTCTTAAATTTTCTCAAATGTAAAAGAATTGCTATGGTATTCCAATTTAGAACAAACTCTGATCTTATATTTTCAAATAGATTATCATTTGCAGTTCTGTAGATTTTCATTTATCACACCCACAATTTACCCGACACTCTTTCTTCTTTCGGTCTTTCTGTTATTTTCTATCTCCTGATCGTACTATACATTGTCTAATTCAAATAATTGAAAGTAAAAAATAGAAAACGTGGCGTTCATGCTATGAGCAAAATGTCTATAGTCTATGCGTTTCTCCAATAATAAAAGTAACGCCATATCAAAGTTAACGTCTAAAAAATATAAAAAATATTATCATGTCGTCTTCTCGTGCGTCTGAAGGTATCCCCCAGCCTTGTGTCTGGTTCACTTCAGACTTACGATCTGGTTACAGCCTAGTGTCTGGTTCACTTATCTTATCTTATCTGTTTACAGACGCTCCTTCTATACAGAAGATTATTGCGTCCTACGCTTATCTGTGGTTTGTGTTTAGTCTTGGATTTTTATTAGAGATTTAAATGTTGATAAAGTGTTGGTTTTCCTGGATTCTTCAGGCAACCCATTCCACGCCCGAATTCCGGACGGGAAGAAGGAAAACTTGTATGTGTTTGTTCTTGCATACGGAATAAGAAAGGTGTTTTTATCCTTATGTCTATCTGAGGGTTGTATTAAGGTATCTTTGTGTTGTATTTCTAAATTAGAATTAATTGCTTTATGTATGATTACTACTTTGCTCTTGGTTCTTCTATCCTCTAGTGTTTCAAGGTTTAATGATTTAACTAATGGTGTTATTCTTGTCAGTTTCGAATATTCTCCAGTAATGAATCTGGCAGCTCTTTTTTGAATTTGTTCTAGTTTATCAATGTTTTCTTTGGTGGATGGGTCCCATACAGAAGATGCATATTCTAGTACAGGTCTCACCAAAGTGAGGTAGCATTTTAGCACTTCAGACTTACGATCTGGTTACAGCCTGGTGTCTGGTTCACTTCAGACTTTCGATCTGGTTACAGCCTGGTGTCTGGTTCACTTCAGACTTACGATCTGGTTACAGCCTGGTGTCTGGTTTACTTCAGACTTTCGATCTGGTTACAGCCTGGTGTCTGGTTCACTTCATACTTACGATCTGGTTACAGCCTGGTGTCTGGTTCACTTCAGACTTACGATCTGGTTACAGCCTGGTGTCTGGTTTACTTCAGACTTTCGATCTGGTTACAGCCTGGTGTCTGGTTCACTTCAGACTTACGATCTGGTTACAGCCTGGTGTCTGGTTCACTTCAGACTTACGATCTGGTTACAGCCTGGTGTCTGGTTTACTTCAGACTTTCGATCTGGTTACAGCCTAGTGTCTGGTTCACTTCAGACTTACGATCTGGTTACAGCCTGGTGTCTGGTTCACTTCAGACTTACGATCTGGTTACAGCCTGGTGTCTGGTTCACTTCAGACTTACGATCTGGTTACAGCCTAGTGTCTGGTTCACTTCAGACTTTCGATCTGGTTACAGCCTGACGATGTGGAGAAATGACCTCGGGTCATGGGCCGGATCCCGGGGCTTGGTCACGTGATGTCACTCCAGAAAAGCCTGTTTTTATTGGCGGGAATCGTCACGCGCAACTAATTAAGGTCAGAGCTTTCCTGGGCCAATAACATCGGGCAAAGTGTCAAACAACGCGGTGAACTCGCTCTCAACCTTTACAATGGAACTTTCACTGCAAGAAAATCCTTAAACATCTGGGATTAGCTTTTTTTCAGATTTGCAACTTATGCATCGAATACTTGACTCTCGTGGCAATCTCAAGTGAATTTTAGATGGTGGTAGTTGAAATTCAAAACTATTTTTGTTAGTAAATTTGAATAGTAATCGGTTGATGAAAGAGAGATTTGGAAGAGTGAGAAAGAGAGAGAATCAAAGAGATAATTGAAAATAGACGAGAGGAGAATGATTAAGAGAGTGTAAGGCAGAATAGGCAAGAAATAGGAGAGATAGAGAATACATGATACTGAAAGAGAGAGAGAGAGAGAGACTCAAAACAGCGAGATGAGATAGAATCGAAAAGAGAGACAGAAAGAAAGAAAGTTTGGTAAGGAATAAAACAAAGAAGACAAATAAAAACAAGGGTTTATAAATAATATACAAAAATTAGTTTTAAAAAAAAAGAAGACACATGGTGACATAGGCTAAGTACCAAGTTTGAATTGGCCAGGTCTGATGTGTGCATGGGCCAACAAGCGTGTGTACATTTGCAAGCCCTTAAGATGACATTGACCAGGTAGGATATATACATGTGTCAATGGGCCAACGAGCATTTGTGCATCACCAAGGTCTGAAGTGTACACGCACCAACTAACAAGTTTACATTGACCAAATTGCTTCTTGTTTTAATAGTTGCTGGTTGGGGGGCGGGGGGGGGAACGTTTTCATTTCAAGGTCATGGAATAGAATCCGTAACTAAAGTTGGTAAGAATTCATTCAAGCATATTGAATACTTGTGGCTCATCGAGTTGATTTAAAGAATTCCCTTTTAAAATGGCCTGTTGTTTTTCTCTTTTAATAACTCTGATGTTATTTTGTATAATATCTACCAACAAGGGACCTTATCGATTACCTATATCAATGTGGAAGGCCCGAAGAAGTAAAGTGCGACGTGCAAATAAAATTTAAAAAAAGAAAGAAAGAATTCCTTTTTTTTTGTTTTAAACAGAGCGTGCACTCTTGGATTGTTGTACCCGCTTTTATATTACAACACTTCATCCGGTGGTTCAAATTGGAAAAATAAAAACAAAATTTCTAAAAGACTCTTTTTAACAGATCGATATTTCATCATTTTTTTATTTTTTGTGCAGACTTTGACATTACATCACGTGATGTCTTCTCACATCGACCCCACACTACACGAGCCCTAAAAGGCAAAATTGATTGAAATCACACGGCCAATGGAGTTCGAACGGAGTTCTCGGGCGTGACCCAAATTCATGAAGTGGAAAGAAAAAAAGAAACTTGTGTCAGGGCGGTAGGGCACGTGACTCCAAGGACGCCCCAATGGATGAGGAGCTGACGCCATGTTGGTGTTACTGGGTGGGGTGGGGATGGTGTCAAGTCGTCACATTGATCTCTGGGTAGGCGTCATAACAATGGGAGACAAGCGAGAAACACGTTCACTCTTACCGTGTCTACTGAGTTCAAATTTAATGATTGTCTGCAATGTTTAATTGATATTCGTAAACTCATTACCCGCTTCCTTCGTCTCGGTGTCATATTTAACTTTATGGTCAGGTGAAAGGTTTTGAGCTGATTTAGTTTTCTTATGAAACAGAATATGAGAAGTATCTTTTGGTCATCTCTCTTCAAGTGAAATACTTATTGGAAATATTCAGGAAAAAAACAATATAAAATGTTTGGTAACAAACTCCAAATATTTAGTTCGTTACAGCTTAGCTGTTACGTCTGTCAGTGCAGAATTACTCTCTTCAGTCTTTAGACAGTAACGTTTTTACAGCATACAAAAAAATTATTTTTAAAAAAGAGTTAACAATTTGATTTTTGCATGTGTTTGAAAGAAATTGTCATTAATATTTTTTAATTTATTTGTACGATTCAAGCTCGAAAATAAAAATGTGTGGGACATCGAAATGTGAGAGACATCGAAATGCGACGGCATCAAATGTGAGGGCATTAAAATGTGTGGGACATTAGACTCATTACTTTTCCATCTCAGTCCCACCTCGAAGATTTTCTAACCATATTTCATGACCGACTAGCCCGTTGTTTTTCACGAGTCCATGTTTATTTTAGCGGTTGTTCACGCCAGACACTATGGCTTCCCATTCAGCACTCGGAGGTGACATTGTTATACAAGCACAGATCATTGATTGCACTGCAGCATGATTTAGGCAAGCGTGATAACATCCGCACATGCGCAATCCATAGATCGAACAGGAAAGGGAAGACATGTATTGTTTTTGTCAACATCGCGTTGTGAAAGTCAAATTGCAAGTTTTCTTAATTTTTACGCCTCAAGTCACTTGACATTAGCTCTGACTTAAAAATGTTGTAAGTACTTCAGCTATGACGTAGATGTTAAATAAATCAGCTGGGATCTGATACGTTGGAACAAATTAGCTGTTACTTAAAATAACCAGTAAGTCTTATGTTGCTACTCTTAATTCAGCTCTGGTTGTTTTGCATTTAGAATCGCCAAGAACAGCCGCTTTACTCAACTAAAAGTTGAAATAATATCAAAGATAACTACGAAACTTGGCTAAAAGTTGAAATAATATCAAATATAACTGCGATACTTGGCTAAAGGTTGAAATAATATCAAATATAACTGCGATACTTGGCTAAAGTTGAAATAATATCAAAGATAACTGCGATACTTGGCTAAAAGTTGAAATAATATCAAATATAACTGCGATACTTGGCTAAAGGTTGAAATAATATCAAAGATAACTGCGATACTTGGCTAAAGGTTGAAATATATCAAAGATAACTGCGATGCTTGGCTAAAGGTTGAAATAATATCAAAGGTAACTGCAATACTTGGCTAAAGGTTGAAATAATATCAAAGATAACTGCTATACTGTGCTAAAATTCGAAATAATATCAAAAATAACTGCGATACTGAGCTAAAAATTGAAATAATATCAAAGATAACTGCAATACTTGGCTAAAAATTGAAATAAAATAATCTGCAATAATTGGCCATGAGTGAACCCTCCCCCATTTCGACACATCCTTCCCTCTGAAAGCAGGTGGGGGTTGAGGAAGCCCAGATTGAGATCAAACTCATTGCTCATTGTTTTGAAGGTACAAGACATCACCTTTCTCACATAACCTGATCATATCAACATGTTAAAGCCTAAATGGTATAGAAACCGATGATAATTAATCAGATCTAAAACAAATTAATTTTTTTTAATTTCCAAATACAATGAAAATCATCAAAATTTGTTTAATATTTTTAAAAAGTTTATATAATTACAACTTATTTACAGTGAAGGAAATTACAATGAAATCCAACCAACTCAAAATCAATAGAATTCCTTTTGTTTTGTCTCAGATCCTTCCTGCAAATCGCCTGGGAGATGATTCAAACGAAGACGATAATATTGATTCTTTAAAAACTCTAACCAAATAATCATCTCTTACGACACTGTTTTTTAAAATTGTACAAGCAACAAGTTTATCTCGTAACATGCTCTTTCCATTAAGTGTGGCGGTAATTAGCTTAAATTGCACGGGAGACCATAACAACGAAGCAGGACCCGGATGTCAGCTGTCGCAGTTGTTTTCCATTTTCTATTCTCAAGAAACCGTACACAGACCTCTAATTGAGAACCAATCAAATCCGGGTGGAATGTGATGGGCTCGCGATTAAGTCAAATGTTTGCCACGTGAAATGGATTTCAACTTAACAACAACAAAACGTTGGGTGAGGGTTTGTTTGTGTTGAGCATGTCGCACATTGTTCTCATTGGTTCAAGTTAATCACGTGGCCGTCGGCTGCTTGAATGTGATAGGGTAATGATGTAGGGGGTGGCCGGATATCCGGCATGCTGGATATTGGGATTTAAGCCACCATCCGGATTCGGCAAATACTTAAGGCAGATCCGGATAGGATCCGGATATCAATGTAGTATAAAATAATTTGAAATCAAATTAAATTAATATTAATAAGTTTATAAACAAATATATAAAAAGTAAAAACAATAATAACATTAATTAAATAATTATTAATCTATAACAAAATAAAAACAATTAACAAGCGGTGAACATGTAATCATTCAAATCCATGCACAATATAGTAAAACAATCAATTTCAATACGAGAAAAAATATTAAGCTAAAAAGTTACAAGTATATATATATATATATATTACTTTCCTATATAAGATAACAAACTAAGTTCATTAACAAAATAATGGGGGTGTCTCCCGACACTTCAATGGACGTGACAACAGGGGCGTCGATGACATGTCTATAACCGCCTTTGTTTCTTGTACAAACACACCCGGTAGGATCAGTCTGGAGAATAGACTGATCCAAGAGAATGGGACCCTAACACCACATGGGATGAATGTGGTGTTTGCACTGACAACCTGATTGATTGGCCACACCCACCCTCTCATTTCCCATATAAGCTTTTACTATTCTCTACCTACTATATATCTACTGGACTAATTGGATTTCACCGCAGCTAAGTTTTTTTTATTCGTTCGTTATTTTATTTGTGTACTATTTGTTCGTTGAGGAAGGCTCTTTGCCGAAACGTTCGCTGTTGTGTTACGTCCTGTTAGGCTAACTAATATACTCTGTTTATATGTTATACATTTACTAAGTTAATTAATAGCATATTAAACTTAAATCGTCTGAATAAATGAAGAGTTTTTATTATGGCTCTAGATCACGACTTCTTGTACACCCCCTACACACTCAGTACAACATTGTTCGCTTGGTACACACTACACAGTTCGTTCATTCAATTCATTATAAAATGTTCATTTTTGACGTTGACAGTGTCACAGACTGTCATTGTAGACAGCAGATACCCTCTATATGTTGGATAATAAATATTTTAATAAATGGTATAAAATACAAAATCGAAAGTAGTAAAGAGCACCACCCTCTTAGCTTTTACACTTCAATGTGGAGTTATCCGGGCCCGGAATCCGGATCCGGCAAATATTAGGGCCAAACTATCCGGATCCGGCAAATAGTAAAAAACCATATCCGCCACCCCCTAGTAAGCTGTAATAGATTAACTATGTTAATTTTTTTTAAATCTCAAAGTTTGTGTTAAAGCTCAAATGTGGTACATTGCCTCTTTTGTTGTGTCTTATTGTGTCTTATTGTATTTGGTATATTGGCTGGTCTTGTGTGTGTCTATTTGTTGGCATTAAACAAAGACATTCTTGTCGTTAATTGATGTATTTTTACTTATCAGTAGCCCAGTAAGCGTTCTTAGCTTTGTTTGTCGATATTTCGTGTTGTACCAGCTCTCTATTTGTTGATAAGTTGTGTTATGCTCTGTATCTAATTGTCTATTGAAATTTCATTTTAAGCTCAATGCAAGAGTCCGCAGCGTTTCTCTCTTTCAAATGACCGTCATTTCGATTTATTTTTTATGATGAGGAAATGTTAATACATTGGTGCCACCCAACCCTATGATTTATCCCCAACTAGCAACTACACAGGCGTGAAGAAGACTAACAGTTACTATTTGTTCAACATTCAAAGTCTCAGTGAATTCTCCGTGGTCAGTCGGGACCAGGACGGACATTGATTGTTTTATTGGTGTTTCACCTCAAGCCAGTCTCTCCTAACCGCACCGTCCAAACTCGTTTCCTCCCGCGCTCTGGCTGAGACCAGGTTTCAAGGGCCATCCATAAAGGTTGAAGAGCTATAATGGGACAAGAGGCGTGCCTTATGCCATCCATCAAGACGGCGAGGGCTTCTGGGCTGTGTCACTGGGCATAGGATTTGTATAGCAAATATAGAGCCTCACCTACTATAAGCAATACAGTGCTGCTTGCTATACACTAGTTTCTTGATTACAAAATTTGAACTGTTTTGTAATATATATGTGTAAACATAATTTGATACAATAACTATATATTTTTAAAATACATAAATGCAGAGAGAGAGAGAGAGAGAGGGTGTGAGAGAGAGAGAGAGAGAGAGAGAGAGAGTGTGTGTGTGTGTGTGTGTGTGTGTGTGTGTGTGTGTGTGTGTGTGTGTGTGTGTGTGTGTGTGTGTGTGTATGTGTGTGTGTGTGTTTGTGTGTGTGTGTGTGTGTGAGTGAGTGAGAGAGAGATATTGGTTTGGACAAAATTTATTTAAGTTTAATTCCCTAATTGAAAAGTCTTGACTATATGACTTTGTACAAGCATAAACCGATTGTATGATCTAAGAATCTAAGAAATATGGAATTGAAACGATAAATGAATTGCTAATATCAAATAGAATGACATTAGTTGTCATAAGATGAATCTAAACTTACCCATGTCAATCATACCTCTTGCATTTACTCTGACATTGTTACATAAATCAATCAAGTGGATCAACGCATACATCAATCAAGTGGATCAACGCATACATCAATCAAGTGGATCAACTCATGCATGATCATACATCAATCAAGTGGATCAACGCAGACATCGATCAAGTGGATCAACGCAGACATCAATCAAGTGGATCAACGCAGACATCGATCAAGTGGATCAACGCAGACATCAATCAAGTGGATCAACGCAGACATCGATCAAGTAGATCAACGCATACATCAATCAAGTGGACCAACGCATACATCGATCAAGTGGATCAACGCATGCATCGATCAAGTGGATCAACGCATACATCAATCAAGTGGACCAACGCATACATCGATCAAGTGTACCAACGCATGCATCAATCAAGTGTACCAACGCATACATCGATCAAGTGTACCAACGCATACATCGATCAAGTGTACCAACGCATACATCAATCAAGTGTACCAACGCATACATCAATCAAGTGTACCAACGCATACATCGATCAAGTGTACCAACGCATACATCAATCAAGTGGACCAACGCATACATCGATCAAGTGGATCAACGCATGCATCGATCAAGTAGATCAACGCATACATCAAAGTGGACCAACGCATACATCGATCAAGTGTACCAACGCATACATCAATCAAGTGGATCAACGCGTACATCAATCAAGTGGATCAACGCGTACATCGATCAAGTTAATCAACGCGTACATCAATCAAGTGGATCAACGCGTACATCAATCAAGTGGACCAACGCGTACATCAATCAAGTGGATCAACGCATGCATGATCATACATCAATCAAGTGGATCAACGCATACATCGATCAAGTGGATCAACGCATGCATCGATCAAGTAGATCAACGCATACATCAAAGTGTACCAACGCATACATCAATCAAGTGGACCAACGCATACATCGATCAAGTGGATCAACGCATGCATCGATCAAGTAGATCAACGCATACATCAAAGTGGATCAATGCATACATCAATCAAGTGGATCAACGCATACATCAATCAAGTGGATCAACGCATACATCTATCAAGTGGATCAACGCAGACATCAATCAAGTGGATCAACGCATACATCGATCAAGTGGATCAACGCATACATCAATCAAGTGGATCAACGCATACATCGATCAAGTGGACCAACGCATACATCGATCAAGTGGACCAGCGCAAACATCAATCAAGTGGACCAACGCATACATCAATCAAGTGGATCAACGCATACATCGATCAAGTGGACCAACGCATACATCAATCAAGTGGATCACTGATGTGACATGTCCCTTCTAACACCCTGGACGGACCATTGGTGTGACCTTGTCATGTATGATAATGAATCCTTAAGTAACCTTCCCTCTATACTTATCAGACAAAATCCCTATGTGACCTTCAACTTTCTGATTAAGAGTAGGTCTCACGTAATCAGGCCCAACAAATGTGGAGTTTTGAATTAATTGTTTATGTTACTTGAAAAAATGAAAATAAAATTACACGACATTATTTCTTTGTTACTCTTTCTTATATATTGTAAAACAAAATAGAATTTAATCGGTTTTCATTTTATTTTTACCCTCCCCCCCCCTTCTTTCGTCTTTCTTCCCATTTTAAAGCATTATACTCTACCATATGTGTACATAGATTTGGTCTTCAAAAAAAAAGATTGTTACTTTTCCTCTGAGGTAAAGCAACCGGAGAATAAATTGTTATTGGTTTCGTCCGATACACCTTCAAATAAAATTCGTGTTCTGAAAAATTCAAGAAACATTATCATCACTTCCAAAGGATTAAACTCCTTCCACCCCTCCCAGCATACACATGGTTTGAACCCTTTACCATATCGCTCCGTTTCAAGGATCCAAAAAAACTATCTTGGAAACTCTCCAACTCAGAATTTCCCCACTGCCTTGTGAGCAAAGCGCGGCCATCATCCATGTCTGCATCCTGGCCTATAAACTGAATAACAAATAAGAGGACGCTCGGCGGCCATTCGTCACTTTGATAGTCGCGGGCTCCTGTAGGTGGAGCTGCTATCAATATCGGAATATGCCATTACCGATGATTAGGGAAAGTGTTTAAAAAGTGTACGAACCACATGACACACGCTACATCTGTTACGCAAGGGGTTTGCAATAAATGAGGTTTATTTGATTTAAGCCGTAGCCTACTCTGATGGATTACAAAACTTTTGTTTCAAATTTAATCACGTGTGTAAAGTTAACATTTTGTGTTTTTGGGTCCGAATAATGTTCTAAATTTAAGTGGACAAAAATTTAAACGATTAATTTGTCTCATAAGCTTTAAAACTCCAACTTGATTTTTTGTTTTTGAAAGTTTTACGAAACATTGTTAGTGGGAAAAGGCAGTTTGCTATAATAAGTAAGAGGTTAAAAAAAGTGTTTTTACCTTTTGCTGTTTCCAATATTTGCTTAGTTTAAATCAAAGATTTTTGTAGGAATTAAATTAGATCAAAGATGATTGTAGGGCTTAATGTAAATCAAAGATGATTTTAGGAATTAGTTTAAATCAAAGATGATTTTTGGACATAGTTTATATCAGTGGTTCCCAAAGTGGTCCGTACGGACCCCAAGGGTCCCCGGTACCATTCAGGGGGTCTATGGAAAAATAAAATTGATTTGGAGATCCCTGAACAACGCCAGGGGGTCCGTGCAAGGTTTAATTTAAAATAATAAAACTGTGATCAATTCTTATTATTATGGAAATTAAAATAAATAATAATAAATAAAATAGTTTGTGAATGCCTTTTCTACTAATTAAATACCATCTTATGTGCTATCGGTCATGGAATACAATGTTTTACTTTAAAAAGTTAGTAGAACTACTGTAATTTCCACATCTATAAGACTATAACCAATCAAAATACTTGGTTTGTTGAAAGGTACAGTTTGATGCATAAGAAATGCGGAATGTCTATAAGTAGTTCAGAAAAATACAAATTTTTAACTTGAATCTACGAGGGTTGCAAGGTTGTGTATTTTTATATGTGTCGGGAAGTTATATTTACCTAAATTGTATCCTATCATCAAATAATTTACAAAAGGGCTTTTCTGTAGCATTCCATTGAAAACGTTAATAATTATCAACAGTGGTTTTTACAACATATAAAGAGAATGAGTGAGCCCAAGGCTGGATTTAGACTTGATGGAGCCCTAACGTATTGGAGATATGGGGGCCCTTTTGAAGTCCAGATATTCTATGTCAGTGCCAAATATGAAAACAAAATTCCGGGGTGCCCCAAGAAGGAGGGTCTAAGCTGTACCTTCTGTAGCACATAGGTAAATCCAGCAATGAGTGAGCGGAAGAGACAATGCAGTGTTGTTGAATATTTAAAGTATGGCTAAATGTTTGGAAACAGATACAAAAGGTGAAACTTTATTTGCTGAATAAAAAAAAATTGAAGTTAAAGCTATACCCTTGACTTTCTGGTATACTAAAAACAAGCTTTACCGAATATATTTTCAACACATTTTGTCATTCATCCACATCATTTATTTTCAATTCTATTTTTAAAAAAAGTGATAATTTCACGAAATGCCGTATTTCTTCATCAAAATGTTGCTTTTCTTAAATTTTAATTTTTGTACTATACATTTATGTAGTTTTTTTTTCACTTGGGGGGTCTGTGGGGAAGTTTTGACTACAAAAGGGGTCCATGGGTCAAAAAGTTTTGGTAACCACTGGTTTGGATCAAAGATAATAGTACTAATTAGTTTAGATCAAAGATGATTGTAGGGCTTACTTTAAAACAAAGATGATTGTAGGACTTACTTTAGATCAAAGATGATTGTAGGGCTTAAGTTAGATCAAAGATGATTGTAATGCTTAGTTTAGATCAAAGATGATTGTAATGCTTAATTTATATCAAAGATGATTGTAATGCTTAGTTTAGATCAAAGATGATTGTAATGCTTAGTCTAGAATCTAGACTAAAAGGAAAACATGTCTTAAAGTCTAGTTTAGGTTTTACTCATAATTGTCTTTTGTGTATAGATCAAAGATGATACACAAAAGACAGTTATGAGTAAAACCTAAACTAGACTTTAATACATGTTTTCCTTTTATTTTAAAAAATGGCTTGTTGACAACAGTTGCATTTAAAAAAATAATTTTCACTCCCAACTCTACAGAACGTAAAAAAATGATTTTTTTAAATTGATGAACTAACGACCCACAAACGGAAGTTAGAGAAGATCATTGTGACGGCGTTAGAGATTCAAGCTTCAAGCGTTGGTAAACCAAGAGCAAAACATCGAATTTAATAGATGCCACATGTAATTAGAGAAAAATTGCGAAATAATTAAATCAAATAAATTCCAGAACACTTTAATGCGCCATTTTGAAAATCCAATGTAAATAATTGCTCAGCAATTCTGCAATGTCAAACATGCGGCATTAGAGTACCGTGTCTTACATGACATTCATACTCCCTGCTTCGTCTCCTGCATAGATTCAATATTTACTGTTTTATCATTCCCTAAAATTCTAAAAAAATATTTTACACATTTTATTCTAGAGCTGATTTGAAAATAATACAAAAGTTGAAGATTTCGGATTAGTCATTTAAAAAGTTGCAAGAACTATTACAATTCAAAGGCAAAAAAGAAATATATATATATATATATATATATATATATATATATATATATATATATATATATATATATATATATATATATATATATATATATATATATATATACTAGGGGCAAGTACCCGGCTCCCGCCCGGGTTTAACAACAACAGCAACAAAACAAAAACAACAAAAACAAAACAACAACAAAAACAACAAAACAACAAAAACAAAACAACAACAAAAACAACAAAAACAACAACAAAACAACAAAAACAAAGCAACAACAAAAACAACAACAAAACAAAAACAAAACAACAACAAAACAACAACTACAACAACAACAACAACAACAAAACAACAACTACAACAACAACAGCAACAACAACAAAGCAACAACAACAAAACAACAAATACAACAGCAACAACAACAAAGCAACAACAACATGAAGGACATTGTCGTCGCAGGGCAAGGGATGTGGACAACAACAACAACAGCAAAAACAACACAAAAGCAGCAACAGCAACAACAACAGCAACAACAACAAAAACAACAACAGCAACAAAAACAAAACAACAACAAAAACATCAACAACAAAACAACAACAAAACAACAACTACAACAACAACAGCAACAACAACAAAACAACAACTACAGCAACAAAAGCAACAACAACAAAGCAACAACAACAAAAAAAATTATTTTATGGCGATAATCGCCTTCTTGTTAATCTCGACACCAAAATGTTTATTAATTTGCGTCATTATTTTACGTCTTAATTTTCAATAATTTTTATTTTATATAGCTCATATAGGGAAAAACTACATTTTGGGCCCCCGGGCCCCAGTATCTTATATATATGGAACGAAACCTGTTTAATAACCTTTCCGGTATAATTTTGTGTACGTGTACCAAATTTCACGTCATTTGGTTGTCTGGATCTCGAGTTATTAGGGAACAGACAGACAACCAGACAGACAACAAATGCGTCTTATATATATAGAGACTAGGGGCAAGTACCCGGCTCCCGCCCGGGTTTAACAACAACAGCAACAAAACAAAAACAACAAAAACAACAACAAAACAACAAAAACAAAACAACAACAAAAACAACAAAACAACAAAAACAAAACAACAACAAAAACAACAAAAACAACAACAAAACAACAAAAACAAAACAACAACAAAAACAACAACAAAACAAAAACAAAACAACAACAAAACAACAACTACAACAACAACAACAAAACAACAACTACAACAACAACAGCAACAACAACAAAGCAACAACAACAAAACAACAAATACAACAGCAACAACAACAAAGCAACAACAACATGAAGGACATTGTCGTCGCAGGGCAAGGGATGTGGACAACAACAACAACAGCAAAAACAACACAAAAGCAACAACAGCAACAACAACAGCAACAACAACAAAAACAACAACAGCAACAACAACAAAAACAAAACAACAACAAAAACATCAACAACAAAACAACAACAAAACAACAACTACAACAACAACAGCAACAACAACAAAGCAACAACAACAAAACAACAACTACAACAACAAAAGCAACAACAACAAAGCAACAACAACAAAAAAATTATTTTATGGCGATAATCGCCTTCTTGTTAATCTCGACACCAAAATGTTTATTAATTTGCGTCATTATTTTACGTCTTAATTTTCAATAATTTTTATTTTATATAGCTCATATAGGGAAAAACTACATTTTGGGCCCCTGGGCCCCAGTATCTTATATATATGGAACGAAACCCGTTTAATAACCTTTCCGGTATAATTTTGTGTACGTGTACCAAATTTCACGTTATTTGGTTGTCTGGATCTTGAGTTATTAGGGAACAGACAGACAACCAGACAGACAACAAATGCGGCTTATATATATAGAGATAGAGATATATAAATAATTTAAAATTAAAAAAACTTTAAAAAAAAAGACGAGCGTCAGTGGTATAATTTTTAAATCCCTTATATTAACTTCGCGGCCGTCTCATTGGATGGGCGGGCGGAAAAACAAAAGTCGAAAATGACCCACTTCCAGTGATCCGATCGAGCTGAAATTTATCACACGGACCCGTCTCACCTAACAATGCATCGTATTAAAATCTCAGATCGATCGATTGTACCGTAATTAAATTAATGCATTTTTAGTTTTTCCTTATATAACGTATGTAATTCAAATTCACGGTTTGTTATTGTTTTTTTTTCCACGTGAAAGTTTGAGTTGACGCTTTGAGGCGACCCATCGAAGATCCGGGGTGCTTTTGTTTACATTTTATGTGTCGCGCTGAGCTCGGTCAAGCAAATCGGTGACCAGACTTTTCCCCTCTCCCCCTCCCCCCCCAGGGTTATGAAGCAAAGTTGAGTTAAGACAGATTCAGTCTGTATGTTTGTCGTGTTTGAAAATAATCAATACTGTTAGTTACGTCTCATATATAAGGGATTTATAGTCAAAAACTTTGTTTTTACGGGTTTGTTTTATTAAATTCCTTATATTAACTTCACCGCCATCTCATGGGCGGGCGGAAAAGTAAAAAATGACCCACTTCCCGTAAAGCCATCAAGCTGACATTTGGGACTAGGATCCGTGTCTCCTAGCAATGCATCGTATTAAAATTTCAGATCGATTGAACGTACCGTAATTAAATTAATGCATTTTAGTTTATCTATATAAAACTATATGTAGAAGTCGCTATTGTTTACATTTTACGGGTCTCTTGACGTCACGCCAGCCATCGGCGAACACATCTCGTGTTTTAACCAGGTGTACCGCGTGCTTTTGTTTACATTTTACGTGTCACACTGAGCTCGGTCCAGCGATCGGTGACCAGACCTTTCCCCTCTCCCACCCGCTCCCCCCCCCCAGGAGTTATAAAGCTAAGGGAAGTTAAGACAGAATCAGTCTGTAAATGTTTGTCGCGTTTGAACATAATCAATACTTTTAGTTATGTCTCAAATATAAGGGATTTATGGTCAAAAACTTTGTTTTTACGGATTTGTTTTATTTTGTATAGCTGTCTTAAAGTTCAGTGCGGTTCATACTAATGCAATGAAATTAAAAGACTTAAAAAGCTAACACTACTAACAGAGACAGTCATACTTCATTTTACACTATCAGTCAAAGGAAAGCAGATAAATTGAATAATCCGCCCACCAAATTCCATAGGCGAGAGTGTAAGAGTTAAATTGAGACACGTGACTGACATAAACCAGTAACTTTGACATTAACAGCGTAATCTTTTTTTTTATCGCAGTAACAGACGACAGTGATGGTAAATACAGACGGCAAGTCAGGACTCATGATATCAGCTGGTATAACATTCTGGAAATTGCTCGTGCACCAAATGACATTTGCACGGCAAAGAAAAGCGCGCGAGAACCTGTTGGTAATAGCGAGGCGTGTCGGTACGAGTGGTACGAGGAGAGCTAACAGACTCACAGTCTTATGGAACCCTCCTATAAGCCTCGTTCAATGTGGCAGTTCCACCGGAAGTAAACAGCCATTCTTTTGAGATAGCTTTATGTGTGACAAAGTGATTGCGATATTACAAACGAGAATCTGTTTCCCAACAGCCAAACTGCCATCTAATATTTTAACTAAAGTGTTAACATGCAAGAATGGATAGTCTAGTAAACTGGCTTGTTTTAATTTATTCACATAATTCTCAAACCTGTAATTCTCAGAAAGTCTCTGACGTAAATGTTGAATCTCGTGCGGCGATGAAATGACTGTCAGTTCCTACCATCACATTTTTTTATGTTTGATAGGAAGTAATGATTTTAGGGGCCGTCCATAAATGACGTCACGCGCCTAGGGGGGAGGGGGTCGCGCATTTGTGACGATGTGTCCCGAGTGGAGGGAGGGGGTGTTTAAGAAGTGTGACGTCACATAAAAAAACGCGCTACTTTAAATAAAAATTCCACTTAAATATTTGATTGCTTACAATTTGTTTAATGTCGTTTTTCAATGGCTTCACTGACTTTCACACATGTTACGATATTAGAGTGCAGAGTATTAATGACAAAAAAATTGATTTGAAACAGGCTAATTTTCAATTAGCAAATACGGCTTTTAATGGGGGCGTGATAGCTTTGTGACATAATATTGGAAGGGGGGGGGACTAAGTTTTTTGTGAAGAAGTGTGACGATGGGGGAGGAGGGTTAAAAGTCGGGCAAAATCGCATGACGTCATTTATGGACGGCCCCTTAAAGCGAAAGTTAATGCACAGAAATACGTGACACTAAAACAGGGAATTGTTAATTTTTACTCTTGTCTTTAAAAAAATACATCGTGGACGAAAAGAAAAGATAACTTAAAATATTTGTATTGGTGGTAAAAATTGTGCGGGGGTTGAAACATTATTTTTTTTTCAAACGACATTTTTCTGCCCATCCATGTTAAATAAAATCTATCACTAAATAAAAGAATCCCGTCTGAAGGTCCAATGACGTCAGTCAGTCAACATACTGTCACAATTGGTTTTTTGGCTGGGTACATAGAGTCAAAGAAATAAAAAAGTTACATATTTGTTTTTTTACCGAAGTACGTAACTGTTATATGACGAAGTACGTATCTGTTATATGACGAAGCACGTATATGTTATATGACGAAGTACGCATCTGCTATATGACGAAGTACGGAGACACAGAAGTAAATCCGAACGGGTGTTGAATTTTTTAGCTCCAAGTATTTAAACAACACAACTTAAACATGCTTTACCATAACTTTAAACTTGCATTACCATAATTTTAAATAAGTATTACCATCACTTTAAATATATATTACCATCACTTTAAATATATATTACCTTCACTTTTAAATATGTATTACCATAACTTTAAATATGTATTACCATAATTTTAAATATGTATTACCATAATTTTAAATATGTATTACCATAACTTTAAATATGTATTACCATAACTTTAAATGTGTATTACCATAACTTTCAATATGTATTACCATAACTTTAAATGTGTCATGGCCGTACGCAGGGGGGGGGGTTCGTACGTTCGAACGAACCCCCCTTTTGCGAATGTGTGCCCTTTTTTTTTGTTGTAAAAAATAGATCTTGACATTAATGAGAGATTTGGGGATCCCAATACAGAATATGAGGGACCAGGGTTATCATGGCGCTGCATCTATGCTGGGCGCTGTCTCGGGAGTTCAAGCGCGTATTCTGCGAGAGGCCCCTTTGGTGGTATACACACACTGCAGCAATCACGCTTTAAACCTAGTGATCACGCATTCGTGCAGACTTCCCGATGTGCGTAACATGATTGACAAATTAAAAGAAACCTGCATGATTTTTTAACAAAGCCCAAAGCGCGAAGCCTTGTTGAAAAACGTCATACAAACAAGTCTTTGACAGTGCTAAACGGAAGGCACTTACAGATTTGTGCAAAGCAAGATGGACTGAGCGCCACGAAGCATACAAGCACTTCTATTAATCGTATGTTTACATTTTTCACACTCTCGAGATAATTTCACTGCCACGATGAAAACACAACGACCAATGATTTGATACAATTTTGACTACAAATGGTGATTGGGACACGGACAGTAAGTCTCGAGCAACGTGACTTCTTCATTCCTTGCATAACTTCACATTTATCGTGACGTTTGTTGTAACGTACAAACTATTATCTAGGCTTGAAGGAATAACATTCGAACGTCAGAAAGAAGCGATTGACATAATTCAGGCTATGTCACTTATCTAAAACGTCAAGCAAGAGTTTAGAGAGATTAGAACAAACGTAGATTCTTATTTTCAAAACACTTATGATCATATCATTATCATGGTACAGTCTTTAGGAGCTGAAGCTTCAATGCCCAGAATTGCTAAGCAGCAAATCTACCGAAGCAATGTGTGCGTAGAAACGCCAATGCAACATTATCTGCAGAACTTAATAAATCACATTCTGGAGCACATCATTGCTGAACTAGATATGCTGTTCCCTGGCTTAACCAGGACATCCTCACAAATTGTTAAGTCTTGTGCCAAGTGCTGTTAGAAATTGTATGTATGAAGATCTGAAAGGCGATGTGGATTTATATGAGCAGGATCTGCCTTCGCCATAAGTTCTGCCCGAAGAGTATACCGGGTGGAAGTTGAGGTTCAGCCAATGGGAAGAGTCAAAGCTACCATAAAAATTGCACGGAAGCTATAAAACATTGCAATGAATCGATGTATCAAAATATTTATTGCTTACTGAAAATCGCGTGTGTGATTCTTATTACTTCCTGCGTGTGTGAGCGAGGTTTCAGTGCACTCTGACGTTTGCGCTATTACATGATATGTTCACTGGTACAGGAAAGACTTACCGAGCTTGCATTGATGCATCACTACGCTTTCAATATCAACTAAAACAGTGTTTTACAGATATTTGTTAACATAAACCCAAGAAGGGTTTACATCGAAGATGTTATAAAATAAACCTCATAGCATTGTGGTCTTCCGCCTTGTCAGTTCTGAACCATATTGTATGTAATTCAAATTCTTTAACGTTTGCGCCTGCAGATTTCATTATTAGTAAGAAAAGAAATGAATGATCGAGTACTTGCATTTTGAAATAACATTCTATTTTGGAAGCTTTTATTTACATTGTTAATTATTTTTTTTGCATGAAAACCTACTTTTTTGGTCACTGTAAGCACTAATTTTTTTTTAATAATTTTTTTATATATTTTTTTTAAAACAGGCAAATAAGACGAGAAGTTTAATCAACGCTCACAATAATTCATAGGTACAGAATTATTGATTAAACATTCTCATCCAAATTTGAAGTCATAGCACCATATATTGTAGGTACAGTCAAACATCTCATGACGAGATTAATTCGTTCCAGAGTCTTTATTAGTCGTTAAGCGAAACACTCGTTATACGAAACAATTTTCCCCATACAAATCAATGTAAAATACGATAATCCGTTCCATGCTAAAAAAAAATTTCCATTCCTCAAAAAAAAATTAACATTTAATTCAAATAAACTTACTTATGAATTGTTAAAGAGTGAAACAACTAGAATACAATTTAGATTAGAAACAAAACACGTAAACAATAAAAACAACCCGTAAAAAACCAAGTTTTTTACTATAAATCCTTTACGTATGAGACGTAACTAAAAGAATGTTCATTATAACACGCAGCGCAAGACCATCCAAAAATACAAAATTGTAGTTGTGTCGTAAAACGTGTTTAATATAATGCGCACCGATCAGGAATAGGTTTATAAAAAGTGTTGTCAGTAAAATACGCACCTTATTGCGCGACAGAAAGATTGTTCAATATAATACGCACCGCGACGCTCTATCTCAAAAAATAGCATGATACATAGGAATAAATAAAATAATCTAAAAAATCAATAATTTAATTACGGTACATGCGATCAATCTGAAATTTTGATACATTGTTTTTATCATCGGTACGAAACTGCCTGCAAAATTTCAGCTCGCTATCTTGCGAGCAAGTGGGTTAAAAATCGATCAAAAGTTTTGGCGACAAGCAAGCAAGCAAGCAAGGTCGGCCGCAGACACCACGAGTTAATATAAAGGATTTAAAAATATGAATTTATGACCAATAATTATTGTTTTTAAAATAGAAAACTGTTAAAGACATTTGTTTTTGCGGACGCTCCAAAATTTGACGAAAATTTGATGCAACTGATGCAAACGTTTCGTAGACATTCTTGACACTCCATTTGAAGCATTCATCTCCTTAATCGTTCTTGAGAATAGTGCAGATCGCTGATGTTGGCCAATTGTAGTTGCGCGCTAGATTCCCAACCTTGTTCTCGCTTTTCAATGTTTTTGCATTGTGGTATAGTATATGCCTTTTTTTCCAGTCTTATGATTGTCTTCATGTGTTTTTTTCGAAGATAAGTTATCAGTTTATTAAACTTTGCACATAAAAAATTACAAATACTGTCTTAATACAATTTTTTTTAATCGGTTGAGCACACACGAAAACAATACGCTAACAGACCGAGTGCTTAACACAGAATAATACATCAAGGCTGAAGTGCCGGCTCACTAATGAATTTCCAGGAAAAAGAGATTTTCCTTTTCTGTGTCACTCGTGCGAATCTTCGCTCGTTAAGTGTGCAAATTTTTCCATAAAAATGTTGCTCGTTATGCGAAAATTTCGTTATGAGAGATGCTCGTTATGAGAGGTTTGCCTTATCTTAACATGAAATGCCTTCGCGACAAGTTTGCGAACCCCCCTTAAAAAAGTCCGGGTACGGCCTTGTGTGTATTACCATCACTTTAAATATATATTACCATCACTTTAAATTTGTATTACCATAGCTTTAAATGTGTATTACCATAACTTTAAATGTGTATTACCATAACTTTAAATGTGTATTACCATAACTTTAAATGTGTATTGCCATAACTTTTAATGTGATTACCATAAATTTAAATATGTATTACCATAACTTTAAATATGTATTACCATCACTTTCAATATGTACTACCATCACTTTAAATATGTATTGCCATAACTTTAAGTATGTATTACCATCACTTTAAATATGTATTACCGTAACTTTACATATGTATTACCATAACTTTAAATATGTATTACCATAGCTTTAAATGTGTATTATTTAAACTTTAAACATGTCTTAGCAGAAGAGTCGTGTAATAAAGGTGACAGAGATTTTGAATATGCGTCAGTACAATTAATTGCATTGATGTAGTTGTGCTAAATGTAATCATGTGTGGTGGTGTCCGACCATGTCAGGGTGTCAGAACTTGTGAGGGTATCACATCATGTGAGGGTGTCAGAACTTGTGAGGTTGTCAGAACTTGTGAGGGTGTTGGAAAATTGAGGGTGTCAGAACTTGTGAGGGTGTCAGAATGTGTGAGGGTGTCAGAACTTGTGTGGATGTCAATTCTTGAGATAGTGTCAGAACTTGTGAGGGTGTTGGAAAATTGAGGGTGTCAGAACGTGTGAGGGTGTCAGAACTTGTGAGGCTGTCACACCATGTGAGGGTGTCAGAACTTTTTAGGGTGTCAGAACTTGTGAGGGTGTTGGAAAATTGAGGGTGTCAGAACTTGTGAGGGTGTCAGAACTTGTGAGGCTGTCACACCATGTGAGGGTGTCAGAAATTTTTAGGGCTTCAGAACATGTAAGGGTGTCAGAACTTTTGAGGGTGTTAGAAATAGGTGGGGTGTCAGAAATAGGGAGGGTGTCAGAACTTGTGACGGAATGAGAACTTGTGCGGGTGTTAGAACTTTTGAGGGTGTTTAGAACGTGTGAGGGTGTCAGAATGTGTGAGGGTGTCAGAACTTGTGTGGATGTCAATTCTTGAGATAGTGTCAGAACTTGTGAGGGTGTTGGAAAATTGAGGGTGTCAGAACGTGTGAGGGTGTCAAAACTTGTGAGGCTGTCACACCATGTGAGGGTGTCAGAACTTTTTAGGGCTTCAGAACATGTAAGGGTGTCAGAACTTTTGAGGGTGTTAGAAATAGGTGGGGTGTCAGAAATAGGGAGGGTGTCAGAACTTGTGTGGATGTCAATTCTTGTGAGGGTGTCAGAAATAGTGAGAGTGTTAGAATTTGTGAGGGAGTCAGAACTTGTTAGAGTGTCAGAATTTGTGAGGGAATCAGAACTTGTGAGGGAGTCAGAACTTGTAAGGGAGTCAGAACTTGTAAGGGAGTCAGAACTTGTAAGGGAGTCAGAACTTGTAAGTGAGTCAGAACTTGTAACGGAGTCAGAACTTGTAACGGAGTCAGAACTTGTAAGGGAGTCAGAACTTGTGAGGGTGTCAGAACTTTCGAGAGTGTCAGAATTTGTGAGGGAGTCAGAATTTGTGAGGGAGTCAGAACTTGTGAGGGTGTTGGAAATAGGGAGGGTTCAGAACTTGTGAGGCTGTCACACCATGTGAGGGTAACATAACTTTTGAGGGTTTCAGAACCTGTAAGGGTGTCAGAAAGTTTGAGGGTGTTAGAAATAGGGAGGGTGTCAGAAACCGGAGGGTATCAGAACTTGTGAAGGTGTCAGAAATAGTTAGGGTGTCAGAACTTGTGAGGGTGTCAGAACTTGTGTGGGTGTCAGAACTTGTGAGGGTGTCAGAACTTGTTAGGGTGTCAGAACGTGTGAGGGTGCCAGAGATTTATGGCAACCTTTTTGAGAGTGCCAGTTCTGTTTTCCGCCTCTATGACGTCATAAACCCATGTGAATGTGTTTATCCAGTCAGAGTGTCACCCCATGATGGAGTCACCATATTTGCTCCCCTTCCCAGCAATTCCGCGACGTCACTTATTGATTCTTCAATTAATTTTTTTCATAATAAAAACTTACCTTAGAAGTAAAATCCTTTATCCAGATTCCGATTAAATAATTTGAAAAGTTTCCTGTCTGCACTACTCTCCGTGAAGAATGTTTACATGAAGCTCCCACAACCCTCTTGGAACTCTTCAGCGTCGATGTCTCAAACAAACGAGCTCACGCAGATCGTATTTTTAACGTATTCTCTAACAATGCACTCAACTAACAAAACAAACGGGTTGAAAGACGCTCATCCACAATCCACACATTTAATTCACAGTACCCGAACGATTGCTCAGAGCTAAAACATAAAAATTAATATCTCACCGTGAACATTGACAAGCGTTGAAGATAATTTGTTCATTGAATGATGTGAACATTCATTCCATTTAATAAACACCTTTCATTTAACGCCCTTTAAAATAGTTGAATAACTGTCTGTCAGTCGTTCACTAACTTTTTGCCTGTAAACTCCACATAAAGGAGACGCAGCGATGGGTATTTTCTAGTATTGATCGGCTCTACATACCACGCTATTTCTACAACTTCTTTATATCCTTGCATTGGGCAAGAAGGAAAATTAGTGATTGGTTTCAGCACAGTTGTTAAGCCTGATTTCTAAACCCCAATTGTAAACGCTCTATACAACTGCAACTACTTCTACTCACTCACGACGTGTTTTGTGACGATGCTAACACTATATTTTTGGAAATAAATCACATATAAACATACCATACAGAGTGTTGGTTTTCTGAAAGCATAAAAAGTTTCAATTACTTCACATCATTTCCGAGATTCGAAACTTACGAGAAAACTTATTCCACTCTCAAGATACGGGGGAAAATAAAAACGTCACAGCACTGTCCCCGTGTCACATGATGGGGGAAAAGTTGTATTTTCCCGTTGTTGTGTCCCGATGAGGACCACTGAGCGCCAGTATCACAGCCTAATGCCCGCCTGTAGTAAACCAATCATTGACTGGGCTGGTGATGGTGGTGCGTTGTGGTCGGAGCAGGACCCGTTGGCATTGATCGTCCACTGTGCCACTGTGTCTTCGTGCGCCACTGTGTCTACGTGCGCCACATGGCCTGGGCAGTGGAGAGAAAAAAAGAAAGAAAGGCCGCGGTGAATTGAATGGGTTCTGATCGTTGGGGTCTACTCATGTCTCTGTCAAATAGTTGTTTTCTTCCTTTAATTTCCTAAGTTTTACGATAGTCCAACCAAGTTAAAACCCAGTTAAATAATTACTTCGCATTAAAAAAAATTAAATTAAATGACCGATTTGTTTTTTAATATATTTTTTTTTCATTTTAACATTTGTTTTGTTAAGAATTGCTCACCCTGATCTACTTTCTGCTATGCTTAAGGCGCGGACAGTAGTTCTGTGTGTGTGGGGGAGGGGTGCTGAATAAAGCGAGGCCTCTTGTTGCTCGGAGACCGTTGGGAAACACATGGTAAAACACTAAATAAACGTAACACGTGACCTTGAACGAGATTAATGCTACTGATTTTATTTTTTTTACGTTTCTAATTTCTTGGATTTTACATACCGTCTGAAATAGTGAGATCACCAATTCTAAGCAAGATTGAAAGCCGTGAACAAGTGGAAAGAGTATGCTTTAATCACGTGATCATAATAAAAGATGGTTAAATATCAACACTAGCATAATGAATAAAAGCTTCTTTTTATTCGATTATCATCTTATCTAAGATAATGGTCAGGTTTTCTGAGATAGTGAACTGCCAGGTTATCTGAGATAGCGAACTGTCATGTTATCTGAGATAGTGAACTGTCAGGTTATCTGAGATATTAAACTGTCATGTTATCTGAGATATTAAACTGTCATGTTATCTGAGATAGTTAACTGTCATGTTATCTGAGATATTAAACTGTCATGTTATCTGAGATATTAAACTGTCAGGTTATCTGAGATAGTGAACTGTCATGTTATCTGAGATAGTGAACCGTCATGTTATCTGAGATAGTGAACTGTCAGTTCATCTGAGATAGTGAACTGTCAGTTCATCTGAAGATAGGGAACTGTCATGTTATCTGAGATAGTGTACTGTCATGTTATCTGAGATAGGGAACTGTCATGTTATCTGAGATAGTGAACTGTCATGTTATCTGAGATAGTGAACTGTCATGTTATCTGAGATAGTGAACTGTCATGTTATCTGAGATAGTGAACTGTCATGTTATCTGAGATAGTGAACTGTCATGTTATCTGAGATAGTGAACTGTCATGTTATCTGAGATAGTGAACTATCAGGTTATCTGAGATAGTGAACTGTCATGTTATCTGAGATAGTGAACTGTCAGGTTATCTGAGATAGTGAACTGTCAAGTTATCTGAGATAGTGAACTGTCAAGTTATCTGAGATAGTGAACTGTCATGTTATATGAGATAGTGAGCTGTCAGGCTATTTGAGAAATATCATTATCCGTTTATATAGGGCACATATTAACGTTTCTAAAATAGTTCAGCAGTTAGCCCTTTGGCCGACTAGCTGAACGGGCTAAAGCCAGGTGCCCCCGATGATTTAGGGGCCCCTTAATTTAGTATAGTTTTAAAGGTGGACAAATGTTTGTTGCATAAATTCCTGAAAATATCATAAATTAAATAAATTAATAAAATCTAATCGCTATTCGGACCCGATAGTCTTAGTAATAGAAAAAACATGATTTTATAGGCTCAATAAGAGAAAATATTAAAGAACATTGTTTATATTTTTTAAATATACATTTCGTCAAGCTCTCATGGTCGTGTGGAAGTGTGTTGGCTTGCGGTGCAAGCGGTGACGCGATCAATCCCGGCGTGGAAATACTTTTTTTTTCCATTTGTTTTTTTTTAAATTGTCTTTTTACATTCAATTTTAGAATACAGGCAAACAGTTATTTCTTCGTGTTCGGTTTTTTCATGGATAATCTTTTTGGCTGGGAAGCCCGGATCCGTTGTACAGACAAAGTATGAGTAAGGAACCAATGGACTATTTAGTTACAAGTTACACAGTCTTATATGAGCTCCTATCTGCTAGGGATGCTGGCTGGATAGGGACCCAGTTTGAATTGCAGCCCCGTGCAGTCTATAACGGCCCCTGAGTTAGCTTACGTATGATTGTGAACCTATTAAATTACTTGAATCAGTGCACCAATTAGTCTCATTAAAATTTAAAAAAAAACAAACATTGTTTTATTTTCACAGTTTTCATAAAGTTTTCTCCAACAATGTGGAACATGATTTCACAATAATCAATTTACAGCTAAAGAAATTTAATAATAGATATGACTGGAATTCTTGTATAACAATTGCTGAAGAGTGTAGATTCGTTTGTAGAAAATTACCCTTACAACCTGTAACTAAATGAACGGTGGTGTAATAAGGAACTAAACTAGATGTATTGACGTTTACGATCCACTCAGGATCGGAGCCCTTGTTTTAGAGTAATCGATTACCCTTAGGTCGATACATTGACAAGTTCAACTTGCCCAGCTAAGAAAAAGAAAGAAACCGTTCTTATTGACGATCCAATTAATCAATACGATACACAAGACCCGGAGCTTGCGCTACCGGGTCTGCGCACCAAATGCAACGCCCTGCGCTCTTTCTACGTGGCCACCATCAAAGCTGTCGACATGTGGCGGTTATTTCAATTAATAGATACAAATGAGGTCATGCTGCGCGGATGATATCGGTTCCAGTCTCACATGCCTCCTCTAATCAGTGATAGCCCATCTGGTGTTGTTAGTGCATGGCTCGTTGGATTTTTAATTTGTTATTGTTCTTCTGATATCTAACCCACTCGCTCTGTCGGCGAAAACTCAATTGCGAGATTGCGGGCCGTACAATATAAACATTCTGGTCCAACATTACCATAGTTTCCTTAAAACGTTTCCTTTTTACTGTATCTCTAATAGCTCAATCTGAAAATTTACAGGTGAATGGTCCACGTCTATGTCAGATAAGTTACGAAACAGCTAGACATTGCTTTTCTGTGCTTCAAAGTTACTATAGCGCCATGTGATCTCCACTCAAAGTAAGATAAGTTGTTAATTGTGTAATTATAATTTAATTTTAGTTTATTTGCAAACTGTGCGTTGGGAATCACTATAACGTTAACTTGGTTAAACATTTCCTTTGTGTTAATTATGGACTTCGGTTGGAAATTTATTTCAAAGGGATATTAAAAACATTTAGTTAAAAAATCTCTCCTTGGCTGGATAAGTGTACGTTGATCAAGGTCTTCCGGGCCTAAATAATTGTACACCGGCCCTGATATGGCCCTCGGGCCTTGCGTTTGACACGTGTGATATCAGACTCCTTTGGTTCTACTACCGGGGCTAGGTGTTTGTACCTTATGGTTAGAATTCCAAGAACAAACATTTTTTACATCTTCAAACTTTGGTTGTCGGAGCTTTGAGTCAATCCAAATAACAGTTATGTGCATGTCTTCGTATTGACTTCTTTGGCGTTGAAAATATAATAGTTTATGTTGTCATGTTTTCAGTCTGTTTCCGTCAATAGATTTATATAGTAGAGTGTGACAGATTGAATGACAGGTTTCAGCGACGCCTTACGACGTTTGAAACCTACAAAAAATTAAAACAATTTTTTAAAGTTTATAATAAAATTAATTATTGTAAAGTAATATTCGGCGTAGGGACTATTTGACCTTCAACTTGTAAATTGTTTTGGCAAACCAGCTGGATAAAACATAGGATGAATCGACTAAGGTAGAAAGGAATTTTCCTGAAATATGAGAATTTCGAAAAGTATTTGTTACTAGATACGACCCGCGACAGGCTTGCTCACATATATTGTGCAAAGAACGGGGGAAAGACCGTATACAAACAGCAGCACGAAGATATGAAAACAACGCGAATGAATGCCGACGCATTGTTGGTCTCGAGATATGCGCTCTGCGGTTGTTGTTACTTGCCCCCCACCCTGCACCAACCTCGCTTGCCAAATACAATATGTGATTGTTTGACCCTAACGAGGGTCATTCGTCATGCTTCTTAGCACACGTCTTGTTCTTGTCCTAATTTCTGGTGAATTATCTATATAGATTATAGATGTTGACCGGGATTGTAAACTCTAGGAGAGGTATGAGTACGTTCTCGGAAGTAGATACTGGCGGGAAGTATTTCGGACATCGCGACAATTTCTGCCTCGCCATCATATACTCCTAAAGTATTCATGTACTGAGCGTATTGTTGAGGAGAGTCTATTACTACGTTTCCGCCACTGAGAACAACGGAGAGCGCGTCGCCGAAGTTATCCCAATGTTGAGAAACAAAGTTACAGCCGTGTTGCGAAGTTGGAGAGCAAAAGTTTCGCCAATGATCTTTTTCCAGAAATATGCGACCTATAGACAAAAAACAAACAGTTACCTGGTGCAGGAATTGGTATATTGAATGGAGTGTTGTTTCCATGAAATACATTGGAAGCGGTAGACATGTTCGCAAAAAAGGGGGAAAACGGGCACAAATAGCAGCACCAAGAAATCAGAACCGATAGAAACAAACTGTTACCTGATGCAGGAATTGGTATAGACAGTGAACGAAGCGTTTTTCCGTGAAATACATGGAAAGCGGTGGTCATGTTCTCAAAGAAAGGGGGAAAAGAACGGGCACAAACATAAACATTTTAAAAAAAATAAAACAAATCCCGTAAAAACAAAGTTTTGGACTAGAAATCCCTTATATATGAGACATAACTAACAGTATTGATTATGTTCAAACGCGACAAACATTTACAGACTGAATCGGTCTTAACTCCCCTTTGCTTTTAACTCGGTTTGGGGGGGGGGAGGGGGAAAGGTTTTGTCACCTTTCGCTGGACCGACCTCATCGTGACACGTAAAATGTAAACAAAAGCACGCCAGTACACCTGGTTAAAACACGAGATGTGTTCACCGAGTGCTGGCGTGAAGTCAAGTGACCCTTAAAATGTAAACAATAGCGACCGCTACATATAGTTTATATACATAAACTAAAAATGCATGAATTTGATAACTGTACGTTCGATCGATCTGAAATTTTGGTACGATGCATTGTTAGGTGACACAGATCCATGTGCCAAATTTCAGCTCGATGGCTTTACGGAAAGTGGGTCATTTTTTACTGTTGTTTTTCCGCCCGCCCAAGACAGAGAGAGATGACGACAGAGACGGCGGTGAAGTTAATATAAGGGATTTAATAATGTTTCAGCTGTGGCTTGAAGCCTGGACCTTCCACGTATTAGGCGAATGTAATAACCACTGCACTACGATATGCGTGTTATTCTGTGAAGGCACAACCATAGTGAACACAAGAAGCATTGTTGGTCTCGAGATATGCCACTTGCCAACACCACTTTCGCTTGCCAATGATAAACTGGGATTTGTTGACCCCAGCGAGGGTCATTCGTCATGCTTATTTGCACACGGCTTGATCTTGTTCTGTTGAATTATATACATATATATATTTAAATTAAACATCTCGTCCGCGCGGAGAAATATTTCATTCATTTCACCGAAGCCAATCTCGGTATGAGGTCGTTCGTAATGCGAGTACCAAGAGTTCCCTTTACACGCACACATCTCTTCCCTTCACTCCTATAACTCATAATATCACGCCTTGTTCTTTAAGATTCTCCCTCATAGTAATATCAGCTTACTCTGAATCCCACATCTGACGACAGTGATTCTCACACCCTCTACAATGCCCATTTATATACCGGCATGCAGTGACCCCTTAATCAATGAGACCCTTAAATGTGAGAGACACCTACTTTTTACCCCGGCATGCAGTAGCGCGACATACTGTTCCTTTCCAGGCAAACACTGGCACGTCATGCGACAGAACTTTTGATATACAGACATGCAGTTTGCCTATATATAACCGACTAACGAATTCCTAGCTAAGCCATGAGAGATAGACCGCACCGACACACACTATTCACTACACAGCCGTGCAGTGGCAACAACACCACAGCTATCATCAATTAATGTTGCACGCACAATGGATGTTCACAACAATGAATATAAAAATAAGTGCGCCCAATGCTCAACCCACAATGCCTCTGGGGATTGGGTCATTTTTATCCTTCGTTTGGAAATGAGATTAATAACAGGACTGTAGAAGATCAATAGTGGGACCGATACAAAGGCGCTGAGTTGCGTCATGTCGGTGTTCGAATTGTATCAGTTACTGTGACGCTTGTCTGTCACAAAGCAGCACCATCTTTTATAATCTTGTCTCTTCGAAATTTTAACTTTTATTTCTGGTAGTCTAACTTCCTAACTAAGCTTTCTCGAAGTATCTCTCATATTACATTTCAACTTTCATAAACACCATGTTTCAGTTTGTTCATCTCTCGTACACTCCATATTTCAGTTTGTCCAACTCGCACACACTCCATTGTTAAGTTTTTCCAACTCTCGTACACTCCATGTTTCAGTGTGTCCTACTCTCGTACACTCCATGTTTCAGTGTGTCCTACTCTCGTACACTCCATGTTTCAGTGTGTCCTACTCTCGTACACTCCATGTTTCAGTGTGTCCAAATCTCGTACACTCCATGTTTCAGTGTGTCCAACTCTCGTACACTCCATGTTTCAGTGTGTCCTACTCTCGTACACTCCATGTTTCAGTGTGTCCTACTCTCGTACACTCCATGTTTTCAGTGTGTCCTACTCTCGTACACTCCATGTTTCAGTGTGTCCTACTCTCGTACACTCCATGTTTCAGTGTGTCCTACTCTCGTACACTCCATGTTTCAGTGTGTCCTACTCTCGTACACTCCATGTTTCAGTGTGTCCTACTCTCGTACACTCCATGTTTCAGTGTGTCCTACTCTCGTACACTCCATGTTTCAGTGTGTCCTACTCTCGTACACTCCATGTTTCAGTGTGTCCTACTCTCGTACACTCCATGTTTCAGTGTGTCCTACTCTCGTACACTCCATGTTTCAGTGTGTCCTACTCTCGTACACTCCATGTTTCCAGTTTGTTCAACTCTCGTACACTCCATGTTTCAGTGTGTCCTACTCTCGTACACTCCATGTTTCAGTGTGTCCTACTCTCGTACACTCCATGTTTCAGTGTGTCCTACTCTCGTACACTCCATGTTTCAGTGTGTCCTACTCTCGTACACTCCATGTTTCAGTGTGTCCTACTCTCGTACACTCCATGTTTCAGTGTGTCCTACTCTCGTACACTCCATGTTTCAGTGTGTCCTACTCTCGTACACTCCATGTTTCAGTGTGTCCTACTCTCGTACACTCCATGTTTCAGTGTGTCCTACTCTCGTACACTCCATGTTTCAGTGTGTCCTACTCTCGTACACTCCATGTTTCAGTGTGTCCTACTCTCGTACACTCCATGTTTCAGTGTGTCCTACTCTCGTACACTCCATTTTTCAGTGTGTCCTACTCTCGTACACTCCATGTTTCAGTGTGTCCTACTCTCGTACACTCCATGTTTCAGTGTGTCCTACTCTCGTACACTCCATGTTTCAGTGTGTCCTACTCTCGTACACTCCATGTTTCAGTGTGTCCTACTCTCGTACACTCCATGTTTCAGTGTGTCCTACTCTCGTACACTCCATGTTTCAGTGTGTCCTACTCTCGTAAACTCCATGTTTCAGTGTGTCCTACTCTCGTACACTCCATGTTTCAGTGTGTCCTACTCTCGTACACTCCATGTTTCAGTGTGTCTTACTCTCGTACACTCCATGTTTCAGTGTGTCCTACTCTCGTACACTCCATGTTTCAGTGTGTCCTACTCTCGTACACTCCATGTTTCAGTGTGTCCTACTCTCATACACTCCATGTTTCAGTGTGTCCTACTCTCGTACACTCCATGTTTCAGTGTGTCCTACTCTCGTACACTCCATTTTTCAGTGTGTCCTACTCTTGTACACTCCATGTTTCAGTTTGTCCTACTCTTGTACACTCCATTTTTCAGTGTGTCCTACTCTCGTACACTCCATGTTTCAGTGTGTCCTACTCTCGTACACTCCATGTTTCAGTGTGTCCTACTCTAGTACACTCCATGTTTCTGTGTGTCCTACTCTCGTACACTCCATGTTTCAGTTTGTTCAACTCTCGTACACTCCATGTTTCAGTTTGTTCAACTTTCATAAACTCCATGTTTCAGTTTGTTCATCTCTCGTACACTCCATGTTTCAGTTTGTTCAACTCTCGTACACTCCATGTTTCAGTGTGTCCTACTCTCGTACACTCCATGTTTCAGTGTGTCCTACTCTCGTACACTCCATGTTTCAGTGTGTCCTACTCTCGTACACTCCATGTTTCAGTTTGTTCAACTCTCGTACACTCCATGTTTCAGTTTGTTCAACTTTCATAAACTCCATGTTTCAGTTTGTTCATCTCTCGTACACTCCATGTTTCAGTTTGTTCAACTCTCGTACACTCCATGTTTCAGTTTGTTCAACTCTCGTACACTCCATGTTTCAGTGTGTCCTACTCTAGTACACTCCATGTTTCAGTTTGTTCAACTCTCGTACACTCCATGTTTCAGTGTGTCCTACTCTAGTACACTCCATGTTTCAGTTTGTTCAACTCTCGTACACTCCATGTTTCAGTTTGTTCAACTCTCGTACACTCCATGTTTCAGTTTGTTCATCTCTCGTACAATCCATGTTTCAGTTTGTTCAACTCTCGTACACTCCATGTTTCAGTTTGTTCAACTCTCGTACACTCCATGTTTCAGTGTGTCCTACTCTAGTACACTCCATGTTTCAGTTTGTTCAACTCTCGTACACTCCATGTTTCAGTTTGTTCAACTCTCGTACACTCCATGTTTCAGTGTGTCCTACTCTCGTACACTCCATGTTTCAGTTTGTTCAACTCTCGTACACTCCATGTTTCAGTTTGTTCAACTCTCGTACACTCCATGTTTCAGTTTGTTCATCTCTCGTACAATCCATGTTTCAGTTTGTTCAACTCTCGTACACTCCATGTTTTCAGTTTGTTCAACTCTCGTACACTCCATGTTTCAGTGTGTCCTACTCTAGTTTTATTTGGTCTTGTAACTTTTGTGTGCCCCTTTCAGATTTTCTATCTAGCAATTTCTTCCTTGTCATTCAGATTTTGTATTTGTGTAGAAATTAACCTTTGCTTAACCTAAGCTACCAAACTTTGGCGTGTATTTCAACCTAACAAATTGACTTTACATAACATTCAAGCAAGCGAAGAACTTTTTTTCTTTTCTGGTATTAAAAAGTGTGTAAATAATTTTGAAGAAAAACAAAATCTGTGATTAGGCCTGTCAACGGGTACCCGGGACCCGGGTACCCGTTGCCGTGTGATTACCCGGGTAGTAAAATTCCGCCCGGGTACCCGTGAAAATGTGGCTTCTATGTCTATATTAACCGTAGGCCAAACTTCGGCTCCCATGCGGCTTTTTGTGTTTACATTGTGGCTTGCGAAACAATTTATCAAATGAAAATTTTTGTTTCAAATATATGCTGTGAAGTACATCTAAGGAGAAATATCTGTCAACGGGAAATAAAATACGGTCCCAACAAATACAATGTATTTTGATATATCTTTTTTTCTCTCAACGTGAAACAGAAATCGCACAACACACAAAAAAATGGTTCTTTAAAAGAATCGTATAAAGAAAACAAAAGTCCTCTGCCAAAAAAAAAGGATGGACTGCTTAGAGATGAAAGACGCTGTGTTTGTTAATAAAAAAAACACCCTTGCTTTGACTAACTTTGCTTTGAAATACGCCGATTGATACTAGCTAATGTGTTTATCTACCCCTCTCCTCCCTTCACTCCTATAACCCACACCCCTTCACTTCTTGTGTTCATTAACACGTGGTGACCTAGAAAAACTGATGCTAATAATGCGTACAAGGTCGTCAGTATTTAAATTTAATAAACTAAATAGTTACTAACAGTGTAAGATGGGGTAAGACGTCGGCTGTGAGGATGGACTGCACAGAGATGAAAGATGCCGTGTTTGTTTTTTGTTCATTCAAACACCCTTGCTTTGAAACTAACTTTGCTTTGAAATAGCCGACAGTGGGTCACCGATTGATACTATCTATCTAATGCCGTTTTTTCTACTCCCCCCCCTCTCCTCTCTTCCCTCCTATAACCCAGTGCTTCTCAAAAATTTTTGTATTGCGGACCGGCAGGAATTTTTTCCATTGCATCAGGAACCGGTGCACTATTTTCCCTGTACTTACATGGTAGCGAAATGTATTATATTTCCTTTTATTTTATTTCCTTTTATTTCTTTCATTTATTTGCTTATTGTCAAAAATGACAAATTCTATAGGGTTAGTATTATTGATAGCAATTGGAGGATTATAATTATATTTTTCTCTCCTTTCTTGATAACTTCCGCGGACCCCCACTTTGAGAAGCACTGCTATAACCCTCAGCCCTTGCATTCGCGTGTGTTTCTTGCGTTCATTAACACGTGTTTGCCTAGCCCAAAAATTGATATTAATAATACACCCAAAGTTAACAAGATGGGTTAGACGTCGTGTGGAATCAGGCCAATCAAGTTGACAGCGACACGGCAAAATGCAACCATTGTAATTAAATTGTGTCTGTGAAGGGTGGCAACCCAACGCGATAAAACGCCATGTGAACGCTATTCATAAATTGATATTTATAAACAAACCGCCGATCCACCCAATGTCAGCAATTTTTTGGTGTCAACAAAAGCAGTACCACTGACCAAAGCACGATCACTTGAGATTTACCGCAGTATTGCGTCCTTCATCGCCATTAGCATCGACTACCGACGCCAAGTGGATATTAACATTCAAGGTATGACACTGAACGTTACGTCATTGCCGTTGACATTTTGTTTGCATGTTCAGTTTACAGTCATTTATGAGTATGACGAATGCATTTACAGCAGGAATTGAATAAAAGTTTTTAGTGCATTATAGTTAATTGTAGTGCATTAGTAATAGTATGTTACTGGAAGCAAGCCGTTGGCTACTACTACTGTGTGAAATGAGGTGCATGGATGGTGGCTAGGTTGCATTGTATAGCGATCATGACGGGGAAAATTATGCGACGTTTAAGTTTAGAACGGGTAACCCGGGTACCCGTTCGATATTTTCACGCGTACCCGGGCAGCTTTTTTCAACAAATTTGACAGCCCTATCTGTGATATCATACAGCTTTTATATAGACAAACTACACATTTTTTAAATTTGTAATAGATTAAGTAGATTTATTCTTTCACTTATTTGAAACCTTTGATTTAATAATATAAAACAAGAAATAAAAACTCGAATGAGTACTTAAAAGCAAATTCCAACACGTAATTTCCGATTTTTATCGAGGGAAATCATTCTAGATAACAATAAAAGTCGGTTCAAATGAGTAATTCTGAAAGTAAAAACAATATGACGTCATATCCCCTCACGCTACATCACACCAAGAATGGTGTCAATATAATGTGCACCACGCAAAAATGTAACATTAGCATTCACGAAGCAGGAAACCCCAATTAACTATCATTCTAGATTAAATTAAACATAGAAATCAATTATTCTGAAACTAAACAAAACAATTAATTTCAAAAATTGCTTCTGAAATTACGGGAGTTGAAAGAAACGAGATGTGTGAAAAATTCCTTCTCCAACATTTTGATAAATATTATTAGCTATTGTTTGACGTTTGTTTCAGCCCGATAGATGTTATGTTTGGCGAGAAAATTGACAAAATACTGATATTTTTTCGGGTTTTTTTTATTTTCCAGGAAATCCAGTAAACCTTTTCGGTATTTTTTTGGCTGTTGCACATCCTTGGGACCTCCTTAGCATATTTGCAATCTGGTAGGTTTCAGGAAGAGTTGCATGTGCAATCGTTACAGACATTTCGAATCTATAAATGCAATTTTTCCAAGGGAAATTGCGTTAAAAAAAGTTCGTAGACTTTAGCGTCTGGTGAAATATTATTTACTATAAAAACCTGATGTAAATACCACGTAATGCTTGGATGTAGAGAATCACTATTGATGTCATTTTAATTGTTATGAATTATTGCGTCTTTTCATCTCAAAATGTCTTCTTTCATGATTAAGGGAAATCCAGTTATCATAACTGCTACACCAACCCCCTTCCCCAATGTAACACAATTGATAATTCTGCTTTAACTTGCTCTCCCGTGCACAAAATCTACTACTTTTTAACCAGAGTTCAGACATTTAATAAATAGAAGTAAAAAAAAGATTTTTAAAAAACCACGTTTTTATAAGCGGACTAAAAAGAAGAAAATAATTTAAAACTTATTAGTTCAAGTACTTCGATTTAATATGACTAAAAACGTGGGGCGGGCGCTTATGAGGTTTAACATATGCGGTTCACTCATTCTCTCACTTATAGATCTCTCTTTTGCCTTCTACATTAGAAATCTTTAATTTTTATACCAAACACCCACCCCACGTTTTTAGTCATATTAAATCGAAGTACTTGAACTAATAAGTTTTAAATTATTTTCTTCTTTTTAGTCCGCTTATAAAAACGTGGTTTTTTAAAAATCTTTTTTTTACTTCTATTTATTTTATTCTTTTTAGTCCACTTCTAACAAACTGGTTTTTAAAGATATTTTTTTACCTCTATTTATTTTACCAAACACCTCACAAGCGCCCGCCCAACGTTTTAAAAACATTGTGATGTGGTCACGGGGCGAACTCACAGATGTCAACAAAAGCCGACGGTACAGATGCTTTTATATAGACTATAGATAAACTTAAAAGTTCAATAATTTAATAACAGTACATTTGATCAATCTGAAATTTTGATACAATGCATTGTCATCCAAGATCTATCTGTGGTAAAATTTTCAGATCTCTAGGACCATCAGAAGTGGTTCAATTTTACGTTGGCAGATTTGAAAAAATCTTGGACAATGCCTCACCAACGAAAGCGAGCTAATAAAAACGTAGTAATAAAACAAACCCGTAAAAATAAAGTTTTTGACTATAAATCCCTTATATATGAGACATAACTAACAGTATTGATTATTTTCAAACATTTACAGACTGAATCTGTCTTAACTCAACTTTGCATCATAACCCTAGGGGGGGGGGTGGGTGGGGGGGAGAGGGGAAAAGTCTGGTCACCGATTCGCTTGACCGAGCTCAGAGTGACACGTAAAATGTAAACAAAAGCGCCCCGTCGCTTCGTTGGGTCGCCTCAATGCGTCAGCTCAAAATTTCACGTGGGAAAAAAACAATAACAAACCGTGAATTTAAATTACATACCTCATATAAGGATAAACTAAAAATGCATTAATTTAATTACGGTACGTTCGATCGATCTGAAATTTTGATACAATGCATTGTTAGGTCAGACGGGTCAGTGTGCCAAATTTCAGCTCGATCGAATTACGGGAAGTGGGTCATTTTCGACTTTTGTTTTTCCGCCCGCCCATGAGATGATGAGATGATGAGAGAGATGATGAGATGACGACAGAGACGGCCGCGAAGTTAATATAAGGGATTTAAAAATAAATCTCAATGCGTGACAGCCAATCAGGCACAAATAGCATGTAGAAACATGTGGGGATGGGGAAGTTGCGGTGGCGTTGCGAGAGGGGGGCAAGAGCGGCACTTCGTTAGGGGCGGCGAATTCCTTGTCGATTTATGAATTATTTTTAACGTGAACATTTTTTATCAAAATAAAAAATAACTATTGCAAAATTGATTTTAAAAAATAAAAGATAAGGAAGTATCCTAAAATATGTAAACTTTTCTACTGCCGAAACTTCAAATTCCATGTTGGGTATAAGTTATTATGATATGTATGCTACTGTTCCCGAAAGATAACGAACATCTTCTACACAGAGCACATCACAAACGAAGCGGTCGGCAACAAAATAACTGCTGTCATCGGCCCCTGCGAGGACCTTCTCACCTCAATCAAGAAGAGGAAACTATGATGGTATGGGCACGGATATATGCCCAGTCATTACAGAAGAATTGTCATAACATTGTGACCGACAGTCGGATAGTGGTATGCTATTAGATTCAAGTTTTTCTACGATAACTCTTTCAATCAGGTTTGCTACGTACTTTGGAATATATCTGTACAAAACCTAAAAATGATTCTTTGATGGTTACTTTTTTAGTTTGAAAATCCACATTCAAAAATCTGATGACTTGAGAAAACTGTTCCCGGTGTCCTAGATCGAATGTTGAGTCAAGTAAGATACCGTAGTACTTGTTTTTTTCTGATTTCACTCAACAGCTGATTCCTTACAGTCGATGTAAGTAGGTGGATAAATTCATTTTGGATTTCCGGTGATAAATAAGATACTGAGCCGGAATTATCTCGGGCATGTTGTAGGTGTTTTTCTAGCAGTGTATCATATTGAGCAACACGTTTGATTACAGAGAGACAGCAAAGAGAGGCGGTGTCTGCTGTTTCATATGAAAGGAATCCAACTTGCTTTGACATACCGACGGAAGCCCGTGAGAGGAGAGACCTTCCCTCCTCTCCTCCACTTTACTCCCTCCACAATGTGATTGTGGAAGTAAGATTTTATTTTTAAAAAGAGTCACAGCATGTAGCAAAGGGACTTCTTCTTCTTCTTCTTCGTTCTCAATTTGAGTATTGCGAGCCGACGAGTTTTGCGCCAATTGGCCCGTGGTCTCCGACTTCAGCCTGCTGTTTTTTCTGGATGTGCTTCCATAGCCTTTGGCCAGCCAAGACCATCTGCAAGCCAGCAGTTGATTTTGGCAAGTGATGCAGCGTTCACATGCCACGGCTATAAGGGTTCCACGCATTACCCAGCCGCATTTTATTTTCCCTAACTATGCGTTAGGTACCCACTCGAAGCTGGGTGGACTCTGGGACGCCCTAGGCCCCGGGAGCAAATCCATGGCTTCCCATGGATTCGAACCCGTGACCATCGGTACGCCAGTCGAGAGCGCTGCCACTCGACCACCGTATCCCCTAGCAAAGGGACGCGGATTAACCATTCTGTAGGCCAGTGGTTCTCAACCTTTTGAGATTCAATAACCACTTGAAAAATATGTGTCTTAGCTACGGACCACTACTAAAAATTGTGCTACTGCCGTGCTGGAAGTTAAATATAATTATACTATGTATATAGCTAGCTATAAGTAATATACATGTTAGTTAGTAAAACTTGACTAATATGCTACGATTTGCGTGCTCCAAAAACAATATTGTAATGGCTTTCTTTTGTAACGAACAAATGTCATTTATATTAGTCTCATAGTCTTTTTATTTAATTCTACTTGCTTACTATAAAAAAAACACAACTTTCAGTCATAAACAGTTTTTGTATTAAAAAGACTGCCATATTAGTTTATTTAGTGCGAACGATGTTTTGTTTTTATTGTAAGCAATGCAGAAAATCCACTTTCACAAAGTTGCAAAAGGTAAACGTATTTTAAAAGCTAGCTGAGACAGTTAGGAGTACTCCAAATTTCATTAAGCCCACTTTCTGATGCAACAAATTAAAAGTGGTATCGCTGGTCAGTTCAATGAATTGGTTTCATTACAATGTTGGTCATTTTTTCATTTGATGAGTGAATGTGTGGACAATAATGGCAGCCACTGAAAGCAACCTGCAGGCATTTGAAAACAAATGCATGAGGAAAATTCTCCAGACCTCCTATTTAGAACATAAGACCAATTATATATCTGGGACAGAATAAACTCTATTGCGGGTCATCAAGAAACCATCATAACAACAATTAAGAGACGCAAGATGGTATGGTTCGGTCATGTACTGCGACATGATACCCTGACAAAAAATATCCTTCAAGGCACTGTAGAAGGGGGCCGGCGAAGAGGTCCACAACTGAAAAGCTGGCTGGACAACATAAAGGAATGGACAGGGTCGTTTGTGTGAAATTTATTACATTCCTTTTGAAAAATTAGAAATTTTAAAAACACCAAAACAAGACTTAATAATGATAACAGCATCGTCATTTCCTGTTTTCGGACTATGAATAGATAACTAAAATCTGAAAAGTGTTTCTAATACGTCAAAGGACAAAATGGTTCTAGTTACATTATTGATATTTCAATATACCATAATCAAAAGTGCTCTTTAAAAAAAAAGAATACCATTCCAGATACCAAAATTATACATATTTAAAGAAAAGTTTAAAATGGGTTGATTATTAGTACATGTATTTATTTTAATCATGATACTCAAAACAAAAAAAATAATAAATTAAAATTAAAAAAAAATAAATAAAACATTCCAAATTGGTTGGTAGAGTAAAATGTTTGATATAAATTTTCGAACGAATATAACTTTTGTTGACCTAGTTTGCCTCTAAAAAAATCGGGGACATTGTAACCAAATTAATGTTTTATCACTGCGGCTGTCGGAAAAACTTGGTAACATTCCAGTCAGAGCCATTTCTTCGATCACTGGTAAATAATGGATAACGGAAAGTGCTAATGGCTTACCGACACTCGGGGGCGGGTAATCTTGTTACGGTCAAGGCTGTGTGCTCCTGGTGCAGAGCCCATCATTAGACTTTGGCTGGCTGTTTGGAATTATCACACTCGAACTCAGTCATCGTTTTTCTAATGGCAACGGAAGAATTTATACGGGCAACTGGCAACTAAATATGGTACCGCAATTGCAAATAACATTGTAATTCATTTATTACTTTAAAAAAAAGAATGGAAACAGAATCAGAAAGAATTTTTGTTGTTGAATTTTTCAATTTTTTGCTTGAAATTTGGTAAGTGCACATTGGGCACGTCACTTTTATTATTTATTTAACATATGCATTTGAAATGGCATCGTTGTTTTATAGGCGGGAGAAGTGCCAATACACTATACAAATGAAACCGATATAAACACTAGAAACGGTGTTGTCAAAAGAATAGAGAGAGTGATGTAATAAGAGAACTGATTTACAAAACTCGTAAGAAATTTGAAAAATATATAATGCCACATGATATGCAAATGGAAGGACCAACATGCCCGGAAGGACCAACATGCATATGATTTTAAATTAAAGTGTTATCATGGCGTCTCTATTTTATTTATTAATTAATTATTTTTGTTTTGTTGAGAAAACAAAATATTTTTAAAATAGCAATATTCCTTACGTTGGGACGGTTTTATTAGACACATTTCAAATTTTTAACAGTCACTAGTTCAAAATGTCCCGGAAAAAAATATGGACGTTAAGTATATTACAGGATGAGGGTAATAATGCAAAACTTTGTCTAATTCAGAGAGTATTTTCGTGAATGTGGTGGATATCATTTTTGCCCATCTAGGCGGTCATTAACTTTATCTTCGCCATGGGTACACGCCAGTTTCATTGTCATGAATTTATCATATCTAAAGGAGAAGGTAAGGTACATACAATTTTTAAAAAAATATTATTTTATAAAATTACAATCTAATATCATTTGTAATTAATAATAAATTTTAGGTAAAGTTAAAAAAAATAGAGTTCAGGTTTATGAAATAGTTAAAGATTTGCTCACATCAATACGTAAAGAAAACTTAAATTTATGTTCAGCTTTTTACCATTGTCATCGTAATGGTATGGAGTTGAAGGGTGGAGTGTTGTTAATGACAGGTAGGAGGTTTGGAGACTATATAGAGTGGACCACTGCCCTTACCACTTATTAATGAGTTTTTGTTAACTTCTGACACAATATGATACATTCTCTTATGTGTGACATGGAGTAACACCGACAAGCAATGGTCTCTTCATGTGCGACATGGAGTAAAACCAACAAGATATATTCTCTTCGTGTGCAACATGGAGCAACTCCAACAAGCAATGGTCTCTTTATGTGTGACATGGAGTAAGTAACACCAACAAGCAATTGTCTCTTTATGTGCGACATGGAGTAGCACCAACAAGCAATGGTCTCTTTATGTGTGACATGGAGTAAGTAACAACAACAAGCAATTGTCTCTTTATGTGCGACATGGAGTAGCACCAACAAGCAATGGTCTCTTTATGTGTGACATGGAGTAAGTAACAACAACAAGCAATTGTCTCTTTATGTTCGACATGGAGTAACATAAACAAACAATGGTCTCTTTATGTTCGACATGGAGTAACACCAACAAGCAATGGTCTCTTTATGTTCGACATGCAGTAACACCAACAAGCAATGGTCTCTTTATGTTCGACATGGAGTAACATAAACAAGCAATGGTCTCTTTATGTTCGACATGGAGTAACACCAACAAGCAATGGTCTCTTTATGTTCGACATGGAGTAACATAAACAAGCAATGGTCTCTTTATGTTCGACATGGAGTAACATAAACAAGCAATGGTCTCTTTATGTTCGACATGGAGTAACACCAACAAGCAATGGTCTCTTTATGTTCGACATGGAGTAACATAAACAAGCAATGGTCTCTTTATGTTCGACATGGAGTAACACCAACAAGCAATGGTCTCTTTATGTTCGACATGGAGTAACATAAACAAGCAATGGTCTCTTTATGTGCGACATGGAGTAACACCAACAAGCAATGGTCTCTTTATGTGCGACATGGAGTAACACCAACAAGCAATGGTCTCTTTATGTTCGACATGGAGTAACATAAACAAGCAATGGTCTCTTTATGTTCGACATGGAGTAACACCAACAAGCAATGGTCTCTTTATGTTCGACATGGAGTAACATAAACAAGCAATGGTCTCTTTATGTTCGACATGGAGTAACACCAACAAGCAATGGTCTCTTTATGTTCGACATGGAGTAACACCAACAAGCAATGGTCTCTTTATGTTCGACATGGAAAAACATTAACAAGCAATGGTCTCTTTATGTTCGACATGGAGTAACACCAACAAGCAATGGTCTCTTTATGTTCGACAGGGAGTAACATAAACAAGCAATGGTCTCTTTATGTTCGACATGGAGTAACACCAACAAGCAATGGTCTCTTTATGTTCGACATGGAGTAACATAAACAAGCAATGGTCTCTTTATGTGCGACATGGAGTAACACCAACAAGCAATGGTCTCTTTATGTTCGACATGTAGTAACACCAACATGCAAATGGTCTCTTTATGTGCGACATGGAGTAACATAAACAGTGTTTCCAGAGTGCAGCAGCATACAACACTAACAAGCAATATTTCCCTGCATAAAGCAGTTCGAGGAATAGTGGATGACAGAATCAGATTACGGGCAAGAGGGTTAACCGACAAAACGGCCCCGGTCAAAAAGACCCCTTTCATAACGAACAAAAAGGCCCTGTCAAAACGGCCCGGTCGAAACGGCCCCAGGCTAATGGGCCTAGGACTAATAGATGGACATTAGTAAGAAATATAATCAAATATTATATTAGTATTTTTACTCACCTATTCAGTGTCAGGGTTATTTCACAATTAAAAATTAATAATGACATCACAAGAAACAATTTAATAAGAGTTACTCTGTAGTACTCTTAAGGGTACCAAGTCACAATTGTTTTTTGAGAAGAGATAATATAATAACATCACAAGAAATAATTGTACAGTTTGACCACTTTCTTTAAAGGTGAAAAGTTGACAATGGGTTAAAATGAAAATATTTCTTTTTTTTTAAAATGTAAATTTTGTGTTAAAAAATGTAAACAATTTGTCTGGGGGCATTTAGACTAGGGTCGATTTGTCTGGGGCCGTTTTTTGCCGAGGCCATTTTGACAAGGGCCGTTTTTGCCGGGGCCGTTTTGACCAGGGCCGATTTGGCCGGGGCCATTTTGACCGGGGCCATTATGTCGGGGCCGTTTTGTCCGGGGCCGTTTTTACGAGTCATGGGACAAAAGATATGGTTAAAAAGCTGTCTCTTAGTACGGGATGTATTATTCCAACGCATGTCTGATGAGTTTAAGTTGGAGATGTCGTTATATTTAATTTATGACGTGTTATGAACAGTTACCTTTTTCTCTTTTAAATATTGGATTTTGGATGGGTTTTTTTTTGGGGATTTACCGAATCGTACTTTTCAAACAAATAAAACAATAAAGAAATTAATTAAATTAAAAAAATATATTTCCTTGACTGAGAGAGATCTTATTTATCCGTTACAGACGCTCATTCTGTACCGAAGATTAGTGTGGCCTACGCTTATCCATGCTTTGTGTTTAGATTTGCATTTTATTAGTTTGAAATGTTGATTAAGTTTTGGTTTTCTTGGTTTCTTCTGGCAATCCATTCCACGTCCGAATTCCGGACGGGAAGAACAAGAATTTGTGTTTGTTCTTGCTTATGGAATAAGAAAAGTGTTTTATCTTTATCCCTATGTCTATCCGAGGGTTGTATTAAGTTATCTTTGTGTTGTAGTTCCAAGTTAGAATTAATTGCCTTATGTATTATTACTTCCTAGTTCTTGGCGGTCATTTGATAAGTTATTTAGCTTGAGGGGAAAAACAATTATTTTAAGGCAAACACAAAATCTTCTAAATTCACGGTTAAAAAACTCCATTCCTATAAAATAGAAATCGGTAGTATTGCGGTTATTCTTGATTACAGCGATCCAATGTTTGACATACCTACTTATTTCTACGATTTGTTCATGTCCGCTTTGTAATTCATATGTTGGTATCAGTTTTTCTATCTATATATATAATTCCCCATAACAAGCATAAGTCAAGTGCAAATAAGCATGACGAATCACCCTAGCTAGGGTCGGCCAATCACAGTTTATGTTTGGCAAGCTAGAGTGGTGCAGGGGGGCAGGTAGCTAATCGCAGTGCGCATGTCTCGAGACCAACAATGCGTCGGCGCCCCCCCCCCGACATTCACTCGAGTTGTTCTAATTTCTTCATGCTGTAATTTGTGTCCGTTCTCACCGTTCTTTGCACATCTATGACTATGAGCATGTCTGCGGCGTAAGCAAGGCCTGCGCTGCGAGTCGAATCTAGTTTATTTTAAAAGCATAGATTGATTGCTAACTTCACAAATACATCTTTATTTCTCCATTTGGCTCTTCCGTGTTTCTTAATGATCACCTACTACAAGGCTCTTTATAATAAAATATATTACTGATTTAATGCCTCTCACAAAACGCTATGCCAAATCAAAGGTTGCTATAATTCTAAATCCTTTATGTATGTAGAAATATTTAGCTACAAGATAATAATTTAAAACAATATTATTTTTTTTTAAACCTGTGAAAGGAGATGGATTTTAAATATAATAGAGGGGATAAGACCCAGCATTTTAAAGACATTACTTAATTTTTTTAGATTTACTCCCCGTTAAAATTGATTTAACCCTTCCCTCTTTTTATGAGGGAAAAAATGTATTACAAAATTTTAAAATAAATAAATAAAAATTGGAGTTGAATTCAAATTTTCCTCCATAATATTCAACATTTCCCAAGGAACTGTAACAAAATTCCATAGATCTTGGGAAATGTCTCATGTCAGGTTATGCTTTTTAGATAGCTGTATTCTTTTGACACTTCCGGTTATGAATTTGAAAATATTACTCACTGATTTGTTATTAAACAACTAAGCAGTTCTTTGCAAGAGTTGAAACTGATATGGATTACGAAACAGCTTTGTTATTTCCAGATACTAAAATTAAAATGCTTATTGAATCTGAGCGCCTTGAAACTTTCAATAAATGGCCCAATGACACATCTACGTGGAAATGTACTCCGGAAAAGGTTAGTACTAAGTTAGTAACTAGTAGTAGTAGTAGTTAAACTAGTAGTAAACTGTAGTACTAGTTACTAGTACTAGTAGTGACTACTAGTAGTAGTAGTAATAACTAGTAAGTAATTACTAGACTAGTACTAGGGACTAGTCGACTAGTGAATAATTCAAAATAAACAAAAGTAAGGTAAGCGTTATTCACACGGTTTTGGCTTTGGCAGTGAGAATAATGTCCAAAATTATCGGTTATTTATCGGCATGGTAAACCGTGCGGATAATGCCTAGCGTTATTCGCACTGCCGCACGGTTTTGACCGTGAGAATAATGCCAAACGATGTCTAAAGGCCTTGGACTTGGGTAATGCATATAAAAACGTAGTGTTAACTTGCACGGTATGATACCGTGCAAGTTATTATTTTTTTAAGTTACACGGTATTTGCACATGCGCAGAGACGGTTTTGTAGTCAATTATTTATAACTTTTTAAAATTCACCAAATGTACCGAATTTCTGTGGTTTCATTATTACGAGTTGGACAAGTGAACGGAATGTTGAAGAACAGGCATGGGTTCGATTCTCGGTTGAGACCAATATTTTTCTCTTTTTTTTTACAATTCTTAAATTCTTATAATTACGATTAAATTATATCTTTTACTTTTAGGGTCAGGGTTAGTCAGGGTCTATTTTTTACATTAAAATAGAAAACCAAATATATTGAAATCAATTTAAAATTCTTATTATAATTACTATTAAATTAGATCCTTTAGTTTTAGGGTCAAGGTTAGGGTTAGTTGTCTATTTTTTTACATTAAAATATAAAAACAAATATATTGAAATCAATTAAAAATTCTTATTATAATTACGATTAAATTAGATCTTTTAGTCTTAGTTTTAGGGTCAAGGTTAGGGTTATTTGTCTATTTTTTACATTAAAATAGAAAAACAAATACAGTAATACAGGGACTAAAACTAATTAAATCAATTTAACATTCTTATAATTACAATTATATTGTAATTATTAGTTTTAGGGTCAGGGTTAGGTTTAGTTGTCTATTTTTTACATTAAAATTAAAACATTACCGTACCGTGCAAGTTATTTTTTTACTAACTTACACGGTATCATACCGTGCAAGTTATTTTGTTACTAACTTACACGGTATCATACCGTGCAAGTTAACGGCACCATATAAAAATGTTAATACAAATTAACAAATAATACTAACAGTGAACAGTCACTGTTACTGACTCTCACTTTAAAATTTTGACTGTGAGAATAATGTGGAACTAATTCAATTGTCATTTTAACCGTCTTTCGAGCGTCTGGAATCTTATATTTGTATCCATTTTAGCAATAATCTGAGCGGACCTGCATATCGTTTGTTAATGATTAATCATTAATTAATTAATTAGTAATGCTACGGATTTAGCTGATATAAAACTATACTATAGTGATTAGACTATACTATTATTAACTGTTCCAGTGCAATCAACTTTGTATTTTTGTTCTGTATAATTATGAAGTAACTTTTTATTAACTTTCATACATAATATTTATTTGGACGAGACTCTGTAATGAAAAATAATAATTATTATTCTCCCCAAAACTAGCATTGTACCTGTGGACACTGTGGTCAACATAAATCCATTAAGTGAATTTAATTTAAAGCATGAAAAACGAAAGACGATACAATGGTATAGCCATAGCCGTCTTTACACCAGTTTGGGCCCCCGGACAAAGAAATAGTGTTGGCCCATCCCCCGCAGGAATTAAAAAATAAATATACATAATATATTTAAATAAACATATTCCCATGGGGGCCCCTATGCTCGTGGGCCCCCGGGCAAATGCCCAACGAGCCTATGCGTTAAGACGGCCCTGGGTATAGCCAGTATAGCATAAAAATGTTAAAAATGAGAAAAATTAAATCTCTTTTCCTTATTGAACAATTTTATGCGGACGTTTGAAAATAGTGTGTTTTGCAATATACTTTTCAAGGTTATTTTTTTTTAGCGGTGGGCTTTCTAAAATCTAGCATTACGAACGGACATAGCAGAGTATATATTTTGATTATATATACGAATATATGTGTTATGAGAAAACCTCCAAGCTTAGGCTTCGCGTTATATAAGTTTGCATGAATAATAATGATATAATCATGATAATAGTAAATGCATAGTGAATTACACACAGCATAAAGTGATACTGCGGCAAAGAAGTTTGAAGTTCGACGTATTAACAAATATTGCCGAGGAGTCAGCCGGACATTAACTTGCGGCATTGAATAGTGTGCACCAATAATACAGCACAGTGCGTTAAAAATAAATTATGTGACTGTAATGTGATCCACATCACGCATATCTGTGATAATCAATCACGAAGCGTCTCGCCATTTTTTGTGCGTTGTTGTTTTGTGTCCTTTCACATCACAGTTAACTATGTCTCAGTACTCTCTACTGTAATACAGTACATCTGTAGTGACATACGTAACTTTTGAAACTGTTTATAAGCAAAGTGAGTTTCATTCTAACTGTACAGTGACCATGTTTTCAAAACCTAAGCCTTCGAGTTCAAAAGGAGAGAAATGAAAACACCTAACACAGTTTTACAGTACGTGTACATACATTATATGAGGTGTAAAGTAATCTTCGTTGTATTTGCATACTGTATTTGTAGTTTAATTATTAACCTAATTGTTTTTATAATTACGATTTATGTATGTACAATAGTTAAAAAAACAAAGTACATTTGTTTTTACGGCAAAGCCTACACTAAAAAGAAGGGGCACATCCTGATAGACCGAATTTTTGATAGTCCTGCACCGAGCCGGTCCCGAACGTGCCAGATTATCGGAATGTTACCGACTGTGCTTGAAATAGTATCACACCAAGAACTTAGAGATATACTCAAGTATTTAGTATTTAAACTAACTAAACCCTGTAAATATTTATCAAACCCATTATTTCAGTTAGCCAAAGCTGGATTTTATTTTCATCCCTGTGAGGAGTCCATTGACAATGTCTGCTGTTCATTTTGTCAAAAGGAGCTTGACGGTTGGGATCCTACGGATGATCCACTGTGAGTATTAATTTTTTAACAATTTTAAAATCTCAATACTTATCAATCTTTGTGTATTTACCTGTTATATTCAGTTTAAATGCAATCAAACAAAGCATGCAATTTTCCTAACAAATCAAAAGTGAGGTAAAGTATTTGATTTTTACAACTTATGTTAGACGTTGAGTGATCTCGGTTTTGAAGTATAGAAAGAACATTTTTTTTGTAAAATTGATAATTTAGATGGAAAATAGGAAGTTACAAGCTTTACTGTTAGAAAGTATTATTTCATAAATTCCTTCATAAAAGCACTTTATAGGCCATTGAAATGTAAGAATTTCTTATGAAGATAGTATAATGCATTCATTGTTTGTCCATTATATTGTGTTGTGTGCCAAGACTTAATGAATATTTACTCTACTTCACTGAGGCCTTAAAGCAATTTTGGACCCACATACCATCCATATTATTATTGATGTGCCATTAAAAAAAATCAGAAAACTGTCTCATTATTAAATTATGACTACTAAAGAAAAATAAGATTTAGGGGTGAACACTTTTCGTAAATCATAATTGTTACCTAAACAGATTATGCACACATCTTTTATTGATACATTTTCTAAACAACCGAATTTTGTGTTTATTATGAATTTTTGTTTCTTGATTTCAAAAACTAATTAGATTTCTAAATCATTTTGTGGCTGTCATTTTTAGTGCTGAACACAAGAAACACTCTCCTGCATGTCCGTTTCTGAAGCTTAAATCACCTGTGGAAGACCTGACTGTAGTAGAGTTTAAGGAACTCATCAAAGAAATTACACTTCTTAGGATAGTGAGTAACATAATTTTTCAACTGTTGCTGTGTCAAAACATACTCCATAACAGAATTTTAGGAGGAAATAGTTCCAATATGTTTCAATTAATAATTAACATGTTTTTCTTAATTAATGAATTGTTTCAACTTAATGTTAAAAAAATTCTAACCATCCAATTATGTATTGTAGATGTAAAGAAGACGTTTTGCTATCTTGCCCTTTAAAAGTTTATTAAAATATGATTTCAGGATAGAGTGCTTGACAAGACAAAAGAGGCCTTTGAACGTCAAGCAAAGGAATCAAGTAAAGCTATTTTAGATAATTTGCTTAATAATAAGCTACATTGAGTCTCTGGCTACGCTTAATTAATATTTTTTGTACCTTTCTTCTCTCATAACATGAACTAACGAGACTGCCATTTCATTATAGTAATACCTATAGTCTGGCATACAAAAAGTATTTTGTTATAAACTGACAATATATTTTTGTGCATGCCTGTATATCTTTGTGTTTCTTTGTAATTTCCACTTATATTTAATTTTAAGGTTGTTTGATTTGCTCATAACATTTATTTCATGATATGTGTTTAATCCAATAATAAAGTTAAGTTTCTAAAAAATGTGAACTCATGTACATATTTGTGACTTGAAATAATTGTATGTGTATTTGTATGATAATTAAATTATGACTATTTAAAAGTGACTTCTCTTACATTAGCTGTGAGTAGTGTATGAGAGGATTGAATGCTGTGAACCCAAAATATTCAGGTTGAATGTTTTAGATACTACATCTGTAAGCCAGTAATCAAATCACAATACCGAGCTTTCTTTAAAGAGGAAAGTTTTAAGTGTCAGATGACATTAAGTCAAGTGTAATTTTTTATTTATTTATTTTTGGGAATAAATTATACCCAACTCATATTTTTTGTAATCTCTTCTAAAAGGAATGAAGATGAATATGCAAAGCCTGAAAGTGTTTTAAAAAAACATTAGCTGTTATAACTATAAAGTCCCTAATATTCCTGTCTGGTCTTTTTAGTAGTATAGTTGATTGGGATCAATAAAAATATTGTCACAGAAGTTGGTAATGACAAAAAAATCAAAGTTAACATCTGGTACTAGCTCTACTGGTTGAAAACAAAAATATATTGTTAAATAATGAAATAAAAAAAACTCTCCCCCAACAGCAAGCTCCCTTTAAGCTGCGCAGATATCTGACCGATGCAGCGCAGCAAATTTTATAAAATATAGCACAAAAATGGATGCTGTGCAACTTTGCAAACGAAATTTTATACTTTGCACACTGACCAACGAACCTTAGAGGGAACATTGCCCAGCAGGTGTCAAACAAGTTACTCAAGAAACATAAAAACCAAATTTACAACAAAAATGAAAATGTTATTAAATTTTAATAGAATATATTTATTTTATAGAAGACCTTATAAAATAGTGAGATAGAAGAAACGTGTCAAGTTGGAATGTATGAATTTAACATTTTGAAAACAATGCATGACACCAATGTAAAATAGGTTCTATACAATTTGTCCATGTTTAAGATGATGTACTTGAAAACTGTATTCTCTGCATACTTAACAGTTTCACTTTTAACAGTAATTTTAAATTAGAAAGAAAAGAAAATGATAGTACAAAAACCTGAGATAGGCATACATATATTTTTCCTCCCTTTATGAAAAAATAGTTATTTGTAGGTGCATTGTTAAAAACAATGTTTTGATATCATAAATTAAGACATGTTTTCAAATTTTGAACCTCACATACAACACCAAGGCATCTTACATTTTACAAGCCGAAAATGTATGATATAGGGGACATTGTTAATTTATTAGAAAATTTACATCATACTATCAATTCAATAAACTAAAAGACATGAACTGTGTAAAAAATATGCATCTCTCAACTTGATATGGAATATATACATGAGATGAATATGTAAATATTCTTGTATGTCAATACATGCTATGAACATTCTGTACAAGGCTGCAAAGTCGGTCACTTTAGATATCAGATTCATCACGAGATCTTTCCAGAATGAGCTTGACATCACGAAGCCTGTAATTGTAATGGGCATGTGATATGAAACATACAAGACTCAACCCATTAAAATAAACACTTGACCCACACAACAAATGATTAAGAACCTTTTACACTATTGTAAATATTGTTTGATACCCACAATATTAAAAATAAAAACTAACTGATTAAAATAAATGAGGTTGTTAACGGTTAACCGGTCCTTGGATCAGGACCGGTCCCATTTAATCATGTCCGATTAACTTTAACTAAAATTAGTCGGTATTAGCTTATTACCCCCGCATTAATTTTTTTTGTTGTGTTAAGGCAGAATACCAGAGCCAATACACGAGCGACTGTGACATAATAGCGTTTTTTAAATATTCTGTATATAAATAATGTACAAATACACGTCAACACTGTTAGTGGAGTTGGGCTGGTTAAAGTTTAAAAAAATTAATTTGCTAAGTTGCCAAAGTATAGTACGAGAACTAGCAGACAGCACGGCAATGTCAAAATGTGAACTACGGTTAAAGCGGTGAGTGTTATTATTTATATTACAAGAGGAAAGATACGCCTACCAGACCATTTACTGTTCCTCAAATTTGATTTCGGCTTTATATTGACAGTTTTCCTGCTAAGTATGTGCATATCAAAAGCATTTGACTTAAAATTAACACATGGATATAAAATTGGATGTTTCCTAAAAATTTATTTCGTGTGCGATGGAAAGGGAGCACAGCGCATGAGAGCTGTGGTGACGTCACATGTTCTTTGATGTCAACATTAGACAACCGAGGTGTAAAGTTGATATACACTCTATTATTGGTTCTCAAAAAATTAAGGTGAAATACAGACCCAAAGTAAAACTAGTCCTCAAAAACGAACTGACTTGACAACATATGATAATATGCCGTTTTAATACTGTTAATACATAAAATTGAATATTAATCATGGTTTACTTCTTTGTTTGGACGAATTTTTTAAAAAAATGTAATTAATTAATTTTGTTTTAAAAATTCAGTTTGTTGGTGGCATCGCGACAGAGAACAGAACACTAGCGTGGGTGGTTACATCACAGGCGCTTGGATATCAGATCAGACGACGCAGAGTGAAAATTTGATGCATTCTCTGGCTGGTCCCCCAAATATAGTAAAAAAAACCGGATCGACTGTTAAACTTGCCTATTTTCGAACGGTTAACCGGTCCTCAAAAAACTACTGTTTTTTTTTAAATTTCATGATACACATTAATTTATAGCATCACAAAAGTTAGCATGGAGATGAACACAAGACAACTTAAGCAATTTTCTTAATTAGGCAAATTTTTTTACTCTATTACTATTAGAGACATTGGTAACAGCTTTACAAGCAAAATGGTAAATTCCTAAAAGGGGTTCAAAATATTTGTATGTCAACTGTCAAGCAAAGAATTTCCTTTTAAAGAGCCGATGTTAGCATCTTTGGTGAGGTGGGTGGGATTGAACATAAACATTTGTAAGTTAAATTACAATATTTATTTTCAAATAGTCATTTAAAGTTAGGATGTTTGATATACCTAGTTGACGGCTGTCTTGATTAGTCAAAGCGCAATGAGTCAATTTTTGAATTTTAAAAAACTGTGTAATCCAGTTAAGTAAAAATAAGTATGCTTCCTCTTCCTAACGCTAAATCTCATATTTACTTTTATCATTTGTAGACGAAAAACTGGGTTAAATATTTGATCACCATACTAAAAAGTGCTCTAGAAATTGTAAACATTAAGTAAATAAATAGTTAAGAAATTTATTGTAATTTACTACCACCAACTTTACCAGGATGAAATTATACAGATTGAACTTACTCTTCATCTGGAATTTTCTCCACATCATCAAATCTAGGCACCCCTCTAGGTCTTTGCCCTCTGTCCATGGGGATCCTAGCAGCCCCACCAGGTGGTGGAGGTCCTCTATGGCCATTAGGCGGTGGTCGGAGTCGATCTTGAGGTCTGGCAATATGTTATACACATAATTATAAAGGTGGTAAGAAGTAAACAAAATATAGGTAGAGCTTTGTGACACAAAGTCTATGGAGGTTATTCAAAGGCAACAGAAAATGCTGCATTTTGAAAAGAGCTCTATGACATTTTTAAGTTAATCCAAGAACAGAAAGATTTAGAGGCTTGCCTTTCATCTGCCATTCTTCTCTCCTCATAGTCAGGGGGTGGTCCCCTGGACCGTTCCCCATTCTGAGGTGGTGGACCTCTTCTGCCTTCTGGTGGCGGGCCTCTTCTGCCTTCTGGTGGCGGGCCTCTGCGTCCTTCTGGTGGTGGGCCTCTTCTTCCTTCTGGAGGTGGACCTCTGCGTCCTTCTGGTGGAGGTCCTCTTCTCCCCTCAGGTGGAGCACCATGCCTGCGTTCGTTCGGTCGAAAGGGTTTGTTGGCATCCAGGGGGCTCTTGTCATAAGCATGGTTATCCCTCCCATCTCTCGGATGTGCCTTGCGATAATCCTTGCTGGACTGTTTTAAATTTAATCAACCCATTAAATTAAATACAGAGTTTATCCCACATATGAAAAAGTATTTTATAAATTTAAAGGTTTGTAAAGCTCTGCAAAAAAAGCCCTTGGTAAAATGTATATGGTGTTGCAACAATCTCAGTAAAAATGAATACATTTAAAGAAACCAATGAGTGGTATGTTTTAAAAACAATTATGCCAGAAACCTTTGCGGAAGTGTGAAAAAAAAAGTGTCCAAGTTTTATAACAAACGGATAAATACATTAATAAGCTTACAAAAGAAGAAACAATATTAAGGGCCCCGGCCCCAAAATGAGTGATAAATTAATTTTTTTATTGCCATTGTACTCATGCTATATTTCTCTATATAGTGTAAAATTGAACATGGAATACAATTATTAACGTTCAGTAAAAAAGACATTTGGGGCTCCCAGCTCCGATGGAATGGACATTAGAAGTTCAGTGCCCTTAAGTATTTTAATATGGGCTACCAAGTTTTTGTATACAAAGTTTGGTTAAGATCCATTCACTTAGTAGCTAACGCATAAACTAATTTTTATATAGCTCATATAAACAAAAAACGACATTAAGGGCCCCAGGGCCCATTCTGGGCAAGATATAAATTTCAAAACACCTGTTCATTTCAATACGGACAATAATGGATACATTTATCTTTTTTTTTCAAGATCGTTAATAATTCAATGGGGAATAAAATTTTAATCCTTTGAGAAAAAAGAATTTTTGGGCCCCCAGCCCCTAAGAATGGTCATTAGGAGTTCAGTGCCCTATAGTATTTTAATATCGGCTGTCAAGTTTTTATATAAAAAATTTGGTTAAGATCCATCAATTTAAGCAGTAGCTAACGCTTAAACTAATTTTTAAATAGCTCATATAAGCAAAAAATGACATTACGGGCCCCGGCACCCCGTGAGTGTGCTCAACAGTCTCCATAAAGAGGATCGGGTGAATGGATTAGTCAAATATAGCTATAAAGGACATGCACACACACACAGACATATTATTATATAAATCCCCAAGTCAAGTTTAGTCATACCTGTGAATATGCTTCAGAGCGGGGTTTGACGTTCTTGTGAGGTGTTGTTCCAGACTTAAGATCAGACCTATAAATAAATTAAAAAATATCATACATTGAAAATTCAGTAAAATAGAAATGAATTTGTGTCTTTTTAATAAAAAGACGAGAAATTTTGAATTCAGACCTTGATTTTTGAAAAGTGAACAAAAACATACTTATATTCAAGCTCCAAAGCCAGCTCACTCTTGTGTATGCAGGATACGCCCCAGTCACCAATAGGTCTAAACTGAAATGGGTCATACACAATTAACAATTTTAAAATCATAATAAATTACATTAAAAAGCTTGTAATTTCAGTAAAGATAGCTTCAAAGCAATAATTGAAAATAGATTTTATAAATGAAATTCCATTTGGGACCATCTATAATTTATTCACAACTCATTTATTCGTTTATCAACCAATAATAATAATAAATCTTTATTAAAGCTAGATTATTAAAATACTTACATACAACTGTGATCTATACTTATTACTTCGTCGTTTAGCAAGGATGAACATGTAGGAAGCTCCAGCCATGCACAAAAGGAACAAAATGAAGAAAAAGGGCCCTAAGAACTGTGAGTCCCAGGCCCACAAGTAAACATGTCGCATTCGGAGAGCCACAAGCAGCAACCCAACAAAGAAGCTGACAAATGCACAGAAGAGGAAGAAGAGTCCAGCCCTGAATGGATATCGGCCTGGGCCAAGATGCACCTGCAAATGACATCATGCAGTAATACAGTTTTTAATATCAAGAACATCTTTCGACATTAATTGGTGTTAAAAATGTTTAGCAATATTCATGGCCAACCAAATATTTATTCAAATGCAGGTAAACCTTTGTCACTACTGTCATAATAACTGCCAGTTGTCAGCCTAAAAATAATAAATGCTTTAAAAAGATGAAGTATTTTTACTGTCATTGTCATGGATACATTTTCAAGATTTGATGTTACAATATAAGTCAATAAGCTTACTTTTCATTTAACACCATATTTCTGTTTTCATTTTTATTTTATATTTCTGCTATAAGCAGCTCTGTCTATTTTATTCAAGATTCATTGGCATCACATCGCATAAACAAATTTAAATAATTACTGATTAGAAATATTTAAAACATTATTTGAAATAGTTTAAATAATCTCAGTACAGTATCAAATTAAATAGCACAATTTAGGAGTAGTCAAATTAAAATATTTTAAGTTTTTGGATATTATAATATCTCAACGATATGACTAAGTAAGTCAATAAGTAGTAAGTCAGTAAGTGTAAGTCATGGGCCTGGGCCAACAAGTCTTTGTAATTGTAACTTTGTACCTGGAAGCCAAGTCAAGCAAAGTTAAGACTCCCTATTCAATAATTGTATCTGAAAGAGACTAACTCAAGATACGGTGTTAATGTTTGATATTTTGTCTTATGTAATGCATTATAGTAATTAACATGGGCTATACAATTAATTCTACGCCAACTTGACTCTTTGTTTATACTAAAAAATTGTGACTTACGGCGTTTAGGTCATTCCTGATGCCTCGTTGCACCCAGGCATGGTAGGTGTCTATAGTTGCCTTATCTAAGTCAACCTCCTTCATCGTGACAGATTGTCTTCAGAAACACGGCTAAGACGTCCAATGATAATTTGTAACAGGACTAACTCATGGCCGATTACTTGAATAGAAATTATACAAGAAACGAAAACTCTTATTTAGCGGCCATTTCCTGGTTCCCGTCGTTTGTACCTGAGCGTCTGCGCAGGAGTGAGATGTCAACTTCCGTTCCAATTTTACCTGCCTATGCCCATGTTTACAAAGTCATGAACAATTTCAGTGTACTAACTAGAGCAGTGGTTCCCAAACTTTTTTGACCCACGGACCCCTTTTATACTCAAAACTTCGCCACGGACCCCCAAGTGAAAAAAACTTTATAAATGCATACTACAAAAATTACAAAAGCAACATTTTGATGAAAAGTACGGTATTTATTAAAATTATCACTTTTGTTTAAGAATAAATTGAAAACAATTAATAACTTGGATTAACCTGATGAGATTTTATGAGTGTACGAGCAACAAAGCCCGTCCATGGACGTTCCGCCACAGTTCAGTGGCATGTTGTAACTCCCCTCCAACAGCCGTCTCGACCGGCATACATGTGCATTACGTCAAAAATACTATTCATTACTAGTTTAGTTAAAATAAATAACTCGTAAAAACATAGATTTTGACTATAAATCCCAACGCGCATAACTCAAAATAAAGTCTTGGAAGAAATACTGCACCAAAAATAACTCGTTTTGAACGTCCGCGTAAACGTGTTCAATATGATTGGCTGTAGGAGTCATATGTGTTTGAGGGACCAATCGCTATCGATGACCGCACGGAACATAGCCTTTTAATATATAGGATTTATGACCGACTCAATGTTTGTGTGTAGGAACCGCAAATCCTCACGAGCACCTATTTCTAGTCCTTTATTTTTTTAATTTTTGTTGTTTTTTTATGATGAGGTTCATAACGCCACTGAATCTTTGTTCTATTAAATAGGAAGGCAGGAAAACAGTCAAAAATTCTGCACAATAACCTATAATGCATGATATAAAATTGGGATCTGACTTTGTAACCAGAATTTGTGCTATCCTAGTCCAAACATTGATTTTAGTTCCTCATTTGTGGATATTTCAATAAGCTGCTCCTGTATTAGTATGTATTCATCTGTGTTTTGGACCTGAGATTGTCCATGCGCTAAAGAATCCAACTGCCATTCGGAAATAACCAATAGTGACGAATGCCTACAAATCTTTGGTTCAGGTCTGAGGTCTGCATGAAGAGCCGTTAAGTTTTGACAGTAAGCAAGCAAATCTTTATCTCTATTTTGCAATTTCAAAAGATTTGAAAACTGAGAACATTCTCCTGTTCCTAAGTTTTGTTTGCACAGAAAAAGGTTTGCAACAAACTCAGACATAACACTTTTAGTTTTGATTAAATTTAATTGGTTACCTTGTAGTAGTTGTAGTTTCAAATTAGTTTCGTTAAAGTTGGGTAAATAATTCATTCATAAAGGATATGTCATTTTTTAAAGTTAATTGTGTTGCTGATCATTGTCTTTGTTTTCCAGGAATTCGGACACTGAATCAAAGAGAGCATAAAATCGATTTAAATATGTACGTGATGATAACCAGCGTACTTCTGTGTGAATAAATAATCCATTATAGTCTTCTTCATTTTCCAAACCATAGTGAGCAAATAATCTCTCATCAAGGCATTCCTTTTGATTTTATTAACTGCTCTAATGACATAATGTAGTGATCCATGCAAACTTTCACTAAGATTTTTTTTGAATATTTGATGTTGATGAATGACTCAATTTACTGAAAATACATTTGGTACAGAATGTTTTAAGTATGCCAGAAAGTCAAGAGTATTGCTTTAACTTCAAACATTTTTTTAAAAATTCAGTTAATAACGTTTCACCTTTCGTATCTGTTTCCAAACATTTAGCCATACTTCAAATATTCATTAACACCATATTGTCGGAATTGTTTCTTCGGCTCACTCAGTGCTGGATTTACCTATTTGCTAAACAAGCTATAACTTAGGGCCCCTATGCCTTCTTGGGGGCCCCCGGAATTTTGTTTTCATATTTGTCACTGATATAGAATATCTAGACTTCAAAAGGGCCTTAAATAGCTTAGGGCCCCATCAAGTCTAAAGTCCAGCCTTGGGCTCACTCATTCTCTTATCTGTTGTAACAGACCACTGTTAAGAATTATTAACGTTTTCAATGGAATGCTACAGTAAAGCCCTATTGAAAACATTATTTGATGATAGGATACAATTTAGATAAATATAACTTCCCGACACATCGAAAAATACACAACCTTTGCAACCCTCGTAGATTCAAGTTAAAAATTGTATTTTTATACTTATAGTTATAGTAATTCGGCATTTCTTCTGCATCAAGCTTGACCTTTCAACAAACCAAGTATTAGTTGGGGTGCGGACGCAAGATTACTGAGAGCTCTATATCTCGGTAGTGTGAGGGGTGCCATTGACTACAGCCTCCCGGTCCAATACTTTGCGAGCCGTACGGCTCTAGAGGGATTGGATCGAATACAGAACCAAGCTCTACGGTTTGTATGCGGGGCGTTACGTACGATACCCACAGCCGCTGTAGAAATTATGTCAAACGTAGAACCCCTGGCTATAAGGCTAAAAAAAGCAATTATGACCACGGTAGAGCGGTATCGTAGGTTGGAGCATGACGAACCCTGCTTCCAATTGCAAGACCGATGGGTAAAGAGGACCCGACTGAAAAGGCCATCCTTCATGGTTACGGTCTACGAACTAGAAGACTCAGTCCCCATACCCAAGCACAGGGAACGAATGCAACTGGCCCCTGCTCGAGGACCACATGATAGCTTTGACTTGCCTGAACTATACGTTTGACACTGGCAAATACAGCGGTGACGAAAGCCAGTCCCGTCGAGCTCCAGCGAGACGAGACTCTGAAGACAATCGAGGCTTATGGCGACAGCGTGGTAAAAGCCTTTACGGACGGCTCACGTTTCAAGGATGGCAGAAGTGGATACGGAGTACTAATTCAATACCCTCAACCTGGACCTGACAGTATCGAACTGTCAGGGCCGTGCGGAGCCGCATAAAGTAGTCACGACGCCGAACTGGAGGCGATCTGCAAGGGTTTGAAGGAAGTGCGCCGACGTCTAGCAAGAAGAAAGGTTTTCCCGACCGTCGTAGTCTTCACCGACTCACGGTTTTCGCTCGAGACTGTGGGTCGATCCTCTCTGGAGACGAAAACGGTCAGTGTCATTTTGGAAACAGTAGGTGAAATCCTAGCACGAGGCGGAAAAGTAGTCCTTCAGTACATCACTGGGCATAGTGGCGAGCCTCATTCAGACAGGGTCGATAAGTTGGCGAGAGAAGGTTCAGCTCAGCCCCAACCCGATCGCCCAGCTGGGGGTCAGATCGTGGCTTAAGGACCATTTCCGAGAGAAATGGCTTCAGGGCTGGGCATCTGGAAGCACGGCCAGAAAAGTATTCCAGTACATGCCGCGACCGAGCAAAAGCGACTCCTGGTGGAAAATTGGACGTAGCAATCAGATGCTCATAACTAGAATGAGAACTGAACATTGTCCCATACGAAGCTACTTGTACAAGTTTAACACTAGAAGGGAAACTGGCCTGTTGGTTGTGCGGCCACCCAGAAGAGACGGTGACCCACGTACTCGAAGAGTGCCCCGAGCTGTGCGGGGATTTAGAAGAGGAAGTCACGGTACATGCAGAGGAGTACCTCTATGGCGATGCCCGCTTGATGAGGCTCGCATGCGATAAAATGAACCGGGTCCTAAGAGCCTAGCGGCTCGACCCAAAAGAGAATGAACATTCACGATTGGCTATAGATGTGGAATTACAGTAGTTCTACTACTTTTTCCAAGTAAAACAACATTGTATCCATGAAGGTTAGCACCTAAGATGGTATTTAATTAGTAGAACAGGCATTCACATACTATTTTAATTATTATTATTTATTTTAATTTCAGTAATAATAAAAATGTATCAGATTTTATTATTTGATGTTAAACCTTGCGCGGACCCCCTGACGTTGTTCAGGGACCCCCAAATCAATTTTAATTTTCCATGGACCCCCTGAAGGGTACCGCGGACCCCTGGGGGTCCGTACGGACCACTTTGGGAACCACTGAACTAGAGCATTGACATCGACTGCCAATTAAGGAGTTAAATTGTTCTAAAAAATTTGCTCTATTTATTTGATAAAAATTTTCAGTTGATTTTTACCCTTTATGAAATGGAAATCAAAGTCAAAGTGTTTCACCTACTTTGAGTGACGTTATTTTAGTCAAGGGACATATTGATTCTAAAAATATAATTCAAAATTATAACCCATTGAAATAAAAAAAATTAGGGAGCCGCCTATTTGCACACGACAAAATGCCATTAATCAAAACAGACTTAGTAAAGAGCAAATGCAAACAACCTAAAACAAGAGTAGAATATATGAAAGATCTGTGCAATCAACACACACAAAATAAAAAACCCAATAAAATTGCTATTTAAGTAGATAATTTGGAAAATGTGAGAATTGTATCACCCTGTCATTTATTAGAAAAACGGATCTAAAGAACAACACAAACAAAGAATAATATAGCTATTTTATTAAAACAATACACAACATTAACTTAGAGGAAATAGTATTTTTTTTTAAAGAAAAATGTACCTGAAAATATAACTTACTTGATTTATTTAACCAATAGACCAGGAATAGTTTTAAAATATGAAATAATCCCAGGACTCACTAATCATCATATTGTCAGAATGAACATCAGAAAGAAGGGAAATAAACGCACACAAATATTCAAATATGTATTTTTTTATTTTTAAAAATCAGTCATATCTGAAATAAATGTACCAAGCCGCGACAAACGTCTCTCAACAATTTCTAAGTAATTACAAGACAAATAGCCCTTAAAGGAAATTTGGAAGCCCATACGAACTATTTCTAACTAAAAGTAATGATGGATGAGTTTGTGCAAACATCAAGGAAAAACAAAAAATTCTGCTTCAATATTAAAAGAAAGAAACTTTGTAATCAAAATAATACTATATAACCAAAGACATTTAATAAAATCTACCCTTTTAGATATCAAAAAAAAATTGTTGATATAAACGCGTAAACTGAAAACCTGCTGTAAATAACAATAAATTAAGTTTTTAAGGTGCAGATAACAGGGTATAAATGACCCCGGGCAGTGTCTATGCGACATAAATGACCCTGCGCGGTGTCTACGCTGAGAATTTAGCATTGGCAGAATCCAGAAGACAGGCACGGACAAGACAAATAAAAGAACAGCAATCGTCACCTAAACGTCGTCTTGTCGTGAATAGTTCAACTTCAATCAAGATCATAATTCCAACCATCCTTTCTCCACCACCGCACACACTACATCAGAACATCATTCCCGTCAAAGAAAGTGAACATGTTCTCATGTGACAATGCAATTTTTAAAAAAAGAAAATTTATTTTAAAAAAAAAGAAGAAAAAAGTAGATTGTTAGAGAGTTTTTTTAAATTTATTTTTAAATTACTAGAAATTCTTAAAGTTAATCATTTATAAATGGGAATGCCTTTAAATGAAAGTTGTCGAATACTCTTTCATGATGTTTTCTTACTTTAAAAAACCACAAGACATTTTGAATATTGTTAACGGGATTCTATGGTTCTCAAAATGTGGTCAAGGGTAATTTATAATTGTATTATTATTAACACTTCTATAATTATAAACACCGTTACAATTTAAGGGAGAAGTTCTTATGATGATTTCGCTCAGAGGCAGCTGTAGGGGTTGACGAGTTGGCAGACTTCCGCAGGATCGGGCTCCACGCCACACACTTCCGTGTGGCTATAGGTGACATTAATTTTTTTTAATTGGTTATTAGGAGTGAAATATTTAAAATTATAAAATTATTTTTTGTGGTACTTTTAAAAACTTTTTTTTTAAATTTATGCACTTGATGTGTATATGATTGTGAGGCAAGCTTTTTCTTAAGTATGTTTTAAGAATAACGTTTTTGAATCTGATAGAAGTGATTGATAGCTCGACATAAGGTTTTTGAGAATGGGTAGGCGAGAAAAACATGCCACATTGTTCTCAAATTTTCGTGTCATGTGGATGGTAAGGAATGGGTTGTCTGATCAGGCAAGGTAAACCAACACTTCATCAACTCTATTAAATTGCATCCCATTCATTAGTTCATGAACTGTCTGTACCTCTCCATCCGTTCTTAAAAAGCCTGTTTGGTGGAGATTAGACGCCGCGATTTTTTATTGGATAAACGTTAAAGATGACCTATTTAAAGATTAACCTATACGTTTTCTCATTCACGTTTAGAAAGCAACTTTGTCTCAGCAGGCGGTTATGTGGTAAGAGCTTGCTGGCCCTATTCAGGAGGGTTTGATTTCCGGAAAGAAAATGTTTTCATTAAATGTTGATCTATTTGCATAATATTTAGGCGATACAAACAGTAGCGTACCTGGGGGTGGGGAGGGTGCGGGCAAGGGGGAAAATGTCCCGGGCGGCACTTTGATAGCGGCAGCATATTGAACTTGAACTTGAACTATCCCCTAACCCGTCGTTGGGTCATTGGGGCGCCATCGTGAACTGCACACTATCTCACGCCATTTGTCCCGATTCTGTGCTGCCTTTTGAGAGTCGCTGAATGACAGGCCGGTCCACTCTTTGATATCGTCTTCCCATCTCTTCATTTGTCTGCCTCTTTTCCTTCCTCTCTGGACTGCGCCTTGCAATATAGTCTTTGCGAGACCTCCAGTTCTTGTCACGTGTCCGTACCATCGTAGTTTCCTCTTCTTTATTGAGGTGAGAAGGTCCTCGTAGGGGCCAATGACAGTACTTATTTTGTTGCAGACCGCTTCATTTGTGATGTGCGCTGTGTTGGAGATGTTCAATATCTTTCTGAAACATCTCATCTCTAGCGCATTTATTCTTCTTTGGAGGTCTGCAGTGAGCGTCAAAGCCTCACAACCATACACGAAGACCGACATCCTCAGAGAGCACATTATTCGGATCTTTTATCTCAGGGAGAGTTTCTTGCTTTGCTAGATGTGCTTTAGTTTACGTAATGCTGCCATTGTTTGGGCCACACTGGCAAGAATTTCTGGCTTTGGCCTTCGTCGGATATTATGGCTCCTAGATATTTAAAGGTGGAGACCTCTTCGAGTTTTTGCCCGTTTATCCGAATCTCATTTGTGAATTTTCTATTTGCCATGACCTTGGTCTTTTCTGCATTGATTTCCATGCCGTACGCCTTTGCTGTTTTCTCTAGCTTTGCAAGGTATTCTTTTAGTTCGTCCTCGCTACCAGCTATGCCGCCTATGTCGTCAGCGAAGCGTAGGTTGGTTATAATTCTCCCTCCGATGCTGACTGTTCCGACATGGTCTTCTAGCACATCTGTAATAATCCTTTCAAGGAAGGCGGTGAAGAGGATGGGGGAAATATGGGGCAGCAAATTATTCGTCTTTAATTAGCTACTAAGAATAAAAATGTTAAAAAGAAATTAGGGCTCTTTATCAAAATAAAACAAAAAACCGCATAATAAATAATCAAAGCGGTAATGGAACTATCCTATAATATGTGAATTTTTATACTGCCAAAACTTCAAACTCGATATTGGGTATAAATTCTTGTTATACTTATTGCTATCTTTCTGAAACAACCAAGAGGCTTAAGCAGAATGAGAACGTGACAATGATCTGCTCATCATTTAATTGATTACATTATTAAAATTTGATAAAAGCAAAAAATCACTGTACCACTTCCATGAGACAATGGAATGCTCTGGGCCACATTTTGTTGGGGGTGACACATTCCTCGTTGTAAATTAGCTTCTATAAATGAAAAACGTTAAAATAAATTTTAAGAAAAGGAATGAAGGAACTTTATTAAAATGCGTGAACGTTTCTAATGCTAAAACTTCAAACTCCATAATGAATATAAAGTCTTCTGATGCAAATGCTGATGAGCTGAAAAAGAAGGGGCCAAAGTAGTATAAGAACATGATACTGATATGCTGGTACCTATAATTGATTAACGTTTGTCAGCCGCTTATCTTGTAGAAGCAAAAATTAATGTATCCGTACAATCAAATAAAGTTTCAACAACATACATGAACTTAATTTATATTTTAAAAAATTTCCCGTACGTACAGATGAAAATTTGCGATTACTACAAGTGCAGCGAGATTGAGAAATTGTCAAACATATTAACATTAAATTTTCCAAGTTAATCACAGATCTTACTATTTTCTTATACCAAAATAGAGATGAGATGGTTAACGCGAGAATAATTTTAACGTAAATGAAATACTGGAAATACAGTGGTGCCTCGAGATACGAATGCTTCACGATATGAAAAATCCAAGATACGAAAGGCCAATTGAAGAACTTTTTGTTCTAAGATACGAAAAAAATCAAGATACGAAAAACATGCAGCTGACAACACTGGATATCACGTGACGTCATTCAACGCGCCACCAACAGTTCTGCTTTCTTAACAGAGTATTTAGATTGGTGTTAGTGTCCTAAATTCGTGAATATTTTCGTGAATTTTTTGTAAAAGCGTATTTTGAAAAGTAATTCTGTGAGAGCCATAAATTATTTTTAAAACAAAAATTAAAGTAAATGTGTGAATTTTGTGTAATTTCTACACTAAAAGTACAATATTTATGTCTCTGAAACAGGGTATTTAGATTGGTGTTAGTGTCCTAACTTCGTGAATATTTTCGTGATTTTTTTGGAAAAGCGTATTTTTATGGCCATGGCTTAAAAGAAATTAATAGCTGCTGGCGCAGCACAGAAGAAGAGGATGATATTGATTGAGAAGAAGCTGGAAGATGGTGGAAGTGAGGCGAAGAAATTAAAAAGTTTAACAAGCAAATAAAAAATTTACATTAGTATAAGTGTTATGTTACGTATGTCTAGTGTAGTGTTGTACTAAATGTAAGTGTTTATTTATACGACAGCCACCCCGGAACGGATTAATTTCGTATCTCGACGTACCACTGTAATCTTTTTGCTTACTTAAAGTGTTTATTTTCCTAAAGCATCATTATTTTAATGTCTTTTTGTGTGGCATAAACAAAAGTAATGAATTCAATTGTGAATCTAACGGAATAAAAAAACTGGCTTAAAATAAAACCAAAAGTAGCCACTCATACACAAGGGCTCAAGCTAACTAAAGTTTTTGCAAAAGGGCGGAATCAGAAATTTGATAAAAAAGAAAGACAATACGTTTTTGTTCGAGAAAACAAAACAAAATGGCAAAAAGTTATTTTTTAGAAAGTTTGACATGAATGTTGGCCAAATAGAATTAGTCAATTTTCAACAACTGAGGACATTACTACATTAGTAAATTTATAACATATAAACAGGGTATTAGTTAGCCTGACAGGACGTAACACAACAGCATTACTACATGTAGTTCAAACAAAGTAAATATTCTTGAAATTATGCATCTGCTAGCAAATTACTATCCAGTTCTTCGATATGTTGAGTTGTTTAGCCTTCTCGTCCATGAGGGGCATCCACCGATCATCGTCGGCGTCTGCGAATCATCCAAGGGCATAGGCCACCTACGAGAGACCTCCAGGCATCTCTATCCTGGGCCAGCTTCTCTAGGATCTTCCAGTCATGGCCAATTCTCTTGTCTGCCTCCTATTCTCGGTGCCAAGTGTTTCTTGGACGGCCTTTTTTTCGCTTCCCCGGGGGGTTCCATTTCAGGGCTTGCCTTGTTGTATTGGAGGCAGGTTTTCTTAGTGTATGACCAATCCACCTCCACCGCTTCTGGAGAATCTCTTCCTCAATTGGCTTCTGCTTTGTCCGCTGTCACATTTCCCGGTTGCTGATTTTGTCCGGCCATTGAATTCTGAGAGCCTTTCTTAAACAGTTGTTGATAAAGGACTGAGTGCTTCGAGATAATCATGTTAAAAGGGGTAAAAAAACAACAATATCAAAACAAAATTGTCACCTCAAATTCATTACAGTTTTAGAAAATTAAGTTCTAAAAAAATGAGAGAGAGAAGAGAAAACTTGGATTAATCCAGTTGTGTGATATGTAAACATTCAATATCCGAAAGTAGAATTTTTAGAATCTTTCAAAGATTTCATTGATTTTTTTTAAATGTGGGATCTACTTACGATATTTCTGTAATGATTTTAAACAAATGATAAATCTTAAAATTATCTTATCTTAACTGTTACAGACGCTCCTTCTATATAGATTAATATGCATGGTTTGTGTCAAGTCTTGCATGTTTATTAGAGTTTTAAATGTTGATAGTGTTGGTTTTCCTGGTTTCTTCAGGCAACCCATTCCACGCCCGAATTCCGGACGGGAAAGAACATTTTTATGTGTTTGTTCTTGCATACGGAATACCAAAATTGTTCTTATCTCTATGTCTATCTGAGGGTTGTATTAGGTTATCTTTGTGTTGTATTTCCAAGTTATAATTGTTTAATTATTTGTTTTATATATTATTACTACTTTGCTTCATTGTCTTCTGTCCTTTAGTTTTCTAAGGTCTAATGATTTAAATTATGGTGTTATTACTGTCAGTTTTGAATATCCTCCAGTAATGAATCTAGCAGCTCATTTTGATTTTTTTTATAGATTATCAATGTTTTCTTTGGTGGGTGCGTCCCATACAGAAGATGCATTTTACTGTAAGGCGTAAGGTATTAGATCAGGGGTCGGGAAATTTTTTGCTAGAGAGAGCCATAAACACCACATATTTGGAAAAGTAATTCTTGAGAGCCATAAACACCACATATTTTGATAAGTAATTCTGTGAGAGCCCTAAATTATTTTTAAAACAAAAATTAAAGTAAGTGTGTGAATTTTGTAATTTCAACACTAAAAGTACAATATTTATGTCTCTGAAATCTTTTTCATAACATTGTTATATGCAATTAATATGTAGATCAAAGGAGTCTAAAATAAATTTAAAAAAATATAATCGAACTTTTGTCCGAGAGCCAGATGCAGCCATCAATAGAGCCACATCTGGCTCGCGAGCCATGGTTTCCCGACCCCTGTATTAGATAGTGTATTTTTCAGCATGGACCATCGAGCAATGATCTGATTCTGATAAAATCAATTTCATATATTTCTTTGGCATTCTAGTATATATATATATATATATATATATATATATATATATAATATAACTCGTTCATGCATATAAAAAATCATCAAAAATAAATGACTAGATGTAAACATTTCCGCTGTTGCATGTGAAATAAGATAAATGCAATGTGATATTTGAATAATGTATCTCAAAAGTTTATTCTTAGTTTGAGAAGTTCTTTAGATAATACTGCTTGGAAAACAGCTCAAGCGCCACACAATGCAATATAAACAGGCAACTAAAAAACACACAACTATTTTCCTTCACATTTCTAAAAATACTGTTGTAAATAATCAATAAATAACAAACATTATCTTTATCAGTTTATGTGTAAGAATTTATTTTTTAAAAATTGTTTCTGTGGTAAGAATCACAACGTTGCATAACTTATGCATTAGACAAGAATCAGTCATGTTAAGAAATAAAACAACAATACAATTATCATGAAAGTTTAGCTCCGTCTTTAACAGGACTAAAAATATGTGACCAAACTATTTCTGTGTACAATTGATCTTGAATTGAAAGAAAAATATCTTAACTGTCCAAAACTTATTTTTTTCCAACAGTACATGACTTGAAGATGTTTAGGCAAGATTTTACATTTTCCTACATACTGAAGTTTGAAATCAATGCCCTGCGGATGGGAAGAAATCAATCCACGCACCTCATTTAAAATTATTGACTCTCTTGTCATCAGGTCTATACTAATTTATAGTATATTAAATATGAACAATGTTTTAGAAAAATGTAAACTATTTGTATCCCCTGTACTTCTGTGTAGTATTAAGAGTAGAGACACCTGTTAAATCTTGATGGCTTATTATTACATGAAATTCTTTAAATATATTATAGCACAACATGTTTTACATGCTGTAAAATCTATTTTGTAATAGGTGACTATCAATTAATCCTGTCTATCTGTTTAAAGACTCATGTAAAATAATCAGAATTTCTAGAGCTGATGTGGATCATCATGTTATAGGACAATCTATAATATAATACATATTTGTGTGCGTGGACAGAATGGAACACAAATAAATAAATAACGATATAGTGTCTCATGAGTAACTAGTAACAATAGCTTCTTAATGAATCAATCATTACAACAATGCATAGACCTATAAATATTATGAGGACAGGTATTAAATAGGGTAGGGGAGGTAACTGGTCAATTCAAAATTGACCCAATTATAGAATAGAAATGAAATAAATAAATGATATGTACATGGTACACTTAGAGCTATGTGGAAAATTTTTATAGCAATATAACGTCATCACATTATAATGCTCATGCAGTATTAGGTCATGCACACACTTTATTTAGAGGATTCATAAGTCTTGATTCCAAAAGCAACCGTTTCGAGGGGGGATACGGGGAGAGTCTAGACTATTTCTAAAGGGAAGGGGTGCGGTTGGGAATCAACTTGGGTACAAAAAGAAGATTGTTTTGAGAATGCGCAGAGTGACGTCATCAGGAATGGTCTGGTCAAAGTTTGGATGGGTACAGGTTTTTGATAGCATTTCACATTTTTGATGCTTGTGTTGGGCCAGTGTTGTTATGGTGGAAGGAACCTTGTTGACTTACTGGATGCTGCTGTTCAGCGGAGATTTGTTAAAGTGCCCTATGTTTATAAGTAAGTGTGCATTGTTTCATGTATAATATTGTATAAAATATCATAACAAATTTCAGTTTTACATTTTTGTCAAATTAAGCTAAGTTGGTGAAAGTCATTAAAATAGTTTTTTAATAAGCCTTAAAATTATAAATTTTCTCTATGCTTGCAGTATTATCTTTTAAAGAAATGAATTTTGTAACCAAAACATTAGATGTTGAATGATAGCACATTAAATTGCCAGAAAAATAAATTGGAAATATCTAAAAAAAATATTTTTACAGGTTTGTTATCTCCAGAAAATCTGCTATAAAAACAATGGAAGTTATACCAGAAAAATCACATTTAGAGATATTATCATAATGCCTTTAAAAAGATCTTAATTATCTTTATACTTGGAGCTATTGGCAAACTTATTTCACTTGAAAGGAATCAATCTGTTTTATCTTTAAAGTAATTGTAATCGCAAGAAGAAAATCTTATGACTTAGAGCTGGGTTAGCACGGTCTAGTTGACTTTATGTTTACAGTGGCTTAAAATTCAAATAAAGAGAAAAATTAAGCTACAAAGTGAAGAAAGAACATATCTTAGCTGTAATTAAGGCAAGTTGTTGTTGAGATAAAGTTGCCCAACTTATTAAGTTGAATAGTTGTGTGATTTTGTTTGTTGAGTAAGCAATATTTATGAAGTCACTTGGTCTTGTTTTTTTTATCTTGAATTAATATACGAAATGTCCCCAATTTTCAAAATTAATCTTGGTTATTCTTAGTCATGATAGTCATCGATCAGAAAAAAATTTCCTTCAAATTTTCATGGCAAAATTCATTTTCTAAACAAAGGCCAAACAGCGCCTCTGTAGCGTAATGCTACATAAAAGTAGTGCCCGCACTACTTGGACTTAGGGAAGAACACAAGTATAATAAAAAAGACTTCTTTATTATTGCACACAACTTTTACAAAATTCTAAAATAAATAGAGCAGAAAGTTACATGGTATAACTACATTATGTACAAACAAGAATCCTATAGCTGTCTTTAATCGCAATGTAAAAAAAAATCTTCATTTTTACAAAAGGTTAAAAAAAATTTAATTAAATGTTTACTACTGATAGTTATATACACTTTTGGATTTTTCTGTTGTACTTACTTTTCAATCTACAGTGAATAGTATAAAAATGTTCTTTAAGTCTTTAAAAGAACTAAAGTTAAAAAAAAACAACAACATTGCTTCAAAAAATAATTGACTATAGTCTTTGCAGCTAAGGAAATATTGTCAATGGATTAAGTCTAGACAATAGACAGGCAGCAGGAGTCGTAATTTACCCTAAACAATTTTTTTTATCACTCTTTCATATTTGTACAAGTGTAGATAAATAATAACTAAATAACACAAAGACATGATATTACACTAAAGGTAACGTAATTGTTTTTCTGTTGTGGTAATAAGTGGCCAGAGCTAATAAATATAAAGACTTATTCTTATGTTTCTCCACTGAATGGATGGTTTATATCCATGATGAGCCCCACTCATCCAGTCTAAACTCTGAGAATGTTGTTGTTTAAGTAATTAGTGACATGATCTGAAAGGATTTGCTTTTAATTCGATCCCCAACAGCTGACAGCTGTAATGTTGACACCTTGAGATAAAGTGTGTTAAATTATTGCTGGTTTATGCTCTAGAAATTCTTAGTGTAGGTTACAAATGTAGTTTCTTTTGCCTGGGGAAAACACAAAGTTCCCCCTCCTTTAAAAAATGCTTGCTACAAAATCCTGTTTTTTTTTCTTACTGTATTACCACCTGGAGTGAATGCCCCTCTGGACCCCCTCCCCACATAATATGCCAGGAGGGAATGCCACCTCTGGAGCCCCACATATGCCCAGAGTAAACTCCACCTTTAGACCTCCCCCCCCTCTAAGTCCTCAGTGACTTATTAACCCTCTACCACAAACATACCACTATCTATTTGTCACAAATTAACATCAAATTAAGATGTTATACTTTGTACATTCAAATTTCATTCAAACTCAATCACCCCCTTTACAGTTCAGATTAGACAAGACTGTTATTTCTTTTATGTGCGTAGTCAAAAATAATTTCCAAGAAAAATGGAACCACTTGAAGTGACCCATTCATTACATATTTGGTGGGGCTGTAACTTTTGGCAAAATTCAGTGCAATGACTGGTAAGTCTCGGGAAGGGAGTGGCAGGTGAAATATGTGGTGTTGGGTAGGGATTAGGAGGCATTTGGAAAGGAATTGAAGGTGGTGGGAAGGGAATGGGAGGCTTTGAGGAGGGAATGGGAGGTGTTGTGGAGAGAATGGAAGGCATTGGGTAGGGAACACGAGGCGTTGGGTAGGGAATGGGAGGCATTGGGAGGTGTTTGGTAGGGGAGGGGACGTGTTGGGTAGGGAAAGGGAGGCATTGGGGAGGGAATAGGAGGCATTGAGAGGTGTTCGGTAGGGGAGGCGAGGTGCTGGGTAAGGAAATGGAGTTGCTTGGTTGGGAATGGGAGGCATTGGGGAGGGAATGGGAGGTCTCGATGAATGATCACAAGTTGAAAGAAATCTTCACTAAAAACATTGTTGCTAGGTGATAACAAAACCGACTACTTCATTGCTGGTCATACTTTACTCTCATCATCATCAGGCCCGGATCTCTTCCTTGAGTCGCCCCGGTCTTTCTTGATGCTTCTGTCCCCGCTGCCCCCTCGTTCTCTCTCCAGCTTCCGACCCCCTACAAACCCGCCCACCACCATGCCACCCACACCCACTTCGACATCCCTCTCCACCAACACTGTCCCGCCCGCGGGTGTGATGGTGACGGCATTGGCCTGGTGGTGGGCGTTGGGCAGGCTGCCCTGTGAACTGATGGAGTTGGCCGGCTTGGGTTTGGGCTGAGGCTTGAGGCACTGGACCAGGTTGACGATCTCTCCCTGGATGTTGGCGAGGGCCTGAACGACGTTGCAGAGGGCCTTTTGGTTCTCCGCCATGAGGCGTCGGATGAATTCCACGTCATCTTGCAGACGATTGGTCTCCTTGTGGTTGGCCTGGAGCTGTTGCAGACGCATATCAAGTAGTTTTTGGGATCTGTTGGTATCATAAACGGAAACAAGGTTAAAGGTTAAAGTTTTCCATTTTATTGGTGCTATTCAATTTTTATATTAAATTTCAAAATTATAAATCTAATTTTAATGCCCTTTGTAAAATTGTAGAATAAGTCAGTTTTAAAGATACATGACTTTTATTATCTTTTCATGATTATTATTTAGAAAATTTTGAGTTTATAAATATATTATTACTAAGTGCTGATCAATGATCATTAAACATTTACGAATTAATACAGAATTCTGAAGTAATTAGTTACAGTATTCTCAAAACAAACGTCAGTTGTATTTAAAAAATAAATATATACATGAATTTAAAAAGTTAAGTAAACCAAATTTCTTGTTAGGATATATATAATCTATCTATAATAATAATAAAAGGCAATTTTCTGTACGTTCTGTCCGGTCCTCGATAGCGATTGCTCCCTCAAATACATATAACTCCTACAGCCAATCATATTGAACACGTTTACGCGGACGTTCAAAACGAGTTATTTTTGGTGCAATATTTCTTCCAAGACTTTATTTTGAGTTATGCACGTTGGGATTTATAGTCAAAAGCTCTGTTTTGATGGGATGCACATGTATGCTGGTCGAGACGGCTGTTGGAAAGGAGTTACAACATGCCACCGTGGCGGAACGTCTTTGGACGGGCTTTGTTGCTCGTTTTATCATAAGTTATTTAAAAAATACTCCAGTCATGTCTTTCATATTGTTTTGCATCTATCTGAAGCGTATACTTTTTTTTTATAACATAGGATATTTAAATTTTCTATGACAATCAGCTCGGGATTTTACCTATGTATTGAATCTAGTTAAGGAGTCTTACCATTGTATAAACTTTCATTTCCTTTGTACTTCTGACAGTCTGGGATCTTATTTATAATCCTTTTAACTGATGTATATTACCTTTGTATTGCATCTAGCTGAGGTATCTTACCTTTGAATTGCATCTAGCTGAGGTATGGCTAAGGTTGTTGCTATTGGAAGGTTGGATGAGGACGCCCTCCTGTTATGAGATCTGGAGCCGCCCCTTCTTTTGTTGGATCGATAATCTGAGAAAATTTTCAATAATTATTTTATACATTGATTTTTTTTACAGACAGTGCATTGGTTGTAAATTATATTTGAAAATATATACATATACAATAGGCGATGCTAGCCTAAACATTTCTTATTTCTAAAAGAATGGATATTGGTATTTATTAATTTTTATTAAACAAAGATGAAATAAGGACGAACGTTTTAAAGTTTTGCATATTTTATCGAAACTAGACCTTTTATAAAAAAATCGGATAATAAAGAAATCCAATCCTCTGCCAAGTTTGTGTAAGACATGTATCACAGCGCACCACTCTCAGAACTTAAAATTTTATTTTATTTACATGTAGATTAATTGATTTCAATAATTAGTTACATTAAGATGAAAGGTGCTTGATTAAAGTGATCGATAATTCGATTCTCAATTCAGATCTGGTTTACTCGAAATTTAAATAAAAAATATAATAAAAAACAACTAATTTTTCTTCACACGATATTAGAACATGCTCTTCTTAAATAAACGAATTAATGGGGGTGAGACTGCAATCAGGCTTTTAAATAGGCAAATGTATAACATAAAAAACAGGGTATTAGTTAGCCTGACAGGACGTAACACAACAGCGAACGTTTCGGCAAAGAGCCTTCCTCAACGGACAAATAGTACACAAATAAAACGAATATTACGAAATAATAAAAAACACTTAGCTGCGGTGAAATCCAAGTAGTCCAGTAGAGATAAAGTAAGGAGAGAAAAAAGTAAGAGCTTATATAGGAAAGGATAGGGTGGGTGTGGCCAATCAATCAGGCTGTCAGTGCAAACACAACGTTGATCCCATGTGGTGTAAGAGTCGCAGACTCATGGATTAGTCTATTCTCCAGACTGACCCGCCCGGGTGTGTTTGTACAAGAAACCTACTAATACCCTGTTTTTATATTACACATTTGCCTCTTCTTAAATAAACGGTTGAAAATTTTTACTCAAATTTTGTTCCACATCTTCTTTAATTCCCCCATTTAGGATGGTTTTAAATATATAACAATGAGCACTGTTGCCTATAATCTGCGCGGGCCGTACCGTGAAGCTATCTGCCAGACACCGTGTGACAGCTTTTGAGTTGGCGCATCAAATGTTACCAAGGATAACATAAAATTTTGCAAAGAAAAAATGGAGGATTTGCACACGAGTTTGCTTCATTTTTTTGCCATGAGGCAACGAAAATTAGAGGGAACATTGACTATAAACTGTTTTTGTAGTGTTGATTTGCATGCAAACATTCAGCATAAATTTGTCTTGTTGGACAAACACAACACTTAAAGCCACTCCTCCTTCCTATATCACGCAGTATTTCATCTGATGGTCCATCTATACTATGCAGTCATCACCTCAAGGCTCAAGGTCTTTTGGCCCAGAAAGACCAAACCACGCCCCCTTCATATACATGCAATCTTCCATCTAAAGGTCTATTGGCTACTACACATCAAACCACGCCTACTTCCTACACCGTGCAGTCTTCCATACCAGGAATGTACTCACGAGACTTGATATCGTCCTCCTCTTCGGGAATTGGGGGCGTGGCGAACGGTATCCTGCTCGGTGTTTCCGGTATTGGGGGAGGAGGTCCATCTGGGATAGTTGGGTCCCAGATTTCAACTTCTTCTGCTCTAAGGTTAGCATGACCTTCTTTTGCTGACCGGAAATCAAGCGGAAAAATTAATACATGTCCAACACACCATAAACAAGTTAAAATCATTACCTGGTAAACAGTGTGTATAGATGTAATGTTTTTGAAATCATACAGACATGTGAAACTATATTTATTAGTCAAATTAAGAAATGAGAAAATGCTGGTATCTCTTAAAATTGATATTTTTAACTTTGAAAAATAAAATGTCTTGTTTCAATTCAGATTTAAAAAAACTAATTTACCTTTAAATTTCAAATGGTATTATTATTATTTTAAATGTAAGCAATTAATTTCTAAATGCTATTTTTGACATTTTCATCTATAAGTAAATTCATTACTGTAAATTCGAAACTGAACAGACGAACTATTGGGTAGAGAAGATTTATGATATTTATTTGGAAATAATGTTTAATAATAACATTATAAGTAAATATTTTTATCACACAGTCAGTTATGATATGCATGTATTATAATTATCCTCTCGGGATGAGCGATACCTTTTTTTCAAAAGTTTTATAAGCTTTATAGAGTGAGCAAATATAAATAGGTCTAACACTCAAACTGTCAGTTTTTTTAAAGTGAATTTCTTTGAAATAATACAACAATTTAATGATGGGATACCTTTGTAACCATTCGAGAAAGATAATTTATGAACCCTTTTGGCTTTGAAGCTATCTTAAATAACTGAAATTTAGACATTTAAAGTGTAAAATGAAACACGAAAATGAACTCACCTATCTCCTTTTCATCTTTTGCTCGCTCTAATTTAAAGAGATATCTCTTGACCAGCCGATGCATGATGTCCGAGTATGACGTCTCATCTGGTTTTAACTCCAGGTTCTTACAGACTGTCTCCCGTCGTTTCTGCAAAATGGTCAACACACACAAAACTGAAATTTCTGGATGTGTCATGTGTTTTTGTTGACATTAATAACTTTCACAAAACTTTCCATCAAAGTCTAATTATCCCTGTAACTTTCAGATGTTGCAATGATTTAAATCAAGATATATCAAGACAAAAAAATCTAGTTTCAAAAAGTTCAATATATTTTTGCTTTACTGTTGTCATCTGGATTACAAAAGGGGGTTTGAAGTTGCGAAGAGGTAATTTTTTCAATAAAAATGAAAAATATTTACTAATAGCGATTGATGCACACACGATCATATTAGGATTCAATGTGCAAGGGATGAATGGAGCTTTGTGACATTTTGTTATACTCAGATTGCTCAATACAAAATAAAGCAAACAAGGCAGTTGCCAGAAAAGTCAGGAAGAACCTGTCGCTTAAAATATCCAAACAAGCGACTTTTATCATTGTACAATAGCATTTCGAATTCGAATCAGTCACATCAGCCAAATGCACACCGTTGATTGAGTTCAAACAAACAGCGAAATAGTTTATTTCAATTCATAAACTATAACTTTCTCCCAAAACATCAATAGAGTATAGAATAGTACTTTTTTCTCTGTATTTTACGACAATGGGAAGCATTTCATTTGAAAGATAGATCTCAAAACACACAACTTGCTAAAATAAAGATAATTGGTGGCTTTATAAATTTTTATAGTACTTTATTACATTGAATCAAACAACACAATAAACTAAGCTTCACAGCAACATCAATTTGTGAATATTTCGAAAATTGCTGGATTTAAGATTACTTTTGATAAGCAGTAATCTATTTTAATAGATCCTATAAAGTAGTAAGGTTATATCAAGGAACTCTTATATCCTGGTATTCTGGTGGCAGTAGGTACTAGTTGTCACGGTCTTCTGGTGACGATATGTATACGTTTTCTTGTATTCTGATGACATTTTTTCTAGATGTCATGATATTCTGATGAAAATCTCTTCTAGTTGTCATAGTATTTTGATGACAATGTCTGCCCACTGGGTAGATGTTTCCACGGCGCCACGGTTTTTACAATGTAGCGCCTATGAAACACCTCTCCAGTCTGGCAAACTTGAGTTATCGTTTAGGTCTGGGAAGTACATCTCCAGTCTGGCAAACTTGAGCTATCTGTTCGTTCGTCCGTTGATACGACGAGGACCACTCTAGTCATCCGAGGGTTGTCTGTGCGTGCGCAGAATGGCTGATTAGGCCCATGAGCTATCTATTAGGTCTGGGAAGTACATCTCCAAACTGGCAAACTTGAGCTATCGTTTAGGTCTGGGAAGTACATCTCAATTCTGGCAAACTTGAGCTATCGTTTAGGTCTGGGAAGTACATCTCCAGTCTGCATGGCAAACTTGAGCTATCGTTTAGGTCTGGCAGTACATCTTCATTTTGGCAAACTTGAGCTATCGTTTAGGTCTGGGAAGTACATCTTGATACTGGCAAACCTGAGCTATCGTTTAGGCCTGGGAAGTACATCTTGAGTCTGGCAAACTTTATCAATCGATTAGCTCTTGGGAGTACATCTTCAGTCCACATGGCAAACTTGAGCTATCGTTTAGGTCTGGGAAGTATCTCTCCAGTCTGGTAAACTTGAGTTATTATCAGTGGTGTAGCTAGACCTTTTTTCGCCCGGGGCGGTCTCCAATTTTCCGCCCTTTGTAAGTCAATAGCATCATGCTTTTTATAAATTAAGAAACATAAATAAATAATTGTAATTGAAACAAAGTAAAGGTGGCGAACATTTTTACCATTGGATGCCATATTTAAGTAAGCGGCAATAAAGGGGGTCAAATAAGTTGTTATACCTATAAATACATATTTTATAAGAGTTACGGGCAATACAAGATACTTTTTTTAAGGTTACAAGAAAGTTAATGAGGTTGCCGCCCCCACCCCCCCCCATGAGACAAACGTATTCCAAATCTTCACCAAAAAATACCAATTAGTATGCTTTTATTTTGTATTTATAAATAAATGCTTTAATTATTTTTTATGAACCAATTGTGGAAATTAGTATGTAAACATATTATGTATACATTTATTTTCTTAACTTACATAGTAGAAAATTGTGTATTATGCTTTCAAAGTTTAAATAATTTGTTATATTTTGTTCTATGCACAATATTGCAAGTTTTTGTAGTCTTAAATCAAAGGTCGGGAAACTTTTTGTCTGAGAGAGCCATAAACACCACATATTTTGAAAAGTAATTCTGTGAGAGCCATACATTATGTAACTAAAAATTCAAGTAAATGTGTGCATTTCGTGCTAAAGATAAGACCACGTCTTTTGAATTTTCCCCACTCATATGTTTTTTCCCTTCTAACTTGGCGTTCAGTCGATGTCTCCAACTCTTCACACATTATTTTGGCTGCTATAACAGCTTTTTCCATTAGCACATCTCTTTGTTTCATGAAATAGGTTTGCAAAGAATTTAGTTTTATATGGCATTGGGGAACATTTTATTTGAAAGTAATTTTGAGCATCATTAATTTACAAAAAAAGACGGGTTCCCATAAATTGTGACAACATAGAAAAGAAACAGATTGCATTGAATTGAGAAAAATTTTCAGCAAGTGATCTCGTTTTACTATTTTCTTCTTCAGATGTCAATTTTTCCTAGGCGCTTAAAATGTAAAAATAAATTAATGATTTTTTACTATAGTTACTGCTTCTGCTCAAGCGCTCCAGCGAGTTTCAACGCTGCGCTTGACACCTTGACCTGTGACATAAAGTAAAACTTCCCATCGACGAGTGGAAGAATTTAAAAAAAATGAAAACAACTTTTCGATAGTTCCAAAATGATATAAATGAATGATGTGTGCATGCTACAAACTCTGCATTTAGATTGACGGAAGCATTATCGTAAGCCCTTTCCTCTGCAACTTTTTTGTATCGAAACATTTTCTAATTTCTTTATTCTTCATATTTGTGATTTCCTCAACAGTTTTTCCTTTATTTTCTACAAAGTAAATATACGATTCTACAACTTTAACTTCGCTGATATCAATAACTACGTATATTTTAATTTGACTAGTTTAAACTTTACGGGAAATATCTGGAGTGCTGTAAAATATCATACAAAAGTTTTTAGCTTGCTTTATTTGGTCCATAGTTGTTTTTCTCACTGCGCCCCTCAATAGGTCTATGAATTCATTTCGAATCATTTTCCACAAATAGGAGACACTATATTTATTACTCATCTTAATGTTTACTAAATGTTCACGTAATACTGGGTCGTACTTAGCCTACAAGTCAAAAAGCTCTAGAAAATTTCCTCTATTTTCAAATGAATTGATGTCTTCCTCATGAATACCTTCACGATGACCCTTCAACGCCAATTTTTTGTTGTTGCTAAGAATCTAATTATATCAAGTATTGTGAGTTTTTGCTTTCATTTTTTTCTTATTTCTTTATAAATATTATGTTGTTGTAGTTTATCAAAAGTTGCACCTTGTCCAATTCTTATTTCTAATTCCTTCCATTGGGAAAATGATCGAATATGCAGTAGACTCAACTCGTGATGACTTATTTTGAGATTTACACTTTTTGTTAAATCCATTTTTCCGTCTTCAAATTTGATTGGAAAAGATCATCAAACAGTTTACAGCAAAAATAATATACAATGTTTTCAATGGTGAATACACAATCCACGATCTTAACACATTTTCAACATTATCCAAAACTTGGAGAAAAAAAACAACAATCGCGATTAATCTTTCTTCACAAAAATCGCAATAATTTTCAGTAAAATATACTAATTCAAACTATCTAAACATTACTTTAATAGGATATGCGTAAATGTTTTAGTGAATAAACGTATTTTAATGAAACACACAAATTTTGTTTGTGCTACTTTAATGAAAAAAAATATAACTAATTTTTAATAAATTACCTTAGAATAATTTTCTGTAATATAAAATTACTACTTGCAAGTTAAACACAATATTTGAACCACCATGCCATGTAGGTACTTGTTCGCTAATCATTCTGTGCATGTCGAAAATCCACGCAATAACTGTCGCGGCGATATTAATAGTATATTCGACCCAGCGGTGATGTGTTCTTTGTGTCGTTTTCTTATAAAAAGCGTCATCTGTGATGTATACCGCTTAATTTTAAAAACAAATCAATACAATTTTTAAGCGATTTTAAATTTCTTAACGGTTATGCGTTAGTAATAACAAACATTGTGTAATAAAAATGTCTCGAGAATCCGTTAATTACGACTCGAAAGTACGAATATTTTATTTTCACCCGGGTTTTCCTCTTTCAAAAGAAAAACGGTGGTTGTCCGAAAGGGCTGTACTTTTAAAATGCCCCCAAATGCCGCCCCCAAAATATGTGCCGCCCGGGGCGGACCGCCCCCACCGCCCCCCTAGCTACGCCACTGGTTATTATGTAAGATATAAGTAATAACTATTCTGTCAGGTAAATTAGAGCTATCATGGTAGAGGTTCAAAGCAATATTTCTGATCTATAAACTTGATCATGGCCATTTAATTATGTTAGAATTAATTGTCATAACGTTTTTCAAATTTTTAAATTTTTGTTTTGAATAAAAATTAATATGCACCCTTCCTTACACTTGTACAATACTATTTACATCATATAGTTCTTAATTAAAATATCCTTAATTAACCCGTATGCTTTGAGATTTGAATAATTTTTTGATCTCATCTTAATCAGCGGCGTAGCGTGGGTATGTGCCGCCCGGGGCAGAAACCAAATTTGCGCAAAAATATGTTAACGCTATAAAGTGAAGAAAAAAATAATTAGAAAGTAACAATAAGAACACTAAATATTTTGATGTTAAAAACAAAGACTTCATTTCTTTAATGAAATTAAATTTGTATGTTTTTCCTCATGGCTCAATCTTTATTGTATCAATGTTTTCAGCCATGACATGCTTAATAGCCAAAATAGCAATAGATAAGACAATTTTGGTGTATTCGTAATTGATCATCATTAATTTTTTTTCATTAAAATAATTTTAGAGAAGCCTTTTTAACAACTTGCATTACTTAAGACAGTTGTAAGTAATTTTCGAATTAACTATATTATTTTAGGCAGGATTACTTCGATCATAAATATCTTTATAAACTTAAATAAACCATCTAGTCTTGAATTCATTAATTTTTCTTTCTATTCAGGGATTAAAATATTCCTTGCCTGACTATGTCATGGGGGATATTTTGAATACTATAATTTGAAGACAAAATTTCAAAGTCCAGTAGATTAGCTGTTGTACGAAAATCATGTCTGTTTTCTAAATTCTATATAACTGCCAAAGCCTCACACGAATTTATGCACTAATCTCATCTTATGAAGAAACCAAATTTCTTCTTAACTGTTATTCTACATAGCATGTATAAATACACATTTGCTTCGATCACCAAAAATTCGCTCTCTTGTACTTTGATTGGAATGTTCGATTAAAATGATGAGGTCTCCACATAAAATTTTATCAAATGTCAAAGCATCCCTTAAGTATTCCTTTCCATTAGTTTCTCTGTGAGTAGCCACTGCTAAGAATTTTTTTTGTTGAGCACTATACGTTTGTAAAGAATTCCGGGCATTAAAAAAAAATATAACTAAAAATAAAAAGATTTAATTGTGACTAGCAAAGTACCTGCGTCTGTTCTTGTGTTGAGATTTTTGTCTGCATCTTTCAGTTCTATAGCTTACAAAGTAACCTCAAAATGGCTCCATGGTATATTCACTATTTAGTATCCTGAAGTCTGAATGCCTTGCTTGTAGGAGCAATTAGGTATTTCCAATAGTGTATGGACTCATAAAATAATGCTTAACAACGCTCAAGTGTACTAAAATAGTTGGATAATTCGTTTCAGTTGGAGTATCATGTTAATAAATTAAGTTTAACTGTTTGAACGAGTTTGTCATGAGATTTCATGTTTTTGCGCCTTTGTTGTACTCTTATATACTTTCCAGCCCTTAAGCAGATTCACTTTTTGCTTGAATGAAATCTTTGAAAGATTCTACAGCGTCTACTTTTTGAATTTCCATCTTTACATATCATACAGCTGGACTTGTATGTCAAATATACGAAGAGCTATCAAATACAATGGAACAATATTTGGTATCTTGTTATTGACGAAAGATAATTTTTCGTGAACTGTATCTCCTAAAATTGCTATGAGCTCAGTTTGAATTTTAGATGACAAGTTTTTTTTACCCCTTTTCCCACTATGTTCTTGGAGTGCTTGAGCGTAATTTGCAAGCTAATGCATTAGTTCCAGAATATTGCCTTTTTTTGAAACAGTATTGACCTCTCTGTGACCTCAAAAAGTCACATTCAATCTCACCAGGATTTAATAATGTCAAATATTCTAACAAGAATTTCTTGTCACTTTGTTTTCTCTTTTACAACAACTAATTGTCAGTGTTTATTAATAGTCTATTCTTTTTTTTATCCAATTTCTGATTACTTCCATTTGAAAAAAAAACTTTGGTAATGTTGAGTACTTTTTAAATACTCATCTTGGCTTTTCTTTTCTTTTATTAAAACTTATTTTCTCGTTTTAGCTATTAGCTAATAACAAGAGGAATTTGCCGCCGACCCCCAAATTTTGTATTTATTTGTGCCAAGTTTTAATTCCACTAGATAAGCAATTGTTTCGATTGTTTTTTATGCCACAAAACATAAGACATTAAAATTAAAATAAGCCATATAAATACGCCAACAATTTTTTCCAATAGTTCACTTACATTAAAATCAAACTTGTATCAATTATATATACCAGCATATTATTGTCATACTGTCAGCCCCTATGTTTTCAATTATATATATCAGCACATTATTGTCGTACTGTCAGCCCCTATGTTTTCCAGCTCAGTAACATTAGTATCAGGAGACTTCAGATTTATAATGGAGTTTGAAGTTTTAGCATTAGAAGAGCTCTCGTATTTTAATATAGTTCTTCATTTCGTTAATTTTTTTAAATCTTGGCTTTTCTTTTATTTAAAAAAAAATAATTATTTTCACGATTTAACAATTAGCTAATTAACAACAAGGAATTTGCCTCCACCCCCCGAATATTTTTTTTTATTATTACTTTTTTTTTGACAAATGGGCGGCTGTCAAATTTTAAGAATCAATGATTTTATCACCACATCAATGTCACGTTCTGATACTAATTTAGCCTCTGTGTTTTTTTATTACAGTAGTATTAGTATCAGAAGAATATATATCCAAAAAGGAGTTTGAAGTTTTGGCAGTTAAAATGTTCACGTGCTTTTGGATAGTTCCTTTATTTCTTTTATTAATTTCTTATTTGGCTTTTATTTAATTTCGATTTTTAAAAAACTCCCCTTTCTTTTAAAATTGTCATCATAAGAAACTAATTAACGACAAGGAATTTGCCGCCCCTGGCAAAGTGCCACCCGGGGCATTAGCCCCCCCCCCTGCCCCCTCGCTAAGCCACTGATCTTAATTTTATTTGTAAATAAAAAGAAAGCTAACTTTTTTCATAATTTCATTGATATTTAAAGACATTCTTCAATTAAAAAGCAAAGCTTTACTAAACATGGCCAAGAAAAAAAATACATATTGCCTAGCATATGAATTGCCAGATAAGCACAAACTAACTAAAAACATACACAAACAAGTAAAAAAATAAGAACAGCGACTAAATGCTACATCCTGGCTAAACTAAGTGTCGCCAACATTGTCTCTCAATAACTGCGATACTGAGGCTATTTCCGGTTGAGTGCTGCTCGAAATAGCTGTGACGATGTAAAAAAAGAGGTTTGACTGTAAGTCATTTTAGTGGCATAATGTCATTAATGTGATGTGCGATATCAATCCTAATCGTTTCCTAGTGTATCAGTCATTATTGTGACATGAGCCATAAGTCCTAATTGTTTCCTAGTGTATCAGTCATTATTGTGAAATGAGCCATAAGTCCTAATTGTTTCCTAGTGTATCAGTCATTATTGTGATATGAGCCAAAAGTCCTATATGTTTCCTATTGTAGTCATTATTGTGACATGAGCCATAAGTCCTAATTGTTTCCTAGTGTATCAGTCATTATTGTGATATGAGCCAAAAGTCCTATATGTTTCCTATTGTAGTCATTATTGTGACATGAGCCATAAGTCCTAATTGTTTCCTAGTGTATCAGTCATTATTGTGACATGAACCATAACTCCTAATTGTTTCCTATTGTATCAGTCATTATTGTGACATGAGCCATAAGTCCTAACTGTCTCCTAGTGTATCAGTCATTATTGTGACATGAGCCATAAGTCCTAATTGTTTCCTAGTGTATCAGTCATTATTGTGACATGAGCCATAAGTCCTAATTGTTTCCTATTGTATCAGTCATTATTGTGAGACAGCGTTGAAGCTCGGACTTCACTCACGCGGCTATAAAGGGCTACCTTGAGAAAAGTCTGTCTGCGATGTCTTCCCGGCTCCATTACCTCTGAACTAGGATCAAAGACTTCCTTGATGGCCTGCCAGCCGTACAGGAACGACTTTGGCGTGGGGATCATGTTGAAAGGAACGGGAAGGGTACTGCCGTCATCCATGTAATTGAGCCACAATTTGGTGCGAGCGAACTTCCACTCCACGTCACAGTCCGTCTGTGGGAGGGAAGAGTGGGGTGGGGGAGTCGGTGTTTGATTATAAGAAAAGTAAAATTAAAAATTACCCATTTTCTGGTGCATAAAAAGTAATTGAATGATTACTAATTTACAAAGTGCCGTGACAGAACATTTCTGACGTTGTTAATGTGACATGCATTTACAATTTGGCAATTTTTTAATGGAGCTTGTTAATACATTACATATTATATTCAAGGAGTTTGCAGCGGGGTTTATAAAAGGGTATAATAAAAAGTCAAAGAACATGTATTGCATCGATTAGAAGGGGACAAAAAACAATTAGATTTTAGATACTCTTTCAATTTACCATTTTAAAAGAAATGAAACACGTGGATTTTTATGCGTTTGGCTTATGAATGCAACCGAAATAGAAATTTGGATACAGTTGGCACTATTTGTCTGTTTATATCTTAACCTAAAGTAGCATGGCTTATACGTACAATTCTTTTTATCTCGCTTTTTAGAAATATTCCGTTTAACCTCATTCTATGAGGAACTTGAATATCACTGACAAGGTATATGACAATGGATATTTTAAAATAAATAGTTTGCAAACTCAATGAAACTATGTTAAACTCATAGTTCTTCATCGTTCATGGGCGTATTTCTGCAATTTTCAAACATTACCGAGCATTCGCTCTTGATAATCCCACGAAACAGCCTATATCCCATGGGAAACTACTGAAATAACCTAATCCGATAATTCAAAATTTTTTGCCTGCCCCTTGCATTTTAAAAACATTATCGTCTTTGCAATTACAAGATGATAATGGTAAAATACCGTTAAAAAAGTTAGTGTCTGAGTATTTCGGATCATCTTAGCTGCGCGGCTCCAACAGAAGTGAACAAACATGGCCGCCATTTTGTCTTTATTTAAACTTGCATCATTTGAATATAGTTTAGTAAGGACAGATTTCATTACATGTTATGATAAGCCTGCATCCTTTTAACATATAGTAAGGACATATTTCGTATCGGAATTTCTTTATTTCGGGTAACCTGCATACCCCAAAGATCCCGTTCTCATGACCTTTAGTGGGCTGTATGCCCTGGTAGACGAGATCTCCCGAGATTCCAAGTAACAAGACACCCATGCCCTCATTACAAATAGTTTCGAAGATATATGAAGAGAGACATTTGGAATGATTGATTAAGGGGATCAATTGCTTTATATCTCAAGCAAAAGCAAATAAAGGTTTAAGCTATTGAATGGTTCAAATAATTTAATGGTGTCAGTAATCTCATGTGTTAAATCATTTAGCTATTACTTTCAATGGTTAAATTAATCTAAACACCTTCAGAAAACTAAAAACTGTTATTGTTGGTTCCTTGAATGAATCGAAGCGAAACGTGGGACTCACCTGAATGTCCTCAAAAGAATGGGACATCATGGCTATCAACATGTTGATCAGGACTATGATGATGACCACGTGGTAGATACCAAATAGATACATGCCAACGGTCTCCACAAGGTACGTACTGTTCTCCATCTGGGGGTTGTCCGAGGTATACAACAGGGGACCCGTCGTGCCGTCTGTGAATCAACCATATCAACAATATCAAACGCAGGTGGCCAAAATAAGGACAAAGTAATTCATAAACATTAAATAAAATCCTTATGTTTAATTATCTCTTGATTAAAGGAAAAGAAAACAAAACACACAGCGACAAAAATAGATATCACGGGCCAGAAAAGATAACAGGAAGAAAAAGAGATGACGCGAGCAAGGACATATAACATAAACAAGAAGATATAAGATGAACCGCAGCAGATAACATGAGCCAGAAGAGATAACATGAGCCAGAAGACAGGAGCAAGACGGAATTACACGAGCTAGAAATGATAACATGAGCTACAAAAGATAACACGAGCTAGAAGATGACGCGAGAGCAACTACTTTGAAACATTTCAATTCAATCAAGTCGTATTTCTCCACATGCCAAGCGTTTAGACAAACTCAAAACTTTCCACAAACTAAAGGTTTCCACAAACTAAAACTTTCCACAAACTAAAGGTTTCAACAAACTAAAGGTTTCAACAAACTAAAGGTTTCAACAAACTAAAGGTTTCAACAAACTAAAGGTTTCAACAAACTAAAGGTTTCAACAAACTAAAGGTTTCAACAAACTAAAGGTTTCAACAAACTAAAGGTTTCAACAAACTAAAGGTTTCAACAAACCTCATATTATTTTTTAAAGTAAATATATCTATTTTTTGCAGATGAAATAACATGGAGGACCTTCAAACTTTTTCAAATGATCAAATTTTAATTATTATGAAAAATCAAATGATCGAATCCAATTATTTAAGCGATCAAATCAAGTTATTAAAATAAAGTAACGTTGTAATTATTTAAAAAAATTAATTATATTAGGAAAATACTTATATATATATATTTTTTAAAACTATCAATATGAGTTGATCGGGGATGTGATGTTTTTAAATAATCATTTTACTCGAGCATATTGTACGAATGAGCCTTTTATTTAAAAAAAAATTATATAGTTTGAAATGAAAATATATATATAAAAAATACAACACTGATGTGAAACTAAAATTAGTTTCCGATATTGTTTTGTGATGATTAATGTTTCCATGCTCCATGATGATGTGTATAACTAACACTCATAGGTATTTACGATGAAGTAAAAATAGTAGTAACTAAATAAAAATCAATTAAGAGTGTGGCGTAGAGCTATAAATAAATGTTTTAAATACCACATTGACAGTATTGGATAGAAAGAAATCAAATTAACAGGAGAGTGAAAAGTTAATTTGAATGATTTCTTTCTACTTAGCCTGACTGCTGACACATCCCATTACATATGTTTAAATATGACAGAAAATAAGTAAAATATTTTGAAATATTTGAAGGGTTTCGAAAAATCCACTTTGTTTGACACCAATTTCTTACTAACAAACATAAAATATAGGGGCCGTCCATAAATGACGTCACGCACCTAGAGGGGGGAGGGGTGACACTTTTGTGACGATGCATGACGAGGGGGAGGGAGTGTTTAAGAAATGTGACGTCATATAAAAAATTTTAAATAAAAGTTCCACTTAAATATTTGATTGTTTACAATTTATTTAATGACGTTTTACATTGCTTAACGGGTGTTACGCTATTAGAGTGGACTTAAACTAAATAAAAACTTAAATTACAAAAAAGTGATTTGAAACGTGCATGTTTTCCAAAAGAAAATACGGCTTTTATGGGGATGGGGGGAGAAAGCTTTGTGACGTCACATGGAGGGGGGTCTAAGATCTTGTGACGACGTGTGACGAGGGGGGGGAGGGGTGAATAATCGGCCCAAATTGCGTGACGTCATTTATGGAGGGCCCCATAGCAGAACGCTTAAATATGTATACAACGAAAATTCAAGAGTAGTAATGAAGCTTAAAAGCCTTAAAGGGTCTACCGTCTTAACTTCCTCAACATATGTTTAGTGGTGGATTTAGAACAGTTAGACAAAAAGAGGTAATATAGATTGCAACATTTTCCAGTACATTCTCGTGATCGGATTTCAATGCCATTCTTAAACCAGACAATGAAATATTATAATTAAATTTTATAAATAACTTAAGTTTCGAAAAACTTTCCATTCACTGTATTCCCACCTCATATACTTTTAAAATATTTTATATAACATGGAAATCAACGAAAAAATTACAGAAAATTAAATTCAGTAAATATTCTGTTGCTTACAAAAATTGACTTGAATAAAAATTAAAAAAAAACATTGACAAGTCAATGAAATGTGTTGTTTAAGACAAATTCTTATTTTTGTATTGCATAAATTCTACAAATTTTAAGAAACCTGACAATGATAACCATAAAAACTAAATCAGTGCGCGAGTCTAAACGCGAACGTAATTGTTAGGTGAAAAGCTTGGTGTGTTTTGGTACAATAATCATATTAAAAGCACTTCAGATGTTATAGAATTTTTAAAAAATGACCGTATAATAAAGTTGACGTGAAATCAAAACCTTGTCGATTCTGTACTTTATACTAGAAGGTCGAAACATTAAAGGAGAAGTAACTTCACAGCTGTAGAGTTTTAATCCAACAGTGGTTATCTCTCTTAGAACAAGAACCATTTTAACAGTTAACCACTGTCCTATAACACTAAGTACTAAGGCACTGATGGCCTCTAGCATGACTTGCTCAGTCCCAATCTACTGCCGTACTTTTACAATGCCTTGATTAGTACCATTGTAACACTTAATCCATTAAGAGAAATTGGTTTAGAATGAAAGTTTTGTCATTATTTCTAAGTCTTTTGCTCAACTTCGATAAATTGTTGTTACCTACATTTGATGTATATTTGTCTTTTGGAAATATTAAAACCGACGTTTTTGCGTCTCTACGTCCATGCAAGATCTAATATTTCGTTTTGATGCCAAATACCTACAACTATTTAATATTTTAAGCAAAAATATGTATTTCATTTTATGCTGATTCGTTAGCCATTATCTTCGCATCTCCAAGGCCCCAAGCCCATAATTTCTAAGCAGCAAGTACCAGTATTATTGACAACATACATATAACTTGTTTACTAGACTACTGCTGGCATTATGTGCTGTACACATGAGCTACAATGGTTGGTACGAGACACTGTAAGAATAGCGCTTATATTTTATTATATAAATTAAAATATGAGGGTAAAAGAACTCTTAAAACAAAATAGTGATAGGAAAATCTTCAAAGTACATGCCATTAAAAACAAATACGCTTGGAAAGTTTTTGTTCTTGCAATCAGAATGATCCTTCTAAATGTAAGATACTTTTTTGGAAATAAGTTTTGAAAAATATTTATTTTAAAAGTATTTCTAATGGAGATTTAACATACGCCTTAATTCTTAGATCCGTTAAAGCATGTTATAGACGACTTTGGTTTTGATAATACTTATTATTCAAAGCATGTCTGTAAGCTTATATGCAATTGGATATCTAATGATACTTTTCAATACAAATGACCCATTCACATATTGTAAGTCTGTATGTGGTATGATAGGGAGGCAGGCAAAAATCACACGAGGCTATGCGCTACCTTTGTTGAACTAAAAGGGGGTGGGGGGGGGTGGGGTAAGGGTTGTGTTCTGAACCGAGGAGATCCTATTGTTGGAACAACAACAAATTAAGGAACTAAATTTTTATTATTATTATTGGAGGCATATCACGTATATTTCTCAATAACTTTGCTCCATGGGAAAACTTTTCTCTATTTTTATTGTAGTACATCTGAGATGGGGACCGTTATAAAATTTTAATTATCTATTTTTTAAAAACTCTTTGTCTTTTATACTATATGGAATATGTTCAGTTGTACCTGAAAAACCTCAAATTTTCTCATGAAAAGATCTGGCTCAGAATGGGGTGGAGTATTTCAGTTGCCCCTTGATATCATTAAATGTAATTGTTTGGTGAGTAGCCATCAATTGAACGATGATACACATCTTTAAAAGATAATCCATTAATATTATTTTAAGCGTAATTTTAATTAAGCGTATACAATTTGTGTTTTAAGAAACTCAACTCAGCTAACATTGTTATGATTCAGGAACTCAATAATAAACTCAACTCAGCTAACATTGTTATGATTCAGGAACACAATAATAAAATGAACTCAGCTAACATTGTTATGATTCAGGAACTCAATAATAAAATGAACTCAGCTAACATTGTTATGATTCAGGAACTCAATAATAAACTCAACTCAGCTAACATTGTTATGATTCAGGAACTCAATAATAAAACTCAACTCAGCTAACATTGTTATGATTCAGGAATACCAAACATGATTGGTAAACAAACCTAAATGGAAGAACAACGGGGAAGCTACTCTGGACTACAAAATAAGTTGGACGCATTCCATATTAACATGGGGACAGACTAAAATAAAACGGAATTTACAATAAACTTGATGATTTATGATGTACATTTTCATAACTGTTTTTAAAGCACATTTAAGGTACAATCCTAACATTTTTAAAATTTCTTCTCAGTAATTCAATAAATTTTTTAAAAATCCCAAGCTGCTTTTGTGACATAAGAAAGACTTACACTTATCAAAACAATTTTCTATTAAAATGATCGACAATAAAAGACACAAGAGTTCCACAGTCCCCAGCAAGATATGCTTTATTGCCTAACAGTACACTCAGTGTTATATTGTATGAAGTTTCTTAATACCCATTTGATGATTTATTGCATTCATTTCCAGGGAATTCAGTGGCTAAGACATTGCCAGCTAACTTTGACAATGTCATGTCATATGTTACTCTAATGCATGGAGAAAAATCTCAATTGAAAAAAAAATGGTAAAGATAGGAATGTATAATTTTTTTTAGTTCGAGGCTATAGGGGTTTCTGAAATGTTTGGTAAGAAGATAAGAGGCGAAAAATAAAATATAATTTAAGAAAAACAACAAAACGTTCAGGTGTTTGACAACAAAGAGCAAGCAAAATGGAGGCGGTCTAGCAAGCACAGCAGTAAATGGGAAAAAAGGCTGGAGGGGATGGCGATGAGGGTTACCACTTCCGGTATAAACAAGGCACATTGCTGCGAAACTGGGACTATTTCTACTAACACTTGGCGAATTTCAGACAAAGCAGAAGTGTTATTTGATGTTTTAGTGCGGCTTTTCTATCATTTGACCTGAAATGGGTTTCTTACTAAAAAATGCTCCGTCAGCACAGTATATCATGGACTTGTCATTGCCATCTAGCGTCATACACTTGCGCTCTACGCGTGGCAGGCCACCGTTTGAGTTAAAGTCCAGCATTGAGTTGTGAGTCCAGCATTGAGGTGGGAGTCAAGCATGGAGGTAGGAGTCCAACATCGAGGGGGAGGAGATAGAAAGATGCAGGCAAAGAGTTATTTGAGAAATAAAATAAAAACGGAGGGATATATTCATTAATCTAGAGAGAACAATTAGTTATTTTATGTGAAGAGGATTTGTTTGAGATCAATAGCTGGTAATTATTAATAAAACTATGAGTGCATGTGAACATATCGGTTATAAAATACTTGTGATTAGAAATTTTAGTTTAGGCATGTTAAACAATATAATATCAGAATTAGAGGGTTATTTATTAATAAAATACCGAAGAGGTGCAGAGGTGTGTTAAGAGTTAGGTTTATTATTGTTTTAAATATTGAAAATGTTCAATAAATGTTAATGCATACATACATACATACAGATTTTCTTTCAACTCAAAGTCAATGCCCAATTTAGCCAAAAACATACATTTATAACTACAAAAATTGGGATATTGACAAGAGTTTTGAGATTCTCATATCAGGAAAGAAATGTTATACAAGTAGTCATAGAGAAGAAATGGTGTGGTGCCACCGGTGGTCAGATAGAGAGTGATGGAGGGAGGGATGTCGTAACTCTAGGTGTGAGAAGAAGTTATGCCGCCGATTCGGGAGAAGGGCGAGGAACAAGAAATCTACACATATTCGTTGATCACTTCACCTTGTTCGAATTAATAAAAGGAACAATAAAACTGAAAAAAATCGATGTCCGTATCTTAAATGATAAAGATTTAATTAAAATATGGCACCAGGATTTAGACAATTCTAAGATTAAGCATTAATTATCGGTCAATTCGTCAGTAAATCTTCAGTTACAGACACATAATCTTCATGCTTTTTGACTTTGAGTTAACTAAAAATGTTTTATTCCGTGTGTGTGGGGGGGAAGAGGTAGCTCAGCGGTGTCATATTTAACTTGCTGTAACGTGGAAGTTTGATTTTCAACTAGCGGGAGGTATAAAAATCAGTTGTAGTGTAAAAACAAATATGAATGAGTTTTTAAAAATGTAATGCATATTTATAAAACATGTGAAAAGATAAATGTATTCCCGTTGATTAAAGGTTACCCTGTCTTAGTATCATTTATATTTAATACGTCTTTTGATTTGAAAGCAGTACATGGACTGTAACTACAAGCAATAGACAGTTACTTACCTCCCTTTGGATTCGGATGTTGGATGGTAATATCACCAATATTCGAGTGACCAAACATTGACCAAAACAGGCTGGAAAATGTCTGTTGCAGACTAGCATAGGAAAACAAAAATGATCTTGTTAGAATCAACTTTTAAAGATAATTCTGGCAAAACTAAGTTTCTTTTGTCAACTATTTCATTTTAAAGGGAATCAACTCTGGATGACTTAAAAATGAATTTTTAGAGAATCATAATTTCTTTTTAGATGCCAAGGAGCCGTCCATAAACGACGTCACGCGATTTTGATAGATTCCCCCACCCCACATTCTCCCTTCTCGTCACAAAAACTTAGATCCCCCTCCAATATGACGCCACAAAGTTTTGCATCCCCAACCCCCGCAGAAGCCGTAATTTCCATTTGAAAATGAACATGTTTCAAATCATTTTTTTTGGGTCAAGTATGTATATAGTGCAGGGTAGACCAAAGTCGTGTCCTGTGGGCCAAATAAGACCAGCGCTTAAATTTTAACTGCCCCGCGGGCTAATCTTAAACAGCTAATTGACGGGCGTATTATTTCTGCAACGTCATTATATTTATTTTAAAAAGTCGAAATATTGTACTGCTTGGGTACCTCAAAGAATGGCACAAATCGATAACATTTGATTGTTTACAAGACTTTCAGTCTTTAAGACCAAACAAGGGGAACACATTTGGCTGCTTCTGTTCGTTCTGCTGTTAATGACGTTAAATTACCAAGAAAACAATCTTTCTATATATTACTGATGGTACCCTTGCCATGACCGGTGAGCGCAGTTGAGTACCAAAACTTGTATGTAACAAAATCAGCGAAGATGCTGGCAAAGATTTTAAGCTTCACTGTATTATTCACCTGCAAGTTCTTTGTGCCAAACACCTTAGATTTGATCATGTCATTAAGTCAGTGATAAAAACTATAAACTCGTTTTCGCTCTAAAGCCCTGTTTCACCGCCAGTTTCAGCAGTTTCTTCTTGACGTCTAGGGAAAATACGAAGATGTTGTTTATCACAATGGTATAAGATGGCTCAGTCGGGGGACAGAAATTCAGTGCCTTTACACACTTAAATAAGTGGAAGATAAGGATCAACAAATTCCAGAACTATCTGATCCTGCTTGGCTGGCAGATTCGGGATTTTTAGTTGATGTGACAAGACATTGAAACTTTCTTAACACAAATTTTCAAGGGCGAACAGCAGTGGTAAACCAATTATATTAAAAAAATCAATGCCTTTGGAAACAAGCTGCAAATGTTTCAAAGGCAACTGTATCAATTGCAGCATAATACCACACATTTCGCCCCACTAGAGATTCCTAGATATTTAAACATTACCTGAGAAAATTCTCAGCTTGTTTGCCTTAACATGTGTGAGCAGCCATTCTCAAATATGAATTTTAACAAGAATCGTGTTAGGACGAGACTAAGTGACTCTCACCTGTGTGATATCATGAGACTAAGTAACTCTCACCTGTGTGATATCACGAGACTAAGTGACTCTCACCTGTGTGATATCATGAGACTAAGTGACTCTCACCTGTGTGATATCATGAGACTAAGTGACTCTCACCTGTGTGATATCATGAGGCTAAGTGACTCTCACCTGTGTGATATCATGAGACTAAGTGACTCTCACCTGTGTGATATCATGAGACAAAGTGACTCTCACCTGTGTGATATCATGAGACTAAGTGACTCTCAACTGTGTGATATCATGAGACTAAGTGACTCTCAACTGTGTGATATCATGAAACTAAGTGACTCTCACCTGTGTGATATCATGAAACTAAGTGACTCTCACCTGTGTGATATCATGAGACTAAGTGACTCTCACCTGTGTGATATCATGAAACTAAGTGACTCTCACCTGTGTGATATCATGAGACTAAGTGACTCTCACCTGTGTGATATCATATCTATAAAACTAGTGGTATTGAGCCAGACGGCACATATTTACTGCAGTCGCGGGCATGACGGCGAAAATTTTGAGGTTTTTCCAACAGGTACCCGGGTATCCATTCAAAATTTGGATGGGTACCTGGGCAGCTTTTTTCAACAATATTGACAGCCCTACTTAGCACTTAGCACATATCAATTATCAATATAAGGCTAAATGACCCATCTTTCTAATGTCACATATCAATATAAGGCTAAATGACCCATCTTTCTAATGTCACATATCAATATAAGGCTAAATGACCCATCTTTCTAATGTCACATATCAATATAAGGCTAAATGACCCATCTTTCTAAGCTCACATATCAATATAAGGCTAAATGACCCATCTTTCTAATGTCACATATCAATATAAGGCTAAATGACCCATCTTTCTAATCTCACATATCAATATAAGGCTAAATGACCCACCTTTATAATGTCACATATCAATATTAGGCTAAATGACCCACCTTTATAATGACACAAATCAATATTAGGCTAAATGACCCACCTTTATAATGTCACATATCAATATTAGGCTAAATGACCCACCTTTATAATGTCACATATCAATATTAGGCTAAATGACCCACCTTTATAATGTCACAAATCAATATTAGGCTAAATGACCCACCTTTATAATGTCACATATCAATATTAGGCCAAATGACCCACCTTTATAATGTCACAAATCAATATAAGGCTAAATGACCCACCTTTATAATGACACATATCAATATTAGGCTAAATGACCCACCTTTATAATGTCACATATCAATATTAGGCTAAATGACCCACCTTTATAATGACACATATCAATATTAGGCTAAATAACCCACCCTTGGAATGCCTTAGCTGCGTGCACTGCAACAATCTTCCCGTTCATCTCCATCTTGATCTTCTGAGCTCCATAATACCAATACAAGTTGTGCAGACCAACCATAAACGCAAACAGCACCTGGAGAAAAAATGAAGCAGAAATAAGTAAGGTCGTGTAGAATATGAAAAAATAAACGAAGACATATTGCAAAAGAAAAAAAACCTGACGAAATGTTCGATAAGAAATAACTAAAAATTTGCTGGATGAAAATAATTGAAGAATTGTTTGATAAGAAATAAATGAAACAATTTTTAGATCAGAAATAACGAAATTTGTGTTTGATGCGAAAACAGTTGGATTGACATAATTACCGTATTTATTAGTGTAAAGCGTGCATTTGTGTATAATGCGCACCCTAATTTTTTTGTTTAAAAATTGGTATACATTTTTTTTCACTTTCTCCCAGCTGAGACCAATGAGTTTCAGTAACAAATGTTGGAAACTTGTGACAAAATATTTATTTACAACATACCATGGTAAAGTAAACTACCAGTATAAACACAATTTCCAAATGAAATTTACAAACAATTTAAAACCCTTCAAAGTCTGATTCATCATCAGATTCAGCAAACAGTTGTTCCCATTCTTTTTGAGTTATTTTTTCATCAGTGTCCCAATTGGCGATAACATCTGTTTCTTCGTTCACATTCGGCTTTTACACACACAAAAAAACACCAAAAAAAAACAAAAAACAAAAAAAAACCCTGACCAGTCAGTGCTCAGCTTTCAAGAGGGCTTCGTCTCGGATGTAAACATACATGGCGGACCAAATTTTCATCTTCAAATTTGAAATATTTATGGAGCCTGTGTAAGACCTCGTGTATATCTCGCATCTACCTTTTGGTAGTTGTTTTACGTATAAAATTTTGCGCGCTATACACGAATAAATACGCTAAGAACCACCAGTTAACGGAACGTTTATATAAATGGCTTATTGTCCAGGATTTCATGTGCGTTATGATGTCTAGTTAGATCGGGAGTTTCCTGCAAAGACATATATCGCAACTAAAGATATTCTAAATTTACGGGTTGAAATGAAGAGCAAGTTCATATTTAAAACTAATGGTGAATTTATTGTACAGCGTAATCTACTTGTTTATAAGATGAAGAAGACAGAGCTTTCAGTTGACCAGAAATGAACATTTCAACCATTGCTATGCTAAGTATTTTTACTTCTAAATCCATTTGGAATTTATTGATTCAAATAGAGTTTATTGTATTTCTGTGAGAAGAAATTTACCAGGTTGTAAATGTGACCTGTCGAAACACACATTAACATTTCATGATTAGATAACAATAACATTTAATGATTACAAAAAAACTTTAAGAGAATCCTGTTTTACTTCGTTTGTTATGACTTTATTAAATCGTGTCAATTAGTTTGGAATCTTACTTTCAAGTTTAGATTTTGACCCGTTTCAAAACTACGAAACCGACAGCGAAACAGCGAAATCGTGGCGAGGTACTAATGATCGTCATTAACCGAAGGGGAAGCCACTATCAACGAGCTTCAATTGTTGCAGGTCAGTACAAAATGCCCAAATCCTTGGCCATTGAGATTGCAAAATTGATCAGTAAATCTATTTAGTCAACATCCAGTGCCAGATCTTCTTGGTACACAGATCAATGCAGTGTGTAGTAATCTTTAGTGGCCTCCTTGGGTGCAGTCCGATGTTTTCAAAACGTGTTTGTCAGATATCATCTAAATAGTCTTCACGATTTCTACTTGGTTACAATTTTGAGATTGAATATTACTCTCTTTGATAAACATTTAAACATTCATTAATTTAAAAGGTAGTTCGTAGAATATATGCAGTATGTACAACGAACACTGCATTTATTTTTAAAGAAAAATCGTAAAACATTCTAACATAAGGTGAGCTTAACAGAAAGCCTCTCTAGTGTCGGACTGTTAGGTCAGAAAAACAGAAAGCGTGTTGGTCAGAACTAAAAAGACAGCGTGTTGGTCAGAACTAACAACACGATTGTTGATTCAGCTAAAAGAAAAAGGATCCAAGAAATTCTTATACTCTCTCTCTCTCTCTCTCTCTCTCTCTCTCTCTCTCTCTCTCTCTCTCTCTCTCTCTCTCATCTCTCTCACACACACACACACACACACACATACACACTCAAAAGCTTGCGGGGTGGGGGAGAATGCTCAAAACTAAGACCAGCATAAGCCACAAAGTGAGCACATTAATTACAAGCCCTTTAATAAACTTGCACTAGTCTTACGCTTTTCTAGGTCTTAAACTTTTTAAAAAATCATCTGAATGAGCTGAATTCAGCATACACATATATTTATATATATTTCAGATGCCATGGATCAATCGAGCATATTGAATTGAGAAAGAAAAATATATTTTCCATTTGTTCAACGAGAACAGGAAAGTTTTAAAAAAAAATCCCTTTTATCTGGAATAATCAAAGTTTAAAGAGACATATACAAGTGTGGGTTGCGCTTTATATATAAAAGCAGTTTATTATGTGTCACCAATACTATATAATTTATTCTAACGCAAATTAAAAAGAAACAAATAATGTTACTATCGTAACAATTATTGATGGTCTTGAGTCATGAGGATTAACCGTACAATGAAAACTCGGTGTCTCGAGTCCTCTTTGAATGTTGAGAGTGTGTTGGTTTTCCTGGCTTGTTCAGCAACCCATTCCACGCCCGACTGCCAGACGGGGAAAAGTAGGATTTGTATGTGTTTATTTTTGTGAAAAGAACAAGAAAAGTGTTTTTATCCCTATGTCTTTCTGAGTGTTGTATTAGATTGTGTTGCATAAATTTCATTGAGTGTATGTCATATAAAATATGTATTGAGAACAAACATAACATTTTTACTTAAAATCTCTAAAACATTCAATTATTTTTGATAAACGGATAAAACTTTGTTTCTTTCTTTTATGTTCTCATGGGGAAAAACGTGTTATGTAAAAAAAAGTTTTAACATATTTTTATTTCTGTAATAAATAATATACCAGAGAATAAATAATTGCCTGTATTTAAGATGTTAACTTTTGAGTGTGAATAGCACCATGAATGGTAACTTACTAGTGTGAATAGCACCATGAATGTTAACTTACGAGTATGAATAGCGCCATGAATGGTAACTTACTAGTGTGAATAGCACCATGAATGGTAACTTACTAGTGTGAATAGCACCATGAATGGTAACTTACTAGTGTGAATAGCACCATGAATGGTAACTTACGAGTATGAATAGCACCATGACTGGTAAATTACGAGTGTGAATAGCACCATGAATGGTAGCTTATGAGGGGGAATAGCACCATGAATGGTAGCTTACGAGTGTGAATAGCACCATGACTGGTAACTTACGAGTGTGAATAGCACCATGAATGGTAACTTACGAGTGTGAATAGCACCATGAATCTCGTTATGTCCCCTATCATACGACCCAGTGAGATTTGCAAGGGTCCAAGCACCTCAAAGGCTGGCATGAGCTGCGTGGTCCGGGCAAAACTGATGACATTGGCAATGGCAAACAGGACATCAGACACGATTTCCGGGTCATATTCTTCCCACTGGAAGCGAGCTGTAGAAAAAAAGGACATTTATCGATGGCTCTTTAAAGATAAGGTGACCTATTGTTTTTACCGAAGCCTCTAAAATCTAATTTTTAAGTTAATCAACACATAAATAAACCGTTAAACATATAAGATATTAAAGATAATGTGACCTATTGTAATGACTGAAGCCTTAAAAATCAACTTTAAGTTAATCAACAATAATACACAGAAAATATAAATGAAATAAAAAATGAATCATTTAATTAAAAAAGATAATGTTTAAAATTTTCAAATTCTAGACATCATTTATCTATTTTTAAAAATAAGTTTCATATCCATGTACTTCTTCTATTCGGACACTTCTTTGTGTGTTGCCTTTGTTTAAACTTGCCAGGAAACCATTTATAACAACATTTGTTGAATTTAATTTTTTTAAAAATACATTAAAGAAAAGTCAAGACTTTTTTCTTTATGACAAATAACATTTGCGTAAAATTTCTAGGCGCTTGACGAGTGTGTTTTGATTTTGCTACAGAGGAATGAACAAATCGATAAATTATTATACAATAATTTACTCTTTATGATACTGAGAGTACATAACGTTTCAAAAATATGTTACCCTTAAAAGTAGGCGAATTCATAAGACCTATTATCATTATCAGTCATCTTCGCTTCAAAATAATAATCACAGTCAAACCAATAATCACAGTCAAACCAATGATTACAGTCTAACCTGTGATCACATTAAAATATTAGAACTCGCATTGTTTACTTGACTTAGACATACTCCAACCATGGTGTAACATAGATCCACTTACATGCCTCCATGAAGTAATTCTTGGGTGAATTACCTTCCTTCAACTCAGCAACAAACAAATCAAAAGAGGTATAATTTCCCTGATTGAGTAATGCACTGGCCCTTCGTGTGCCGTTTAAAATCCTGAGGTGAGAAGCCAAAACCACAGTCAGTTAAAATCGATTTTTATAATGTACTACACTGTATACATATATACAATGATTTCATTTGGAAATTTCTATTATCTATGAATCAAAAGTTCGAATAATATTTAGAATATCACAAAATTGATCTTAAATGGGAAATCTTTGAAGAAACTTCGAGATAAACCTAAATTAAGAAATTGCTAATTCCCTACATACAATTTTTTAAAAATTTGCTTACAACGTTATAGGGAAGAACTCGAAACAAATTGGCCAAAAGTTAAAATATTCAAGTACTAACTCAAGTCAACGACATACAAATTCAGAACACTTAAAGTGAATGAATTTAATCTGTCACTGTTAAGACGATGCATTTGTTTATGGTGTGTTCTCGTAATGAAAGGAACCTGTCTCACCTGTCGGCCTCTAGGACTTTGTAATTTGTGAAAAACCTCAAAACATAAGATGACAAATACATAGACAAAACCGCAAAGTCCATGGCGTTGTAGTAGTCCATAATGTAGGACCTTGCACCACAGCTGTAGATCTGCTTGCATTCAATCCACAATAAACCTGCGAGACATGACACGGGGTAATAGAGTATCACTTCATGGGGGTTTGTTTATAACATAGGAACATCACATTGTTTTATACACTAACACAAGAAGCAACTGTTGTACTATGGCAAATGTGACATGTTATACACAATGAACACTTATCGACTAAAACGGTTTTTAAAAAAGCAAAACACAAAGCTTAGGGTGTTGTTATAAAGCTAAGACATATAGTTGGGATGAATAGATATGAATTAAAAGAATTATACAGAGAGAGAAAGAGAGACTGGGAGAGGAAGAGAGAGAGAGAGAGAGAGAGAGACAGAGAGGAAGACAGAAAGAGAGAGTGAGAGAGGCACAGAGAGAGAGAGAGAGAGAGAGAGAGAGAGAGAGAGAGAGAGAGAGAGAGAGAGAGAGAGAGAGAGAGAGAGAGAGACGGAGAGAGAGAGAGAGAGAGAAAGAGGAAGAGAGACAGATAAACTTTTCATCAGAGTGCAAGTAATCGCTAATTTGAAGAGCTTTGTAAAAACCTGGAGTTTTTATAACATTAAGAAATTAATTTTATCACAGACTCAAACGAATCGATACTTGCTTACCTCACGCCTGGCACATCTAATGTTGTCGAGTATAGATCGACTTGTACAATGTTATACACCTTTGTTATATACCCTAGTCTAGAATGTCTAAATTGTCTCTGGGTATACATAGATCTTACCGTGTATACTCACCTGTTATATACCCAATTCTAGAATGTCTAAATTGTCTCTGGGTATACATAGATCTTACCGTGTATACTCACCTGTTATATACCCAAGTCTAGAATGTCTAAATTGTCTCTGGGTATAAATGGATCTTACCGTGTATACTCACCTGTTATATACCCAATTCTAGAATGTCTAAATTGTCTCTGGGTATAAATGGATCTTACCGTGTATACTCACCTGTTATATACCCAAGTCTAGAATGTCTAAATTATCTCTGGGTATACATAGATCTTACCGTGTATACTCACCTGTTATATACCCAATTCTAGAATGTCTAAATTGTCTCTGGGTATACATAGATCTTACCGTGTATACTCACCTGTTATATACCCAATTCTAGAATGTCTAAATTGTCTCTGGGTATACATAGATCTTACCGTGTATACTCACCTGTTATATACCCAAGTCTAGAATGTCTAAATTATCTCTGGGTATACATAGATCTTACCGTGTATACTCACCTGTTATATACCCAATTCTAGAATGTCTAAATTGTCTCTGGGTATACATAGATCTTACCGTGTATACTCACCTGTTATATACCCAAGTCTAGGACATATCACTTTTCTTTGGGTATAGATCGAGTTGTGCCAGTTGTTTTCACATATTAATGCTCCCCTAACCTCAACACAAAGATTCCTAAACGTAATCATCTGGCAACTAACTCTACCTATTTGCAACTATAAATAAAATACATGCTTGTATTCGCCTCATATAGTGCCTAGAAGAACGATAATTAACTGCACTCACCTAGCACCCAGAAAACAATACAGATTTGTACATGAGTTATTAGTGTGTTGGCCGGCCGTAAGGTCTCTTTAAGTAAACTCTGGACCTTCTCCTCATTCGACAAGTGAACGTATCGGGCGTTGTTAACATCATCTGCGAGGAACGGAGGGATAACACCGAGGCAGTTATCTCATGGAATAATACTTGCAATAATTTTGTATATTGATCTTATTTATACACAAAGCACAAACACACACGGCAGGGTCAGTCTGGAGAATAGATTGATCCAAGAATATTGGACCCTTTCTCTACATTATTTTCCCTTCCATGCAAATGATTCGCCACACCCACTCTCTCCTAAGATATATAATCTCTGAACAACTTTCTTCCTCCTAATGTTATCTTTAGCTCTGGATTTCACAGCAGCTAAGTTTTGATTTCATTTTATTAGTTTTATTTGTTTTTGTCTATTCGTTCGTTGAAGAAGGCTCGTTGCTCGTTGTTTGGTAACGTCTTGTCATACATACCCTGTTTGTATGACATATATCTACTTATTCAAAATCGATTGCCGTATTCAGTAAAACTTTCAACCATTACAACCATCAGATAGCTTTTACAAAAGGAATGCTTATTTGTATGCATGATTTCTTCAGTGAAAATTTAAACAATCTCTTTTCCTATGCGATACACACAACTAAATATGCTAGAGTTGTGTGTTAGGCCCTTCAGAGATCTGATCTACTGATCTCATCAGACAAAAATCATAATTAAATTTTAAATGTATACATTTTAAATAGTTATAAAAAATCTAAATTTGACTGAGCAATACAGAAGTATGATAAAAAGAAAATCTTGGGGTATTATAATTCTTTTGTAAAGTCTTATCACATGCGTGTATGCAATGGGGACTTGTGTACTATCTTAATGTCATTTGAGAAACACGCCATGTCATTAAAGATACATGTTCTGTGAGGCCTGAGATTACTCTCTTAAGGTCTTGGCTAGTGCCTGGGTAACCTGCAGCGTGCATTGGGCAGTGCCATGCAACATTTTCTGAGCTTAGGACTAATTCATCGCTGGAAGTAAGAAATTGCGCTACCGTTCAAGGGCTATGCTGGCAGTTTAAGTCCCTGTCATGGTCTTGCCTGTTATCAATCATATACATTCTAGTTCAAATTATAGTTAGGAGGTATGGTCAAGTGAATGCCAAATAATTCTCTTTCAAGTCCCTGTACTTACAACATTATAATTGATAATATACCAAGATTTCAAGCGCTCTTTTTAAAAACATTATACTTGGTAATTTAGGAAAATTTCAAGTTCTGATAATAATATGATCTTTTGCAATCCACCTACGCTATAAGATAGAATATTGATCGTTAAATATATGGGCTACTTCATCTTTGTGTTTGTAACACAGGTATGTCACCTGAATGGGCTATTTTCATGAATAAGATAAAGTTTACCTGAACGGGTAATTGCAACATTAGATTCAGTAATACGAAAAGTAGCAGCAGTAAGAAGTATGAGGAAGCACATATGGGATGTTGTATGTGTGATGAATTTCGTCACTGGGCAGCGCATAACGGCGCCGAACTGTGGAAAGACACACGAGTTATTATTTTTAAAAAAAGTTAAAAAAACATCTCAATGTTAGCTGTGTCTTAAAAACTTGTTTAAATTGTTTTAATATAACAGAGCGAAGAAAAAATACACCGATATTTTAACTTTTGAACTATAAATAAATAAATGTAAAAAGAAATTTTGTAATAAATAAATATATGTATGTATGTATATATATATATATATATATATATATATATATATATATATATATATATAATATATATATATATATATATATATATATATATATATGCATATGTATATGTATATATATATACATGTTCATATACATATATACATGTATATTAAAATAATAAATAAAATAAATAAACGAATCGAAAAAATAAAGTGCTCTTAGGCACAGTGTAGACTACACAGTACTTTATTATGTAAATAAATATCATCACAAGAAACGACTTGTAGACTTTACTATGGTTCAATGCTTGGAACTACTTTATGATGTAAATATAAGCCATCCCTGGAAACTTCTTTATGATGTTAGTATAAGTTGGCCCTAGAAAATTATTTATGAGGCTAAACCAAAAGACTTCAGTTAAATTTATCTTGTTGCTTTAACCGCAAGCCTATGCCTGATTGGTTTATTACAAATTTATCATCTTGTCTACCGCTCCACTTTTTCTTTTCTACGAGCAATTCTATTATCATATTACTTAAAGTCAAATACAGTATTTATAGTTAATTGATTGCATTTCATTGATATTTCTGAGGAATATCACTGATGAGTCTAATGCGATCTCCATTCTATTTTTAAAAAATAACAGTGATATCAACTTGGTTTTTTTTTCACGTGTCGCGTCACTTACCTTGCTGCCAGGTGCGATGATATAGAGGACACACATGAAGGGAATGGCGGGAAGGAAGAGAATAAGGTAGATAAATTGCATCAGACCATTGAGTGACTGGAGGAAGCCCATCTCTGAGCCGTACCAGATTGAGGTCATGTGTTGCTGGCAGTTGGGGTGGGCCACAAACTGAAATGTAATGATTACGTCACAGCCATTGTTGATGGACAACCTACCGAGTGATGCATAGTCAGGGTGTACTTCTAAATGTTATAGAAATAAGCTTTAAATAAATTATCAAAAATACACATATCAATGTTATTCGAAATGTCAGTCAAACAAACTAACGCTCAAATAAAATCACTAAAGAATTTCCGATATTTGCATTCCTTGTGATTCTTGAAATTACCAGAAGCTTGTTACGTAACGTTAGTAGATGGGAAGTCAATTGAGAGAGGCAGAGGAGTGAACAGAATATCAAGCCAGAGGTAGGGGAGAGAATAGAATATCAAGACAGAGGCAGGGGAGAGAACAGAATATCAAGCCAGAGGCAGGGGAGAGCACAGAATATCAAGCCAGAGGCAGGGGAGAGAACATAATATCAAGCCAGAGGTAGGGGAGAGAACAGATTATCAAGCCAGAGGCAGGGGAGAGAACATAATATCAAGCCGCAATTCTTTGGTGGGATATCACGTAGTCTCGCATACTTTTAAAAATAGTACAAGAATGGTGACGCATGTTAACGTTCAATCTACGAAAGATGAATTTATATTTAGGACTGTCAAGATTTGTAATAAAATGAGTCAGTTATAATGACGTCATGGAATACAAAGCCAAATAAAAAAATACACACAAGGTAAATAACACAAATAGAAAGGATAGATTATTACCTTTTTTTCCATATATCTAATAGCCATTTTTAATCTGGCCAACGGATCTCGCTCTGTACCTTCATCGCTCTCACTGAGAACAGCCTCCACCTCTTGAGTACCCCTGCAAAGGTCCATCAGCTCACAGGCAAAGTTCATGCACTGCTCCACCATGTTAAGATACTCACTCTGCAATACATATACGATAGGCAATGTTTAGGTACTCATTCTAATACATATACGATAGGCAATGAAAACAATGGAACCGATTTGAAATTAAACGAGTAAAAAAAAACCACCAAAAAAAAACACAAAAAAAAACAAAAAACAAAAAACAAAAAAACATCACAACAAATCAACCAACGTGTTAAGAATTTTCTTTAAGAAATCTATATATATAATTCACTTCGTGTGACCATGCGAGACACCACACACGTATGTGCAAACGAGCATGACGAATGACCCCCGCTGGTGTCGACCATTGTTTCGAGACCAACAATGGTCCTTGCGTTCACTTGCATTTTTTCTTCACAGAATAACGTGAGATTCGTAGTGTACTGGTTATCACGTCCGCCTTATACGGGAAAGGTCCTGATTTCAAGCCACAGCGAAAACGTTTTTTTTATTTTAAAAAATGTCTGTTTGTGCCCGTTCTTTTACCCCTTATTGCCAACATGGCTGACCCTCGCTAGGGTTGGCAAATCACAGTTTATGGTTGGCAAGCTAATGTGGTAAAGGGTGGTGGGCAGGTAGATAACTGCAAAGTGCGAATGTCTCGAAACAAACAATGAGTCGAACGTCCCCCCCCCAACCGAAGTTCACTCGAGTTGTTTTGATTTCTTCGTGCTGTAGTTTGTGTCCGTTATTTCTCCACTTTCTTTGCACTCTCCATGAGCAAGTCTGCGGCGTATGCTATGCCGCGGGGCGCCTAGTATAAAATAAAATAAAAAATACAATAGCCGAATAAAATATTTAGCTGTTATGTAGTGTCCGAGAGGACATAAAAAACGTGGGGGGTGTAATCATCGCTGTCCTGTAAGTGTTCGGGCATTAAATATATATATTGACAAAATGTAAACTGTGGCATACAAAATTAGTGGTTCTAAATGGTGCTTGAGAATATAAAACCAGAACCGCTGAATCTAAGAAGGTGTAAGGTACATTCACATCATCAGCTCTTACAGTACTGGACTCTAAATGACTTGCTTAATTCATCGAAAGGGATTGTAACCGTTCAGGACAATAACAGAATAAATATTGAATGAAAAACAAAAATGCTGAGAATGTGATGAAGGTCCACATGACGTAGATTGATTATTAAAACCTACAAATTAATCTGCGTTTTTAAAACGCTTAATAGTGAATATTTATTTCGCATATTTTTTTTTACATCTTACAGAATTACTTCTAAACAGAAGATTATTGTGTCCTACGCTTTTTCATGGTTTAGGTCTAATCTTGCACTTTGAAAAAAATATCAAAGATTGTTGAACTGTTAAATAATCCTTGTTTCTGACTGGAATCCTTTTTCTCGACTCAGTTGTCCTGGTCAGGACAAAGCTGGTCACTACCTGAAGTTTGATGAATGGTGTGAGATGTTCATGTTCTTATAAACCCCTTCTGAACTGTTATTTCATAAATTTATTTTACGATGTTAATTATATTTATTTCAATTAATCTTCTTCGATAAATAAAACAGTTTTATCACTTAATAAATGGAACAAAATAATTTTAACAACTGTATAAATCCAATTGGGTCATTGTAAACAATGACACGATTTATAGATGCATAAAAAATGTATTAAGTTTTAGTGAGCTATTTCACATAAACAATTTAATAGATAATGAATGTATGTTTTGTAAGCTAAATAAAAATTTTTATATCAACATCTTCAACAGATTGAGCTCTATTTTTTCTGTAAAAATTAAATAAATTTAATTAAGAATTTCTTTTAAATGCTCACTCATAGAAAATAAATAATAAAACTGTTCTAATATATTATTTTGCCTAGTTCTGTAATGTTTTATACATTATGATTATATTAATTATATGGTTATGTTTTCTCTAAACTAATAATTTCTTAATATTTCAATGTTCACTCTAGACTCTAGACTGTAATATTTTCTCAAAGCAAGAAAATGTAATGTTGTATAAATGAACGTAATGGCCCATAAAAACCGCAATGTAATATCTATGACTCTAGTCTTCTCTTAACACTGATGTTTATATATATATAAATATATATATATATACACACACATATGTATGTCTACTTTTAAATGTTCCAGATAAGACTATGAGGTTTTCTCTATGGTGGGATATACAAATTTTAGAAATAAACATAATCTTACCACTCAGTTACATATTGGTCTAAAAAAGTATATTCACATAACCTGTTTAGATCGGTAAACCTAAAATCAAACTTCTATCATTTATTATCCATTTAGTTCCCTTCATTGCGCATCCTCACTGTATTATCTAGCCTAAGGGAGAGCAGTCAAGATTGTGACAGGATTCAGCAAGGACTTAGTACCAGACGACGCTCCCTAGAGGGGACACACTCATAAGCTCCATCCGTGCACGAGTTATTTCTGTTGTTTGCAAACCCCTCTGAATTCACTCAACTGTTGGACAGACGAGGCCGTTAGCTTACAGTTGTTTAATCTCAAAGTCTGTTAATATCGTTGGGATGTTGTTGCTGGGCCGGACAGGAAAAGACTTGTGTTTGTTGGGTGAGAATCAATACGCCTTAAAGCCTAGTTGAAGTGTTTTAAACGAGGCAACGTAACAACTAATCCGAGTTCATAAAGTCTTAACTTGGATTTGTTTACAAACTTTTAATAAACAATGGAAGCCAAAAGGCAGGATTCTTTCTTTTTTAAAATATTGCTTTAAAAACATAGTATCTGAGTCATTTCATTGTTACATGTTCATTCATCTCAGATCAATTTTATACTTCTGGCAGTTAAATATTGATTTATTATAAATCATCGCTGTTATGACAGTTAGCTGTAAATTAGAATGTGAAAATGCAGTTGTCAATTTTTTTTCCAATTTAAATTTAAATGAATCAAATTATTTTTTATTTATTTTCTGTTCTTTCAAATTATTTAAAAAACTATTGCACTTAACAATGAAATAGTTGCTCTTAAATTTCTGGATCTTGCTTCTCTTATCTAACTTTCTCTACAACTGCAATTAGCGCGTTGCATTTGTTATTTCACGAGAAAGGCAATTTTAGCCCATTTCTTAAAATATGTTTTGTTGAACTGTTGGTATTGATTTACTTAGAATTACATCGACATTCCTAACTCCTCTAAGGTTTCATTTTGTATTATATTTTAATAATAATACAAGAAAAACTGAACTGCATGTCTCATTTTATTTCAGTTCTTAAATACCTGTCATGCGTGTTATTAATGTCAACTCTCAGGGGATATTATGGGAGGGTGTTAGAGATGTGAGTAGTTTGCACTTATTAGATAACGATTATTGACAAGGCAAAATCAGTCTTATAAATAAAAAAAACCCAATAAAAACCAACGTTTTTTACTATAAATATAAATCCCTTATATTTGAGACATAACTAAAAGTATTGATTATGTTCAATATAATACGCACCACGCGACAGACTAGCATAAACATTTACAGATTGGGAAAATATTATAAAAGTATTTTCAATACAATACGCACTGCGCGAAAGACAAGCATAAATATTTACAAGCTACATAGAGATACGTAGTGATAACCTAAAAATTCATCAATTTAATTACAGTACATGCGATGTGTGTCAAATTGTAATGCATCATTTTCATCGTCCCCACGAGTCTGCCTGCAAAATTTCAGCTTGATATGATACGGGGAAGTGGGATACAAATCGATCCAAAGTTTTTTCGGCAACCAGAAGCCACGAGTTAATATAAAGGATTTAAAAATTAAATTAAAAAAAAACAACTCGTAAAAACCACGTTTTTTAATAAAAATCCTTTATATACGAGACATAAATAAAAGTATGTTCATTATAATATGCATCGCACGACAATCCAAAAATCCAAAAAATTAGTTAGTAAAACATGTTTAATATAATGCGCACCGCACGACAGACTAGCATAAACATTTACAGATGGGGAATCTATACTAATAAAAGGCAAAGCCCTCACTTACTCAATGACTCACTCATCACTAATTCTCCAACTTCCCGTGTAGGTAGAAGAATGAAACTTTGGGAACTTTTGATTACACTCTTACGACGATCATTGGCGAAAAAGAAATTTAAAATTCACACTCATGAGGGGCCGGGTGGCTAAACACTTTTTTTTTCCTGATATGGGCAATATAAAGCTGACTAAACACTAATTCTCCATCTTCCCGTGTAGGTAGAAGCATGAAACTTTGGGAGGTTGTTGAGTACACTCCTGTGATAGTAACAGGTTAGAAAAATATTTAAATTAAAACTCACTGGGGTCCCTGAGGCCGAATGTAGTTTTTTCTTAATATGGACCATATAAAAACGGACTAAACACTAATTCCCCAACTTCCCGTGTAGGTAAAAGCATGAAACGTTTTGACGTTGTTAAATACACTCCTGCGATGGTAAAAGGCAAACACATATTTAAATTATAAATCACAGGGGGGCCGAGGGCAAAAATGTAGGTATTTTCTTTATATGAGCTATATAAAACAGACTAATTAAATTTCCAACCTCCCGTGTAGGTAGGAGCAAGAAACTTTGGGAAGTTGTTGAGTACCCTCCAGCAATGGTAACAGGCGAAAAAATATTTAAAATTATCAGTCACTGTGGGCCGTGGACCAAGTGTAATTTTGTTTCTTATACAAAAATTGACTTATCACTAATTCTCCAACTTCCGGTGTAGGTAGAAGCATGAAACTTTTGGAAGTTGTTGAGTACACTCCCGCGATGGTAACAGGCTAAACAAGTTTTTAAACGTAATCTCCAACAAAGAATTTACGATTTTTTTATTGAAGTGAAATCATTTTAGATTACATTAAAAGTCGATAAATAATTGTTAAACTAAACACAATATGACGTCATATCACCTCACGCTACATCACACCAAGAATGTGTCAATATAATGTGCACCACGCAACAATCTAACATAAGCATTCATAAAGCGGGAAAACCCCATTAACTATCATTCTGGAGTACATTAAAAGTAATTTCAAAATCAATAATTTTGAAACTAAACAAAACACTATTTATCTACAAATTGCTGCTAAAATTACGGAAGTCGAACGAAAAGAGATTTTTCAAAAATTGCTTTTCCAACATTGTTCTAAATATTATTAGCTACCGTTTGGCGTTTATTTCAACCCGATAGATGTTATGGTTGGCGAGAAATTGACAAAATACTAATATTTGTTCGTTTAAAAAAAAATTTCCAAGAGATCCAGTAAATCTTTTCGGTAATTTTTTTGTGCCTGTGCACATCCTTGGGACCTCCTTAACATATTTGCAAAAGACCCGAACCCTCTATCTGGTATGGTTCAGGAGGAGTTGCTGTTCAAAGCTCGAAAAGACTGGCAAAATTTTTTGAATCTATAAACGCAATTCCCAAGGGAAATTGCGTTAAAAATATTTAAATTATCACTCAAAGGGGGCGGGGGCAAAAATATAGTTTTCTCATCTTAAAATTTGCTTAAACTTTGTATACTGTGTAAATGGATTTCGAGAAAACTTGGAATATAAAAATTTGATGGCCTATATTAAAATTCTATAGGGCATTAAAATTATATTTTTCATTTTTTATAGAGCCGAGGGCCCCTAATCTCTTTTTCGTAAACGTTTAAGAAATTTTAACCATTCGATTCCACACGATTTTTTTATACAAAGATTGACAAACAAATATATCCATCATGATCCAGATGTAATAAACTGTTGTTTTGAACTTAACATCTTACACCGATAGGGCCCCGGGCCCTTATTTTAGTTTTATTAAGCCGTATAAATAGTATTTTATTCATCCCACGGCCATTAAACTTTGGCAAGTTTTTGAATACGCTACCATAAAGGTTTCTGGTATTAAAGTTTTTTAAAACAATAATTAATAGCGGCTGGGACCCGTAATGCCATATTTAAACATGAGTTATGAATGGATGAATTATTGACCAAATTTGATATACAAAATTACAATTCTATTGGGTAAGGAACTCCTAACGTCTGTTCCTTTGGGGCCGGGGCCCAAAATAATTTTTTCGTTAACTTTTAAAGCTTAATACCCATTAGATTTGAAATAATTTAAATAAATATATACACAAAATGATCTAGATCGAAATTTTCATACATTATTAGATATACACATTCTGCACCCATTTTCCACGGAGGCCCTTAATGTAATTTTATTCCCCATTTGATTTTACATGACCTTGACAAATATTGACAAACAAATATACCCATCATGATGCAGATTGAAATCTATGGGTGTTTTGAACTGGTGTTACGCGGGTTCTCATTGCTAACTGAAATCGGTAATTTTCCGCTGCTAAGCGCGGGTATTTTGCTAGTATATTATAAAAAGGTTGTTCAATATAATACGCACCGCGACAGTCTAGCACACAAATTTACATGCTACATAGAGATACATAGAGATAATAAAAAATTCATTAATTTAGTTACAGTACATTCGATCGATGTGAAATTTTGATAGTTCATTCTTATCGTCAACACGGAATTTCATCTCGCTAGTATACGGGAAAGTGGGTTAAAAATCGATTCCACGTTTATGCGGCAAACAACCAGTAGCCACGAGTTAATATAAAGGATTTAAAAACTCAACATTCAAGAGCCGCCAGTATTTAGCAATGCATCAAATAATTTCCAATTTAAAATGTTTAACTTTAAATTTAAGACAAAAATACACTACTACGTTATTTCAAATGACTGCTAACATTGATTTCCAAATGCTCCTAACATTGCCTGCTAATAGCTGCTAAAATTGGATGTCCATTGCTTCTTATATTGCCATCCAATTGCTGCTAAAATAGCTTGACCAAAGCTGATAACGTTATATGCCTATTCCTGCTAAAATTGCCAGCTAATAGCTGCTATTTAAAAAAAAATACTTTTGCTGCTAACATAGTGTTTCAATAGATGCCAGCATTGCCTGTCTATTTGTGCTAATGTGTGCCAAATGTGGCTAATAATGCCTGGAAATTTACGTTAATATTACTTTCCAATGGCTTCTAGTACTCGTAAGCTTTCATTACATGCAAAAATTTCAAAAGAATAAATGCCCAAAAATAGAATTCCTTTAAAAAGTATTTCTCCTGTTCTGTCGTTGCTTTCAGCGAATCTTTCCTAATCGGTCGCGTGTCGGCTTTCTTGCTGCCGTTTCAATGATTTATGGTTGATGATAATTTTTAGTTCTTGACCTGCCAAAAATTGTGCTAGTTCTCCTTAACCCGACCCCTGTAGCTGTCCACGTCTTGACCCCTGTAGCTCTCCACGTTTTGACCCTTTTGACCTCTTCGTCTAGACCCCTGGTTCAGTGTACCCCAAGCGTGAGATGTAGGGGGTGGGTAAGGTAAGAAATCTATTCTGTGCTGTTCTCGTCGCTGACGTGGTATACACCATGTCTGGCAAAACGCGTGGCTTCCACAGTCTGATATAATTGCTGTGAGTTGTGTGGGACAAGTGGGACAGAAAGAAAGGGATTAAAGTGGGGCGGGTGAGCGGGCAAAAAAATGACAGGGAAAGAAATGAATGAATCGCAGAATTCTTAATGCACCGAGCATCAAAAAAGAAAGGGAAAATGAAAAAAGATTTTTTTCCTCACAAAATCGCTTAACTCAGAAGGAAAAAAGTTAAACTTTTACAAATGAAATTGAGCGAAAAATGGGGCTATAATAGAAGTAATCAAAAAATTATAGATGAACAAGTGAGGCGATTTCTTTTTCATATCTGTTGAATCGATTGTCCTTTTTTTGTATTTAAATTAAATGCCAATCTAGATTTCGAATTCAGACATTTTATCATTGAGTATTTTCGATCAATACGTTACTAAATATAGCTTTCAGAAAATTTAATATAGTAAAAAATATACTTTTGTGCAGTGCTTTTTTGCTAAAAAAAAAGTAGGTGCTGGTACTTAGTGATGGGTTGCCGAACTTTTAACTACCAGTTCGCACCACGATGCAAGCTAAATGACAACTGCAAAGATACAAAGATACAAAGATACTAAATGTCTAAAACAATTTTATTTTATAATTAACCAATAGTAATAAACGTTAAAATACAAGAAAAGTAATAATATTTTCCCACATTGAAAAAGGTGCCGGTACACAGTACTGGTGCGTCCCGTCACAAAAAAAGCACTGCTTTTGTGCCCATCTTTAAATTTGTATGGAAAAAAACTACTCTCGTAATAAATTGTTTTGCACATCAACATCTTATGAGCATATCCCTATAGTGTGTACAAGTACAAGCCTGGTCTGAATTAAGGATTTTAGTAGCCTTCAGGAACAAGTGATACCAGGAGTGGGCTAACAATACGACTGCCAGCTAACATTCGCTAACATGCCCAGGCCAAGTCGATCAGACCAGTGGTGGAGTTTGAGTCGCTAACACCAGAGTTTAGTGACTAAAATGTGAAAAGAGCACTGCCCAACTAACTCATATTTCAACAGACTAGACCATAACAGGGACTCGAACTGCCGTCATTGCAGCCTAACCTCTGAAGCACTACTACACCTGTTAATTTCGTGTCCCCGCTCTAGACATAGACGGGGAGGTTAGGGAGGCAAAAGAATCCCACGTTAAGACAATATCATAAGATTCTGCTCAGAAGAAGTAGCCAACAAATTATTTTGAAATTAACTCAATATGTGTCTCAAGTAACCATTTAATTACTAGAAAATAGGGATGAACCGGATTCAAATTTTTAAAATCCGACCGGAGACGAATTTGGCCGGATTCATGAGGGGAAATCCGGCCGCATCCTGAGGTGTATTTAAAAATATAGATTTTCCGGAGCCATTAATTATATATTAGGGCTCTACCGGGTAGCAGGATTTGGCCGGATTTATGACGTAAAATCCTGACGGAACCGGATTTGTAAAACTGACCGGATTCCGGATTTTCCTGAGGCAAAATATGGTACACCCCTACTAGAAAATCCGATAAAGTTAAGCGATTTACAAAACGTAATATATTTCATCAAGCTTTAATTATGTTATTTTTAGGTTTGACTTTTTTTCTTCCTGTAATTCGGCAGACAGCTCTTCAAGTACAAATACATTATTTCCATTGCCTTAAAGCAAAGCCAGGTCAGTTTATACATTTTAACACTGGACTAATCACCTTCTGCTCGCGCCGCATGCTTTGAAGTGGGATAATCTGGTAATAACGTCTAAATTGTGGAGGGTACCAGGTCCACCTAGTCGTAGAGAGCATGCGGAAATGAAAGACACGCAGAAAGAAATTGCATCAACGAATCAAAGCAAGGGACACGGACTGTCCAGCACTGATGGATCGTTTGTGATAGGGCGAGCTGTACTAACCAGTTCAATGTTCGTCATCTATATGACTCGCGTGGCTGGAGTGAAGGGGGGGGGGAGGTATTTGCATGGAGAAAATTCATTGGAAATTTGGCAAATAACGGATTAAAGTCTGTGGAAAAAGTATGATGTATCGACTGTGGTGTCTGAGGTTATGAAAACTGTTTTATAAAATCATTTGAACATTCCATGGTTGGTTTGTTTTATTTAACATTTTAACAATTAAAAATGTTATTTGAAAAAAATTCATTCATACAAAATATTTTTTAGTGGAACAAAAACCCATTGATTTATTCGGATAACATGCAAACACGGTATGAGTCGCAGTCAAATTTTGTTAGATTGATTTATTCAGCTGGCATGTACATTGAAAGTAAAGAACTACGCCTTTTATTACAAGATTTTTTTCAACTTGCTCGGTTTGTATGTAAGTACATCTTGTGTTCAATTTTTCGCTCTCTGCCTGTTGTCCGATTGAGCTGAAATTTTGGAGATCAGACGTTTTCAGATTATACAATAAGAATCAATAATAAACAATAAATATCATCAGTTATGAATTTATCTAATTTTACTATCGTTAACCCATCCAATGAGCTATAAAGATAGGGTCATTAACTTTACATCGAAGAGTATGATGTCGAAATAGTCATTAATTAGATTTTTAAAAAATATTAGGGCCCAAAGTCTTCAATTCTTTAAGTTCTAAGAAATTTCAAGTTTTTCTGATGGCATGAGAAAACACTTACTTTGCCTTTCTGTTCTCCTGCAAACAGAAGCGCGTCTTATAACATAAAAAATATCATTACCAATATTGCCTATAGACAAACCAAACTCAAAGTTAAAAGAGAGTTAAACCTAATTTATAATCTTGCACGATGTTTTCTTTTCCCCACTGCTTCTTAAACTGGCTATTTAATCTCGATATTTTTTCACGCTGCCTTCCTTTAGCGTTCCATAATAAATTATCTCCACCCATAAAATCCGACATAAAAAACACTATTATATTGCATAAACTAGCTAGCCGGACCGTCGCTACGTAGGTAAAAAAAAAGGGAGAAAATCGATGTAAGCTAAATAACAAATTGGTCAACAAGAACAGTCGCCATCATTGTCTCTCCCCGTCAGAAACTCGACATTACTCCACACTGGCACGTTTTGCCAAAATGCTACGAAATTACTTTTGAACGATTTTCTTCGTCAGCTGGCCAATCTGGGAGTGAAAAAATTGGATTACCTCCTGGCATGTTCTTCATTCGTGATTCAGACACCAGCTTTACAACATGAGATTTCAGACGTGTTGCGAAAATTCGGACCACTGGCCGGAATCGGCTGAGGGGATGTTAAATGTATTACAGTGGAATTTCTACCCTAAATGTTTTTAAGTTTCACTTCGAAACTGGCCCAAAATTTCTAAGATGCTTCTTTTTTGCGAATAGTTGTTTTTTTTTAATAAAAAATTTAACATTTAATTTCCTTAAGTATCTTTACCCAATCTCTCCTTTCTTGAACCGAAACAGAGAACCTTCACAGAGATGTTACAAAGAATTTAATACTTCACGTTAGGACTTCAGACATTGACTTGAGAAATTGACTTGAGATATTGACTTGAGTCATTGACTTGAGACATTGACTTGAGACATTGACTTGAGACATTGAAGTGAGACATTGAAGTGAGACATTGACTTCAGACATTGAAGCTAAATTTACTACTTATTGGGAAATCCCAATCTATTTAACTGAGCAAACAGGCGCACAAACATGCCATAAACAATATAAAAGCCCAGGTCACTCATTCTGTAACTCTAAGGGACATAATCAGCATTTTCTTAAAAATTGAAAATATAGACGTAAAATCATAATCATTTTGGTTTCGAGATGAATAGAGCGTGTTGTGTTTCTCGCCGTTAAATATTATATGACGTCATTGTTTGAGCTAATATTTTAATTTTGGAAAAAGGGAACGATGTAAATAGTTTGCCGTTAATAGTTTGGCTGACGTTAACGCTAAGAGACATAATCAGCATATTCTCGATATTTATGCTGATTATGTCCCTTAATAGTTTGGCTGACGTTCAGCACGTACATAATTTTTATTGACAGACGGACACACTGACAGACGGACACACTGATTCAAACGCATGCAATAACATTCACGAAAGTTACTTGGGCTTTTGAAAAAGTGGGCACCGTAGGCGCCCCAGAACAACCTAGTTAGTATTATGAACCGATGTTACATATTTTGGTCTATTGATGACGAAAACGTTGAAGAACATAACACAGCTTAGATGGGAAAGGGGCCGCCCATAAATAACATCACGCGATTTTGGCCAATTTTTGACACCCCCCCCCTCACAACACCCCTCATCAGACGTCGTCACAAAAAGTTAGACCCCCCTCCAATAACACGTCACAAAGTGTTGATCCCCCACCCTTTAAAAGTGGTAGATCTATATGAAAATGAGCATGTTTCAAATAACTTTTTGTCATTTATGCATGTATTTAGTATAAGGTTCAATTTTTAATATCGCAACACGCGTGAAGCCATGTAAAGCGTCATTAAATAAATTGTAAACAATCAAAGAAAAATATATAAGTAGTACTTTTATTGAAAGTTGCGCGTTTTTGATGTGACGTCACATTGCTTAAACACTCTCTCCCCCTCGTCACAAGTCGTCACAATTGTGTGACCCCCCTCCCCAAAGGTGCGTGACGTCATTTATGGATGGCCCCAAATAGAAGACTGATAAGCTACTAAGTATTCAGGCCAGAAGTTGATCATCAAGGTGCCGTTAACTTGCACGGTATGATACCGTACATTCTGTTAAAAAAATAACTTGCACGGTATGGTCCCGTGTAAGTTAGTAAAAAAAATAACTTGCACGGTACGGTAATGTTTTAATGTAAAAAATAGAAAGCTAAACCTAACCCTGACCCTAAAACTAATAATTAGAATATAATTGTAATTATAAGAATGTCAAATTAATTTAATTAATTTTAGTCCCTGTATTACTGTATTTGTTTTTCTATTTTAATGTAAAAAATAGACAACTAACCCTAACCTTGACCCTATCTTATCTTATCTATACAGACGCTCCTTCTATGCAGAAGATAATTGCGTCCACAGACCATGACAGATGATCTGTTGGCAAGTAATGCAACGTTCACAGGCCACGGCTTTGTGGGTTCCACGCATTACCCAGCCGCCTAACTAGTGTTAGGTACCCGTTCGGAGCTGGGTGGCTCAGGGACACCCTAGGCCCCGGGAACAAATCCTTGCCTTCACTTGGATTCGCATCCGTGACCATCGGTGCGCCAGTCGAGCGCGCTGCCACTCGACCACCCTAAAACTAAAAGATCTAATATAATCGTAATTATAATAAGAATTTTAAATTGATTTCAATATTTTTTTTTCTATTTTAATGTAAAAAATAGACAACTAACTCTAACCCTGACCCTAAAAGTAAAAGATCTAATTTAATAGTAATTATAATAATTGATGAATTTTAAGAAAAGAAAAAAATATTAGTCTCAACCGAAAATCGAACACATGACTGTTTTTCAACATTCCGATCACCAGTCCAACTCTCTATCATGAGACCACGGAAGTTCGGTATTTTAGTTGAATGTTTAAAAATTATATTTATATCAGTAGCTATTAAGTGTTCCTCTTGCCCCGTGTAACTTAGAAAAAAGAAACTTACACGGGATGATACCGTGCAAGTTAACACTATCTAATTAAATGCATTATACATTTTTGTACTTTTAACACACATCGTTAAACACTTGTTTCAATAGTTACCGGTATTAAAATTTGTTCACAACATTTCAATTTTAATAAAAGTGACTTATTACTATTGTGTCAACAAATAATAATAAATATATTTTAGAAAATCATGGCACATTAAATTATTTTTGTTACACCTGCCACCTGTATTGTATTGTATCCACGAAAAGAACAGCAACAAAACAACAACCTCAACAACAACAACAACAACACCCATCCAGCAGTCCAGGTGCTAGCTACCAATTTCGATGACCACAATTACTTGGTAATCAAGCTGGTGTTAATTTAACAAACGTGATGTGTTCCAGACTCATTTTGGTGACAGCCATTAATAAGAAGAATCGATTATCTGAAAGTGAAATGAGACATTTCATAAGCCACAGAATCGACCGTTTAGAACAGCGATTACATTAACAACTACTATCGTCAGTAACTATCTGGCAGAGACTCCGGCAAATTGTATTTTACATCACCTTAGTGTTAAAAAATTAGTCCGACACTTTTCTCCTAAATGAGACAAAAACATTGCAGAGTCCTTGCCCAAACCTTTCCACTTGGATTTCTAAAACGCGTGTCTTGGTTTTTCTGGAAAACAATTACGGATATTCCAATAAGAAACAAGCAGTATGAAGGATAGTTCATTATATAACCACATTTTATGACCATTAAATATGCTGGCCGTAGAAGAAAATTTTCACAAACTACTGTCTTAACTGAATGCTTCAAACTGTAGATGCAAAAGGTAAGCGTTGGGAAAGCTTGGATCTAGACCTGTCTCAACTTTTGCTGTTTATTAATGTTGAAATGATGTTAAAAACACTCAAGCACCATTTTGTGTTTGATGGTTGGGGAACAATAACGGGTTATGATAGCTTGATAAAGCGATATGAGTTAATTCATTAAAAAGTGACATAGGAAATAATGAGCTACTATTACATAGGGTGTGACAGAATGAGTCATTTAATGGGATTTGAAATAATGAGGTTATGAAATAGGAAATTACAGAATAAGTCATATAATGGGATTTGAAAAAATGAGTTATGAAATAGGAAATGACAGAATAAGTCATATAATGGGATTTGAAAAAATGAGTTATGAAACTGGATGACATAATGAAATATGAAATGGGATGCGGTCAAAAGAGTTAACAAGAAGTGAGGGGTGATATATTAAAAATTTTTAAAGTGTATATGAAAAATTGAGTAACGAAATATTTTATAAAAGAAAATGTTTAGAAACATGAATGAACATATTTCGAAATTATAGGATATAAAAAAACTAAGAGAACTGAAACGAAATATATACTTTGTTGCTGTTGTTGTTTTTGTTGTTGTTGTTGCTGTTTTTGTTTTTGTTGTTTTTGCTGTTGTTGTTGTTGTTGTCCACATCCCTTGCCCTGCGAAGAGAATGTCCCGCAAACGCTTCAGCATAACAACTACCAAAACATAGCGTCCATGAACTTCACAGGTCACCCTACACTTATTCCCGTCCTTGGGCGGGCTTTGTTACTAGTGAGTTTAATGATTTTTTATTTCGTTAATTAAAAGTTAGAAAACGTACTGAAACAATTTTAAATTGTTAACAAAAAGAATGTTTTGGAGTTCAAAAATGAAACAGAAAAGAGCGATTGTGTGATGGCAAAATATTGTTATGATATCACTTGAAACGATTGATGTTAACACAAATTAATAATTATGAGTCCTCACCTTAAATTCTTTCTCTACTTCCGCTAATTTCATCATTTCCTGCCTGAGTTCAAATGTCGTCATTATTGGATCCGGACTGGAGAGTGCCATGTATGCGGGACTCGCCAGTGCGCGGTAAGCGTTCAAACGTGACCTTGACCTCTTTAACGAGTCATAGTTTTGTTTGGTCACGCAGTCCTGGCACTTACAAGAAATGGGGTGGGGTTTTTCGATGGTGTGGTTCCTGGACAAGAACATCTGTATAATCTCGTGGTTGTTGTAGTGGGCGGCCAGAATCAGCGGCGTGATGTCCGGGGGGAACTGACTCTTCTCCTCTAACCGGAAGAACGCGTCCCCGCCGCCCATCCGCTTCAGCTTGTCTTCCCCGGCCATGAAGTTGGGGTGCTCGATGATCAGCTTCACGATCTTCGTCGCGCCCTTGGAGATGGCGTGGAGCAGGGCCTCCTCGATGCAGTTGAAGCTGAGGTTGTCCAGGAGGATCTCGATGACGTCCAGCTTCTCCGAGTCGATGGCCAGGTGCAGGGCGTTTCTCCCCATGTAGTCCACGCAGTTGACATTCAGCGAGCTTTCCACAGAATCTTCCAGTGACTGGCGCACGATGCCCACATCGCCAAGGTAAGCGGCATTGAGAAACACGCGCTCCTCGTCCGTAAGCTGTTTGAAAGGGAGGCGGGTGGGTGGGGGTAGGAAAACAAAGGGGAATAACTTATTAGTCATGGGACGAAAATAATTTGATACTTCATAATGCAGTAATGGTAGTGATTTTTCTCTTAGAAATAAATGTGTTTTAATTTTTTAAAAAATATATTAAAGTTATATTTAGATTATTTAAAATAGGTGTATATGAAAATACTAATGTAATATTTATAAAATTATTATAAATAATTTTTTAAAAATTATAGAAATATATTAAGTTATGAAAAAATAAGTTGTACAGACGATGTCGTCATATGTGGCGTTTTATATTCGTATAGTGAATAATGTCAACTTTGCCCTTCCTTAAGTTTCATCATCGTTTGAAACGGTGTAAAAAAAAAGACATATAGAAGTCAGCAGAAGCACTCAATTTAAGACTCTGGTATGTCTCTCGGTTAACCACTTTTGGATGTCCAGTTCCCAATCCTACAGGGAAAGGGGGGGGCAAATAGGCCAATACGGGGTTGTCCATCCTATGATGGGCCACATGGACAACCAAGAAGATGTTCGGAGGTGAATTTTATAAAAACTAGACGTCACGAGGAAGAGGTGGATATTTTTACTTCGATCCTCTTCAACTCAGCTTAGCAAAGATATCTTCTTAGTTAATCGTTATTGAAATCATTCTCTAAGTCACAAACAACTGTAGTGACGAGATTTTAGCAAAAAATACAAACATAAAACCTGTGGCGTAGCTAGATCTTTTGCCACCCGGGGCGGTCTCCAATGTGCCCTGACGTCACGCACCTGGGGCGGGGAGGGGAGTCATACACTTGTGACGATGTGTGACGAGGGGGGTGTGTTTGAGAAATGTGACGTCACGTCAAAACGAGCAACTTTAAATAAAATTTCCACTAAATTTTGATTACTGACACTTTAATTAAAGACGTTTACGTAAAACGCGTGTTACCATATTAGAGTGCAGCCTTGCACAAAAAACATACTTAAATGACAAAAATGTGATTTAAATGGTAAAGGGGGGGGGGTCAAAGCTTTATCATGTCATATTGAATAAGGTATCTAAGTTTTTGTGACGAGGGCGGAGGGGGTGAAAAAATCAGCCAAAATTGCGTGACGTCATTTATGGGCGGCAAATGAGTAGATTATATGATGGTTTTTATAAATTAATAAACATGAATAAATAATTGTAACTGAAACGAAGTAAAGGTGGGGCATTTGTTTATCATTGCATGCCATATTTATGTAACCAGTAATAAAAGAGGCCGCATAAGATGATATACCTAATAATAAACATTTATAAAAAAGACACTATACATTTTTTAAAGCAAAGAAAGTTACAGAGATCGCAATTACCCCCCCCCCAAATGAGACAACACATTTGCTACATTGCAGAGTAAAAAAATTAAATATCAATTACTATTCTTTTTTATATTTATAAATAAATGATTTTATGTATGTAATTATATTTATACATCTACTTTCTATCTTTCATAACAAAAAAATCGTGTATTATACTATCATAATTTAAATTATTTGTAATATCTTCTTCTATGGACAATATTGCAAGATTTTGTTGTCTTAAATCGCTCATTGTGGAACAAAGATACTTTTTTATCAACTTCACTTTGGAGAAGCTCCCTTCACGACTAGCGACTCTGATAGTAATTCTTGAAAAAATTCATTGCAATTTTGGTTACAGGATTTTCCAATCTTACTGTTGAATAAATTTTAATAGGTCAAGGGGCCTTTCCCCCATTTTTCTAACATAATGCCTCTTCTTGTAGTGTAGGTACAGTCATAAAAACCTGGATCCTTTTTCTTTAAATATTGAACTGTTCTTTATCAATGTCAATAAAATAATTTATTTGATGTTCAAATGCTTCATTTAGTAGGTTACATGGTGTTATATACGAATATTTTATGGCAAGGATTTGCAACTCATCAAAGCGTTCTTTTATTTTCTTTTATAATTCCATCCACGGATAAAAACATTTCCCGTTGTACTTCTCGTTCTAAAGATAGAACCACGTCTTCTTAATTTTCCCCACTCATATTTTTTTCTCCTTTTAACTCAGCGTTCAGTTGATATCTCCAACTCTTCACAAATTGTTTGGCTGATATAACAGTAACGGTGTTCTGCATTAACACATCTCTTTGTTTCATGAAATGGATTTGCACTTAATTTAAAAAATGATGGGTTCCCATAAATTAAGATAACATAGAAAAGAAAAAGATTGCATTGAATTGAGTAAAATTCCAGCATCTGATCTCGTTTTACTAGTTACTTACTCAGATGTCAATTTTTCTAAGACGCTTGAAATTTTAAAGTATGTCTTTTTCGAAATTATTGATGCCCATTGTGGTGTTTATTAACGGAGAAATTTGAATATTTTCATGTTCTTGTCATAAATATTAATAATTTTCCATAAAATAGACGATTTCAAATTATCGACACATTACTTTAATTGGATAGGTGTAACATTTTTACGGAATAACCGTTTTTTTAATGAAAAACACAAATTATTTGTGCAATAAAAACAAAATAAATTTAATTTTTAATAGCGTACCTTACAATAATTTTCTGAAAACTCAAACAGTAATATAAATTACTCCTTGCAAGTTAAAACACAATATTTGAAACACCATGAATTGTAGGTACTTGTTCGAACATCATTCTGCGAATGTCGAAATTCCAAGAAAAAAACTATCGTTGCGATATTAATAGCACATATTATTGGGGCCCAGCGTCGGTGTGTTTTTTGTGTAGTTTTCTTATAAAAGCGTCATCTGGTCGTATACCGCTTAATTTTCCAAACAAATCGATACATATTTTTGAGTGATTTTAAATTTTTGAACGGTTTTGCGTTAGTTATAACATCCACTATGTAATCAAACAAATGCTGTGGGAATCCGTTAATTAAGACTAGAAATTACGAATATTTTTGTTCCACCTTGGTTTTCCCCCTTCAAAAGAAAAAGGGAGGTTGCCAGAATAGGTTGCACTTTTCAAATGCCCACAAATGCCGCCCCTAAATGTGTGACGCCCGGGGCGACCCGCCCCCACCACCCCCTCTATCTACATCACTGCATAAAAATGCAAGTAGAATATAATTGTCAAATAAAAAATAATTTGAAAAGGAAAAAAAACAACAACAATTTTTCACTTAAAGAAACATTAAAGGAACCGGTTCTGATATCTTAAGAAAACATGGTAATTTCATAAAACTAATTATTTGGGACACAATCTTAAATGACCAGTAGCTTCTTTGTCAGTCACAGCGCTTAAGATAAAAACACAACAAAAACACAACAAAAACATAAAAAACAACAACCAAAAATTAAATACCCAACCCACCCCCAAAAATAAATAAATAAATTAATTAAAAAAATTAATTTAAAAAAAACAACAACAAACTATTGCACAAACTCCAACATATTCATTTTATAAATGTTAACACTAACCAAGATCTAATTTGATCGTAAAAAAGTAACTAACTATAATGGAAAGTATGCAATAAAACGGATTTACATACAATCATATTATATAAGGTATCTTTCCTGATTGGAAGCAGTAAGCGGAATCCTGCATGAAATTGTTTGCAATCACAATTATTTCACAGTGCGCTCATCAATGAATTGTTGTTGGTTCTTCTCATGAATAGAGGACCAACTGTATATTCAAAATAAGACGGCGAAAGCGATTCCTATTTATTTTCAAAACATGATAACAGCAAACGTACAAATACTTTTAAAAATAATTATATGCAAATAAAAATAACTGGCGCTGCGTTATTTAACGAAAAGTTGCTCAATTATGTCAGAATTTTCAGAATCATCCTTTATAATTTATAGGAAAATATTTAAAAAAATATATTAAAGTGGGCACGTGTTCTTTGTCAGGCAGAAATGTAGACGATTTAGCAAAATATATTAATAAAATAAAATCCAATTTAAAATTTAAAAAAAAATTAATAGGCCTAACTGCCATCTACCAAAATTAATCATGAATTAATGTGCACCAAATGGATGATTGATATCACCTTGGCAAACGTCCGGCCCATGAGAAATTGAAGCCCATTTTCAAAATACGGTCCATTGAGAAACGAGTTGTAGTACAGAATGTTGTTCTCTTCCGACTCGTTGTAACTATCGTCAATATAATCCTCGGGCTCACTGAATGAGCCAATACGAAACATGGTGAGTCGCTGAGCATGTCTTCAACAAAATAGTCTTTGGAAATTCCATGAAAAACACAAGTTAAAGAATTCAGTTTCACTTTGACTGCACCACCATATTATGGGTTTACTTGAAACTGTCTAGTTAACCCATCACAAAATAAACACACCTTGGTCTCCTATTTAATGTCAAAACTTTATTAACTAACAAACGTTTCCAATGTATTGTTCTAAATGTCAATCTAAAAATCCTTTAGACACTCAATGATTTCCTAAGACACCAATAACAAGAATATATTTTTTTTCGATTTTCTAATACATATCAACATGTTTACTTATTTATCACTCTGTGCTAAAGTCTTGGACCAGCTCAGCACGCACAGAAGTCGCTTGATAAAATATTCCTCCCACAGACAATACCAAAAACTTGGCGGTAGATTACATGCGCGGCCTCCCCAATAAAATACACCCTTGTCAATGTATGGACGCCATAACATCAGATGGAACATTCGCCCAGCGTGAGGAAATGATTCCAATGACGTAATACAACGCGATTGAGTGGCAAAAATGAAAGTAAAATCCTCGAAGCCATCTGTTTAGTGATAATAACACTTTTCCCGGAGCTTGTGGCAAGAAGAACATGCCCATAGTGATGAAAGTTTACGTAAAACAATGAACGTGTTGACAGGCGCGGTAAACTACACCACGTCTATAACATCTTGCGTTGTAAGTGGGTAAAGTTGGATAGGAGCTAGTCGCCATGGGCTCGTGGGACAGTAAAAATGGTTAGATAGTGAGACGATGACAAGCAGGTTGTATTAGTTTGACCTGTTTTTAAATTCATAGCTTTATAAGTATTAAAAATCTGAACCTTTTTATGCATGACCTGAACTTAATTTATTATGTTTTTAGTAGCTTGTTTTTTTCAATAAAAAAATAAAAGACATTGAAATAAAAATCAAAAATAATTAAAATCTGAAAACAAAAACTCCATGGTATTTAATCATAATTATATCCCGAAAGATAGCAAAAATTCAAAACTTTTTACACCACCCAGAATTCCGTCATGTTTATATTAAAAGTTTCCAGCGTTTACAGTATTTGATTTATGTAATTGTAAGAATATTTTAGTATTTTTAAAATTATGTTTATTTATAAAACAATACCAAAATGTTCGATCAGTGCAATCAGAACTTCTTAAATTTTATATTTTTGTTTGTTGAATTAGAAAAATTTGGAGCGTTTAGACTTTTGGTGGAGCCACTTGAAGTGACACGACCATTTGATTTATTCCAAGTTTACATATAAAAGTATTTTCCTATACGCACGAACAATTTTTTTATACATGATACAAGTATCACGTGTAACACTGTCAATAAAGCCAAATTTATTTTTTAAATGTTGCCAGAATAGCCAATGTTAACACAATTTTTAAGTGGCGAATAATTGAATAAAGTGCTCAGTCGTTAATCCTAGACACTCATTAGAATAAAAACTGATATAAAAATTCAGCCGTAAAATACTTTTTTTAAACCGTCAAGTGCCAGTACTTCGTGATTTGGTAATCCCGGTCTTTTTCGGCCTTAACCATCAGACATTGTACAAGCCAACAGCGGAATTGCCTCTGAATAATCCCTTAGGTTATGTGGAATACAGTTTTTAAAAAAAACGGGTTCATGTCAATGTTCCCTCTAAGGTTTTTTTGGTCTGTGTGCAAAGTAAAAAAAACCTAGCGTTCCGCCTCGCACAGTATCCATTTTTGTGCTATATTTTACAAAATTTGCTGCGCGGTTCTTCTAAACTGCTGCGCCGCGTTGGTTAGATATCTTAAAGGTAATATTGGTTTATGTTTCGTGACTAAACAACAAAACAAAATTGTGATTTCTAAGCAATGACTTGAGTTCCGTGTTCCTTTATATAGTTTTTCTCTACGTTACACACTTGACCACAATAACCATGCGTCGTCGCTAGTTAAACAGAGAGACACTGATGTTGTATCTATGTTTCAACACTATTTCATGCAAAGAGCAAAACGTTAAACCCATTAATTGAGATTTTTTTCACCTGGTCAATGACAAATTTGTCAGAAATAAGGGTAAAATCTTGGTTACATTATTCTTAGTGGTCGGGACTTACTCTATCACTATTATCAAAATTGTTGTTTTATGCTGACAAAACAAATTTTGGCTAAGTTCCATTTGTAAGGAAAAGAAAAAAAAACAACAACAAAAAAACTAATCGAACAAATTGATCACTGTAAAGTGAATGAAACATTATTGGAATACACTTAAAAGTTAAACTGAATGATATTGCCAGAACTTGCACATTGTCAAAACTATTTTTGCACATCAATAACACACATCGAACTTGAAGTCACTGCGTAGCATTAAGGATAGATAACTAAGCACAGACAGTTATCCGGTAACGATTTGTAAGCTCCCTTCACAACTAGCAAATTGCCCTTTTATTGATTAGGCGGTCGGCTATTTCCATCGATAAATATAAATCTACGCTTACGTTGGACCCGACAATGACGTCAACAATGGACGCCACCAGCTCCTCTGAGTTGCGGCCAAGTAAAGTTTTCATGAAACCCGCTACTTCCGAACAACAGTTGCGACTTCAATAAACATCGTATCAAACCAGATTCTAAACGATGTTCTTCCATACACAGCAGCCGATGTCGTGGAATGATAAAACTCGGCTAATGCGCACCGTCCACACTTTAACGCCGGGTCGATGAGGCATCGATACATTAAGAAAAACAGATTATGAAATGTTGGGCGGATTGTATCACAGAGTTGATGTGATCTTTTGCTTCGGGGGAGATCTGTAGGATGTGATTTCATCGAGTAGAGTAACTCCCAGCGACAAACTCAAACATCTAGTTCACGCGGTGCACGGAAGCCACCGAGTCCGGGAACTTCGGCCCCAGATTGTGCGAGAGATGGACGCGTAAGGCTGGGGTTTGCAGCGTCGTTAAAAGAAAAGCTAACGTCACATTTAATGTCAAGGAAAAATTGTTTATGTATTAGAGTCAGATTGCGGGTTTAAGAACTCGGCTTCTGTTATAGTGAGTTAAACGAAAACGATTTAGATGTGAACTAGCCGTAACTTTTTCTTGAATCTATGAAACTTTATGTCATCCTCGATTGAGCTACAACTATAAACCCTTTTTTAAAGTTAAGAAAAATAGAGTTAAAAACAACATTTCAGTTTAAAAAATAATACTTTTACAATAATGCTGCCGTGTTGGAAGTTTAACCTACGGTTTAAACTCAACCAGTCAAAAATAATCTCTAACAGGCTATTTGTGGTGTGTCCTTGCTGTCTCGCTGGAAGTCTCAGAACTTAAAGATAATTATCTCGGGCTCTAAACTCCTATACATAAAACCTTGTAGTGTCAGCGGCATGTGTCCACCATCAAAGATCTTGATGGGTGAAGTCACAATCTTTTTTTACATTGGATAATTGAATTATCAATCGGGTACGTCATAGCGGCAAAGCAGAAACATTGCATAAGACTTAAGAAAGCGCCATTCTATCGTCTGATGAGATGTTCTAAGGCTGAGGTTTTCGCTGTTTACATGTTGGAGACAAGTTTGATTCCAGGGAGAGGCACAGTTTTTTTAAAATATTCTAATATTGGTATGTTGGTAACTCATTAAAGAGAGTGAAACTACCTGATGATTGATGCATATAACTTTCAAGATATTCCCTGTATTTTTGCACCCTGTACAAATTTTAGGATAAAATAATTTTCTAATTTTTCAAATGATACATAGCTTTATATTATTAAATCATTATTTATTTATATTTTAAAATTTAATAAAAAGTAGCGCTGTTATATTTAAATGCATTTTACGGATGAAAGGAAGATTTTCAAAATACATAATTTTTCACTATTGAAATATAGTTATAGTTCTTATATACATAAGTTTTGTTTATGAAAATCGCAATAAATTTGAAGAAACTCAATCTAATCTTAAACAGTAATTTTAAATATTTTCATAAGAAATCAATGAACATGAAATTTAATCCATCAATGTTATGTACACAGGAACTCATTGTAGGGATAAGGTTGAACACCCAAATAACAAATAACAGGAAAAAAAAGTTTTTTTCGCCCATAAAGACCCCATTATTGTGATATTAAAAGTCACCCCTGGCACTTATTACAGGCCATAACTAGCCCTTTAGGATCATCGACGGTCCGAGCGTAGTCTGTCGCTTATTACTACCACCGTAATGACCTACTTTAACATTTTCCAATCACTGACGTTCATTATGATATTATAGAACTGATCATCTTGAATATTTATGGCCTCATTCTTATCAACTGATGACGTCATAAATTTACCCTAATCACATAAAGTAATCACTTTTATTCATAACTTTGAGACCCACACAAAGAAGTTTTTAATTCATAAAAAAAACGAATTAAACTTTTTGTGTTAAAATTTTGCCTTACCCGGCTATGTAAAATTTAATCATTAAATTTTTTAAAGCATTGATTCCTCTTACATGAGCTATTTAATAAAAGGCTATAAAAAGACAAATCAAACGTTATGAACAAACCAATCCAAAATTATTAACAAAAACATCAAAAGTTATGAAGAAACAAGTACATCGTTATGAACAAACCAATCCAAAGTTAGGAACAAAAACATCCAAAGCTACGAAAAACCAACACATCGTTATTAGCCAACCAATCCTAAGTTCTGGGCAAAAAAAATCCAAGGTAAGAAAAATAAATCATATTGTATTTCAAGGCTGTTGTCCAAACAATCAATAATTTCTTCGTGAAAACAAACATTTGACTAAATGCGAAGAGAGCGTTCACAACACTTTTACATGTTAGTGTAGCATTCATTGAAAAGAAATCGAAAAATTCCCTCTAGATTCCGTGTCTATCTCTTAAACAGTGACGGTTATGGCATGTCGATCCGACGAGAAAAAATAGTGCACTGTATAAAACAACACTTAGTTCTTTGATCCTTTGTTTACATTTTGAGTCATTTAACCTAACTACCCCTCCTCTTGTTTTGAAGTGGACTAGTCCATCTAAAATGCACGCAAACGGCGGGTTTTAGCGTTGGAACAGCCAAAGCGATACTAGCGCCGTCTAGGGCGTCATGTTCTCTGCATTGTTCTCCAAGAGTGCTGGTGTGTATCTGGCCGAACCTTTTCATGCTGGTCAGAACTTCACATAGCCGATAAGCCCCAAGACATTCTTTGAATAACTTATTGACCCCAGGGTCTCCACTTTTGCATGATTGGAAAAAATTACGCATGGACCGCCCCCTTCTCCCCTGTAGATTATCACGCCGATTCAGAGCAAAAATAAGCTGGCTGCTTTATGGCACTTTCTATAGATATCCTGATTTGCCTTGTATTTTGACAATGTTAGTCTCACATCGCAAGATTAACTTTATCTGTCTTCCGCCTTCTTGTGTTGAGTAAGTCTACGGTAGAACGGTTTTGTTTCATGTCCTATTTAACTTGACACTGTAACCGTTGAAACACGCGCGGTAAACTAGGAGCCCCTCTCACGATTGAATAATCACCACAACAGTGGACTGCTGACGTCATAGGGGTCATTTTCTGTAAGGGATGGGTCATGTCTTTGCCGTTGTGGGATTTTGCGTTACTGAATTGTACGTCACTGACCGACCCGGTTCAATGAAAGGATGACGTCATTGGAAATTGCTCTGATTAGAATTGATATTTTTTAAAAAAACGGACGCCTACGGGTATCGGAACAAAACATTTAGAGCCCGTTTGAGTTTTGATGTTTTTATTTTATATATAAACAAAGGGCTAAGTTTCTGGAACGACGATGCAATTTTCCCTTTTGTTTTCCCGTGGCAACCATCACATTTATAGCTACAGACAATTATTTTGATACACAAAGTGTTTTTAAATATAAAATAAGAGTTTATTTACAACGAGCAACAAAGCCCGTCCAAGGATGTTCCGCCACCGCTCGGTGGCATGTTGTAACTCCCCTCCAACAGCCATCTCGACCTGCATTACATGTGGATCGCGTCAAAAATACTATTCATTATAGTTAAAATAAATAACTCGTATAAACAGAGCTTTTTGCTATAAATCCCAACGCACATAACTCAAAATAAAGTCTTGGAAGAAATACTTCACCTAAAATAACTCGTTTTGAACGTCCGCATAAATGGCGTAAACCTGTTCAATATGATTGGCTGTAGGAGTCATATGTGTCTGAGGGACCAATCGCTATATATGACCGGACAGAACGGACAGAAAGGACAGAAACTTGCCTTTTATTTTATAGGATAAAGATGGCTTGGGAGACGGAAGTATTTATAACAGCAAAATTAACTTGCACTGGATTGCAACGGGGATGCACCATCGTCTCACGAGACGGAAGGATGCGGAAGAAGGTGGACTGTGAACGACACATCACTTCAGTCTCTTGCTGTCTTTTCCCCTCTTCTGTCATCGAAAATATTTGTCCCCTTCTTCTTTATGAATTATGCGCTAAGGCCATTTAAATATAAATTTCGTTTCGAATGCCGGGTAATACAACTTCGACGACCGTTTCTTTATATAATCAAAACGAATATTTAAAAAAATTAATTTTCTACACAAAGTTTCTTTCATTGAAGCATTTAAGAAAACTCAAATAATCTTCCTTACTTCCCTAACATGTTCCCGCCGTTGAAATTTTCTTGCGAACAGTCCGAGCGATCGGCCTCCTGTAACTCACACCTCTTGTTAGTTCCCCTGTTTTTTCCCGGTGATGTCCCATCGATCAGTCATTAAATCACGCGTGGTAGGCAACGATCAATCGATAACTCTTCAGCAGTTTGCATTTGTCGAGTGATTCCCCTTGCAACAAAAGGATTATTGTTCGCACTTCATCACCCCGGGTGTGAAATTCGACACCACGGTAGACCAGTTTGCTGGAGTTAATTGCTGGTGAAACATTGTGACACATACCTGGTGCAACATGTTAGCAGTAGGAAATGGGGCGGACTAATTCATTTTGTTTTGTAGCAAATAACAGGAAAAAAAATACTTTTTACTTCGTTTCTTCCGGTGACAATTTTACATTTGCTCCACTACAAGGTTACGAGCAATTTCCTGTCTTAAAAATATTGGAAACTCGAAATAGCAGACGGGATGTTTTAACCATGTTAAAACCAGTCGTGTTACACGCGCAGTTTCAAAATAAAGCGCAATCTGCATGGGATGTGGCTAACAGGTCGATATTTTGTGCCACAGCTGATTGGCGCTTTTAGACCTGATTTACATATGCTGTGGATACAAGGAGAAGTAACAGGCTTTTAGATTCAATAACTGTGTTAATAGAAACAGTTTGGGAGGGGGTAGGAGGGGCTGAGCTTGTCTGACACAAGCACTAGGGCAGATTGCTAATAACGGGGTCACATTTCAATATCATACGTCCCCAACAAGACTCCCAATAACGGGGTCACATTTCAACATCAGGCGTCCCCAACAAGTGGTCCCAATAACAAAGCGTACAACCGATGCTTAAGGCCGGGTTGCTTTTCAAGGGCAAATAATTTCTTACACATCTGACAGCCAGGTTTGTCAAGCAGAGGACGAATATCCAAGAAGGTCACTGTAGAATTTTAAGAAGACGATTTGATCTATATTTGTTAACACAATCAGTTTTCATCAATGTTTGAATAGCTGTCGGTTTCTTTGTTAATAACGTAACATTGTAGGATCTACTTAGTAAGAAACTGAATAGAAAATGTGCCTGCAAGACCTATAGTATCTACGTGTCCGAATTTAGTGGGAAACACACAGTAAGGTATAGGAATTTTTCAGAAACGGTGTCTTAATAAAAAACCGTTGCATATTAATGTTTGCATGACTTAAGGATTGATATCTTAAATGTTCTGCCATTTTACTCATATTTATGAAATAAAAATTGTTTGAATATTCTCAAGACATTCAAAGTAGCTCAATTTTAGCGGTAGTATAGGTAAGATATGTTTCACTCGGGGAACAATAAAATTGGCACCCCAGCTTTATTAATGTTTTACCCTTATGCACTTAACTGAAGGTGATTCGTGTGCCTCATTTTAACACCCTTGTTCTAAGACGCCCAGACACAAGTGTACTCACTGCGCACCCCTCGCTAAGTAACTGATGTTAAGAACCTGGGCTCCATTGTTTAATGACGGGAATAAATCTCTTTAGGGCGTATGGGGAGTGCTCTATTGAAGAGATTTCAAGAAGTTAAGTAAAGATATTGCCAAATGTCAGACTTTCATCGACAGCTGTAACAATGATATTAGAATGTACAGAAATAAAATGCCAATTGTTATAGATACATTGATTGACCTCATGTTGATACGTTTCGATTCTTTCTCATTCATTTCAGGTTAAATAAATATTTTCCTATTATTAACTTCACATGGCTTTTAAGAAAGTTCCTCGTGCAACAACTTTAAGATTGAACACACTATTACGAAATAAACGTGCATGACAATTTGTATAAATAACTCACTCATCAACAATGTCATATTTTACGGATATAAATGATATAGTAAAAATATTTGGAGATGGCTTAATATAAATAACTAGACGCCCCGCGGCGTAGCATACGCCGCAGACTTGCTCATGGAGAGTTCTTTTACCCTTTTAATGCACTTTTTTTAGGGCGCCTACGGCGCCGACCTTTTTCAAAAACCCAACTAACTTGTCCTTGTTTGATCAATACGAAATATTAAACTTTCTGAAATGCACACAAAGTATTTTATAATAGGGGTTCTAGGGCGCCTATGGCGCCCCCTTTGTTTTTTGATGTAATAATTAACCATCATCAAATCCTCTTTTTACATTGTTCCATTTTTACAAAATTAAAATATCAGCGAAAACAATGACGTCATATAATATTTTTTTACAGCGCATATTTAATTTGAACACCTTTTGATGCATTGGTGCACTAATTTGGTGCGCTGCTTTCTAAAATTAGTATCTGTTGCACATGCAGATTCTTGTAGCCTCGCAGGGTCTGACCACGAAGAGAATTATATCTATAGATTTTATTTAGAGTTTGCCACGTAAGACTTCATTTATAACAAGTGAATTTAGATTTCTCCATGTATGACTTCTTTTATGACAAGTAAATTTTATTTTAAAATCAAACTGGAAATACATTTTCATTCACTCGTTCAAGGGGGAAATAAAAGCAACATTGATTTGTTTATATAATTTATCGCCCTTTGAACGTATTTGTCCAGTTCACAATGTACGAGGTGGACGGGAGATAGGGGAAGGTTAAATGGAGTACGACGGTCAATGAAAGAATAATAAAATAAAAAAAACCCGTAAAAACAAAGTTTTCGACTATAAATCCATTTATATATGAGACATAACTAACAGTATGGATTATTTTCAAATGCGACAAACATTTACAGACTGATCTGTCTTAACTCAACTTTGCTTCATAACCTTGGGGGGTGTGGGGTGGGAGAGGGGAAAAGTCTGGTCACCGATCGCTTGACCGAGCTCAGCGTGACACGTTAAATGTAAACAAAAGCACGCCGGTACTTCGATCGGTCGCGTCAACGCGTCAACTCAAACTCTCACGTGGAAAAAACAACAATAACAAACAGTGAATTTGAATTACATACGTTATATAAGTGTAGCCGAGTGGTGGCTAAGTTAGATTAAAAACAATGAACTCCAATTCACTCGGTAGGATATCAGTTTATTCCAGAATTACAATAAGAATGGGCCATGAACTAGTTAACACATCCGTCATCCATGCGCCACCTCAACACTATTTTTCGCACACTCTCCTCTCACACAGACCAGGGGCAGTGTGTCACTCGCCCACCGGTGTGTCCCTGCTAATCACGTGACTGACCCCCCGTGCATTAAAACACCGGTAGTTGGTCAGTCACTCTGGGTGAACTCCAGTCGCATCGAGGGCTGGAGTAAACCTGCACTGACCCGTGAAGGTCACTACAGCAGACTGCTGAGGTCAACTCTAGCAGACGGCTACATAATGATAAACTAAAATGCATTAATTTAAATTAAGGTACGTTCGATCGATCTGAAAATTTGATACGATGCATTGTTAGGTAAGATGGGTCCGTGTGGCAAATTTCAGCTCGATCGGATCACTGTAAGTGGGTCATTTTCGACTTTTGTTTTTCCGCCCGCCCATGAGATGATGAGATGATGAGACGACCGCGAAGTTAATATAAGGGATTTAAAAAGACAGTTGACAGCAATGAAATGATTCAGAGTTAATGGATGAATTTTATTATCAAAAGAATATTTAGGATAGATCTATATGCAACTTAATCTTTTCTTATCTGTTTCAGACGCTCCTTCTATACAGAAGATTATTGCGTCCTACTGTTATCTATGGTTTGTGTTTAGTCCTGCATTCTTGTTAGAATTTTAAATGTCGATAAAGTGTTGGTTTTCCTGGTTTATTCAGGCAACTCATCCCATGCCCGAATTCCGGACGGGAAGAACGAGAATTTGTATGTGTTTGTTCTTGGATACGGAATAAGAAAGGTGTTTTTATCCTTATGTCTATCTGAGGGTTGTATTAAGTTATCTTTGTGTTGTGTTTCTAAATTAGAATTAATTGCTTTATATATGATTACTACTTTGCTTTTGGTTCTATTCTCTAGTGTTACAAGGTTTAATGATTTAACTAATGGTGTTATTCTTGTAAGTTTTAAATTTTCTCCAGTAATGAATCTGGCTGCTCTATTTTGAACTTATTCTAGTGTATCAATGTTTTCTTTGGTGGATGGGTCCCATACAGAAGATCCATATTCTACTACAGGTCTCACCAAAGTGAGGTAGCATTTTAGTTTTATTTACTTATTACATTTGTAAAGGTTTCTTTTTATAAAGCCTAAGGTTTTATTTGATTTTTTAATAACTTCATTGACATGGGGTTCCATGATATTTTCTCATTTATTATTACTCCTAAGCTTTTGCATCTTTAGTTTGGATTAGTTCTTTTCCATGAATTAAATATTTTGAGTTTGTTTCTTTTTCTTTGTTACTCTTAACAGTTGACACTTTTCTGGATTGAAAGACATACTCCAGATAGTCTTCAGTCTTACTGGGATGGATTTGGAAAATAACGAATATCATGACATGAGACTCTTATGGCTTATACAATTTAAAGCAACTCATAGATGTAAGTGATCTATGACCCATAATAAATCTTTGACATTTTAACTCACTATGGAATTATCTGGAGCTCAAATTATATTTGTCTTAAAAATAAACATTGGTTTAAAAAGAAGAGGGTAAAAAAAAACCTTAACATTTTTTTTCATACATCAAGAAAACTATTATAGTTAAAATGATACGCGAAGGTTTCTATACGAAAAGGTCCGGCAAATATCAGTATCATCTAAATGTCAAATTTGTATTAAGGCATGCACTACCAAACAAGGAACCATTCAGTGTGACACCTGCAATGAATGGTACCACATTGCATGCCTGCATTCTAACACACCAAAGCACATAGCAATAGGCCTAAGAAATAAATATACATCTTGTCACTGCATACATTGTGGGTTGCCCCAAATCAGTTCAGATTTATTTAACTATAAGGACCTGATCACCACAAACTCTTACAGTGTTTTGGCTAATCCTTTTATAAATAAACCATTAGATAAAATGAAACCTACCACACAAACCCATAAAATTACCCATAAAAAATCTAATAATAATAATAATCAAAACATTCTCAAAACACTAATAGTTAATTTCCAAAGCTTAAAAAATAAAATTCCAGATTTAGAACTACTTATAAAAACAGAAGAACCAGACATAATTGCTGGTTCTGAAACTTGGTTGAACCCCAACATATATAACTCTGAGATTTTAAACACCAATTATAATATTTTTAGGAAAGACAGACCAGACAATTATGGAGGAGTGCTACTTGCAATTAAATCAAATATCATAGCTGAAGAAATTACTACACAGCCAAATTTTAATATAGAGTCTATTTATTGTAAAATAATAACACCAAACTCATCCCCACTTATTGTAGGCAGTATATATAGACCTCCGAATACAAACCTAGAATACATGAACAATCTTTGTAGTCAATTAACTTTCATAAAAGAGAATAATAAAAATGCAGTTCTATGGATTATGGGGGACCTTAATCTTCCAGATATAAATTGGAAAAATTATACAATTGATAACCATCAAACTAACAAAGAAATTAATGAACACCTTTTAGACACTATAAACAACATAAACCTAGAACAGATAGTAAAAACAGCAACAAGGAAAAATAAAACACTAGATTTATTCCTAACAAATAGACCAGGACTAGTTTTAGACTATAAAATAATTCCAGGACTGTCCGACCATGATATTGTTAGGGTCACCAATACAATAAAAACTAAAATTAATAAGATACCTAGAAGAATAATCTATCTTTGGAATAAATGTAATTCAAGAAAAAAACACCAATCAGCGGCTAACTTCCAACAAACTTTCCTAAGTAAATTTAACACAAATAGCCCAGTAGATGAAATTTGTAAAGATATAAAAACAAATCTAAAAACTATAATGGATGAGAATGTTCCAACCAAAACTAACATCAAATAAAATTAACAAATGCTGGTTCAATTCTAGATTGAAAAAGCTATGCAAACTAAAAGAGAACTTATTTAAGAAATATAAAGCTACCTATTCATATAGGATACACAAAAAATACTTAAAGATTAAACACTTGACACAAAAACTTAGTCGAAACCTCCAAAATGAATATATAAACAATGTAATTACCAAAGATAACAATAAAAACGTATGGTCCTTTATCAAATCTAAACAAATGGAACCTTCAGGAATAGCCACACTAAAAGGCTCAAATAATAAAACCTATAATGATAATGAAACTAAAGCTAATATCCTTAACACATATTTTGCATCATCTTTTTCTGCCTCAGGCGACAAGGAAAGTTTTAATAAATTTAAATAAAATGGAGGAAATAGGTAACATAACTGTAGATGAGATAGGTATACATTCACTCCTAAAAAACTTAAAAATAAACAAAGCTACTGGCCCAGATGATTTGCCTGCAAGATTATTAAAAGAACTAAGCAATGAACTGTCCCCAATCCTTGTAGTTCTCTTTCAAGCCTCTCTAAACCAGGGTAAAGTGCCCCAGGATTGGAGATTAGCTAACGTAACTCCACTCTTTAAGAAAGGGGATAAATCAGACCCTGGTAATTACAGGCCTGTATCACTTACTAGTATCACCTGTAAATTACTAGAACACATAATATATAGTAGAATAGTTAACCACCTTGACAAATATAATGCCCAATGCCCACATCAACACGGCTTTAGAAAAAACAGATCATGTGAAACACAATTAATAGGTTTAATAGATGAACTATCAAAAGGCTTGGACAAAAATGAGCAAATAGATACAATATTACTAGACTTCTCAAAAGCATTTGACAAAGTTCACCACCTTAGTTTACTTAAAAAACTTAACTACTTTGGAATCTCAGGTTCCTTACATCACTGGATCCAAGACTTCCTTTTGGGCAGGGAGCAAACTGTAATAATTAATGGATCTAAATCTGCACCAATAAAGGTTAACTCAGGAGTTCCACAAGGAACTGTGCTAGGTCCCTTACTATTTTTAATTTATATAAATGATTTACCCAACAACATCTCAACAGGTACAAAAGTTAGGTTATTTGCTGATGATTGTATAATCTATAGAACAATTAAATCAGAACAAGATAGCAAAATTTTACAAAAAGACTTAGATGAATTGATAAAATGGGAAACTAACTGGAGTATGTCTTTCCACCCAGAAAAGTGTCAACTGTTAAGAGTAACAAAGAAAAAGAAACAAAACTCAAAATATTAATTCATGGAAATGAACTGACCCAAACTAAAGATGCAAAATACTTAGGAGTCTTAATAAATGAGAAACTATCATGGAATCCCCATGTCAATGAAGTTATTAAAAAATCAAACAAAACCTTAGGCTTTATAAAAAGGAACTTTAACAAATGTAATAGAGATATAAAACTAAAATGCTACCTCACTTTGGTGAGACCCGTACTAGAATATGCATCTTCTGTATGGGACCCATCCACCAAAGAAAACATTGATAAACTAGAACAAATTCAAAAAAAGAGCTGCCAGATTCATTACTGGAGAATATTCGAAACTGACAAGAATAACACCATTAGTTAAATCACTAAACCTTGAAACACTAGAGGATAGAAGAACCAAGAGCAAAGTAGTAATCATGCATAAAGCAAAATTAATTCTAATTTAGAAATACAACACAAAGATAACTTAATACAACCCTCAGATAGACATAAGTATAAAAACACCTTTCTTATTCCGTATACAAGAACAAACACATACAAGTTTTCCTTCTTCCCGTCCGGAATTTGGGCGTGGAATGGGTTGCCTGAAGAATCCAGGAAAACCAACACTTTATCAACATTTAAATCTCTAATAAAAATGCAGGACTAAACACAAACCATAGATAAGCGTAGGACGCAATAATCTTCTGTATAGAAGGAGCGTCTGTAAACAGATAAGATAAGATAAATACATAAAAATGACTTTAAATATTTTATTTTATTTTAAATTATTAGTTTATAAATTTACTATATAAAAGCTTGCTTTAATTTTTTAATATATTGCATTTAATAAAAACTTGTCGTCTGTAAACAAGCAATGCATTAGTGGATGAGAAGTTTAGACCACGTGGTATATTTTTGCTGCAATAGAAACATATTCGACACAAAATAAAATGAGGTTATCATCAGTTGGCATTCTGTAACATTTTTCACATGGCAGAGAAATCCTATCACAGCTAATTATAACTCTGGGGAAATCCTCACGCAGATAATAACATTCCTGGAGAGCTGCACTTTTTGGAACACTACAGTGAGGGGGATCAGTTTTTCTTGTCAGTCAATCCAAGCCACGTATTTTTAAATATATTTTTTTTGGACACAGGCACAGTTTTAAGTTTTGGCTACATCAGATGACAATTATTATTCTATTGTCGGGTCGGTCTTGATTAAGTCTTTAATTTTAAAGTTTAAATTTAAGTCTTAATTAGTGATTACTCACGAAAACTTTCCAATTATCCCATGGATTGTATTATTTTAAGCCAGTTTTTAAACAGACAAGTACTCGTTTAAAAGTCACAACATTTCTTAGGGTAAATAAAACCGAAAAGCAAATAATGTTGTTAATTATTCCTGAAAAATAATTTTCGTATGTGCCTGTTTGTATCCAGTGTAGTTTGACATTATTTCAAACCGTGATCTTCATTGTCGGAAGACTTGAAGCAGGGGCTTAATTTTCTGGGTAAATTAAAAGAAGGCTTTCTTTACACGTTTATAGTCCATTTTTTGGCTCACTTTTCTCGTGCTTATCTTCGATGGAGTCGTAGTTTTCTTGGAGACGGGTTCATTTGTCCGTAGCTGATTAACGTAGTCAATTTCACTAGGGCCGAATCACATGCGTGACCTTCGGCTTTGGTCTACACACTACGATAATTGAACGTCCGCACACCGCTGAAGTACCATGACAAATAACAAAATCAAATCATTAGTATTATAACCTCCACAGTCTACCTTGAATTTATTCAGGCTGAACCCGTCATACAAGACTTCTGTCTAAAACATTTCGAATTTTTTACCTTCACCTAAAGACTAGATCTCTTGTACTTAAATTTCCGGTATCGTCCGGATGAACTATTCCAAATATTTTTCTTTCAGTCCGGTGACCAGCGGCCGATTAAAGGTCAATATTAAACTGTAAAGAAACTTGCATCACCACCAGGCTTATGTTTTAAATTCTAGGGATGAATGTAGGCGTTGTAATCAGAATACTTCTGCTATGTCTGCCCCTTTTATAATATAGTTATCTCTTACACATACAGCTGGCCTTTACACCGAAATATGCCCCGTTTTATTATACTGCAACCCCATATACTGTACAAATGACCCGTGCATAATTAAACTGCCCATTATATAATTAAACTGCTAATTATATCATGAAACCGCCCCATATATAATATAACTGCCCCAATTACCATAAAATACTCCATAGAAGTGCACAATGCATAACTTCCTTAAAAGTCTTGAGATATTTCGTTACAAGACATATGAGATTGTATTAACAATAAGAAAACTATGAATAATTTCATTGACAATTTAAACCACTTTAGTTAAAAGTTTGTAAATCTATTTTCACTATTTTTTTAAATTGTATTCATACTGAAAATTTAATTTTGCGTTTAACTATTTTTGTTTTATGTCTAAATTTTTTTAGCTCAATGAAAAAATATTAACAAGAAATCTCAACTATTTTGTATAGCTCAGTCAATTTATCGGCCCGTTTTGCATATGTGCTCAGTAAAAAACTATTAGTTTTCACTGGAAAAAAAGCATACCCACTAACTTGTGAGCCCTTCTGTAACTTGATTCGTCTTGCGCAATAGCCAATTGCTGTCAAGGAATCTGTCAATAGCCAATTGCTGTTATGGAATCTGTTATAATGTCGAAATAGCAAGTGCGATCTTCTGATGGATGTAGAATTGGTAACGTCATAATTTATATACACATACATTTCTCTAGAAGTAAAATAAACATTTATTTTCAACGTAGCACTTATTTAGAACGTAACGCATTTATTTACAAAGCAACATTTCTCCTTCTACCTGAAAGTATATTTAAAATTGTTTTCTGTTAAGAACAATGAACCCCAAGTAGGCGTCAATTTTTAAAAAAAATGTTTCATGAGAAAACCTGGAAAACATCACACAAAAGACGATCAACTTTTAACAATTTGAGTGAGAGATATTTTTTCCCCAGAGAAAGGACAAGATCCAAGGCTTGTATTTGATAGCTACTGGCATGACGGTTAAATGAATAACTTGGCCGAGAATTGACAGGCCGTTACTGGCGCATGGGTTATGGGTCGTATCCGTTTTCATGTGGCGGGAAAACAAAAAAATTGCTAAAGATGGGACAGGAAATACATCTGGGTCAGTGGTCAAGAAAGTATTGAGCGTCAGTAGTGAGATGGTTTTTGTAATAAAGTCATTAACTGTTGGCACGAGAGTAACAAGTTTGAAAGAATCTCATGCGGTGTCACAAAGTGTTGATCTTGATAAATTCTTCATGAAATTTGGACAAGAGATACACATTTGGTTATTTTCTTTGAATTTTATATAGATACCGTTCCATTTTGTATACATTTTAACCATTAGCATATTTTTATTCAACGAAGAATTAATTGGTTTATAAATTGTAGGCGTTAAAGTTTGAATGGTTTAAAAATAATTATTTCATGTAAAATTTTAGTTTTATATTGTAATAACTTCTAAGCATTTGTAAAACCTTCCAGAGAAAAGTATATTTAACAATCTATAGATTATACAATAACAGTCAAGAACATTAAGACAAATTGAAAAAGAGACCGCAGTAAAAAAGAAACAACACAACCATGGGCGTCGCTAGGAATTTTTCCAGGGGGTGGGGGCAAAAAAAAACCCTTTTTTTTTAAATTTTAACTGGCAATGCCATACAGGTACAATTTTCAATTAAATTCAAGTTCAGTATAAAATAAGGGTTGAAAAAAGCCTTAGAAATTAATAAGACTTACAAATTAGAGCTGTAATAGTTAAAATACAACATTTATAAATGCATTTAATAAAAAAAAATTCTCAAATGTAGGGGGGGGCAAATGCCCACCCTTGTCCCCCCCTTCCCTACGCCCATGAACACAACAGACACAAACAAACTTCTTTTTTAAATCCCTTATATTAACTTCAACGTCTTGTCTCTCTCTCTGTCTGTTTGTCCCACCCGCCGAAAAATAGGTATAAAATGACCAACTTCCCATAATCCTATCGAGCTGAAATTTTGCACATAGACTTGTGTCACCTCACAATGCATTGTGTCAAAATTTCAGATCGATCAAATATACTGTAATTAAAATAATGAATTTTTAGTTTATCTCTATGTATCTCTATGTAGCCATCTGCTATAGTTGACCTCCACGTGTCACTCGAGTTCACTCCAGCCATCGATGACCACATCCCCGTGTTTTACAGCAAGAGAAGTTCAGTCACGTTCAGTCTGTAAATGTTTATCGCGCGGTGCGTATATTGAATGTATCATTACTTTTAGTTATGTCTCATATATAAGGGATTTATTGTCAAAAACTTTGTTTTTATGGGTTGTTTAATTTTCTTTTTAACCTTCGGAACTTAATTATTTCATTATTAGTTATTCCAAGTCAATCTTGCAATTGAAATGCTTTACTCGCCCTAACATTTAAACTCTAATTATCACTCTGTGTGAGCGTATGTCTACCCGGATTATTATAAAATTTAACTCACTTTTTTTTATCACATAGTTAGCCTAAAAGTTGTATACATATTCATCTTTAATGACAATAATTGCTTTTGAAAAATATAAAAAAATAAGTAATTGAAAACATTTATATAACGTATCTTTGTTTGTAACTGCTACATTTCGATTTAAAAAGAAACAAACAAGTGTTCTAAACATTCGTCCCAGACGGATTTCATTTGCTTTTGAATATGTTCGTCTAAAGTAGGATGCAATAATCTCCTGTCTGTAACAGATAAGATAAAGTATATACATATATATAGTTCGGTGTTTTAAAATGATTGCTTGGTTTTTAATATGAGGGTACTCGTTTCACGTAAAATTGTTTAAAATAATAATACATTTTTTTACAGGTTTCGCATAAATGATTTCTGAAGTTGAATTTCGTCAAAGAGCTAAATGATTTCTAAAGCCTTATTTCTTAAAAAAATAAATTGTTTTAGTTATTATACATCGATTGTGTACACAATGGCTTCTAGTATGAGTACATTACCTATAAGCAGACATATCTTAAATACAAAATACAGAGATCGAAAACAAAGCTGGTATTTTAAGAATATATTGGTCTTAATCAGAGAAGATTTCTTGTGCTTATTTTGTTTTGGTACGATGTTATTAAAAGGAAAGATACACTTTATGAGTAGTTCTAATAAAAGTTTGAAGGACTAGAAACGTCAACCTTGAGGCTTAAATTTGAAGGGAAAAAGATAGTAAACAGAAATGTAAAATAAAAACGAAGATCCCTTGTGGGGGTTTCGGTTATCTCCCGTCCTTATATGCCAAGGGAAGCCAATCAGAGATCTATTGGCTTGCTGTCCCGCACTGAATCTATCAAAATCAATCACTTCAGTAATCCAAAAGACGCTGAGATCAAAGAACAAATAATTTTGTCGTGTACTCTGCTGGGATGAAGCTTACAATTGCTGGTTGTTTTCTGTAGAGATTTTCTTCACGGAAAGTGACACGTAGAAAGTAAAGACAGAGATACGAAAGTTGATGCAGAGCATAAAACTTACACACATAATAAAGAAAGAATTTGTGTATTATAGAAATACACACATATCATACAATCGAACACAAAAAAATTAGGTAAAAATGTTTTTGAGTCAGTGGACATAAGAATAAGTGGAACAGAAGCAGGCTTCGATCTTTTTCAATACCATTTAATTATACCACCTAAAATATCTTTCTACTTAATCAGAATTCATTTTAACAGTAAGCTTTTCAATTGGAAGGAAAGAAATATGTTCAATTTACTTCGCCGTATGTGCGAATGCTAATATTTATACAATCTTTTGCCTCTAAATTTTAAAAAATAAAGGCTTTTAAAAATTATATTCTTTGATGAGTTATCGGTAACTATTGAGATAAAAAAAAGGAAATGAATAGCTATTTTTTTCAGTGATTAAATGAAAAACTTCATTTAAGACTAGATTTTAGGGCTGCGGAAATTAACGACTAAATTCTCCATTAATCGTTAAAATTATTTTAATCGATAAAAATTCGATTAAAATGAAAGAAAATATTTAGAATATTTTTAAATTTTTTTTATTAATGAATAATTAATTATTAATAATTAATAATAATTTATATATAATTTTTACGTACAAACTTCTCCAGCGTAATATTATAATTTATTTTATCAATTTATGTGGACCGGCAGGCGTCAAATAAAAAATGGCTGACAGCATCAGCGCAGTTAAATTGAAACATAAAACTGGAAGGTCGAGCTACGATTTTTTTTTAAGCTAACTGCGGATGGCAAACTCGAAGATAGTGAAAAAGTTTACTGTGTTCAGTGCCATAAACAATTCTCTTTTAAAGGATCAAATACATCGCTGACGTACCACCTTCAGCACAAACATCTAATCACCGATAAAGTATCAACACATTGTCATAAAATTTAGTTCTAAATATTATCAATTTTCAATGTCCGTGAGACATGGATAATAAATCAATAAAAGAAGTCAATTGCCTGGTTTTTTTTTATTTCTCTTGAAATATTCAGTTTAATGACTTCATAAATTTCTATTTTTGGCTTTAAGCGAAATTATCGATTAATGAATCGTTAATTTTTCAAAAGTTAACGATTAAATTTAAATTAATCGATAACAGCCCTAGTAGATTTGTATTTAAATTTTATCCTAGCCCTACAGTTTGATCTTTACTTTATATTTATTCAACTTAAAAGACGCTTTTAATTAATTTCAACAGTGCCTTGTTTAAAATTATGGATTTGATTAAAATTATAGATTTCATTACAATTATGGATTTGATAAAAATTATGGATTTAATTAAAATTATGGATTTGATAAAATGATGATTTAAATGGATTTATGGATTTGATTAAAATTGTGGATTTCTTTAAAAATGTGGATTTGCGCAATTATCGAAAAAATATTAATCCTTGACAAATGTATACTACCTGTAATAAAGCTTTTGTAAAATTTGAACATATTCTTTGAAACAAGCACACAGGAGCGGCCTTTTGGGGGTGGCAGCTGGGGCAACAGCCCCAGGCCCCGCGCTTAGGGGGGGGACCCGCGTTTCAGAATTGAGACTATATTTTAGTAACAAAAGAGCCGGCAGATAATGCACTACTGAGTTTGCGCAAGAATTGATCTAATCTAGGGGGGGGGGCGCAGGGTCATTGTTGCACTAGGCCTCGCGCGTACTTAACGTGGCCTCTGCAAACACAGGCGCTTTAAGAGTTAATCTCGGTATATTGTTTGAAACAAGTAGCCCACTGGCGCTTTAAGAGTTAATCTCGGTATATTGTTTGAAACAAGCACTGGCGCTAAGATTTAATCTCGGTATATTGTTTGAAACAAGCACTGGCGCTTTAAGAGTTAATCTCGGTATATTGTTTGAGACAAGCACTGGCGCTTTAAGAGTTAATCTCGGTATATTGTTTGAAACAAGCACTGGCGCTTTAAGAGTTAATCTCGGTATATTGTTTGAAACAAGCACTGGCGCTTTAAGAGTTAATCTCGGTATATTGTTTGAAACAAGCACTGGCGCTTTAAGAGTTAATCTCGGTATGCTCAAACCATACAACTTGGTCAAAAACAAATTTGAAGTCCGAAAATTGCTCCTGCTGTGACGTATTAGCTTGCCATTAAATCGTCAGCGAGTGTCAAATATTATCGACGACGTTTAATTTAGCCGGTCAGATCGATACGTGCACATAAAAATAGAAATTGATCGCGTGCACGTGAAACATCCTTGAGGTTCAACACTGGGACACTGTCAAATAGGCCGGAAGTTTAATGTTAGCCCGGCAGTTTGATGTTAGGCCGACAGTTGGGTTTTAGGCCAAAAGTGTAAAATACGGGGTGACCTGTTTTAGATTTATGTTCTTGACGTTTATGCCTATTCTCTTTTTACGATAAAAAGTGGTCAAAATTTCTATAGCAATTTATGGCAACTTTTCCACCATCTGAAATCTTCCCGGAACATTTTTAAAATCATTTCAAGTTTTTAATTATTTAGATGGGACACATCCCCGGTGATTTTATTGTTTCCTCTTAAAGTAAATCATTAAAAATTGTAATCTAAGAGAGCTCTTAAGTCATCAAAACACAAATTATTCACATTTGACGAACTCTTCCAGATTTCAACGTACCTCCCTGACAATAACATGAGATAGATACTCACTCGATTTTTTGAATGAAAATATTAGCTTTTATTTCGAAAGGTTCCCAGCCTAGCCCCGTTGGCCGAGGTTTTCAAGCAAAGTTTTAAGAGACAGATACAAGTTGGGGCGATTAAACGAACTCTGAGAACAAGTAGCCTCGACACCCAGACGGCTGCAGATCAATACAGAGTGAACAAAATGTTTTGAAGGTCTTCGGTATAAGGTTCAATGCTTTAATGTAACAACAAAGGGAAACGAGCTGATTGTCAAAATGGACAACGAATAAATCTATCATTGAATCAAGATTAAGTAAGTAAAAATTGATCATATAACATAACGACAGAGACAACAAAAAATATAATCCAGACCTTTGTTAATAGAGCCTCAGAAATATTCTGAAAATAAAAGGGTTCGATAAGGTCGAAAACTCCAAGCTGTGTAAGAGGTGTGGACAAAGAACAGTAGAACAAACAGATAATGCAAAGAAAGTGAAGATGGATTGGACACACCCTTAGGAAAGATAACAGCAGGGCTAGGCAGGCCTTAGATTGGAACCCCCAGGGCAAACGACAGCGAGGAAGACCCAAGCGTACATGGAGTCGGAGCATGTTAGATGAAGCTGGAAGAACTGGGAAGAGCTGGGAAGTATTGAAACGACTGGCAAGGGACCGTGTAGAGTGGCGAGCTTTGACAGAGACCCTATGTTCCACAAAGAACTCAAAGGACAAATGATGATGATGACGATGAAAGCCTTTAGAGCCAACGCCTATATAAATATTTAAAGATAAAAAATATAATTCACTCTATTTTTTGCTAAAAGAACTTTTTGAAAATACCACAATATGTCAACTTAATATTTAGCTATGCAAACAAGTGTTAAAATTATTAGTTATTTTTTTTTCAAGATATCTTTTTAGGAAATAAATACTATGCGTCAATTGAATTCATGTTTAGTCAAGTAACTTTCAGGCGACCGAAACTAAACACAACGCCACCATAGATTTTAATTTAGGTATCTGAAGCTGATAGAAATGGTGAATAAATGCCTTTAAATCTTTTTGTCTCATGCGTCATGTGCTAATTAGATGTTTCCTTAAATACTATGTGAAAAAAAGTTACAGAATAGCCCAAATATCCCCTGACACATGTTCAGAAGTTGACATAGTTTCATTAAATAATTTTAAGTTTTCTATTTATTTATTTATTTGCAGGAGTTCAGAAAGTTGGTCATTGAGTTCAGAGTGTAGGTCATTGAGTTCAGAGTGTAGGTCATTGAGTTCAGAGTGTAGTCATTGAGTTCAGAGTGTAGGTCATTGAGTTCAGAGTGTAGGTCATTGAGTTCATAGTGTAGGTCATTGAGTTCAGCGTGTTGGTCATTGAGTTCAGAGTGTAGGTCATTGAGTTCATAGTGTTGGTCATTGAGTTCAGAGTGTAGATCATTGAGTTCAGAGTGTAGGTCATTGAGTTAAGATTGTAGGTCATTGAGTTAAGAGTGTAGGTCATTGAGTTCAGAGTGTAGGTCATTGAGTTCAGAGTGTAGGTCATTGTGGTCAGAGTGTAGGTCATTGAGGTCAGAGTGTAGGTCATTGCTGGAGTTTTGGGATTATGAGTAGAAACTCTGTCAAAAATTCAGATCGATCTCATTAATTATCTTACTGCTCAGAGCTCGCTCTCTCACTCTGTCTCTACCTCTCTCTCTCTCTCACTCTGTCTCTACCTCTCTCTCTCTCTCACTCTGTCTCTACCTCTCGCTCTCTCACTCTGTCTCTACCTCTCTCTCTCTCACTCTGTCTCTACCTCTCTCTCTCTCACTCTGTCTCTACCTCTCTCTCTCTCACTCTGTCTCTACCTCTCTCTCTCTCACTCTGTCTCTACCTCTCTCTCACTCTGTCTCTACCTCTCTCTCTCTCACTCTGTCTCTATCTCTCTCTCTCTCACTCTGTCTCTACCTCTCTCTCTCTCACTCTGTCTCTACCTCTCTCTCTCTCACTCTGTCTCTACCTCTCTCTCTCTCACTCTGTCTCTACCTCTCTCTCTCTCTCACTCTGTCTCTACCCCTCTCTCTCTCACTCTGTCTCTACCTCTCTCTCTCTCTCACTCTGTCTCTACCTCTCTCTCTCTCACTCTGTCTCTACCTCTCTCTCTCTCACTCTGTCTCTACCTCTCTCTCTCTCACTCTGTCTCTACCTCTCTCTCTCTCTCACTCTGTCTCTACCTCTCTCTCTCTCACTCTGTCTCTACCTCTCTCTCTCTCACTCTGTCTCTACCTCTCTCTCTCTCACTCTGTCTCTACCTCTCTCTCTCTGTCTCACTCTGTCTCTACCTCTCTCTCTCTCACTCTGTCTCTACCTCTCTCTCTCTCTCACTCTGTCTCTACCTCTCTCTCTCTCACTCTGTCTCTACCTCTCTCTCTCTCACTCTGTCTCTACCTCTCTCTCTCTCTCACTCTGTCTCTACCTCTCTCTCTCTCACTCTGTCTCTACCTCTCTCTCTCTCACTCTGTCTCTACCTCTCTCTCTCACTCTGTCTCTACCTCTCTCTCTCTCACTCTGTCTCTACCTCTCGCTCTCTCACTCTGTCTCTACCTCTCGCTCTCTCACTCTGTCTCTACCTCTCGCTCTCTCACTCTGTCTCTACCTCTCGCTCTCTCACTCTGTCTCTACCTCTCGCTCTCTCACTCTGTCTCTCTCTCTCTATTTCTCTGTGTCTCTCTCTCTCTCTTTCTCTCAGTCTCTCACTTACAAATTAAAATTTGTACTTTTAATTGTGGATATTAAATAATTAAATGAGGAAATAGACTTCATCCAGCTTTTTAAGCCGAATTTTATGATTGATATTTTCCTTCTCCTTGCATTTCTAATTTCTAATGTTAAGATGAAAATGTGACCTAAAAACGCATTTTAACACGCAGAGGCCCAAAAAACAGACAAACTACAAATCTTACTTCAAATCCAATTTCGTTTGTTTTAGTAAAAAAAAATGCATTTTTTTCAGAGCTAATTTTTGCATCCTCAAAGATGTACCTTGCTGTTGATGTACCTTGCTGTTGATGTAGCAAACGTGAAAATGTTCACACAAAAGAATTTACCAGAGAAAAACAAAACAAGAAAAACAAACAAATGCACAGCCAAGTTTTCATACAGATTTATTTATGTTTTGCCGGAGACTAATACGGCCATTAATTTTTATCTCTCTCTCTTCCTCTGATCTCGTGGCACCATTTCCTGGCCGCTGGCAACACGAAGAAACCAAGCAATAATAGGATCAACTCCACAACAAATCAAAGGGCTTCATTTTGTCTACACCCTCAGACCACAGTCGCCAGTGGCTCTCCAATGGCAATCATAGCCTCGTCCTCCCGTAAACTCTTCACAGCCCATGTTTATGACATAATTTATTACAAGGGGGTGGGGGATGCATGAGAAACCGGATGGTTAAAAATAAATAAAGGTAAAAAAATGATTTTTAAAAACCACGTTTTTATAAGTGGACTAAAAAGAAGAAAATAATTTAAAACTGATTAGTTCAAGTACTTCGATTTAATATGACTAAAAACGTGGGGCGGGCGCTTATGAGGTTTAACATATGCGGTTCACTCATTCTCTCACTTATAGATCTCTCTTTTGCCTTCTAAATTAGAAATATTTGATTTTTATACCAAACACCCGCCCCACGTTTTTAGTCATATTAAATCGAAGTACTTGAACTAATCAGTTTTAAATTATTTTCTTCTTTTTAGTCCACTTATAAAAACGAGGTTTTTAAAAATAATTTTTGTACCTTTATTTATTTTATTCTTTTTAGTCCACAAATAAAAACGTGGTTTTTTAAAAATATTTTTTTACCTCTATTTATTTTACCAAAAACCTCACAAGCGCCCGCCCAACGTTTTAAAAACATTGTGATGTGGTCACGGGGTGAACTCACGGATGTCAACAAAACCAGACGGTACAGATTCTTTTATATAGACTATAGATAAACTAAAAAGTTCAAAAATTTAATAACGGTACATTCGATCAATCTGAAATTTTAATACAATGCATTGTCATCCAAGGTCTATCTGTGGTAAAATTTTCAGATCTCTAGGATCATCAGAAGTGGTTCAATTTTACGTTGGCAGATTTGAAAAATTTTGGACAAACAATGCCACAGGAACGAAAGCGAGTTAATAAAACGTGGTTAAAAAAGGGGGGGGGATCATTTCTAGACTCCGTATCTGCATATATAAAAGAATATAAGCGGTATGTGAGTCTGCAGTATTTACAGGACACTGGGGATGGAACAAACTACTAGGGTTGGGATTGTCAACTTCATTAAGTTAAAAATCTCCTTTACATCCAATTATCATTTTCTGCAACATTTAATTTTGTTTTATTAATTAAAGCATTGAATCAAGTTTCAAGAAATTAAATTTAAATAACAATGTTATAATTTAAAAAAAAACCAGGTTTTATTTCTAAGATGCATGAAAATGTTTGTAAGAGAATGAGTTTCACAAGGACCGCAGATGTTTACCTGAGCTCTATGTGTAGCACAGTCATTTTAATTGCATACATACAATAGTTAACTGTTGCATTTCATTAACTTTAAAGCATTTTTTCTAGCTCAGTCTTTCATTCAGTAATTCATTATATATATATATATATATATATATATATATATATATATATATATATATATATATATAATATATATATATATATATATATATATATATATATATATATATATATATATATATATATATATATATCATACGTCTAGTTCGTTCATCATAGAAACCATGGCACTACAACACCAAAATATGACGAATGAGTGAACTTTCTTCTTCTGCTCCGCATTCAGCCACCCCCCCCTTTTTCCCACCTCATACACACTGGCGTAGCTAAGGGGGCGGTCCAACCCGAGCGGTACACATTTAGAGGGCGGCATTTGTGGGCATTTGAAAAGAAAAGCCATTTCCGACAACATCTTTTTTTTCTTTTGAAGGGGGAAACCAAGGTGAAGCAAAACATTCTTAATTTCGAGTCTTAAGTAATGGATTCGCACAACATTTGTTTGATTACATAGTGATTGCTATAACTGGCGCAAAACGTTCAACATTTTTTTAATCGCTCAAAAAATGTAGCGACTTCTTTGTAAATTAATCTGTATACGCCACAGATGGCGCTTTTATAAGAAAACTGCACACACAAAAATAAAAACAAAACATCACCGCTGGGCCGAATAATATGTACTATTAATATCGCCACGACAGTTTTTGCGTGGAATTTCGAAATGCTCAGAATGATGAGCTAAAAGTACCTACATGACATGGTGTTTCAAATATTGTGTTTAACTTGCTAGTAGTAATTTATATTACTCTTTCAGTTTTCGGAAAAATATTGCAAGGTACTTACTAAAAATTAAATTTATTTAGTTTTTATTGCATTAAAGTATCACACATAATGTGTGTTTTTTCATTAAAATACGTTTATCCATTAAAAATGTTACGCCTATCCAATTTAAGTAATGTGTAAATAATTTGAATTCGTCTATTTTATGGAAAATTATTAACATTTATGGCAACAATATGAAAACTTTGAAAATTCTCCATTAATAAACACCATAATAACATAAAGAATTTCGAAAAAGACATACTTTAAAATATCAAGCGTTATGGAAAAATTGGCATCTGAAGAGGTAACTAGTAAAACGAGATCAGATGCTGGAATTTTACTAAGTTCAATGTAATCTTTTTCTTTTCTATGTTATCTCAATTTATTGGAACCTGTCTTTTTAAATTAATGCAAAACCATTTCACAGAAAAAAGAGATGTGCTAATATAGAACGCTGTTATAGAGAGTTGGAGATATCAACTGAACGCCGAGTTAGAAGGCGAAAAAATATGAGTGGGGAAAATTCAGAAGACGTGGTTCTATCTTCAGAGCAAGAAGTACAATCAGAAATGTTTTTATCCATGGATGGAATTATAAAAGAAAATAAAAGAACGCGCTGATGAGTTGCATGTCCTTGCAAGAAAATATTCGTGTATAATACCATGTAACCTACTAAATGAAGCATTTGAACATCAAATAAATACTTTATTGACATCGATAAAGGACAGTTCAATATTGAAAGAAAAAGGATACAGGTTTTTATGGCTGTACACAGGACCGGTCTTAGCAATTGCGGGGCCCTATGCAGTTTGGTATGCTAAAAGGATTGCGTGGGTCCCAGTTTGGGTAGGGAATATGGATAAAGTATTAGTAAGGATAATAAGTGAAAATTAAGATAGGTGGGCCATATGAAAGCGTGGGGCCCACTGCGGCCGCATAGGTTGCAGTTGCCTAAGACCAGCCCTGGCCTTACCTACACTACAAGAAGAGGCATTATGTTAGAAAAACGGGGGATATGGGCCCCTTGATCTATTAAGATATATTCAACAGTATAGATTGGAAAATTATGTACCCAACAGAATAATATAATAATATAATTTTACTAAGAATATTTTCAACAATAGCCATCAGTGTATCTAGTTGTGAAAGGAGCTTCTCCAAACTGAAGTTGATAAATAATTATCTTCGTTCCACAATGAGTGATTTAAGACTAAACAATCTTGGAATATTTTCTATTGAACAAGATATTACAAATAATTTAAATTTTGATAGCATAATACACGATTCTTCTACTATGAAAGTTAGGTAAGTAAATGTATAAATATGTTTAAATACTAATGTATACAAGTTCTTTTGTAATAAAAAATCATATATTTATAAATAAAAAATAAAAGCATATTAATTGGTAATGTTTTTTTTGGGGTGTAAGTTTTGAATATTTTTTATATCATTTTTAAATGAAATTTTTTTAAAAATTAATTATTATTACTTTAAAAAATTGGGGGTGGACCTGTCACCTCCAATAACTTTCTTGTGGTCTTTAAAAAAATATCCTATATTTTTATAAATTTGTATTTATAGGTATATCATATTATGCGGCCTCTTTTATTACTGCTTAACATAAATAGGGCATGCAATGGTAAACATGGTCCCCATCTTTACTTCGCTTCAATTACAATTATTTATTCATGTTTATTAATTTATAAAAACAATCATATGATTAACTCACAAAAACTTAGACCCCTTCTTCAAAATGACGTTAAAAAGCTCCCCCCCTCCATTAAAGCCGTATTTTCTATTTGAAAATGAGCATGTTTCAAATAAAAAAAATTTGTCATTTAAATATGTTTTTAGTGTAAGGCTGCACTCTAATATCGTTACACGCGTGAAGCCATGTAACACGTCATTAAATAAAGTGTCGGTAATCATATATAATTAAGTTGAACATTTATTTAAAGTTGTGCGTTTTGATGTGACGTCAAATGTGTGACTACCCTCTCCCCCCCCCTAGGTGCGTGACATCATTTATCGACTGCCACTGAAAGTGCGGCAAATTGGAGACCGCCCCGGGCGGCAAAAGTTCTTGCTACACCACTGTATTCACATTTTAATCTAGCCATTATTCTTTGTGATCCCGACAACTTACGAAACTGATTTTAATCTGGTTGTCCCGTGTCCTGATTTTAATCTGGTTGTCCTGTGTCTTAAATTGAGGCGTTCACACACTGCACTTCATGCGTATATCGAAGTTCCTTGAGCCATGCACACATGTCTGTCTTTATCATTTGATTTCATTCAGTTCTTTTTTTTTCTTTCTCATCACCATATTCCCTTCACATTCATTACGTGAGACGACTATTGATGGTTTTAACCAAGTGTTTGAAGGAAACAACAAAAAAATCATCCATCAAACTGTGTTCAAGTAAATGGTTCATTTACTCAAATTTAAATTATCTATGTATTTTCGTACTTTACTGATGCCTCCATATTTTATGAAACTGTAAAAAAGATGTGAACCTTTCTGTAAAGGTGGGGATGATGGAAGAGTCGCAGATTTATACAACGTTGTAAGGCCTTGTCCAACATTAGCGCAAGTGTTCACTTGACCTGCCTGGACTAGGAGCATGTGCTCAAGCTACCTCCAGAAAACCAGGTGAAAAAGGAGACGTACAGGGATGTGGTGGTCCGACACTTCGACCACGGACGATTCGACCCCGGACGGTTCGACCCTCCCAGTTCATCCACAGGACGTTTCGACCCCAGGACGTTTCGACCCCAGTGGGTTGGACCACAGACGGTTGGACCACGGACGATTCGATCCCAATAATTCAAGGGATGTATAGGATAAGCTAAGAAAGAGCTGGTAAAAACTAACAATCTTAACATGAGACCGTGACAATGACAGGGGACAAATGTTCGTCAAAGATCATAAAAAGTATCAAGATTATTTAACAATACGAGCAACAAAGCCCATCCAAGGACGTTCCACCACCGTTGGGTGCCATGTTGCAACTCCCCTCCAACAGCCGTCTCGACGGCATACATGTGCATCACGTCAAAATACTATTCATTATAGTTAAAATACATAACTTGTAAAAACAGAGCTTTTGACTATAAATCCCAAAGCGCATAACTCAAAATAAAGTCTTGGAAGAAATACTTCACCAAAAATAACTCGTTTTGAACGTCCGCGTAAATGGCGTAAACGTGTTCAATATGATTGGCTGTAGTAGTCATATGTGTTTGAGTGAGCAATATCTATCGATGACCGGACAGAACGGACAGAAACTTGCCTTTTATTATATAGGATTATTTCCATATAGATATATCAACATCATTTCAATCCTGCTTAATTTTCTTTATGAACATAAATATGTGGAAACTCGGTTTTTCAGCCTTAGCACACCCGGTACCAATTAAGAATTTTTATAGAGTGAAAAGATATATTTGAAAAAAAATTGTTTTGTATTTATTGAAATATTTCGATGCGTGAAGGCGTCAGATGTGATTTTAAAGTCCTCCTTTTAGAATGAACAGTAGACGTATAAATAAAGTGAGAGTGAGCGCCCCTAAACTTGTAGATATCTTCGTGTATAACAGGAGGGGTTAGGGTGGCACTTCAATTCAAGTAAAGTGCCACTTTCGGTTACGGGGAATTACGTTAAGAATCTAATACTTATACAGTGGTACCTCAAGATACGAATGCTTCAATTTACGAAAAATCCGAGATGTGAAAAGCCACTAGAAGAACATTTTGTTCCAATCTAAGAACCAAAATTAACTCATTTCAGAAACATTGTAATAAAAACAACCCGTAAAAAGCAAGTTTTTTCACTATAAATCCTTTATGTACGAGACGTAACTAAAAGAATGTTCATTATAATACGCAGCGCCAGACCATCCAGAAATACAAAATTGCAGTTGTGTCGTAAAACATGTTTAATATAATGCGCACCGATCAGGAATATGTTTATAAAAAGAGTTGTCAATAAAATACGCACCTTATTGCGCGACAGAAAGGTTGTTCAATATAATACGCACCGCGACGCTCTATCTAAAAAAATAGCATGATACATAGGAATAAATAAAATAATCTAAAAAATCAATAATTTAATTAGGGTCCATGCGATCGATCTGAAATTTTGATACATTGTTTTTATTACTGGTACGAAACTGCCTGCAAAATTTCAGCTCGCTAGCTTACGAGCAAGTGGGTTAAAAATCGATCAAAAGTTTTGGCGACAAGCAAGGGCGGTCGGTTCGGTCGGTCGGCCGCAGACACCACTAGTTAATATAAAGGATTTAATAAAAACAACCCGTAAAAAACCAAGTTTTTGACTATAAATCCTTTACGTATGAGACGTAACTAAAAGAATGTTCATTATAACACGCAGCGCAAAACCATCCAAAAATACAAAATTGCAGTTGTGTCGTAAAACGTGTTTAATATAATGCGCACCGATCAGGAATAGGTTTATAAAAAGAGTTGTCAGTAAAATACGCACCTTATTGCGCGACAGAAAGGTTGTTCAATATAATACGCACCGCGACGCTCTATCTCAAAAAATAGCATGATACATATGAATAAATAAAATAATCTAAAAAATCAATAATTTAATTACGGTACATGCGATCGATCTGAAATTTTGATACATTGTTTTTATCATCGGTACGAAACTGCCTGCAAAATTTCAGCTCGCTATCTTGCGAGCAAGTGGGTTAAAAATCGATCAAAAGTTTTGGCGACAAGCAAGCAAGCAAGCAAGGTCGGTCGGTCGGTCGGCCGCAGACACCACGAGTTAATATAAAGGATTTAAAAAGCAGGCACAAACAAGCTTCTATGAATCTATATTTTCTAAGAGACCATATTATTAAACGACGATATAGTGAAAGTCGGACGAAGAAAATGAAAAGTGCAACAGAAAATTAGAAAGCGCAAAACAATAACGTTTAAAATATAATTAAATTCTAAAAAGCCATACATAAAATAAAAAAAATAAAAAATAATTTACATAGCTTTAAGTGATATGTTACATATGATTAGCGTAAAGTAGTACTAAATTTAAGTGTTTATTTAGCATTAATTCATGCAAAGTTTTTACATAACGTACTATTTTCATAAAGTAAAGTGTTTCGTACGTAATACCGTAATGTCGTCTGCCATACTTTCTCTTCCTCTACCACGTCTTCCAACACTTCGCCACATCGTCTCACTTGAACGTTTGTGTACATAGTATTGTTCATATATTTTATTATGTTTTGATTGTTTCGTTATTCTTTATTAGATTTATGATGTGTAGTTTTAAGGATTGAAGAATCCCACTTTGTTTTTTCTCTGGTTTTCCATGATATTTTGATATTTTCAATTTTTAGTGTTGTTTCTGTGTGACGTGGAACGGATTAGGCATTTTACATGTAAAACTTATTTCGACATACGAAAAATCCAAGATACGAATGCCACGTCGGAACAGATTCATTCGTATCTCGGGGTACCACTTTATAGGACAACTCGCCCACCTAACTCAAGCTAACATCTTCACGCTCGCACGCCCACACAGACAGACAAGAATGCAAAACAGGTTTTTCCCGACTCAGGAACGTGTAAAACTTCGACGTCGATTTTGTGCACGATTACAATAACTTCCCTTTAAACTCTGTATACGAGAAAGTAAAAAATATTCCTCGGACTTCTGGCATGGCTAAAACCACGAATGGTCACGGGGTTTCAGTACTACACCGCTTGGTTTCTTACCACGCCTAAATATGCACACAAAGAAATAGAGAAATTGTGGTGGTGGTGGAGGGGGGGGTTGGCTTGCAAACGTCACTTGGTGGGCATGGCTGGCTTTAAAGGGGTTTGTCTGGGAGAGATTCGTGGTCACTTGGTGGGCATGGCTGGCTTTAAAGGGGTTTGTCTGGGAGAGATTCGTGGTCACTTGGTGGGCATGGCTGGCTTTAAAGGGGTTTGTCTGGGAGAGATTCGTGGTCACTTGGTGGGCATGGCTGGCTTTAAAGGGGTTTGTCTGGGAGAGATTCGTGGTCACTTGGTGGGCATGGCTGGCTTTAAAGGGGTTTGTCTGGGAGAGATTCGTGGTCACTTGGTGGGCATGGCTGGCTTTAAAGGGGTTTGTCTGGGAGAGATTCGTGGTCACTTGGTGGGCATGGCTGGCTTTAAAGGGGTTTGTCTGGGAGAGATTCGTGGTCACTTGGTGGGCATGGCTGGCTTTAAAGGGGTTTGTCTGGGAGAGATTCGTGGTCACTTGGTGGGCATGGCTGGCTTTAAAGGGGTTTGTCTGGGAGAGATTCGTGGTCACTTGGTGGGCATGGCTGGCTTTAAAGGGGTTTGTCTGGGAGAGATTCGTGGTCACTTGGTGGGCATGGCTGGCTTTAAAGGGGTTTGTCTGGGAGAGATTCGTGGTCACTTGGTGGGCATGGCTGGCTTTAAAGGGGTTTGTCTGGGAGAGATTCGTGGTCACTTGGTGGGCATGGCTGGCTTTAAAGGGGTTTGTCTGGGAGAGATTCGTGGTCACTTGGTGGGCATGGCTGGCTTTAAAGGGGTTTGTCTGGGAGAGATTCGTGGTCACTTGGTGGGCATGGCTGGCTTTAAAGGGGTTTGTCTGGGAGAGATTCGTGGTCACTTGGTGGGCATGGCTGGCTTTAAAGGGGTTTGTCTGGGAGAGATTCGTGGTCACTTGGTGGGCATGGCTGGCTTTAAAGGGGTTTGTCTGGGAGAGATTCGTGGTCACTTGGTGGGCATGGCTGGCTTTAAAGGGGTTTGTCTGGGAGAGATTCGTGGTCACTTGGTGGGCATGGCTGGCTTTAAAGGGGTTTGTCTGGGAGAGATTCGTGGTCACTTGGTGGGCATGGCTGGCTTTAAAGGGGTTTGTCTGGGAGAGATTCGTGGTCACTTGGTGGGCATGGCTGGCTTTAAAGGGGTTTGTCTGGGAGAGATTCGTGGTCACTTGGTGGGCATGGCTGGCTTTAAAGGGGTTTGTCTGGGAGAGATTCGTGGTCACTTGGTGGGCATGGCTGGCTTTAAAGGGGTTTGTCTGGGAGAGATTCGTGGTCACTTGGTGGGCATGGCTGGCTTTAAAGGGGTTTGTCTGGGAGAGATTCGTGGTCACTTGGTGGGCATGGCTGGCTTTAAAGGGGTTTGTCTGGGAGAGATTCGTGGTCACTTGGTGGGCATGGCTGGCTTTAAAGGGGTTTGTCTGGGAGAGATTCGTGGTCACTTGGTGGGCATGGCTGGCTTTAAAGGGGTTTGTCTGGGAGAGATTCGTGGTCACTTGGTGGGCATGGCTGGCTTTAAAGGGGTTTGTCTGGGAGAGATTCGTGGTCACTTGGTGGGCATGGCTGGCTTTAAAGGGGTTTGTCTGGGAGAGATTCGTGGTCACTTGGTGGGCATGGCTGGCTTTAAAGGGGTTTGTCTGGGAGAGATTCGTGGTCACTTGGTGGGCATGGCTGGCTTTAAAGGGGTTTGTCTGGGAGAGATTCGTGGTCACTTGGTGGGCATGGCTGGCTTTAAAGGGGTTTGTCTGGGAGAGATTCGTGGTCACTTGGTGGGCATGGCTGGCTTTAAAGGGGTTTGTCTGGGAGAGATTCGTGGTCACTTGGTGGGCATGGCTGGCTTTAAAGGGGTTTGTCTGGGAGAGATTCGTGGTCACTTGGTGGGCATGGCTGGCTTTAAAGGGGTTTGTCTGGGAGAGATTCGTGGTCACTTGGTGGGCATGGCTGGCTTTAAAGGGGTTTGTCTGGGAGAGATTCGTGGTCACTTGGTGGGCATGGCTGGCTTTAAAGGGGTTTGTCTGGGAGAGATTCGTGGTCACTTGGTGGGCATGGCTGGCTTTAAAGGGGTTTGTCTGGGAGAGATTCGTGGTCACTTGGTGGGCATGGCTGGCTTTAAAGGGGTTTGTCTGGGAGAGATTCGTGGTCACTTGGTGGGCATGGCTGGCTTTAAAGGGGTTTGTCTGGGAGAGATTCGTGGTCACTTGGTGGGCATGGCTGGCTTTAAAGGGGTTTGTCTGGGAGAGATTCGTGGTCTTCAAGGAGGGTAGGCGATCTATGAGGAGAGTCGCTGGTAAAGGAGGATCGGCGATCTTTGGAAGAGGGTGGCTTGTTTAGAAGGAGAATGGGTGGCAGCTCTACGAGACAGGTGAATGGCATGAAAAGGCGTTGATGGTCTCAAAAGGATGGCTGGTCTGAGAGGGGTGAGTTGGCTAGGGAGAGATAGCTGATCAATTTACATTGCTAATCAAAAGACAAAAGTGGGAAAGATTGTAATGTGAACCACAAAGATTTAGCTTAAGATTGTATATAGTTTCACAAAAAATCTAGTGAGAAAAAACATCTATTTGAAAAAAAATACGGCAACAAAATACTAGAGGAAGTAAAAAAAATGCAAAGAGAACTGAAAGCGAAAAAAAACACATGATGTACTTGTTTCTCCAACAAAACGACAGTCAATTCTACTACGAAGCTAACACTCATTGATATTTAAAAAAAAGACTTACCTGTACGTCCTCGAAGTTTGTGAAAAGCGAGCCTTGTGACGGCATGGCCGATGCCCTCTTATCTGCTGACCCATAGTCCAGGCCCCTGGAGGGGGAAGAGTAGGGAGAATTAGTATAAACTATACATGAGCCCAAAGTCTTGGCCATGGCAGCGCGCTCGCGCTCAATCACCATGGTTAGGGGTCACAGGTCATGTGGATGGTCCGTCAAGGCCGAGTGAAGGTCACAGCAATGTTTTGCGGTATAGGTTTTGTCAGGTGGAGATTAGATGGATAATCTCGAGTGCCATCTGGGTGGCGTGGCCCTAATCTTAAAGAGGGCAAACGTATTTTGTGGCTTAATTTTTGCACTTCTTAAATCCATAGTTTCTTTATATACCCACGTATAGTTTGGAAGACACTAAATGTATAATTAACACATCCAAACACTGCATTGTCCCAAACAAACGGAACAGACAAAATAGAATAAATATAGTTAATAGCAAAGGACTTCAATAAAGATAAAAAAGGTAAATCTCTCTATATATAAATCAAAGCATGTATTTATGTATGTATGCATGTCCTTTATAGCTGACTAAACAATTCATCCGATCGACATGAAACTTTTGGAGACTTTTGAGTACGCTCCTGGGATGGTCACTAACAACCTTAAAAAAAAATAATAACATTCATGGGGCGACCTGGGCCCATAATATGCATTTTTTTCTTTTATGAGCTATATAAAATTTAGTTTATGCGTTAAATTAACAGGTTTTCAAAATATATGTCTTGAACCGATAGGCCCTGGGCCCCTAAATGTATTTTTCCTTATATTAGCTATATAAAAATTAGTTTAAGTGTTAGATAATGAGAAAATAACTGGATTTTGACCAAACTTGGTATATAAAAACTTAAGAGCCTATATACATTTTTATAGGGCACTGAACTCCTAATGTCCATTTCCTCGTGGCTGGTCGCCCTATATGTTTTTTTTTACTAAACTTTTAATATTGTATTCCCCATTCAATTTTACACGATATTGAGAAATATAGATAAATATATTTATACCAGATTGAGCTGGGCCGCCGTGGCGGCTACGGGGCCCACTTTTTTAAAATCCAAACTAACTTGTCATTCTTTGATAAATACAAAACATTAAACTTTGTGAAATGTACACAAAGTATTTTATAACAGGGGTTGTAGGGCACCTGAAGCGCCCATTTTGTTTGGTCAAAAGCCCAAGTAACTTATCATTGTTTGATAAATACGAAATATTAAACGTCCTGGAATGTACACAAAGTATTTTATAATTAACCATCATCAAATCATCTTTTTAAATCCTTTATATTAACTCGTGGTGTCTGCTTGCTTGCACCCTTGAACCCTTGCAACCTTGCTTGTCGCCGAAATTTTGGATCAACTTTTAACCCACTTCCCCGTAAGCTAGCGAGCTGAAATTCGGCAGACAGTTTTGTACCAATGACAAAAACAATGTTGCAAAATTTCAGATCGATCGCATGTACCGTAATTGAATTATTGATTTTTTAGATTATTTTATTTATTCCTATGTATCATGTTATTTTTTGAGATAGAGTGTAAGGGTGCGCATTATATTGAACAACCTTTCTGTCGCGCAATAAGGTGCGTATTTTATTGATAACTCTTTTTTAAAAACATATTCCTAATCGGTGCGCATTATATTAAACATGTTTTACGACACAACTATAATTTTGTATTTTTGGATGGTCTTGCGCTGCGTATTATAATGAACATTCTTTTAGTTACTTATCGTACATAAAGGATTTATAGTCAAAAACTTGTTTTTTTACGTTTTTTTTTATTACGTTGTTCCCTTTTCCAAAATTAAAATATGAGCTAAAACAATGACGTCATTTATTTAATTTTTACTGCGAGACTTTAATTTAAAATTATTTTGCGCACTACCCGGTGCATTTTGCGCACCACCCGGTGCACAACTTTATTAAAATATAAGATCAAATAATAACGTCATATAATATTTTTTTACAGTGCTAATCAACACACGAATTTTTTACACTGCTTTAGACTGTTGTAAATCGTTCCACATCCATCCAGTGAGCAAGTGATTTGTACTATTATTTTATTTACTAGAATTTTATCAGCCGTCAAAAATGACGGAAGTTTTCAAAATAAATACACATAAGATTAAAATAATAACGCAATACAGAACTTTCATTTATTTATTTTTAAAAGTTTGATTAATTTATTATCATATTTAACAATTTTATGCGGAACTTTCGAAAAGTGTTATTTTTGGTGCAGCACTATAAAACAAAATCGATCGCAGCGCCACCTAACAGCATTACAAATTTCGCAGCGCCACCTAGCTAAATCCATACATACAGACAACGGGAATTATATATATTGATATTTGTTATTAAATTGATTGAAATGAACAGATTTTCGAATTTCATATGTCAAACTGATGGGCCCGGTGACCCTTAATGTAATTTTTTTTTATCTATATGTATTCCTTTTAACTGAGATCGTTGCAACACACGACGGGTCTGCTAGTATAAAATAAACGTTTTCAATATAGAACAGCCCCGTAGAATGAACTGACCTGAATACAAAACATAACACAAACTAGTTTTCAGTAGCAGGTATAGATCACCAATTGAAGAAGATGACAAGTTTCAAGAAAGTGATACTCGTCAGATCAATGATACACTATAGATATTTATTCTTTGACCAGCGACTGGATTCACTCAAGTCATCAAAATGATAAGAAATTGCGTGGTCAGTTGTGGAAACGTTTGTTTACAATAATAATCTAAGATACAAAATAATTTTAGAGAATGAATTTTCAAGGACAGGAAAAATTAAATACTAAGAGAGATAAGCGAATAAATTAATTGACTAATTAATTGAAAACTATTTATTATTTATTTTTCCTTGATTAATAAAAACCACTTATTAGCTAAAACTTAAAACCAATACATTTTTAAATCCCTTATATTAACTTCGCGGCCGTCTCTGTCTGTCTGTCGTCATCTCATCATCTCATGGGCTGGGCGGGCGGAAAAACAAAAGTCGAAAATGACCCACTTTCAGTGATCCGATCGAGCTGAAATTAGGCATACGGACCCGTATCATCTAACAATGCATCGTATTAAAATTTCAGATCGATCGATTGTACCGTAATTAAATTAATGCATTTTTAGTTTTTCCTTATATAACGTATGTAATTCAAATTCAAGGTTTGTTATTGTTTTTTTCCCACGTGAAAGTTTGAGTTGACGCTTTGAGGCGACCCATCGAAGAACCGGGGTGCTTTTGTTTACATTTTACGTGTTGCGCTGAGCTCGGTCAAGCAAATCGGTGACCAGACTTTTCCCCTCTCAGGGTTATGAAGCAAAGTTGAGTTAAGAGAGATTCAGTCTGTATGTTTGTCGTGTTTGAAAATAATCAATACTGTTAGTTATGTCTCATATATAAGGGATTTATAGTCAAAAACTTTGTTTTTACGGGTTTGTTTTATTACTAGTCTTATATTAGCTTGCTGTGCATGTTTAATCGGAACCGTCCGTCCAAACTATTTGGTTATAATTTTTCACGTGCCCAGTTCACGCGTTGACGCCGACCGTCACTGTTCACACCCACTACCGTCCCTGCGCCCAGGGGAGATAAAAACCAGGGGAGATAATTCTGTTTCAGTCTGTAAATGTCGCGTTTGAACATAATCACTACTTTTAGTTATGTCTCATATATAAGGGATTTATAGTCAAAAGGTAAGCTGGCTTTGCACTTACTGTAAAATGCGCAGACTAAAAAGTAGAAAATTAGTGCATTTTTAATATAAGACTTGTTTTTAAAAAGTGTTTTTAAGGTTAATTTTTAGTTATAGCTGAGTATAACTTTGCCCTGTCAGACAAAGTGTCTAAATGTGCAACGATACTTAGAGAAATAATGCAACAATTAAGTTCAGTTTTTAACAAAGAATAAAGTTAGATTAGATCGCACGTGAAACAGATGTGCATTCGTTTATAACTGCGAGGTTTGCATCGTACTTTCATTCCTGTTTAATTTGTACTTTTCTTTAATCTCACAGTTCTACTGCGCGTATGTAAGACGAGATGTCAATGTTTTTGAAAAGCGCAAGCTAATCGAAAGGGGGGCGGTGAAGGCAGAACTTGCTCGACATCTCAACGTATCGTCAGTCCCTCGAGCGTGCAATGCTTTCGTGAGATCAGTTATCGCGCGCAAAGAGCATGCCGCTGTCAATGAAATGTTTTGGGTTCCTGTTGGGATCTGTAATTGCTAGTATGAGACTCTTGTAACACGAACAATTATGGCGCCGGGCAGGGGGGTGTTTGGTGGGCTGGTGGCAGGGTGGGGGTGGTGGCAGAGTGGGGGTGGTGGCAGGGTGGGGCTGGTGGCAGGGTGGGGGTGGTGGCAGGGTGGGACTGGTGGCAGGGTGGGGGTGGTGACAGGGTGGGGGTGGTGGCAGAGTGGGGCTGGTGGAAGGGTGGGGGTGGTGGCAGAGTGGGGCTGGTGGCAGAGTGGAGCTGGTGACAGGGTGGGACTGGTGGCAAGAAGGGATTGATGGTAAGGTGGGATTGATGGTAAGGTGGGATTGATGGTAAGGTGGGATTGATGGTAAGGTGGGGTTGATGGTAAAGTGGGATTGGTGCCAAGGTGGGATTGATGGTAAGGTGGGACTGGTGGCAGGGTGGAATTGGTAGGAAGGTAGGATTGCTGGTGAGGTGGGACTTGTGGCAGGGTGGGATTGGTGGCAAGTTGGGACTGGTGCAGGTTGTGGTGTCGTAGGAGATCTTAATCAAGGTAGGGTTGATAATGGAAATGCTAACGATAAGAGTAGTGTCAATAATTGGTGCATGATACATGGGGTTGGTGTATGGTTGCCTTGTTGCAGGATACATTGGGTTGGTGTAGGGTTGCTTGGTGCAGAATACATGGGGTTGGTGTAGGGTTGCCTTGGTGCACGATACATGGGGTTGGTGTAGGGTTGCCTTGGTGCACGATACATGGGGTTGGTGTAGGGTTGCCTTTGTGCAGGATACATGGGTTGGTGTAGGGTTGCCTTGGTCCATGAGACATGGGGTTGGTGTAGGGTTGCCTTGGTCCATGAGACATGGGGTTGGTCTAGGGTTGCCTTGGTGCAGGATACATGGGGTTGGTCTATGGTTGCCTTGGTGCTGGTTGGGGTGTGACAGGGGATTTTAATCGAGGAAGGATTCGTCCATACAAATTGGAACAATACGAGTCGATGCAAGAACATATGGATGCAACCAAAGAAGCGATGCTGTCACGTGACTTGGCTTGTATATAAAATAAAAACCGGTGGGGAAGGTCTCTCTGTTTTTTTTTCCATTCCCAAACATAAAATCTTCAAAATTTCATCATGTCATAATGATATAATGTTGAAAAGTGGATTTTCTTATACATTAAGATACGCATTTAATATCAGAGCAAAATAACAATTATGTATGAAGTTTGAAAAGTAAGCGTCGAAAACATTATTTAGATAGTTAGTATTCGGATAGTGTCTACACTACAATGCTGTCTTTGTACATCATAGGTCATAGACTGAACAAAGAAGCAGAGAACTCTTCCAGTCTGCAAGACTTGTCAAGTCGGGCCCTGGTCGTATTGATCGATTCAACAGGTAATAAACACCAAACATGTTCATGTCACGTCATCAAACACCTCTGTGGCGCCATCGTGGTGAGAAAAGAGGTGAGTCGGTCTGTGGCATGGGCCAGGGGAGTTGGTCTGTGGCATGGGCCAGGGGAGTCGGTCTGTGGCATGGGCCAGGTGCGTCGGTCTGTTGTATGGGCCAGGTGAATCGGTCATTGAGAGCCAAAATGAGTTGGACAGTAAAATGAGTTGGTCTGTAACATGAGTTGGTTAGTAACATGAGTTGGTCAGTAACATGAGTTGGTCAGTAACATGAGTTGGTCAGTAAAATGAGTTGGTCAGTAAAATGAGTTGGTCAGTAACATGAGTTGGTCAGTAAAATGAGTTGGTCAGTAAAATGAGTTGGTCAGTAAAATGAGTTGGTCAGTAAAATGAGTTGGTCAGTAACATGAGTTGGTCAGTAACATGAGTTGGTCAGTAAAATGAGTTGGTCAGTAACATGAGTTGGTCAGTAAAATGAGTTGGTCAGTAAAATGAGTTGGTCAGTAACATGAGTTGGTCAGTTACATGAGTTGGCCAGTAACATGAGTTGGTCAGTAAAATGAGTTGGTCAGTAAAATGAGTTGGTCAGTAAAATGAGTTGGTCAGTAACATGAGTTGGTCAGTAACATGAGTTGGTCAGTAAAATGAGTTGGTCAGTAAAATGAGTTGGTCAGTAACATGAGTTGGTCAGTAAAATGAGTTGGTCAGTAAAATGAGTTGTTCAGTAACATGAGTTGGTCAGTAAAATGAGTTGGTCAGTAAAATGAGTTGGTCAGTAAAATGAGTTGGTCAGTTACATGAGTTGGTCAGTAAAATGAGTTGGTCAGTAAAATGAGCCAGGTGATTCAGTCATTGAAGTGAGTAATCACTAGGGGAAATCATTAGTCATATTTGGTCTATGAGAGGACATAGGGTCTAATAAGTCTGATAGAGGGCTTTAAAATTGTATTTAATTAGAGGACATGAATAATTTTCTGTCATTAATGGAGACGGGCAATAGTCTCTCATTATAGGACATGAATCATTGTGTGTCATTAATGGAGACGGGCAATAGTCTCTCATTTTAGGACATGAATCATTGTCTGTCATTAATTAATTTTTTCATTAATTGAGATTTGATAAGAATCATTCTTAGAAAGTGGACATGAGTCATTTTGGAGAGTTGACACGAGTCATTGTTGGAGATTGGACACGAGTCATTGTTGGAGATTGGACACGAGTCATTGTTGGAGATTGGACACGAGTCATTGTTGGAGATTGGACACGAGTCATTGTTGGAGATTGGACACGAGTCATTGTTGGAGATTGGACACGAGTCATTGTTGGAGATTGGACACGAGTCATTGTTGGAGATTGGACACGAGTCATTGTTGGAGATTGGACACGAGTCATTGTTGGAGATTGGACACGAGTCATTGTTGGAGATTGGACACGAGTCATTGTTGGAGAGTGGACACAAGTCATTGTTGGAGATTGGACACGAGTCATTGCTGGAGATTGGACACGAGTCATTGTTGGAGATTGGACACGAGTCATTGTTGGAGATTGGACACGAGTCATTGTTGGAGAGTGGACACAAGTCATTGTTGGAGATTGGACACGAGTCATTGCTGGAGATTGGACACGAGTCATTGTTGGAGAGTGGACATGAGTCATTGCTGGAGATTGGACACGAGACATTGTTGGAGATTGGACACGAGTCATTGTTGGAGATTGGACAAGAGTCATTTTTGGAGATTGGACACGAGTCATTGTTGGAGAGTGAACACGAGTCATTGTTGGAGAGTGGACACGAGTCATTGTTGGAGAGTGGACACGAGTCATTGTTGGAGAGTGGACACGAGTCATTGTTGGAGAGTGGACACGAGTCATTGTTGGGAGAGTGGAAATGAATTGTTAGGAGTGGCCACAGCTTGTTAGACAGTGGACACGGATCACTAAGGAATTTCAAACACTTGTTAATGTTAATCCTAGACACGATCAATATTATCTACATTGACATTTTATGTGTTAAATTATTTCCTAGTCTCCTAACAAGTTGAGACTACCCTTTACTGTAACATAACTTCAAAGACTCCAATGAGCGAGAGTTGGACATTCGCCCCAAGGACGCCAAAGAGGCTTGGACTAGACGATAGCAAGTGGTCCTTATGGGTATTAGCTCGACTCACCAAAAAAAAAGTATTTTTACCATATCATTAAATGGAGCCACTGAAAAGAGCGCCAGGTTTTTACACGCATTTATTTAAGTCGAAATGTTTGTATGTTGTATCCATCCATCCATCCTTCCATACATCCATCCTTCCTTCAAAACTTGAAACGTAAAATTATACCACTTCTGATGGTCTTAGAGATCTAAAAAATTTACCACAGATAGATCTTGGATGACAATGCATTGTATCAAAATTTCAGATCGATCGAATGTACCGTATAGAAATTATTGCATTTTTAGTTTATCTATAGTCTATATATAAGCATCGGTACCCGTCTGCTTTGTTGACATCCATGAGTTCACCACGTGAACACAACACCGTGGTATAAAACGTTGGGCGGGCGCTTATGAGGTGTTTGGTATAAAAAAAGAGTGGTAATAAAACAAACCCGTAAAAACAAAGTTTTTGACTATAAATCCCTTATATGAGACATAACTAACAGTATTGATTATTTTCAAACATTTACAGACTGAATCTGTCTTAACTCAAGTTTGCTTCATAACCCTAGGGGGGAGGGGTGGGTGGGAGGGGGAGAGGGGAAAAGTCTGGTCACCGATTCGCTTGACCGAGCTCAGAGTGACACGTAAAATGTAAACAAAAGCGCACCGTCGCTTCGTTGGGTCGCCTCAATGCTCAAACTTTCAGTTCGATCGGATCATGGGAAGTGGGTCATTTTTGACTTCTGTTTTTCCGCCCGCCCAAGACAGACAGAGAGAGAGAGAGAGAGAGAGACGCCGGTGAAGTTAATATAAGGGATTTAAAAAAGATGTGTGGGCTTCAGACGTGAATTTTAAAGAGTTTTTATTATAAGTTTTAAAAATAGCTGTAAAAAAGAAGTTTTGACTATAAATCCCTTATATATGAGACATAACTAAAAGTAGTGATTATGTTAAAAGCGTGTCCTTTTAAAAAAGATTTTTAAATATTTAATTATTATAACTTGTTTTAAACATCACATAACCTCTTCAACCTCTTCTAGTTGTTATTAGTTTAATCGTTTTTTAAATTGCAGAATTTGATTTAAACCATATCGCATTCACTTCAGTCGCAGGTAAACCATGAAATCAAAATGTCATCTTCAATATATCAAATTTTTTATCTTTAGAATTCGAGTGCCCGCTTTCGTAAACTAGTATCGATTCATTACTGGAGAATAGTCAAAACTGACAAGAGTAACACCCCTAGTTAAATCATTAAACCTGGAAACACTAGAAGATATAAAAAACAACAACAAAGTAGTATAAAAGCATAATGCAATTAGTTCTAACTTGGAAATACGATACAAAGATAATCTAATACAAGCATCAGATAGACATAGGGATAAAAACACTTTTCCTATTCTGTATGCAAGAACAAACACATACGAATTTACCTTCTTCCCGTCGAGAAATCGTAAGTGGAATGACTTGTCTAAGGAAACCAGGAAAACTTACACTCTATCAACATTTAAAAATCTAATAACAATGCACGACTAGACATAAACCATGGATAAGCATATCACGCAATAATCTTCTCTATAGAAGGAGTGTCTGTAACAGATAAAACAAGAAGATCAAGGGGAAAAAACGAATATTAAACAATATCTCTCGAATGTTACAAACTAATATCGAAATAGATAAGATCCAAAATCCATTATATGCTCAACGATACAACTAATATCGGACAAAAGTGGACTATTTCGATATCTCTTGTACGATACAAACTAATATCAACTCCAATATTTCATTAAGTTTATTACATAGACCGTGACGTAGGTAACCTAGTTCCAGCGTACAAATCGAAGGCTTAAGACTTAGCCGCTGGTGCGACTAGAGTAAAACAGATAGTTCGGTTATTTCTATTGACCACCGAATCACGTTGCTGAGGAAGATGGAGTGCTGACTTAATGACACAACATTTCTGTAGCCGATTGAATATTCAAGCTTATTTAAAACAAAGAACTGAATGATTGACTACACAGTGGCTAAGTGATGAGTAAGCTACTACAAAGTGATGAACCGACTACACATCAACTAAGTGACTACAAAATGACTAAGCGACTGCAAACTAAATGACTATACCCACACATAGTGATTAAACATAAACTTAATGAATTAATGCTACTTTTGCTACACTTACTAAATTACAAAACAGTTGAACTAATCCTTAATTGACTGGTAACTGATTTCAGAAAACCGACTAGTCGGCCGCATATAAGTGACAGTACGTCGACAAGTACACTGACCGATGGACCACAAGACATGTGAGGAATGGCAAGTAACATCTCTGTCCATTCTATCTAAACCATGCATTGATGGAAATGACAGAATTAGTCTCTGTCCAATCTACCTAAATCATGAATTTATGGAAATAACATAATTAGTCTCTGTCCAATCTACCTAAATCATGAATTTATGGAAATGACAGAATTAGTCTCTGTCCAATCTACCTAAATCATGAATTTATGGAAATGACAGAATTAGTCTCTGTCCAATCTACCTAAATCATGAATTTATGGAAATGACAGAATTAGTCTCTGTCCACTCGTTCATGAAAGAAAATTAATTCAGTGAGTCACAAACAACATTCGTTTTCAAAACGGAAATGATAATTAATTTAAAACCATATAAATATCAATTATAAATTAAGATTATTAAACAGTAATTAGGAGAATGTTTAGGAAACTGAGAAAAAAAAAGTATATGAGTTATTTGGTCGCAAAAATATGCTTACTTCAGACGAATGCCAACAAATTAATACAATGATGACAATAATAATAAAATTCATAGGCATTAGTAGTAAACTATATCGCTATAAAGTGATTTACTTACACGTGCTAGCGAATAGCACGATTCAATAAAATTAAAAAATATTTTTTTACCTGTCCAGGTAAGTTAAGTTTGGTTTGATTTCCTCATGTTTGACATTGATCGTGGCGATCATCTCAGTCCTGATGTAGTCAGTGGATCAATCAAAGCAACAACGTGAGAAGTAAAAAACAAACGATAAACTTTAATCCACATCCCACCCAATTATGCTCACTCATCCACCATTGGATTTCTTCGACTTTTTGACGTTTTGTGCGGCTGTTGATGCGGCTAACGTTTGTGCGGCTGATTAATCCGTGTGGTGGGGCTACTAGCTGTTGCTGGAGTATCTGAGGGGCATGGCTGCTCAGTGCGGCTCGTGTATCTGTGTCCAGGCTTCTAAGTGCATCTGTTTATCTGTATGGTGTCACCCATGAACGCACTCAAGCCTGGTAAATAACTATAGGTGAACGGCTACGGTGTCACAGTTTTCATTACGTTCAAATCGGAACTTGCTTCAGCGCACACAGATGTGGCCGCCATATTTAATGCGTCACTATTAAGAATAACCGATGTACGAGATCATTAGTCTTTTGAATAGACAAGTGACATCATGTTTATTCTAAATGGTTTATATTATCTTGAGGGTTTGTACATTATATGTAAGGAAGTTTTAAACAGATCAATCAAATCAATGAAAACATTTGTTGTTGAGCTCTTGGCGGATTCTCAACAAAGCTTCTTACCGTGTTCTAAAGTATGACGTCAAGTGTCAAAACTCACTTCCCATCTACAGAGATTTCAGCTGATCAATGAGATGAAAAACACACTGGTATTAATCCCATTTGAAAATTAATCACGCTGTGCATTTGATCCAAAGGTTTCCTTGAAACAATTAAAAAAGTTCTATCATCTCTACTCCAAAACAAGTAGTGTATCTCGATATGCCTATTCATTTCCCTCTCCCTCCCATCGTTCAAAAAATCTTCTTGGATACATTTTTAAAATGATGACATGTTTCAGCTCGTATCCTCTACCAATCAATACCATTATTCACCGTCTACTCCTCTTCATCAATTGAATGAGATATCGGATGTGACTTTACCTCGCTGAAGGTACAGTACAATTTCGTCCGTCTAGGTCCAATCTTTTCAGGAGCTTTATATGAGAATTAAATCTTGATGCCGTTTATAGCACTTAGCCGTCCAGGAAATGTTGCGGATTATTTATTCCATCAGTTTATAAGGCCTCTTTATTCTAATAACTAAATCAATCACAATTTTCTAAAAACATCCACAGATTGGATCTACCGACAAAAACATCCGCCATGTATAACTTCGAAACCAGGTCCAGCTAAGAAAATCTGTATTTTGAGACACTGTGACTAGATCCACCAAATGAAATCTGTATCGTGAGACACTGTGACTAGATCCACCAAATGAAATCTGTATCGTGAGACACTGTGACTAGATCCACCAAATGAAATCTGTATTGAACCGGGCATGCGTAGGTAGTTGTGTCCCACATCAATCTCTGCCGTGCCACAGCCCAGAGTGTCCAGGTCGGAGTATTGAGGAGACCCCATGCGTCGTTGTCTTACAGCACCTCCATTTCCCTCCCCCACCTCTCCCTGGTTAACACCGCTGCTCTCCTACGAACTCTTAAAGCTCAGTTCATGTGCTGACCACGAGTCGCAATGTAAAAGTCACATTTTTCTGATCCAATCTCCACTATCCACAGTAGAGACCTGAGGCAAGTATATATGTTTTTGTTTTTTAAAGCGTAGTTTCTTTCACCTTCTTAACACCCCCACCTTCTATCCGCCCTCTCCCTCTAAACACGACACCCTAACCTCCTTTCGTCTACTCGCCCTTCTATTTTTAGCATTCGGAGATTTGTTTTTCTCCAAACCAATTGCATCATTAATATCGCCTGTGCCCGTCACATTAAGGGAGTACTTGTGTCCCTTCGGGAGAGCGATGCATTCAGGTCCCTTCCGCTTTGTGCTCAGTCGGTTTCAAACCGCATAGCTGTCAAGACAGTTTTTCCACGCCTAGTTTAAGTTTTTATAATTTTTTAATAAAATAGTCACGTGATGGCCTATTGGCTTAAATGGAAGTTTAAAATATATTTTTAAAAAATAAATAAATAGAAGTAAAACACGGCAATCGATTTCTGTTACGCTTACAAAATTAAGAATTATTGTGAACGAACTAGAATGTGCAAATTATTTTAGATGTACAGTAGCACCATAAAAAATCTAAGACCAATTGTGAAAGTAGGAAAAGCACACTGAAAATGTCAGAACTCTTGTGGACGCAACTAAATTATATTATTACCAGAGTTTTGAGAAAAAAATAATTCATGCAGTAATTTAGATCGTATGACAAAATGGTTTTCAAATGTTAAAATGAGGAATAGATTTTATATGAAATTTATTGTTCCTTGGTAGCCACATTTTAAAAAAATGTCATGAAATTTGAAATTTTGAATATGGGAGACTTTCAGGGAAATTGAAATGTGTTACTTAGACATCGAAATGAGTTTGTGATGGCGAGGAGACATAATTCTTTATAACATTTGCCTTACGATTTTATTTATACCCTCTGATGTCACACCGTCTATAATTTATGATGAAGGAGATCTGTAACATTGCGCATATATCTGGCGCAGGATTCCCAGCCACGTGGTTTCCGTTTCTCGTTTAGTTAAGAGAATCTTTTTATGTGGGGCCAATCACCTGGGGGGAGTGATAATTTACCTTCATCATCTTAAAAGATTCTTTCAAGCTTTCCCTGATAGTATGGTCTAGTTTTTCAACCGCCAACCTACAGCACATTGAACGAATCTGGGAGGGGAGGGGGCAATGTGGCCCGAATACCAGGGGCGGATCAATTCAGTCCTGCAGAGGCGATGTTAAGAGAGGGGCTCGCCTGCCTTATTTGTTTGAACAATTTTAATAAATAGATTATTTATAATTAAATTGATATTATCATTAAGCCTCGTAAGTCAGCTCTTTAGTTTTCATTAAATGGATAAGACTGAATTTGTTCAGTAACTTGTTTTAATCACCTGAAGTAAATAGAAGTACATTAAATGGGCATGCATGTCCTTGTTGGGTGGAAAATCATTTGAGACAAATACGTTTTTTTTTACTTTAAAAAAAAAGATGACAATAATGATAAAATTAGGTTCTTGTCTAATCTCTAAACTTTATTGCAGGGATAACGGTGGGGATAGAACTCAAACAAAAATATGTTGAAAAATCTACACAGTGTGACAATAAACAGAAATGTCCATGCTATAATATTATAATAGAGCTATTCTGCATATAGTGTGTTATCTAGCAGCTCGCCAACTTTCACAGACTTAATTTGGAACCTTGTCGTCTTGACTGAAATGATTGATTGTATTGCGTCCAATGAATGGCGACTTGGTCATGTGACAACGAGAAGGTGAGTAGGCGGGGACCATCCATCATACAGCTATGACGAGGGCAGCATTGAATAGGTTCACTGATAATGGGATACCCTGGGCTTGTACAAACATGGGCAGCGAGAGTAGAGGAGAGACAAGGGGGGAGATTGGGGGCGGAGGGGTTCAGGGGGAGAGAGGGAGATTGAGTTGTAGAAAGAGGGAATAAGAGAGAGAGAGAGAGAGAGAGAGAGAGAGAGAGGCAGAAAGAGTAGCAGAGGGAGAAATAGAGGGATAGAAAGTTGCTCACCCAGAGAGAGAGACAGAGAGAGAGAGAGTATCATAGAGAGAGAGAGAGTATCATAAAGAGAGAGAGAGAGACAGAGAGATAGAAAATATCAGAGAGAGAAAGAGAGAGAGAATGTAGGAATGAGAGGGATAGATAGAGAGAGACAGAGATGGAGAGAGAGAGAGAAGTGAGAGAAATATACAGAGAAAAAGAGAAATTGATCGGGAGAAAGAGGGAATGAGAAACGGATATTTAAAAGCAAGTAAAAGTTACAGACCGACATAGTCTGCAAGACATAAGTATTTTCACGTGTGCCTCATATTCTATCATGTAGAATAATAATATCTATGTTGAATGTCAAATTGAACAAGTTTAAATCATTCTCTATCCTTATCACACCAGCATTAGAAAGGAAGTTTAGGAAAAAGACGCACAACCACGACGGGACACCACGCAACGAACTTTCTGCACTTTAAGCAGATATATGTCCTCATTCGTAATTAGGTCTCTTTATCTGAGGGACAAATTTGAACAGTTATTTTTTATTTTTTTTAAATATATTTTTTTATTTTGATACCGCCTATAATGAGGTTAAATCATTTCCTTCTATATATCAATGCCCACGACGCTTTTAGAAAGTTAAAACATAAACTATATGTTGTTTGTTGATGTGATTGATGAAAGTACCATAATGGTATCCCTGGTAAAATTGATTATTCTATGCGAGGATTTAGTAACGTCATATAGTGCCCATCAACAAGAGGTCATTCCCCAATCCAAATGACGTCATATAATGCCCATCACCAAAAGGTCATGCCCCATCTAAGTAACATCACACAATGCCCATCACCCGCGCGTCGTGCCCCATCACACAATGACCATCAACCACACGTCGTGCCCCATCACACAATGACCATCAACCACACGTCGTGCCCCATCACACAATGATCATCAACCACACGTTGTGCCCCATCACACAATGACCATCAACCACACGTTGTGCCCCATCACACAATGACCATCAACCACACGTTGTGTCCCATCACACAATGATCATCAACCACACGTTGTGCCCCATCACACAATGACCATCAACCACACGTTGTGCCCCATCACACAATGACCATCAACCACACGACGTGCCCCATCACACAATGACCATCACCCAGGCGCCGTGCCCCATCACACAATGACCATCAACCACACGTCGTGCCCCATCACACAATGACCATCAACCACACGTTGTGCCCCATCACACAATGACCATCAACCACACGTTGTGCCCCATCACACAATGACCATCAACCACACGTTGTGTCCCATCACACAATGATCATCAACCACACGTTGTGCCCCATCACACAATGACCATCAACCACACGTTGTGCCCCATCACACAATGACCATCAACCACACGACGTGCCCCATCACACAATGACCATCACCCAGGCGCCGTGCCCCATCACACAATGACCATCAACCACACGTCGTGCCCCATCACACAATGCACATCAACCACACGTCGTGCCCCATCACACAATGACCATCAACCACACGTCGTGCCCCATCACACAATGACCATCAACCACACGTCGTGCCCCATCACACAATGACCATCAACCACACGTCGTGCCCCATCACACAATGACCATCAACCACACGTCGTGCCCCATCACACAATGACCATCAAACACACGTCGTGCCCCATCACACAATGACCATCAACCACACGTTGTGCCCCATCACACAATGACCATCAACCACACGTCGTGCCCCATCACACAATGACCATCAACCACACGTCGTGCCCCATCACACAATGACCATCAACCACACGTCGTGCCCCATCACACAATGACCATCAACCACACATCGTGCCCCATCACACAATGACCATCAACCACACGTCGTGCCCCATCACACAATGACCATCAAACACACGTCGTGCCCCATCACACAATGACCATCAACCACACGTTGTGCCCCATCACACAATGACCATCAACCACACGTCGTGCCCCATCACACAATGACCATCAACCACACGTCGTGCCCCATCACACAATGACCATCAACCACACGTCGTGCCCCATCACACAATGACCATCAACCACACGTCGTGCCCTATCACACAATTACCATCAACCACACGTCGTGCCCCATCACACAATGACCATCAACCACACGTTGTGCCCCATCACACAATGACCATCACCCAGGGGTAATGCCCATCAGGTCTGCGTGAAGACAAAGACACACCGCGCTAACCAACTCTGAATGACTCGTCATGAAGCACAATCGCCTGCGTGGAATGTCGGGGGCGCATCCACAATGTTAACGATCGACAACGTCACTTCCTGGCCACGAGCCTGGGGACATCTCCGGAGCCAAACGTTTTGGTTCCATTGGCTCGGCGTCATTAAGCCAGGTGTGTGCAGGTACGTCCTGAAGGCGTCTTGAACAAAACTCATTTGAGCTCAGTGCGTTATCTCAGGTTACAACTTCTATGTACTGTAAATATCTGCTTAACAACGTTTGATTTCAGGAACTACTTAGAAAAGGATTTTCTAACATTTCCGACACAATACACCAACCGCTATAGGAGGCACTTTTATATACGTCGAGGAGTATTTTATATTACGCAATATATGGACTTCGTCTCTTAAAAAAATGTATTTAAAAATAATTTAAACTTTAACTTAACCATCGTGCTTAAGTGTTCAAGAAGAGAAAGATCCAAATAATTATATGACGTCTTAACTCCTCTTTACTTAAATATACATGTGCAACCTATAAAATGCACATTCATACAACAGATGGCAAGAAATCCTGGCTAACAATTTTTTTATAAAAATTCATAACATTCAATTATCTAGCAGAACATCAAGAACTTTTTAATAGTATGAAAAAAATGAGTAATAGAGATAAGGGAAATTAATAAGTTCAAATTATGTATGAACACAGCAAGGTATTAACATCAGAAAAAGACTATCAGAAAATTGTTAAACATTTCAGTAAATTGGGTACATAAGATCATAATATGGGTACATAAGATCATAATATGGGTACATAAGATCATAATATGACATTTGGTATGTGCTTATTAAATTCGTAGGACCAAACAACAAATTCAGACCAAGAAAAAATGTGTGTTTTTCCCATTTCATAATAAAGCATTAGCCTTTATTTAACCATATTTATTTTTCAAATACGACTGCCCTTGCTTTTTAAACAACTGTTTCAATAGGCCACTGATTAAATTTAACCAATCAATTTAACCAATCAATTTAACCAATCAATTTAACAAACAAATTTAACCAATCAATTTAACCAATCAATTTAACCAATCAATTTAACCAATCAATTTAACCAATCATTTTAACCAATCAATTTAACCAATCAATTAGCGCAAACCCGAACCCGCATCACTCATCATAGGGATAAAAGTTTATAAATCTGTTGGTATAATTAACCGAAGTCTTAAGGAGCAGGCTAGAGGATTTTTTTAAAAAAAAGACTTGTTTAAAAATATATCTTCTAAGAAATATGTTTCTGTCAATTAAAACAGTCTGATTCTAGAGAAAAATCAATCGTCTCTTTTTTTGTAATCTGAATATAAAACTAAGCCAAATCATTTTAATTTTTTTTTCTAACTTTTCTCTAACCTAAAGTAAATTTTGCATTTAATCTCCTAAAAGTGGTAGCAGAATATCATCAGATTTTCCTACACGGTAGCTGACATAGAGGAAACTACGATGGTACGGACACGTGACAGGAACTGGAGGTCTCGCAAAGACTATATTGCAAGGCACAGTCCAGGGAGGAAGGAAAAGAGGCAGACAAAGGAAGAGATGGGAAGACTATATCAAGGAGTGGACCGGCCTGTTATTCAGCGACTCTCAAAAGGCAGCACAGAACCGGGACAAATGGCGTGAGATAGTGTGCAGTTCACGATGGTGCCCCAACGACCCAACGACGGGTTAAGGGATAGTTCAATGTCAAGTTCAAGCTGACATATTCCTTCAAGTACTATTATATTAGGTCAAGCACTTTTTGACTTACTTACCGACTGTATACCTTATGTGATAGTGATGTTATAGGTACTCTTTAAGCATAGAAAGTATCTTTTCACCCACTGAATGAATACTATTGGAGATTAATTTTTCAAATATCTGTCTATTTGTTGGAGGTAGAGACTCCACACTTGTTTTTGTAACACATAGTTCAAGTTCTTCAACAATCTCTCGTTCATATACCCTCATTTTGTGATTAATGTTTTATTTTACTGTGATTATAATCAGACATGCCCAAAAATCACAGGAGTAATTTCCCTGTCTGACTGATTCTTTCCTAGATTTTCCCCTATTTTCGAATATTCCCGTTGATCTGCTTGTCATACCATATCCTCCAGACTCTAGTCTAGTCTAAGCAAATTTTAACTGAAAGTTGTCCACGGATGACACAATAAATAAATTACCTATGATTATCAGTTTAAACGAAATCAAATGAAAATCTACGTGAAAGGTGTAAAAATCAATTTTAATGTATAAATTAAGGTCCAAAGCAAAAAGTAACTTAAATAATCCCTCGCAACAATTTATATTTGCTCATTTCTTTTGGACAGTGGTTGTTTGAACATAGCTTGACGGTTGAATCAATCACTTTGATACAGCCGTGCAATCAACAACAGTCACGTGACGGCCAGTAGTTCCGTTTAGAGCAAGTGAAGGGGGAGGGGATTGTGTGGGGTCGGGAGTGGAGGTGGGAGGGAGTCAGCGCTGGAACCGCGAGGTGTGGCACATTTCAAACTCAAGGGGAGAGAAGATCAAGAACGATAAATAGTGTCTGTTGAAGAATCTGATTTCACGTCCTTGGAATTACAGAAAGGGAATCTTTCTGATCTGAGCTGGCCAGCGTTTATTGAACATTAATGAAAAAGTAGAGACAAGGGTATATTTGTTTTTCCCCTAGCCGTTGTTGAGTTGAAGTTAGACGCGCTTGTGAAACTTTAGAGGTTAAATGGCTCTTCGGGGGAGGTAGGATTTTGTTGGTCAAAATCGATCTGACTTCAGAAAGGGAAGATATTTTTAATACACACGAAGAAACGTCAATTACATGTTAATTATAACTTTGAAAAACAAAATGCTTATTTTCTAGAATCGATTAGTCTCTATAACGCCTCTTTAAAGAACACAATAGTGTAAAACATGACATCTTCGCAAAATGAGTCTATTTCGAGTGCATTTAGGTCAAAGTATTTTCTTTAGTATAAGAGAAAATTAAATATGGATATAACACAGCGGTGGTGTATAGGGATAAGAAAACAGCATGTTAGTGTAGAACAAAAGCCAAAGAGCATGTTGGTGCAGAACGAAAAAAAATTGCCTTAAAACTAAAACTAAGTTCAAGTAAAATTAGTTGTTAAATTTCTTTATTCGTGGGAAAAAAATATGAAGTAGAAAGCCAACGAAAAATCAGAGAATAAATTTATGCTGAAAATTGGATCAGTCTGCTAAAAAAAATTAAATTAAAAAAAATAATAAAACAACAATATCATCACACTAAAATAAAGAAAAGAAAATACCCCTGCCATCAGCAAAACAAAAATTTATATCTAAATAAATAATATAAAATATGGCCACTCTCCGCTACAAGGAATTGCTTTAAGAAAAAAAAATCAAATTCACTTCTGATAAATTGATTACCTATCAGGTCAACCAGGACAACCACCAACAGACAAACAAGTGAATGAGTTATAAATTATTTATGTGTAACTTCTTATAGGATGTGTTCATTTAATAATAACTTTGTCTATTAAGAAAAGTGTGGTGTAATATTCTCCACAGAAAATATAGAGTTCTGAGGGGGAAAGGGGGAGGGGTGGGGGCATCACCCGGGCACTATGGCGGATTAAGGGGGAGGGGTGGGGGCATCACCCAGACACTATGGCGGATTAAAGGGGGAGGGGTGGGGGCATCACCCAGACAGTATGGCGGATTAAGGGGGAGGGGTGGGGGCATCACCCGGACACTATGGCGGATTAAGGGGGAGGGGTGGGGGCATCACCCGGACACTATGGCGGATTAAGGGGGAGGGGTGGGGCATCACCCGGACACTATGGCGGATTAAGGGGGAGGGGTGGGGGCATCACCCAGACACTATGGCGGATAAAGGGGGAGGGGTGGGGGCATCACCCGGACACTATGGCGGATTAAGGGGGAGGGGTGGTGGCATCACCCGGACACTATGGCGGATTAAGGGGGAGGGGTGGGTAGCATCAACCCGGACACTATGGCGGATTAAGGGGGAGGGGTGGGGGCATCACCCGGACACTATGGCGGATTAAGGGGGAGGGGTGGGGGCATCACCCGAACACTATGGCGGATTAAGGGGGAGGGGTGGGGGCATCACCTGGACACTATGGCGGATTAAGGGGGAGGGGTGGGGGCATCACCCGGACACTATGGCGGATTAAGGGGGAGGGGTGGGGGCATCACCCGGACACTATGGCGGATTAAGGGGGGATACTGACTGGGCTAAAGCCAGGGGCCCCCAATGATTTAAGGGCCCCACGCCCCACACTTATTATATTGTATAATAAATGTGACTGGACCTGGCCCCAGGTGGAATTGCAGCCAGGGGCCCCATGCAGTATTGATCCGCAACTGCCCAGACATTTTAAGGAATAATGTTTAAGAATATAGGCTAAGATATTATAATATAAACAAGATCTATGGTTAAAAAGAATATATTTTTAAAATATGCAAAATAAGTAACAACTAAATAATCGATGAAACTGCATATGGTTAAAAATTATTCATGAGGTGAAAAAGGAGACAGTCCTTACGTGTTGTAATAGCATAAAATCTGTCAATAACATGTTCTAAGTCCAACAAAACGAATTCAACTAATTTTAAGTTAGTTCTGAAAGTATTTTAACGCTTTTTGTAATACATGTAGTTTCTTTCTAGTGGGGCTACTGGTATTTATTACACCTAGCGCCCCAAACCAAGTTTGTCATTAGCCGCCTACATGAGATAAGGTCTATGATAAAACATTTTCATATTAGGGACGCCCGCTTTGTCCAATTTCAGCCATGTTCGGACTAAGAGACCGAGGCACCACGAGTTGGACACACGACTGGCTAGCCAGACGGAAGACAGATCAAACCGCGTCCAATTAAGTTACGCCCGACCTAAATTTGATTACGTGGCACACACCCGTGCCTGGTGTCCGCTAGGAGATCCGGTCATTATTATAGCCCGGTGTTTAAATGGGACCTTGTGGTCGACCTCACTAAAAAGGGTTCTCTAACTAAAGGTCATTCAATAGTTCTGTGGTGGACCTCACTAAAAAGGGTTATGTAACTAAAGGTCATTCAATAGTTCTGTGGTGGACCTCACTAAAAAGGGTTCTCTAACTAAAGGTCATTCAATAGTTCTGTGGTGGACCTCACTAAAGAGATTCTTTAACTAATGGTCATTGAATAGCTCTTTGGTGAACCTCCCTCACTTAGGATAATTCTCTGACTAATGGTTATTTAATTGCCATTTGTTGGAGTTCACTAACGAAGGTTTTCTAACTCATGATCATTTACGTGCCTTGTGGAGACGAGACCCTCACTCATGATCATTTACGTGCCTTGTGGAGACGAGACCCTCACTCATGATCATTTACGTGCCTTGTGGAGACGAGACCCTCACTCATGATCATTTACGTGCCTTGTGGAGACGATACCCTCACTCATGATCATTTACGTGCCTTGTGGAGACGAGACCCTCACTCATGATCATTTACGTGCCTTGTGGAGACGAGACCCTCACTCATGATCATTTACGTGCCTTGTGGAGACGAGACCCTCACTCATGATCATTTACGTGCCTTGTGGAGACGAGACCCTCACTCATGATCATTTACGTGCCTTGTGGAGACGAGACCCTCACTCATGATCATTTACGTGCCTTGTGGAGACGATACCCTCACTCATGATCATTTACGTGCCTTGTGGAGACGAGACCCTCACTCATGATCATTTACGTGCCTTGTGGAGACGAGACCCTCACTCATGATCATTTACGTGCCTTGTGGAGACGAGACCCTCACTCATGATCATTTACGTGCCTTGTGGAGACGAGACCCTCACTCATGATCATTTACGTGCCTTGTGGAGACGATACCCTCACTCATGATCATTTACGTGCCTTGTGGAGACGAGACCCTCACTCATGATCATTTACGTGCCTTGTGGAGACGAGACCCTCACTCATGATCATTTACGTGCCTTGTGGAGACGAGACCTTCACTAACAATTGTTCTATATCTAGCGGTCATTCCACTGCCTTGTGGTTGGACACACAAACGCTAGCTCTTCGTAACAAGTGATGGAAGGATATCGTTGAGGCAGTAATCGGGCCACGGGATCTCAGGCACGTTTTGGCAAGAGTAACTTAACAACACGATATCTACACCACGTGCGATTATATCATTTTTTCAAAGAAAAAATTTAAAATGAAATTATATTGTGAAGCATGTGCTATTTAAATAAATTTCCAGTTTAGAAGTTCATAGTTTTCTTAAAACGTTTTTTAGGTAAAGATTATATGCGTACTTCTGTTTTAGTTTTAAATTTGTGTTTCTTTCTATAAAGAAGATTAATGCGTCCACAGACCATGCTGTTCTGTTGGCAAGTGATGCAGCGTTCACAGGCCACGGCAATGAGGGTTCCACGCATTACCCAGCCTTTATTTCCCTAACTAGTGTTAGGTACCCATTCGGAGATGGGTGGACTCAGGGACGCCCTAGGCCCCGGGAACAGATCCTTGCATTCACATTGGTGAACTCATGTAACCAGATCTGCATGTTACATATGCATTTCGAAGTTAAAATAAAATGATGTTTAAATTAATCAGTGGCTTGGGGAAAAGTGTGTACCAGTATGTACAATTGTGTACCAGTATGTAGGACTAAACACAAACCATAGATAAGCGTAGGACGCAATAATCTTCTGTATAGAAGGAGCGTCTGAAACAGATAAGATAAGATATGTACAAGTGTGTACCAGTATGTACAAGTGTGTACCAGTATGTACAAGTGTGTACCATTATGTACATTTTTGTACCAGTATGTACAAGTGTGTACCAGTATGTACAAGTGTGTACCAGTATGTACAATTGTGTACAAGTGTGTATAACCCTTTGACAACACCCTAAGTGGTGGATGTCGTCTGGGAGACTTATGGCATCTCATCTTAATAGTTAACGGTTCATCTTAGAACTAAACATCTGACTGTGGGTAGTGAATCGTTGTACAAACAATAAACATGAACTTATTTTGTTTAAAAACCAGTTGTCGATGAGCTGGAAAGTTTCAATAGAACATACCTTATCTTATCTTATCTATCTTATATTATGTTATCTAATGTTATCTTATCTGTTACATTCGCTCCTTCTGTAAAGAAGATTATTGCGTCCTACATTATTGAAGTTATTAATTCATTAAAATTTAAAATGAAATCATAGCATTTACTCGTCCGCAAATAATAGACGAACCTGCTCAACTTTTTGAAAATTAAAAATGGATTTTAGACGAGACCTTAGAAACAGTTCACGTTGAAAGAAGAACAATTTCAACAAAGTCTGATTCTATATTTACCTTTCAACAAAATCTGATTCTATATTTAAACTGTCAACAAACTCTGATTCTATATTTCACAAACTCGATTCTATATTAACATTTTAACAAAATCTGATTCTATATTTAAACTTTCAACAAACTCTGATTTTATGTTTAAACTTAGAGTGTAAATATAGAATCAGTGTTTGTTGAATATTTACACTTTCAGCAAACTCTGATTCTATGTTTAAACTTTCAACAAACTCTGATTCTATTTTTAAACTTTCAACAAACTCTGATTCTATTTTTAAACTTTCAACAAACTCTGATTCTATAATATTTAAACTTAAAATATAAAAAAAAAGTTTGGGTTTGAAGCGAAGGAAAGAATTGAGATTAAAAGAGAAAATTAAGGTCAAAGAATTTATTTGAAAAGGTTGGACGAAATTCCATCAAAAGTGGGAACATTAGCACAAGCGTTCATCTTATTAGATTATCTAGAATGGTCTCGAAATTCACAGAAAAGGACATTGATAAATTATTAAGTCAATTCATGCTTGTGCCTACAAATTTAAAGGTACATATTTTCATATAAATTTTAATAGCATTAAATCTATTATGGTATAACAAAGCATCAATTATGAAAATGCAATTTTTCGCTTGTTGGAAGCTCAAAGCGATTGTTGACTAATTAATATGACAGTCAAGCTATTAAACCATTGTAAGTTGGATAAATTCACCCATCTCGGAATGTGAGGAATACCGTATATACTCATTCTAAAGCCAACATTTTTGGACAAAATCTAAGGGAAAATGTTGGGGTGGTCGGCTTACGAGCGGATCATAGGTGATTTCTCCATGTAAATTGAATATCGGTGTTGTAATTGTAGATCATCAAGTTTTTTGTCTACATTCTACAAGATTCGACTGCTCTACCAGAAGCTTTCAAATACTATTAAACATCTTCACTTAACTTATTTATTTATTGTATTTATTTTTGCGAATGTCTTAATATATGGTTGATAAAATTTTGTTTTCAACAACTAATTTTAATGTACGCGCTTTCGTCACCGTTTACCAAAGAAATATAAATACCTGTGACTCTTGGGGTCAGCTTAAAAGTGGTTTACATACTTTCTATACTATTCTCTTCCAAAACGGGGGGGGGGAGGGGTCGGCTTATGAACCAAAGGCCAATAGAACTGGTATATACGGTACATGTATAGGGAACCAACTATACCATATAATGACATTCACTGAGCTATAGGTCCTAATGTACCATATAATGACATTCACAGGTCTATGAGGCCACATGTACCATATAATGACATTCACAGATCTATGAGACCAAATGTACCATGTAATGACATTCACAGATCTATGAGACCAACTGTACCATATAATGACATTCACAGAGCTATAGGACCAAATGCACCATGTAATGACATTCACAGAGCTATAGGACCAAATGTACCATTTAATGACATTCACAGATCTATGAGACCAAATGTACCATGTAATGACGCTCACACAGCTATAGGACCAAACTCCCTCATGTCCAGCTAGTAAAAGGGCTAAAGGACCACGTTTAATAATGTTTTGTACCTGACAAGGGCATTCAGTTCGATTAATAACGTTCTTGTTTATACATTCGTGAAGCCTTTTCTCGAACATTAGCCAGCGATTGCTCAGACCGCATTGACCTTATCTTTTCTACGCGTCTTGTCGGTTTTAAACAAATATTTATAGTGTCTGACCAGTTTATAAAAATAACTAATTTGCTTTTGAATAAGTAAATACTTAATGAACACATTTCATAAAAATAAAAAACTAACAGAAACTGTAGCTTTACTTCAATTTGAAGAAGGTAAATATGTAATTCTTCTTAAAAAGTGGTTTTTCTAGGATAGCGTTTTAAAAGAGATATTTTGAACAGCCTTTTGCTTACTCATAATTAAAAGACACGCACTTTTGCCAGTAGTCACAGAACAAGCCTTTAACAAGGAGAAAAAAAGACAATAATTTATAAATTTATATATATATATATATATATATATATATATATATATATATATATATATATATATATATATATATATATACAAAGAGTGTTTCTCAAAGACGGGAAATAAAATTTGAGAATCCTTTAGCTAGACAGCGTTTTATTTTAACGGGAAAAATTGTATATAATCGATATTTCAGAGTATGTAATCCCAAAAACAAAACTTTGGTGGACAAATTAAAATTTGTAAACCCGGACCACAATGTGTAACAAAATAGAACCTCCTATGAGAAGGAGAATTTAGTTAAAAATCGCATAAAACGCTAAAATCACATGTAAGCAATATCTCTAGTATTGAATACACACACAGTGACAAATATACATTTTATGTCACTATGCCCTAGGCATGATCTAACAAAATGACATAACGGTCTGTTTCCATTAAAAACCAAGCAAACAAGCAAACAATTAAATGCTAATTATTTCATTCATAGAAAACCACTAATCCAAACTAAAGATGCAAAATACTTAGGAGTAACAATAAATGAGAAATTGTCATGGATTCCAAATGTCAATGAAGTAATTACAATATCAAACAATACCTAAGGCTTTATAAAAAGAAAATTCAACAAATTTAAATAAGAATATTAAAGTAAAATGCCATCTTACTTTGGTGAGACCTGTATCAGAATATTCACGTTCTGTATGGGACCTCCCACCAATGAAAACCTATATAAACTAGATCACATTAAAAAAAAAGCTGACAGATTCATTACTGAGTATTATTAAAATCATTAGTTAAACCAGTAAACCTTTAAAAACTAGAGGATAGACAAACAAAGTGCGAAGTAGTAATAATATCATAAGGCAATTAATTCGAACTTGGAAATACAACACAAAGATAATCTAATACAAACGTCAGATAGACAGACGTAACGTTAAAATATTTTTCTTACTTCGTATGCAAGAAAAAACATTTACAAATTTTAAATGTTCCGTCTGAGATTCGGGCGTGGAATACATTAATAAACGTATCAAAGGGAAAATCAACAAACTGTCAACATTTAAAACTCTAATAAATTTGCAAGACAAGACACTAACAAAGGATACGCGTAGGGCGCAATCATCTTCAGTGTGGAAGTTGCGTCTGTAATAGATAAGATAAAAAGTTAGGATACGACAAAATCCTCAGTCTCTCTTCCAGGAGCTCTCGTCTCAACGGATCTCTTCTCTCCAGGAATCGAGAGACCAGTAGGCTTAGAGGGCAACTGAAGCGTGCGACTGGAGCTGATCATTTTACGCCATATTTTTGTTAGGCAACAAAGGAGACGTACAGTCCTAGACCTCAGGGGATTGAAGCTGGAGCAGTTCATTTCTTATGGCTTGCACAACTGATACAATTACCTAGGAACCGGTTGATCTTGTAAACTCATGTGAGTCGGCGTATGCAACTTGTTGGGCGCAAGCGGGTGTTACGGTGGCTCAGAGACACACTTCCATAAAACTTTTATCCCAGATGGATTAACTCTCTATTGATGGGAACAAACATCACGCTGACCCAAAGCGAACAAAAGATGTTGTGTTTGTGGTCGTCATTCACAAACTCTGGTGGTCGTATAGTTGAGTTTGAGTGCCCTAAGACAGAAGTAACACTAAATAAATTAATTCATGAAATGGTAATTGAAATTCCAAGAAACGCTGCTCTATGAGAAAACGTGTCAAATATCTAAACACTTTCCCCTATTTTTGTGCCCGATGATGAGGATTTGCCAAAGAAGTTCAAAGGGATCTCAGTGTTGAAATGATAGAGATGAGAACTACAAAAACGTGGTGCTCTCACCGTCAAATGTTAAAGAAAGGTGTTGATTTCATTGTTACATTAATTACAAACAGCACAGGAAAGTCGCAACAGATCTTGTCGCGACTATTGTATAATTGTTCAACAGTGTTAATCGAACCATGGATATGAAAGCCACAAATAGCTTTCTTTGAAAAACCAACTTTGAATGATTTACAAACGGCGCTTATAACTTTAGATCGGCTGAAGCACTAAATCAAGATATGTTACAAATTGAAAGGATGATAGATAAAGATTGGCTATAAAAACTAAAATTTGTATATCTCATTAACAAAACCTGGCCAATAGAACTATGTGACCTTCGTGTGTGCTGCCGCCTAAATTATTTACTATAGTGGGCGACGAATATAACAGATGAAATAACAACAGTACGACTCTAGGAGTTTTAGGACGATGTAAGAGTTCAACACGGACACAAGGCAGCCTCTCAACTGGATGACAGCTGTGGGCCTAAGATATCTGCTGTGTCCAAATGCATTACCAATAATTCTAGATGAGAAATCCATTATGGAAATATTCTTTGACCTTGAGCGGGTACATTTCCAAGTGAGGTTCGCGGACATCGTGTTTGAACAGGTGCAACTAAGTATTACAACAAAGATGTAACAATGGGATCCACTCATCCTTATCGAATCAGACGATTGCTACAAGAAATGTAGTAAAATGTTAAGAATTTATTCAATTGAAGGCGCACGTCTGAAGGCATCAGCATGATAATTCACCTCGTTCCAAGCTTATGTTCCTCATATTCATGGGAACTGGAGTCACAGAATGTCACGTTAGAATGTCATTTGGTTACCTCGAAAACCAAAAAAATGTGTGTAGCAAGAACAATGTCAAGACTACTTAAACCAATAAAATACAATGTGGAGAAGAAGATCGTGGTCGAGGAGTTGTTAACGTTTGATGTTAATTTTACGAAAGGAATTAATTAATTTATAAATGCTGAATTTAGCTATTTATTTAATATTAGGCAAAGTTATGTATCAAATGGGATTGCTGTGAAACTGATTACCGAACATCCAGCTACACGGATGTAAAATGTATATTGAGAAGAAAACGACATACACCTAATAGAAACCTATAGAAACGTCTCAAATGCTCTCTATTTAGAAAAAAGTTTTATGTAACATTAATTACAACCTCTATATGAAAGTCCTCCTAGCAATCGGTTAATTACAGCCTCCAGATCAAAGTCCTCCTAGCCAACGGTTAATTACAGCCTCCAGATCAAAGTACTCCTAGCCAACGAGTTAATTACAGCCTCCAGATCAAAGTCCTCCTAGCCAAAGGTTGATTACAGCCTCCAGATCAAAGTCCTCCTAGCCAAAGGTTGATTACAGCCTCCAGATCAAAGTCCTCCTAGCCAAAGGTTGATTACAGCCTCTATATCAAAGTCCTCCTAGCAAACAGTTATTTACAGCCTCTAGAACAAAGTCCTCCTAGCAATCGGTTAATTACAGCCTCCAGATCAAAGTCCTCCTAGCCAACGGTTAATTACAGCCTCCAGATCAAAGTACTCCTAGCCAACGAGTTAATTACAGCCTCCAGATCAAAGTCCTCCTAGCCAAAGGTTGATTACAGCCTCCAGATCAAAGTCCTCCTAGCCAAAGGTTGATTACAGCCTCCAGATCAAAGTCCTCCTAGCCAAAGGTTGATTACAGCCTCTATATCAAAGTCCTCCTAGCAAACAGTTATTTACAGCCTCTAGAACAAAGTCCTCCTAGCAATCGGTTAATTACAGCCTCCAGATCAAAGTCCTCCTAGCCAACGGTTAATTATAGCCTCCAGATCAAAGTACTCCTAGCCAACGAGTTAATTACAGCCTCCAGATCAAAGTCCTCCTAGCCAAAGGTTGATTACAGCCTCCAGATCAAAGTCCTCCTAGCCAAAGGTTGATTACAGCCTCTATATCAAAGTCCTCCTAGCAAACAGTTATTTACAGCCTCTAGAACAAAGTCCTCCTAGCAATCGGTTAATTACAGCCTCCAGATCAAAGTCCTCCTAGCCAACGGTTAATTACAGCCTCCAGATCAAAGTACTCCTAGCCAACGAGTTAATTACAGCCTCCAGATCAAAGTCCTCCTAGCCAAAGGTTGATTACAGCCTCCAGATCAAAGTCCTCCTAGCCAAAGGTTGATTACAGCCTCCAGATCAAAGTCCTCCTAGCCAAAGGTTGATTACAGCCTCTATATCAAAGTCCTCCTAGCAAACAGTTATTTACAGCCTCTAGAACAAAGTCCTCCTAGCAATCGGTTAATTACAGCCTCCAGATCAAAGTCCTCCTAGCCAACGGTTAATTATAGCCTCCAGATCAAAGTACTCCTAGCCAACGAGTTAATTACAGCCTCCAGATCAAAGTCCTCCTAGCCAAAGGTTGATTACAGCCTCCAGATCAAAGTCCTCATAGCCAAAGGTTGATTACAGCCTCTATATCAAAGTCCTCCTAGCAAACAGTTATTTACAGCCTCTAGAACAAAGTCCTCCTAGCAATCGGTTAATTACAGCCTCCAGATCAAAGTCCTCATAGCCAACGGTTAATTACAGCCTCCAGATCAAAGTACTCCTAGCCAACGAGTTAATTACAGCCTCCAGATCAAAGTCCTCCTAGCCAAAGGTTGATTACAGCCTCCAGATCAAAGTCCTCCTAGCCAAAGGTTGATTACAGCCTCCAGATCAAAGTCCTCCTAGCCAAAGGTTGATTACAGCCTCTATATCAAAGTCCTCCTAGCAAACAGTTATTTACAGCCTCTAGAACAAAGTCCTCCTAGCAATCGGTTAATTACAGCCTCCAGATCAAAGTCCTCCTAGCCAACGGTTAATTATAGCCTCCAGATCAAAGTACTCCTAGCCAACGAGTTAATTACAGCCTCCAGATCAAAGTCCTCCTAGCCAAAGGTTGATTACAGCCTCCAGATCAAAGTCCTCCTAGCCAAAGGTTGATTACAGCCTCTATATCAAAGTCCTCCTAGCAAACAGTTATTTACAGCCTCTAGAACAAAGTCCTCCTAGCAATCGGTTAATTACAGCCTCCAGATCAAAGTCCTCCTAGCCAACGGTTAATTACAGCCTCCAGATCAAAGTACTCCTAGCCAACGAGTTAATTACAGCCTCCAGATCAAAGTCCTCCTAGCCAAAGGTTGATTACAGCCTCCAGATCAAAGTCCTCCTAGCCAAAGGTTGATTACAGCCTCTATATCAAAGTCCTCCTAGCAAACAGTTATTTACAGCCTCTAGAACAAAGTCCTCCTAGCAATCGGTTAATTACAGCCTCCAGATCAAAGTCCTCCTAGCCAACGGTTAATTATAGCCTCCAGATCAAAGTACTCCTAGCCAACGAGTTAATTACAGCCTCCAGATCAAAGTCCTCCTAGCCAAAGGTTGATTACAGCCTCCAGATCAAAGTCCTCCTAGCCAAAGGTTGATTACAGCCTCTATATCAAAGTCCTCCTAGCAAACAGTTAATTACAGCCTCTAGAACAAAGTCCTCCTAGCAACGGTTAATTACAGCCTCCAGATCAAAGTCCTCCTAGCCAACGGTTAATTACAGCCTCCAGATCAAAGTCCTCCTAGCCAACGGTTAATTACAGCCTCCAGATCAAAGTCCTCCTAGCCAACAGGTTAATTACAGCCTCCAGATCAAAGTCCTCCTAGCCAAACGGTTAATTACAGCCTCCAGATCAAAGTCCTCCTAGCCAAACGGTTAATTACAGCCTCCAGATCAAAGTCCTCCTAGCCAACGGTTAATTACAGCCTCCAGATCAAAGTCCTCCTAGCCAACGGTTAATTACAGCCTCCAGATCAAAGTCCTCCTAGCCAACGGTTAATTACAGCCTCCAGATCAAAGTCCTCCTAGCCAACGGTTAATTACAGCCTCCAGATCAAAGTCCTCCTAGCCAACGGTTAATTACAGCCTCCAGATCAAAGTCCTCCTAGCCAACGGTTAATTACAGCCCCAGATCAAAGTCCTCCTAGCCAACGGTTAATTACAGCCCTCCCAGATCAAAGTCCTCCTAGCCAACGGTTAATTACAGCCCCAGATCAAAGTCCTCCTAGCCAACGGTTAATTACAGCCCCAGATCAAAGCCCTCCTAGCCAACGGTTAATTACAGCCTCCAGATCAAAGTCCTCCTAGCCAACGGTTAATTACAGCCCCAGATCAAAGCCTCCTAGCCAACGGTTAATTACAGCCCCCAGATCAAAGTCCTCCTAGCCAACGGTTAATTACAGCCCCCAGATCAAAGTCCCTCCTAGCCAACGGTTAATTACAGCCCCAGATCAAAGTCCTCCTAGCCAACGGTTAATTACAGCCCCCAGATCAAAGCCTCCTAGCCAACGGTTAATTACAGCCCCAGATCAAAGTCCCTCCTAGCCAACGGTTAATTACAGCCCCAGATCAAAGCCCTCCTAGCCAACGGTTAATTACAGCCCCCAGATCAAAGTCCTCCTAGCCAACGGTTAATTACAGCCCCCAGATCAAAGCCCTCCTGGCCAACGGTTAATTACAGCCTCCCAGATGAAAGTCCTCCTAGCCAACGGTTAATTACAGCCTCCAGATGAAAGTCCCTCCTGGCCAACGGTTAATTACAGCCCTCCCACATCAAAGTCCTCCTTGCAAACGGTTCTCCAAGACCTTAAACTCGATGATGTGACGCACATTTAGAGAGCAGATATCCTGTACCGAGAAAGCTGTAACCAAGTCCCAATTCTATCACTAAACGAAATAACTGTAAATCAAACTTAATGAATACCACATAGGTGGAGGTAAAGTATAGGCTTAAGGATTGTGTCGAAGGAGGCACGGCAAGAAAGACACCTCAACATTCTGCGACCGTTTCCTTGCAATAACTGGAAACGTATTGAAAAAAGACTTATTCCATCACGGTGGACCAAACCATGACCAATGCAAAGCTGCTAACTTCTGGCGCTGGGACCAGATCGCCTAACCCGTGGTCGCTGAAACCGAATAGCACCTAATCAAAGCGCATTCTGATACTAAAGATNGTTTGACAGGGAAAAAAACAGACTTCCTGGGTGAATCCTTCAATCCATTTTGACGCCGGCTTGACGAGCCTTGTCTGAGATGTGTTAGACTGAATCTTATCAGAGAATGAGTTATAATTATTAAAATTTGGCCTAGAACTAAAATCACACCTCTTATTAACGTCTGTAAGACTGAAGATTTATTTTAATCTCATTGTCATATCTCCTCTGATATTACCTTACTGCACACTCAGAGGGTCTCCAACTTTTCAATTCACGATCTCTTCATGCCAGTGTATTCAAAGTAGTAGGTTCAGCCAATATGTGCTTTGATAAACAATAAATGCTTCCGAATTATCAAGTTCAGATTGTCTTGAAAAGACCAGATAAAACCAGATATTATCAAATAAGGAACAAGCTACATGCTTCTAGTTGAAGAATGGGGACAGTAAAAGTTTACCAATAACATCAAAAAATTTGATCCTAACTCAGGGGATTGTTATCTGTATTGACCCACCACCCACCACTGCTGTCTCATTTTCTCTATCTGTGCGTGTCGTTCTCTGCCATTCTCATTAAAATAACTATAGCACTATACTACTACAAATAATCAAACATTTATTTATCTTGGGAGTATATGTCAATAAAATTTTAAAATAATAAATAATTAGTTTCCCCAATAAAGTAAGTCAAAAGAAATGAATTTGGCAAGTATTATTTATCAAGATGACTACAATATCAGAAAACTGATTCAAAGGGGTTTTTACAATTATTTGTGGCAGTCTAGAAAACAGGTGTCCCTTTTGTCCCATCTTAACACAACTTTGGTAATGCACGTTAATTTGAGTTGGTCAACTGGGCCTGACCAAGAATAAAAATGTGTAAAATTCATTATACTAAAATATTACAAAAATTATGTTCTTTTTAAATTTATGATGAAAACATTTTTTAAACCTTCATAACAATAGTAAAATTATGGAGTGCGATGTGTTGTTAACTGTTTTTAGAAGTGACGAATTCTTACATTCAATCACTAAAAACCAACACATTTGTCTACGGAAAAAAATAAACAGCTGCACTGTAAAACAAACATATGTCAGCTCGTCACATCTTTTTTCCCTTGTGTCTGGTTAAAAATAACCACTGGTTATCTATCCGGCCATGCTAACACGGGTTAGTACTCTTCTGAGCTAATACTTCTGAGCTAATAATTCTGAGCTAATACTTCTGAGCTATTACTTCTGAGCTAATACTTCTGTACTAATACTTCTGAGCTAATACTTCTGAGCTATTACTTCTGAGCTAATACTTCAGAGCAGTGGCGTCACTAGGGGGGGGGCGGGGGGGGCGGGCCGCCCCGGGTGACACCCATCAGGGGGTGACACCCGAGCCTAAAATTTTACTGTGTACGATTTTATGTCAGAAAACAAAAGATGACAATTTTTTTAATCTAGAAAGATATTAAGAAATACAATGAAATACGTTAAACGCGAAAATTCTTATTTAAAAAATATAAGTTAGCTTGCAATAATAAAACAGTCCCAACACACGAACAACATTAAAACAAATTATGAAAAAAAGAAAAGAAATAGTCGCAGCAGAGAGATCTTTAAAAAAGGCTGGAATGAAAGAGGCAGTGTCTTCTGTTTTAAAATGTATAAAGCCATTTGGGCTTGGACACACCGACAGCATGAATGAATCCCACCTCACGACTCCCTCCACCACAGTGGGGGGGGGGAATACGATTTTTATCACCACCCCCCCTCCCCCCCCCAAAAGAAAAAATATCAAAAGAAGGGTTTTCTTTGTTGAAGTTTTTCTTGAGGAAAAGTATGATTTCAATGTCTTTGAGTTAATATTTTATATATTTTATTAAAGGCGTGAAAGCATAGATATGCATGTTTATATACAGGTAGTCCTCCGGTTACGACGGTCCCAACCCGACTTACGCTGTTTAGTGCTAACGAACGCGCCCCCCGTAAAGAATAGTATTACGCGTCATTCCGTATTAAAAAAAAATTTCATTAGGTAACGAATTCTTTTCTCTATTTGAAATAAGAAAAATTATTGGAAAATATGTTTTATTATTATTTCAACCTACAACTTTCGTTTGCGAATTTTTCAAATGGCAAAGTTTTCAATCAAGTCAATAAAGCTGAGTAAGCTTACAAGTTACTTTTCAATGCTCATTAGAGAGATCATATTCAGCCTTTTTCGTCCCATGCAAATTATAACTCATTATATATTCTTTTCAACTTTGAAAAGGATCGCTCTCAGCTGCATTTTGATGTCATCATTGAAAGATAGATGCGAAGTGTGATGTGTACATTTGTAAATGACTGTGTGAAATATAGCTCATTCAAAAGCAGCACAATTTTTAGCTCTGTGCAAGTTTTTTTTAGTTTCGCTTTGTGCTAATTCCTTTTCCTTACCCTGAGCCTGGGGCTGGACAATAACTTTTTTAAGAGTTCTGAAAATTGGCCTAATTCTGAAGGTCAGCAATCTTCGAAATCACTCATGAACCTACATGTGGAAGAAAATCAGAAGCCCCGAGCTTAGTGCTCTTTATGGGTCTTCCCGGAAGACCCCCTTAGCCATCTGGCCACCAAAGGGACATAACAGCTGAGGAACCCCCACCCCCCCCCCAAAAAAAAAGCGGTCGCTTCTGAAGCGGCTACCTGGGCATCCAGGACATACAGTCGAAGATGCTTCCCACTAAGTTGCCCTCACAAGGAGGTGGTGCAATTTCCTACTACGACCCGCTACCACTTTGGCGCCATCCCGGCAAAGCACACGGGTCTCCATTGTTAGGACCGCCGCAGACCGGGGGATCATCAAAGACCTACCTAGGGTGCAACCCCCACTGGAAGGTTTCCTCAGAGCTGGCGTCCAATGCGTTCTTCGCGGCACTTTTGCTAATCCGTACTGGCGCTCCTGGCCCTAAACCAGCACCGCTCGATGGCGTTGCTAGTAAATTGAGGGGGATGAAACGGTTGCTTCGGATTTACCCGACCCCTTCTTCGAAATCACTTGAATGTTCTTCCATTAACTTGGCTGCTGCCCATCGGGTGGCGAAAGTTCTGAGCTCAGTTAGGTTTGTAAGAAAGCCAAATTTCTCATGGATGTATTTATATGCACCTAACCAATGTTGTAGGGCTTAAGAAAGTTTGTCAATGATTACCAGAAATACCTCAATCTTGATTTTTTTTCTTCAGGAGAATACTGTTTTGTTGATGTCCCTTTATCAAACTGACGCCTTCTATTTTGTTTGATAGTATTGAAGATTGTTTAAACTGTTTTTACCACGGACTTTTCCTTTCCTTTGTCTTCATAGGAATAAAATTAAGAATGCTATTTTTTAACAAACTCAATGAGAGACTTCCTTTCTAAAATCGTTTCCCAAATTTCAAGTAAATTCTTCTTCAAGTCGGCAGTCACGTGGCTGATTTTGATTCGTGGCTAATTCTTCCAGTGCTGCGATATTCTCATGGTATGAGCTATTAACAGACCTTACAGAATAATGTCAGGCTGACCATCTTGTGTCAGACAAGGCTTTGTTAGCATGTATCAATTTCATATGTTTTTGAAGTACCTGTCAACGATGAGTAGATGCAACAAGTCGGGTGTAAAGATTTTGCAGAAGACAAAAAAATCTGACCGCAGTAGGACAACCTGCTGCTCTTTTCCCAACCAAATTAAAGGAATGAGCTGCGCGTGGCACATAATGAGCTACAATGCACTTCTAACGAAGAATAGCCTGGTTTCCGTTATGCTTCCTACTCATTTGCAGCATTGCCGTATGACTGTCCAAGGCATTTTCAGGGATTCGTACAAACATAATGGCCTGCATCTTTATTATACACTATAATTCATAAAAAGTTTGGGGGCCCTTAAATTATTGGGGGCTTTAGCCCGTTCAGCAACCCCCCTTTTAATCCGCCATAGAAAGATCCACGCATCTGTGACGATGTGGTACGAGGAGGGGGGTGTTTAAGAAATGTGACGTCACATCAAAAACGCGAAACTTTAAATAAAAGTTCCACTTAAATATTTGATTACAGTGGAGACTTACCCTAATTACATATTTAAATGACAAAATATAATTTGCAACATGCTAATTTGTATTGAGAAAATACGGCTTGGGGGAGGGGTGTCAAAGCTTTGTGACGTCATATTGTAAAAAAGGGGTGGGGTCTAAGTTTTTGTAACAAAGTATGACGCTGGGGGAGGGTGGGATAAAAATCGGCAACCTCGCGTGACGTCATTTATGGACGGCTCCTTCAGTCGTGAAGGGGTGACACCATGAGCTACCGCCCCGGGTGACACCAACCCTAGTGACGCCTCTGCTTCAGNGAGCTAATACTTCTGAGCTAATACTTCTGAGCTAATACTTCTGAGCTAATACTTCTGAGCTAATACTTCTGAGCTAATACTTCTGAGGTCATATGGTCATTTAGATCGCTGTCTACCGTTCTTGGTGTAGTATACAACCCCATCTTCATTATATTTTATCTGACCAGTTAGATTAACTGTGTCTGTGTCGTGGTGCCCTCTTCCCCCACCCGTCGCTGACACGACCAAAAACATTCCATATAATTTGTGTCTCCTTATATGTTCTATTTAATGGTATTTGAACGGTAAATTGTAAAATGTCATACCGATTTGAAGAAAAGAAACATTCATTGGTTAGGGTAAAGAGGAACACGCTTTGAGAAGCACTGGTCTTGAATGAAGATTATTAATTACGCTGCGTGGATAGAGTTATGCAAATGGCAATTCCATTTCAAAGTTGCATACTACTCAGCAACGCATAAGATGAATGACATGGAGTATAATTAGAGCACAGAATTCGTACAGTAATATCAGTATTATTATTTTAAAAGCTGTAAGCACATATTGTTAGAGTTAGTGGATTCAAAGTAACATTTGCCTTACTGTAGCTATGTAGGCGTTCTTAAAACAGACCGTGAAACTTTAAAGATTTACACCCGTCTTCACAATCTAACGACTAGCCCAGCTAAATATCCACTGTGAGTTGTGTCAGAGTTGACTCTATGGGTTTGTTTATTCATAAAGACATAACCATCTCACGTGTAAGACAGCTAAAATGCTGGTGTTGACTTGGGATTCAGACGACTGTCTTAATTTCCCCGCTCACTGGGCAGCCCCAAAGAGAGCTGGGGAGTCATGCTATCATCGGATAACTTTACAGACGGCAATAAAACGCAATCCGAGGCCGTCACTTCCTTCTGGCCTAGTCTATTTCATTGCATTTCTCATTTCCTTCCAGTTCCCTTTCGCAACATTCAAGTTGTATCTTAAGCGAGGTGGCCAGTCTTTTGGGAATGGAAATAAAACGGGAAAAGTTTCACGTGAAGATTTCACCAGTAATTGCATACTTTGTTACCAACTTTCACTATTTCGAACTTCTCTTTTTTTGTGTTAAAATTAAACTTTTGAACGATGTTGAAGTTGTTAAAATCAATTATTTATATTAATTGTTAACTTTGATATATATATATATATTTCTTAAATATTTACGGATCAAATTTCTTTCTAATTTAAAATTTAAAAAAATAGAATATTTGAATGACCTAGACAATAGGTTCAAATCGTGGCCCTAGAAGCGATAATTTTTTGTCCGCTTCTTGATACCAACGATCAGGGATATGAATTTTTTTTTAAAGGACAAGTTTGGAACATTTATGAGTGTTTTCATTTCATCATCCAATAGATTTCCACGTTGTAAAAATAGTATGGGACCAATGCGGTTCACTTATTCAAGCAAAAAGCTCTACTCAACTAAAGAAAATGACAAACCCAAAGTTCATGGCCAAACCGAGGTTCTCAGTTGCCTCTTCACTTGAATGTATTGTTGTCCGGCTGTTTAGGAGACAGCTCTGTTGGGTCTCTAACATCTTGGCGTTAGAGGAAATAACAATGTTCTTGATAACAGTTCATATTTTCATTAATTTGTTATTGATAAAATTTGTTATTGATAAAATTTGTTATTGATAAAATTTGTTATTGATAAAATTTGTTATTGATAAAATTTGTTATTGATAAAATTTGTTATTGATAAAATTTGTTATTGATAAAATTTGTTATTGATAAAATTTGAGCAGATTTTTAGGCTTTACTTTAAATTTTTTTTTATCTTTTTGCGTTGATTACTTGATCCGTCACGACTAGACCCGCAGATAGTTTGAATTTAAGACCTCATATCTGTTAGGAGTTAATGCACGTTAAGAAAATAATAGTACCAGCATATTATATTACAAGGCGACAGTGCACATTGATGACTGAATTATTTCTATATGATTTGTAAATTTTTTCTTGTTTAACTAGGTTGTGCTGGGGCGCCGTGGCGCTTGCGGCACCCACCTTTTTCAAAAGCCCAACTAACTTTTCCTTGTATGATAAATACGTAATATTAAACTTCCTGAAATGTAAACAAAGTATTTTATAATAGGGGTTGTAGAGCGCCTGGGGCGCCCACTTTTTTTTTGGGTCAAAAGCCCAAGTAACTTATCCTTGTATGATAAATACCAAATATTCTTGACATGTACACAAAGTATTTTATAATAATTAACAATCCTCAATTCCTCTTTTTACATCGTTCCCTTTTCCAAAATTAAAATATGAGCTAAAACAATGACGTTATATTATATCTTTTTACGGCGAGATTCACTGTTTATAACACAAATGCTGACGTCAAAGGTTCGTGCGTGGTTTGGTTAATGTTAATCTGGAAACCAAAATGATTATGATTTTTAAGTCTATATTTTCAATTATTTTTTAAAAAAAGCAGAATGATGTCCCTTATCGACATGAGTGAGTCAGTGATAATTGAGGGTTTTTATTTTATATAATAATAGATTAGTCATAGCTTTAAACATCTATATTTCAAAATATTTACATAAATTTGTGTGAAAGGCTGTGAATCACAATTTTGTTTTTTACCCCAATTATTCCCCTCCACACTGGCTGAAGGTATTTGTTCAAATCCTATATTTCTACTACCTTCAAGGTTTATTGAAATCATATCTAGTTTTTGACAGTCATTTTTGTCTGTGTCATAGTGTATTTCTTCTAAGGAACTTTTGTAAATTTAAAACTTAGATGAACTCCATGAAGCTGAATTCTTTTCTTAAACATGTTTAAAGGAACAACAACACACACATATTTTAAATTAAAGATAACATTTAGTTTACGGGACTTGTTTTTATGCGAGATTTTATCCTAAGCCCCTATCCACACATTTTATACACCCACCTGTTTACACACATTTTATACACCCACCTGTTTACACACATTTTATACACCCACCTGTTTACACACATTTTATACACCCACCTGTCTACACACATTTTATACACCTACCTATCTACACAAATTTTATACACCCACCTGTCTACACAAATTTTATACACCCACTTGTCCACACAAATTGTATACACCCACCTCTCCACACACATTTTATACACCCACCTGTCCACACACATTTTATACACTCACCTGTCCACACTCAATTTATGCCCACCCAACTATCAAAAAAGATTTTTTGTTCCCATTTTTATAAACCTTTTCAAAATATACTATACACCTATAGGTTCACAAAACGTTTCACCTTTTCTATCATTATTCACACTAAGCGCACATTAAATAATTGCTAAATGTTAAATTAAACAATTATTTTGGGGCAGTTTTTAAAAAAGTGAAACAGGTAATCATTTATTAGAAAACTGTTATTAAAAGGAGATAGAGTTGTAAAAATTGTCAAGGTTATCTCGGCATGAGCTGATTGTAAAATGACAATATAAGGAAATACATACCAGAAAATTTTAAGTTTCATCACATTAAAAAAAACAATTTATTAATTATATTTTATTAAAGTATTACAAAATACTTCTGCCCAATTTAATCTCGATTGAAAGTAAAGTATTTAGGTACAGCTCATCACCAAATAGGCTCTCAGCAAAAAAAATCTGGCCAAAAATTGACCCTATGAAAAGGTCACCATGACCCAACACTTTGACGTCAACTGACCAGCAAACGGGTCAAGTTTGAAAGAATTTCCCAAACGGAGCTAACGACCCGGCGTTGACATGATAGAAGCATTTCATCGCATCTCAGCCCAGACATTCTACAGGGATGAATTTATGGGGAAACGTTTTTCCTTTTCATCCAACTATTTTATCTTCATGGTTTGGTTAAAATTAAATAAAAGAAGTCGAATTCATATCTTTGTTATTTATAACGCGTTTTGAAAAGTAGTCTAAATAAAAGTCTTCAGGTTATTTTCATAAAAGCTTATCTGTAATTTGTGTGTCACTTATGTCGACGATATGAAAGAAGTACATCCGTCTAATTGGTTAGATTTATATTCTTGAAGTAAAGACTATTGCAGAGAAATGATATGTAGTTATTGACTAAGAACGTATCACCATTCTCCTGTGCGAGAAACTTCGGCTCGGGACATTTCGACTACCGCCCTGCCCCCGGATACCGGGAACTGACAGAACGGCCAGAGACAAATGGCCCCCCTAATACGACCCTGAGATATAGGCCCCAAACCTATGTTGTCCTAAAACAGGGTCACAAACAGCCGCATCATCTAGGCAGTGATGCGAGTTAGTTTGGATGGTGTTGTTTGGGTCGTGTAATAAGGTTTTAGTTATAGTCTGCAAAAGTCATAAAATTAGTTTTGGTTCTACATAATGTTTTGGCTTTAAGATGGTTAAAAAGAAATAATGATAAAAAGTTAACTTTATTTGAAGTTGATTTATTAAAGATGCTTGCTGATTTCTGCTATAGTCCGAAGACCACAACTTGGGGAGTTGGGGGTGGGGGTGGGGGTGGGGGGCGTTAATGATAATACAAATCTTGTCTACTTTAAGAGCCACTTTAATTCTGCAGCACATTATTAAACAAATGAGCATTTTCATGAATTTAAAGCGACTTCACTCAGGAACTGTTATTATTTAGCAGTGGCCAATAATTCTGTTTTCAAAATTTCACATCGCTCCATTTTTTAAAAATGAAATCATTTCATATAGAACAAAATACAACAAATTATTTTCACGTATTAAATATTATTATTTTAGATTTTAAAAAAAAATGTTATCATGTCGACAAAGGAGTTGGTGTCTCGTCGGTTCTCCACAATAAGGGCGTCGACATCCTCAAAAGTAAAGATAGGGAACACCCAACAGGTCACGTGATAATTATGTCCGGTCTAGTTTAAGAAACACGTCCTTCACATCAACTGTGAGCCCCGTTTAACGAGTTTCCTATTTTGGTAAAGATTCTTTACGGGCGTGTCGATTTGACGTGTAAATAGACCCGCTCGGAATTTCTACAGTGGTCCTAGTTTTTTCTCAACTAACTGAATGCAAAATAGACCGGAAGATATAAGGCATAGAAATATATCCGAGAAGCAGCTATTCCTAAGAGTTGTACAGAGCTGAAATACTACAATGGTTCTCAAACGTCCGTGTAGTGAACTTGATTCACTGAAATCAAAAGAATCAAAAGAATTGAAAGATTCCTAAGGAGATTTTTTGAGCTGTTCCTATAAACTTCTTAATGTAATTTCTTAAAATGTTTTTGAATGTTTTTTTTGGTGTTTTGTTTTGGTTATTTAAAAAAATAAAAATGTTTATTGTCGAATTTAATAAAAGTTTACAAGTCGCCGATCATGTAATACTGTATTAATATGCGTTGTTAAAAAGGCATTACTGGATCGGTATACCTTATATTTGTTTGATAATGAAACTTAATTTTTCATGATTGTAATTAAAATATATGAAGAAGATAAAAAAAATAATTAGTAAAACAAAAAGAGGGTTTTATTTAAATTGACAAGAAAGGTGTTAAAAATGTATGCCGTTAAAAATATTAGTTGTCAATTTAGGCATTCATTTATTAACACCTTAACGCGTCGTTAAAGATTTTAAACCCTCAACTTCAAACTTAGAACATATCCTATAGTAATTATATGGGAACGAAATTTAACCATTTAAATAACCCCTCGTCAATACCCTTCCCATAAGCTTAAGAACCTTTGGGCTAGTGGCTAATTGTTACACACGCACGCGCCAAGACTTGCACCGTATCAGTTGGTGGGAATGTTATCGCCTCAGAGCCAAGTAGGTTACCCTTTCCAGGTCGTTACTTCAGGTGCTGTATCGTGGTAGCACTGACGCAGGAGGGCCATATGGCGGAGACTTATCCAGAGGAGGGGTCGATATCTTCACAGGCCATTGGTCTCAATGGTAGATCAGACGTGAACTCAACTGTACGCCTGGTTCATTATTTCCTATAGCCTTTCCTAGCAGAAGGACTTAGATACTAAATGTCATTACTATTGAAAGCAGTGTACGCCACAATTCATCATAGTGCCAACCAATCATAACAAGAATGGTAGAAATTTGAAGAGAAATCACGTGTTGCTCTTGTAAGTGGTTAGCATTCTTCAAATAACTGAATTGTTTGGAATTTTCCCTCCTGCTATGAGATCCCTAACGGATATAATCTCAGCAGTAATTGTTATCTGGCCACCTGGGACTGGCAGGCAAATAGTTCACGTGCTAGTACTGTCATGCCAGGAGACTGTTCAGTTGCTTTTCCCAATACACATTCCCAGAAATTAGGGCTGCTTAAGAACGTAACAATACATCTGTCAATATTTAGCTATTCGTTTCGAAAAAAGATATAAAAAAGAAAACAAAGTGAACAACAACAACAACAAAAATAATTACAAAAAACTCAGTGTAGTGTTTGAAATAATAATGCTAACATACGGAAGATAGATATGAATAGCACGAAGTTAGGTTTTAATTAAAGATTATATAATCCTTGAATTGAGGACAGTTTTGTAACGCACCCATTTTGAATCTGTACCAATATAATTTAAGTTCTATCTTTAAAATACTGTAGCTCGTAAAGGGGCGTTCCTGACTGTATTGCGATAGTATCAGGCTCATGAAGGGTCGTAGGATTATGTGACGTCAAAGAACCAGACCAGAAATGTGTATGGAGTCTGATAAAGATTGTCAGTTTATTTATCTTACAGAAGGTGAAACCTCACATTTTATTACTGTGACGTTGATCAGTATGTCCATACCAGCGACAAGATTTTTTAGGATTGAAAAAAATCATTGTATTTAAAATAGTAACAGTACTTTGAACTTGTGAATCATACATGGGAGTGGGGATTTCACACTTCATAGCACTTGACTTGAGTGATGGAGGACTTGGGAGCTTAAAAATTTAAACTTTAAAACGCAAATATTTTTTTAATTCTCATAATCTTTTTTCCCCTTAAATAGGGCCATCTCTACTAAATACGTGTTAAAAGTGTGAACAAAAATAAATATTTCTTACAAGACTGAATCCAGAAAGTACTTTTAAAACAATTAAAATTTTTTAAAAAAACCAATAAAAAAACAAGTTTTTGACTATAAATCCTTTATGTATGAGACGTAACTAAAAGAATGTTCATTATAATACGCAGCGCAAGACCATCCAAAAATACAAATTTGTAGTTGTGTCGTAAAACATGTTTAATATAATGCGCACCGATCAGGAATATGTTTATAAAAAGTGTTGTCAATAAAATACGCACCTAATTGCGCGACAGAAAGGTAGTTCAATATAATGCACACCCTTACACTCTAAAAAAAATAACATGATACATAGAAATAAATAAAAAATAATCTAAAAAATCAATAATTCAATTACGGTACATGTGATCGATCTGAAATTTCGTCACATTGTTTTTATCATCGGTACGAAACTGCTTGCAAAATTTCAGCTTGCTAGCTTACGAGGAAGTGGGTTAAAAATCGATCCAAAGTTTTGGCGACCGACAAGCAATCAAGGGTTCAACCAAGCAACCAGACACCACGAGTTAATATAAAGGATTTAATAAAGAACATTTACAATTCTCCACTCTACACGGTCATATTGCATCACATGAAAATTGTACATAAAAACGTTTTCAATCACTTTTAATACTAAACCCCAAAAGACACTATTTTTTTTTAAAATTAAAAAGAAAATATTTGTGGGAACATACTTTAAGTATGAATATATACTATCACCAATTAAACAACTTATTTTAGCAATGAACGCAAAGTTGTTCCTCCGTTTACAGTCATTTTAACAACAAATGTACAATTTCTAGACAAGGTGGAGAAGGCGGGCGTGTATCCAGGAGCTGAGAACACATGCCAGACGTACACGCTGAAGAGGCAGCAGTTTATCACTGCTACGTTTAGCATCTTCTATACTTGAAATAAGGATATTTTTTTTTAAAACTTCCCCATTGGATGCAATTGGTTGGACGTCAAAACAGGCGTTATGCTAATATGGATTGCATCACTTATAGATCGAGACGCTGGTGTAGATTATTTAGAATGCGTTTGTAATGAAAGGAATTTTGGGGGACTTGCCCAAAGAAAATAAATAGAATTTAAGGGCTAGAAAAGTTTACATTGGTTCAGTTCACAGAGGTCACTGTCTAGACTACAGGTTAAGTATACGAACTTACATAATAGTCTTCAGAATCAAAATAGGGCTAAACTATAGGTAGAATAATTGAAGAAAAATCAGCTAATAATAAATATGGTTAAATTTATAGGCTATAAGGAAGGATATAAGTATTGTACATAAGGATGCAAGAAAGGATAAGAGATATCAAAGGACACCTTACTTGTCATACACGTTAACAATAACCTGGCGAAGTAACTGCAGTGAAAAAAGCTTAATATCAGATACTAACGGCAGTGTAAAAGATAACAAGGGATAAGATGATATAGGAAGTTTTTCTTTTATTTATCTACAGACAAATAAAAAAAAATCCATCGTATCAATCATGTTCAGCACGACGATCAATGAACACAGAAAAAAGACAACAATTTCCAATTAGAAACATTTCATCGCAAGGCATTTAGTGGGAGGCATTTTCGACTCTCTGTCCAGAAAGCGACCGCTCCGGGAGGGCGGGGGGGGGGTGTTATCAGCTGTTACGTTCCCTTGGGGGCCTGATAGCTGAGAGGGTCTTCCGTGAAGACCCATAAAGAGCACTAGGCTCAGGGCTACTGATTTTCTTCCACGTGTAGATTCATCCCAAGGAATCTAATTAACAAATGAAGCGTTAAACCTAGCATCAAGTAACTTACAGCAATAATTCATACAATTAAAATTATGAAAATGCCATCAGTAGGATTCGGTAACTGCTGGGTGAGACCGCTGGCCAATCTTACAATGTGAGAAACAAAAGAATTTCCCTTTCAGTCTTAACATCGACTGATGTAACCTTAGGTGGGAAGTCATTCAGTATAACCGATGGTAAAAATAGCAAGATTCTACTATTTCGCAAATACATTTTTGAACCGTTTGCTTCCCTTATCCTCCCTCATACTTCCGTATTTCTGTAAATTAGACGCCACGATTTTGATTGGATAAATAACATTTTTAAAATAAAATCATTGATAATCTATTTTAAGTACGCCAAATTCGTAATACACAACAGTTAATATATCACGATTTCATTTCCCTTTGCTGCGGTGCCGTGGCAACACGAAGGGCTACCAATCTCATAGTTTCACAAGTTTTTCTTTTTTTAATTATCTTTTTCTTTTTGAGGGCAAACACAGACTGTTGCTTTATTTATCTTTTGTGCAAGGTTTTTGATAATTTTTTCAGCATTGAAAAATTTTCTTTTGATCATTTTGTTAAACTTTTCACTGGTTTTCTAGGTAATAAACAAACATGGTATATTTATTTCGGGAATATTTGTAAAACTAAAATATTTACAAATGATAAAGATTGAATTTCCCAATAAAGATCCAGGAATCTACTCTATCATTCAGTAATTAGACCGAAACACACCGGTAAAACTTTGCTTTAAGACATGCAGCGATCTTGTAGACGAGACATTGCACATCATTGATCAGCAGTAACCGCGGCTTCCAAACGTGACGTCGACAACCAGCTGAGCGATGTTAACAAACAGACGGTTGACAATTAGCACGCACCTCACACCCCCCAACTTGCTACAGAAATATTGCATTAGAGATTATGGGCCGCTTACTGGGCATAAGCCGTGATGGATTGGATTGGGGTCGGTAGGGGGCGTCACGTTGTTTGCACAAGCAAGGCTTGGAACACCTCGCAAGGCTTACAATCATTGCGAATTTCAGAATTTAAAAGACGGCTTCAGTGGTTTATTCAGTGCAAAGTCTGAGAACAGAATGGTAGACGTAGAGCTTTATGTATGTACTTTCTTAAGTTCCATGTACATTCTTAAGTTCCATGTACATTCTTAAGTTCCATGTACATTCTTAAGTTCCATGTACATTCTTAAGTTCCATGTGCATAAATAAGTTCCATGTGCATAATTAAGTACCATGCACATACTCAAATCTATCTACAGACTCAGGTTCTATGATCAAACAAGTTCTATATTCATACTCAAGTTCTATATATTATACCTTTTCTATAGTTCTATGCACATTTACCTAAGTTCAATGTTCACAAATTTACACTATTAGCTTAAAATGGCAAAAATATTAGATTAATATATTTAAGATTTTGGAAAAAAATATTTGGGGTGTGATCAGGGCCCAAGTGGTAATTTTATGGTATCCTCTGTTGCTTTTTTTTTGGTTCCTTATCGTGAATTATTGGGATCTCTGCTATAGCTGTCCAGGTTCTATATCGTGAATTATTGGGAACTCTGCTATAGCTGTCCAGGTTCTATATCGTGAATTATTGGGACCTCTGCTATAGCTGTCCAGGTTCTATATCGTGAATTATTGGGACCTCTGCTATAGCTGTCCAGGTTCTATATCATGAATTATTGGGAATTCTGCTATAGCTGTCCAGGTTCTATATCGTGAATTATTGGGACCTCTGCTATAGCTGTCCAGGTTCTATATCATGAATTATTGGGAACTCTGCTATAGCTGTCCAGGTTCTATATCATGAATTATTGGGAACTCTGCTATAGCTGTCCAGGTTCTATATCATGAATTATTGGGATCTCTGCTATAGCTGTCCAGGTTCTATATCATGAATTATTGGGAACTCTGCTATAGCTGTCCAGGTTCTATATCGTGAATTATTGGGACCTCTGCTATAGCTGTCCAGGTTCTATATCGTGAATTATTGGGAACTCTGCTATAGCTGTCCAGGTTCTACATCGTGAATTATTGGGACCTCTGCTATAGCTGTCCAGGTTCTATATCATGAATTATTGGGAACTCTGCTATAGCTGTCCAGGTTCTATATCGTGAATTATTGGGACCTCTGCTATAGCTGTCCAGGTTCTATATCGTGAATTATTGGGAACTCTGCTATAGCTGTCCAGGTTCTATATCGTGAATTTTGAGTAAGGCCTTGCAAACCAGAGATTGAATTTTAATTTCAGCGTTGAAAAATAAATCTTTCTAAAATAATATATTTTTTCAAGACTGTAACTTCCTCATTGCGTACTAATTCTGTATGTTTCATCTGTAGCTTCATTACAACGCATGACTTCAGTATGTTTCAACTGTAACTTCATCATTAAGTACTAATACATTATGTTTCAACTGTAACTTTATCATTAGCTACTAATACAGTATGTTTCAACTGTAACTTCATCATTACCTACTAATACAGTATGTTTCAACTGTAACTTCATCATTAGCTACTAATACAGTATGTTTCAACTGTAACTTCATCATTAAGTACTAATACAGTATGTTTCAACTGTAACTTCATCATTACCTACTAATACAGTATGTTTCAACTGTAACTTCATCATTAGCTACTAATACAGTATGTTTCAACTGTAACTTCATCATTAGCTACTAATACAGTATGTTTCAACTGTAACTTCATCATTAAGTACTAATACAGTATGTCAACTGTAACTTCATCATTACCTACTAATACAGTATGTTTCAACTGTAACTTCATCATTAGCTACTAATACAGTATGTTTCAACTGTTGGTAATGACTATAGTTAGTTCGTATTACTCCAATAAAAGAGAAATACAAATGTTTTTTCTCTAAGAAAAACGGACACAGTACACAGCGTAAGGCTTCACAAGTGATTATTATTTCTTTTATATTTCAGAGGAGAAGGAATCGATAAAACATTGAATTAAAGGAGCCGCCCACGACGAGAGCAAGTTAATATTAAAATCAACTGCAATAAGAAAGGAGCTTGCAATACTTTGAACCACATGTGAGATCACAAAGCAGTTTAACATGGCAACCAGTGCAGTGGGTGAACATTCACCAACAGGAGAGCTACTAAGCTGTATCGTAGGATACAAGTCTGAAATAACGTTTTTGACAGTGTCTATAATTCCCTGTCGCCTTTCAAGCCGAGTTACGATTACGTCATGAGTTACAAAATTAAACTTTGCCGGTCACGGAGATAAAATTACAACCAAGTACAGTGTGAGAGCTCGTATATCACTACTTTATACAGAATATGATAGAATATGTCTGGTTGGTAAATATAGAACACTCTGTAAACTTATGGAGAAACAAGTATTTGAAGACTACAGAATCTTTAAAACTTCCGGTTCATATAAAACTAGACTATTATTAATGTGTTAGTAAATAGTGTGAATAGCCGCTGGATAGCGAAGTCAATAGTGCGCTCGCCTCACAAGATGAGGGGCGTGGGATCTTGCCCACGTTAAAGCCACAATGAAACATGTTGATGAATGACTATCGCTAAAAAGTCCTCCGCTGACTTGGAGAGGAGATGGGCGCCGCCAAGGTCTACCAAGCCCCGAGAAAGTTCTAATGGAAACAATAGAACCCCCTACGACCACAAGGATATGTGACACAAAAAATAATTTAAATAATTATTTTTAAAAAAACAATGTATATTAAATGATAAAATAAAATAACATAGAACGCTATGAGGTCAAAACAAAGCGTTATCATTAACCAGAAACTATTTTTAGATTTATTAACCCTCTAACAGGCAACATAATAACGAGCGTGTGTTGGAAATGAACATTTCAAGTCTTCACGCGAAATTCCAACGGCTGGGCGTGAAACATGAATTGATTTCCCATTAAATTAAATCAGATTAAATCATGGCATAAATAATTACGTGTGAGCATTGTGTTGTCTAACAATTTTCTGAATAGCACGCATTCTCACCTGCACGTTTTTTAAAAATAAATACTTGTGTGGACAAATAGAAGTTTATCTATTGTTTTATGAGTCGTAACTGTTTATATAAATGTGTGTGTCCATAGTGTCGTCTGGCAGTTATTGTCTAAATAACAAGCCCTCTCTACTATCAATATAAATTATATGTGTGGACATGATGTTGTTTAAGTAATATTGTTCTAATGGCAAGACTTATCTACTGTTTTATAACCTTGACAAAACAAACAGTTTAGCTTCCTGTTGTAAGTAATAATGGTAACCATTAAAATTTCGTTAATGCTTTATAGAGATTCCCAATGTAATAAAAGTAAACATTGATAAATGATGTTATCTTTGATCACGCCCTTTTTAAAAACAACAGCAAATGAGAAACGTTCAAACCCATATAACTATGACAGTGAAATCAAACACTGCCATCTGACAGTAAATACAGAAAAAAAAAGAAAAAAAAAGATTAGCACCGTCCAATGACAGCAAGTTTTTCTTTATTTCGTGTTTCAAGCTGAGCACGGAGCTCACATATTTAACATTCTCATCCATTAGATAAGCTATTACTTATGTCTAATTGACCATCCTCATGATGTTTATCCTCCTCATTATCTGCCAACCTGAGTTTTATCTTATAAGCCACACCTAGGTCGTCGTTCTGTTGGAAGACTTCCTTGAATCCAGGACTTCTAGTCCAGTAACATAGTTTGCTACCTGTGTTTCAAGCGCGTGTATGACGGAGAACATTGCTTAACGTTAGAACGGCATAGCGTTTGGCTTGATAGTGTTTAATACTTTGGTCATACGTACAAGTTAAAGAATGAACTCTATATGTGGGTGGGGAGGGAGGTTATAGAGCTACAAATACACATTTTAAGTTGCTTTATTTTTTATATCTTATATAAAAACCTGGTAAGCCCCAGAATGAAGAAATTTTGAAGCATAAAAAATTGCATTCAATGAAATCAATCAATCATTGAAAATCAAGTAACAAATGTTGGTTAGTCCAACAGGTTAGCAACGCAACATATTATCATTGTGGATTCATTACATAACAACGAATACATGTTTATTCCATACATAGAAATTATAAATAAATATTTTATAGATAGCCAGAAATTATTGTGGATAATATAGGGTCAATCCACTGTGTCGAATATGATAATTATAATATTCTTGGATACAAGCAAGATTGGTATGTGTAAGCCGTAAGGCTACGTAACGACTCTGTAGCATGCTATCCGCGATTTATGAGGCAACTTGTAGAAATTCAAAGGTTTAGTCCGGTAAAAGACAAAGTTTCTATATAAATTAGTCACATTTTCTTTTCACCGGTTGGAAAAATGGAAACGTCTTATTTAGAGCAACGGAGAAATTCTAAGTTTTAAAAATTCAAATCGTTACAAGTGATGTCGTGAAATGATGTCGTGAAATGATGTCGTGAAATGATGTCGTGAAATGATGTCGTGAAATGATGTGAAATGATGTCGTGAAATGATGTCGTGAAATGATGTCGTGAAATGATGTCGTGAAATGATGTCGTGAAATGATTCACGTGCCAGGCTAAATCACTCTAATCTATTTTCACCGTTTACCCCTATCATCAGATAATGGAATGTTTTTGTGTGTTCTCACGTTAGTGTGTACCTTTGGTCGGTAGTTACAGTTCCTGATCCACATAACAAATCTTTATCAAATTGAGGGAAAACAAATACCAGGTAATTTCAAAACAACAGACTCTATAAGAAATTGTATAAATATGGTAAATTAATTATGAGTTAATCAAAGTGGTTGAGATTTAATCACTCGAGATTCTCGACTCAATCTGATGTATTTGTGACTAAATGTAAAATTTCCATTAAGTATTTACAACTTTCCATTTCAAATTTTAATAAATTTTTTATACGTTTTTAAAAAAAGTATCTCTCTAATAATTGGTTGCTGATGATTTTAAAAGATGGCATATTGAGATTATTATTTAGACTACTTTGCAGATGATTTTTTTCACTAATTTACACAATTAAAACGTTGATTTTTCAGTTATTTATTATTATACGTATTTTTATGAAGGCCTGCTCCATCACGCATTGCATTGCCACATAAAAATTCTCCTAAACATTTTCTGGAATAAATAAACGATAGCTACACATATATACAGTTTAAATCCTGCACAATTTTAAAAATAAAACAATGGTAAAAAAACACACAACTACGACAACAACATTGGATTTAAGTCTAATTTGAACTTTGAAAACACTTCAATGTATGAAATCACCAATAAATTCCACATTTCCGGTCTAAAAGGAAAACTGATGCAATGGAGATTTACACGTATAACTGAACCAAGTGTTAATCCACAGAAATAAATATCACAACTGCCAACGAAGGACTCTTCCTACATCCACTCTCCTTCTTCTCCCACCGTAATCCCAGAAAGTACTGACCACATCCGTAGCACTAGTTACATCCGCCTGGTCACTAGAGCAAATCGAAGTTCACACACCAACAACACCGTAAACACAAGCGCATGCATTTCTTCCCACAGAGCAAATCGGACATTCGGATAAAAGTGGGGGACGGGGTGAGGGTGGTTGGGGGACTTGAGACAAGGCTACAAATTCTCCTCTAAAAAAGGAATAGCGAGGGGGAAGAGTTCTAGGGACGCTCGTTTGAAAACAAACTAAATGACGGCTCGGGCACGCATCTTCACATCTAGAGACTGGGGAAAGTTCAACTAGATATCAACCTCGCAGTTCCGATAAGTTGTCTTTGTTTATAGTCTCGGTTCGTTCCCCAATAAAACGCGGGTATAAAAATGTCTTGTTTTTGCTGTTTTTTTTAAAAGGCGGAACTGGACTATCAACTCAGAGACAGAAATGAGAAAAAGTACTTATTTACACATAATGAAATTAGAATAACATGCGCTAGCCTCTTTAGAAAAATCATTTAAAAAAAGATCTTAAGTAAAATTCGTATATCTTTATTATTTCAATAATTTAGTTCATGAAAATTGATGAAAAAATCAGACGCAATAAATAACATAGTGTTTCAGAATCGGGTAATCGTCTTGTCACTTGCAGAATGGAAGAATCATGGTGCTTATGATTACAAATTTAGGGAATTTGAACATTTACACATTTTTCTAAGATAAAATTTTTTTATTTCAATAACAAGTGTTTTTCTTTATTTTCATGACATATATGTTATTTACATTTTAATTTAAAGAAATGGGTAGCATTAAAATTGCAATTATTTGCGCTTATGTTTTTATGTTAGGGTTAGTTTTACAACGACGCAATAGTTATCGTAAAACTTTCAACTTTTCTCGAATATCAACTTTATGAACACAATACTTTTCTTTACACTACCATTTTCTATAAAACATGTAAATTCGGAATAGATAATCTTTAAATACAACTCCATATTGATAGGGGTAGTGCTGGCATGCATTGAACAAGCTCAGCACATCCATTTCCTCTGATATTTTTGTGGCGAAATGACGTCATAATGTAACGCTTGTGTTCACTTCAATCTATATCTGCTTGGAGTTATCTTTACTGCAGTGTTTCTCAAATATTTTCTGTCATGCCCCCCCCCCTATAAAGAAAGAAAACATTTCGCGCCCCTCGCGCGTCTGTAAATAGTATCATTTGTCTATAAAATTGTTATACCTCTTCATAACGGTCAAACGAGCCCCCCTTTACGGAGCCTCGCGCCCCCCTGGGAGGCGAGCCCCACTATTTGAGAAACACTGCTTTAGTGGAACACGCTGCTTTTCTAGACAGCGCATCACTGAGCATATTACAGATTTAGCTACGCACCAATAACATCAATGACATCTATGACATCGCCTGAACATTTATTGTGTAATGTCATTGAAGCTATTGGACTTAATCTCTATTTGGAATTCAACATTTAAAAAAAATTATATGAGATGCCATCCAAAAAAAGGGCAACCGTTCCAACCACCCGGGTTGCTGGTGATGTTTGTCTTATTACGTTGGAATATAACTTGAGTTGGATCACAATGGATTTATGCTACGTTGGAATATAACTTGAGTTGGATCACAATGGATTTATGCTACGTTGGAATATAACTTGAGTTGGATCACAATGGATTTATGCTACGTTGGAATATAACTTGACTTGGATCACAATGGATTTATGCTACGTTGGAATATAACTTGAGTTGGATCACAATGGATTTATGCTACGTTGGAATATGACTTGAGTTAGATCACAATGGATTTATGCTACGTTGGAATATAACTTGACTTGGATCACAATGGATTTATGCTACGTTGGAATATAACTTGAGTTGGATCACAATGGATTTATGCTACGTTGGAATACAACTTAAGTTTGATCACAATGGATTTATGCTACGTTGGAATATGACTTGAGTTAGATCACAATGGATTTATGCTACGTTGGAATATAACTTGAGTTGGATCACAATGGATTTATGCTAAGTTGGAATATAACTTGAGTTAGATCACAATGGATTTATGCTACGTTGGAATATAACTTGAGTTGGATCACAATGGATTTATGCTACGTTGGAATATAACTTGAGTTGGATCACAATGGATTTATGCTACGTTGGAATATGACTTGAGTTAGATCACAATGGATTTATGCTACGTTGGAATATAACTTGAGTTGGATCACAATGGATTTATGCTAAGTTGGAATATAACTTGAGTTAGATCACAATGGATTTATGCTACGTTGGAATATAACTTGACTTGGATCACAATGGATTTATGCTACGTTGGAATACAACTTAAGTTTGATCACAATGGATTTATGCTATTTCAAAGCGCCCGGCCAAATTTATCACTTTCAATAATTTTAACTTTTCAGTATTATTTAATTATTGGTACCTAGAAAATGATGCAGCTCATTTAAAACATTAAAGTGATTTTTTTAGAAATGATTAATTATTTCATTTGCTTTTAATGTAGATTTTAAAGTTTATTATTTTTTTTGGAAGGCAATATACAAATAAAGAGTAATCTGAGGCTCAATTTTTTAGTTGGCTTTTTCGGTTAAAATCCCAAAGCTCAACTCAATGAGAACCTCTGATGTAAACAATTGTGACACATGGAGTACAAATGAGAACCTCTGATGTAAACAATTGTAACACATAGAGTACAAATGAGAACCTCTGATTTAAACAATTGTAACACATAGAGTACATCATTAAAAATTTCCCGTAACTGACATTTTAACGTTTCCTTTCTGTTAATCTTCTGACTACAATTTTTTAAATCACCGCGAAAACTTTAAATTGGTGAGTTTATTTACTTATTTATTTTTTATTTCAACTTGTGATAATCCAAGTAACTCTCGCCGTATTAAATTACGCCTTCAGAATGTTTTCTTAAGCTTTAAAAATCATTTCTCAGCTACACACGCTATCAACGGAAAGGAAACAAATTAATGGCTGCAGACTTTTCGTTTAAAGGTAAACTCAAATGCTCATCATTTGTTTCGTTAATTGGAGTGTTGTCATGGCGATGTTTCTGTAAAGTTTCGTGTTGTTGACGTGGCCTGAGGCAGTCCAACGTCTGTTGGTTTTCTGTCATATCCTGGTCGACTTAAAAACAATTATTTAACTTTTTAATTTGTTTTTAAACATCATTTTTATAAATAGAAAGAAGACCACGGAAAATTGTATAAAATACTAAATTACCCGTCGTGTGTAGCAGGAGTAGAAATTCAAAGAAACCACGGAGTCGTAATTAAAGAAATAAATTTTGCCGGAATTAAATGCATGCCAGAAAGCTACGCGGTAGTGAACTCAACAATTTCTCAAAGTTTCGTGGTTATTGGATGAACACAAAATAATAATTAAATTATTTGTATAAATAAAATGGCATTAAGGGATCTAGGGCCAAATCAGTTTAAGATGTAAAGTTCAAAATCCCTGTTTATTTAAATCTCGACAACGACACATAAAGGAACCAATATTTTTCAAAATCATGAAGATGCGAATGAGGAATGAAGACTTAAACGGCTAAGCAAAAAAAAAGTGTTTGGGCACCCTGTACCGAATGAATGAACATTAGAAGTTTAAATACCCTAAAGTATTTTTATTACATGCCATCAAGTGTATATGTACCAAGTTTGGTCAGAATTCATCTATTTACCCAGCAGCAAATGTTTAAAATAATTGTATACAGCTTATGCCAGGAAAAAACGAAAATTTGGCCCCCAGACTCCCATGGATTTTTTTTTAAATTTGCTAGTAACCTTTTCAAAAGTCTACTTAAAACTTCCAACAGTTTCAGGACATCGAATGATTGGAGCAGTAATGCTTAAAGAACAAACAGACATAGATTCTAATGTGTTAAGAGAATATCCCGTCCAATGCTATTGTACTCTTTTATTTTTTATTGTAAGGTGAAGTAGCCTTTAAACCTAGACCAAATGACACAAGAAATCGGAGATGTTGAATTTCAATACTCTTCTTCATTATAATCGCGTTGATTAATTACATTTTAGTAGATATTAAAAATATAATAAAGAGAAATGAACGATGGTAGAGTTTTATGGCAAATATTCATGTCAAACAGAATTTCTCGTTGATAAGTATGGAAGCTCTCTAACATAAGTCTGACAGAGGTAAAAACTCTTTTGCTTTTAACACTATCATCATTGTCTGTCTGATTCTTCCAAATCAAAAATTGTGCAAAAATTGCAATTTTTTTCAATATTGAAATGTATATTTTACAAACTTGTATGCGTTGTTTTCTACTTTTTTGTTTTGTTTTGTTGTTTTTACTTTTATTTTATTTCTTCCCCCCCCCCACAATAAATAAGTTCTCCCCATACTTATGACATCAGGCATCCAATTAGGACAGGCGGTGTCTGGCGATCATTAATAGTTTAACAATATCATTGATATATTTTAAATGTTGCACTAATAACAATGTCTCACCTCACCAAGCAATCGAAGCGGATATTGGGCGTTAGAGAGCATTGAATAACAGATATACAAGAAATATTTTTAAAAATATATTTTGGGGCACTTTCTATTAGATATATGTTACTAAATTCTCATGTAAATTTTACTATTTGTTAGAATAATTTACAATGTACCCGATTTCATGTTGTTCCACTTTGGCCTAATTTTCCGATGAACTATACCTTTGTAATCACTTATATTTCTCAAATTTTGGTTAAGCGGGACAAACCCTGATCAGTCGTGTTGCTGAGAACCTCTGTGTTCTCCTTGTCTCAGCTTGCAGACACAGTTACAGAGAACATCGATAATCCCCCCCACTCTCATTCCTGCTTCTCATACTTGTTGCCTATGACGAAACCACTCGCTGCTGTCTATTTCTGACAGACGTAAATATAAGAACAACTTTGCTAGAGGGGTGCTAGGGTGTTGTGGGGGGGGGAGGTGAGGGGTGCTAGGGTAATGTGGAGGGAAGGTGAGGGTTGCTAGGGTGCTGTGGGGGAGGTGAGGGTTGCTAGGGTGCTGTGGGGGGAGGTGAGGGTTGCTAGGGTGCTGTGGGGGGAGGTGATGGGTGCTAGGGTGCTGTGGGGGGAGGTGAGGGGTGCTAGGGTGCTGTGGGGGGAGGTGAGGGGTGCTAGGGTGCTGTGGGGGGGAGGTGAGGGTTGCTAGGGTGCTGTGGGGGGAGGTGAGGGTTGCTAGGGTGCTGTGGGGGGAGGTGAGGGTTGCTAGGGTGCTGTGGGGGGAGGTGAGGGGTGCTAGGGTGCTGTGGGGGGAGGTGAGGGTTGCTAGGGGGCTGTGGGGGGAGGTGAGGGTTGCTAGGGTGCTGTGGGGGGGAGGTGAGGGGTGCTAGGGTGCTGTGGTAAGGGATAAGGGGGAGTGAGAGGTTCAATAATTGGTATGGAGTGGGTGGGGAGTAGAGTTTTTTGAGCTGTAGGAGGATACTGACAGTTAGAACACGTTCACAATTATAGTATTCACATTTGGTGGCAGATGACGCTTAGCACTGACATAGACACCGACATAGACACTTACATTGACACTGACATAGACATTGACATAGTCACTGACATAGACACCGACATAGACATAGACACTGACTTTTACACTGACACAGACACTGGCATAGACACTGACATTGACACTGAACAATATAATAGCACACTCTCATGCAAACGAGGGCCGAGCACTAACATAGAACAATAACAAAGAAATGATCTTGAGAGATACGCATCTCATCATCCACAACAACAATACAACTAAAAATGTGGGCTGTAAGGGAACAGAGGCAATGATAGTTTCTTTGAAGTTAGCATTATTAATTCTAATAAAACTCATCGTACCGTCATAACATCCCCTGGCAGGTCCAGATCGTGGTCACGTGACTGGTCTCCTGGGAGGCACAACGCTGCCCGCACCAACCCGATCGCATTGTCCCCCTTCCCCCTCCCTCTTACCCCATTCCCCACGACACAAAAAAGAACAAAAGGGACACAACTACGAAGATCTCAGTTACCAGCCCATTCATGCCGTGCAAGGGGTTCCAAAACTTTACTCGCTAATCAAATAAATGATGCTCGCCTTATACTTATAGAGTCGTCTTGTCTGTTAAAGCACTGAGTCGAAAAGTTCACCATAGGTGATGTTGTTTTTTTTTAAAATGAATCTTTTATGTTCACACTTTTTCTGATGTCTGAGATACGCATCCGACTAGACTCCGGGTGATTGGTAAGGCTCAAAAAATTGTATCAATTGTAGACAATAGAAAGTAGGTAAGAGAGGAAGATGAGAAGAGTGTGGGAGAGACAAAGAGAATGTGTTATAGAGAGGAGATTTAAGGCAGAGAAGGGTATATTTTGAGTTTTGTGTTTATATTAACATATTATAACACAATGTTATGCCAGTATACTTTAAATAAAGAATTAGATATCTTATCTCATCTTATCTGTTTACAGACGCTCCTTCTATACAGAAGATTATTGCGTCCTACGCTTATCTATGGTTTGTGTTTAGTCCTGCATTTTTATTAGAGATTTAAATGTTGATAAAGTGTTGGTTTTCCTTGTTTTTTCAGGCTACCTATTTCACGCCCGAATTCCGGACGGGAAAAAATAAAATTTGTATGTGTTTGTTCTTGCATACGGAATAAGAAAGGTGTTTTTATCCTTATGTCTTATATACATAAGATTAACGTTAGCTTTATTAAGAAATCATGTCTTATTGAGTGTTTTACGTGTTATTTATGTAAGATTTCGTCTCATTTTAAATGTATAAATATATACGTGAAATCGCATGTCAGTCAAAGCCCAACTATAAAACCTTGAATTGTTGAATGGTATCTTGGTATTTAATATTTCTCAAACTGAAAAAAATCATGTCAGAGCGAAATCCCAAAATAAATGAATAAATATAAATATAAGTAACAAAATTAAGCGATAAAGAAAGAAGACAAATACCGAAAGACAGACATAGAGAGAAAGAGAGAGAGACAAACAGGACAGACAAGACACAGAGAAGGGCAGAGAGAAATGACAAAGAGAGGAAATGAAACAGTAAGAACGAAAGCAGACGCAAATTACAATACATTACAATTGTTAATTTAATATACTTAACTGCACCAACAAAGAATATGAGTTTTTTCCATATTTTCAATTTGATGCTTGTCAACGCCATGTAATAATTCAACAAACTTGTCCCAACGATAATTTATTTTCTCGCTAGCACACCTCCGAGGAAACCAACCCAAACTTTAAAACAGAATTAAAAAAATCAACGTTCGACATTAAAACACAAAACAAACAATAACTCCCGTGAATTGACCTTTGACAAGTTCTATTGATACGATTTTTTAAAAAAAATGGTTTTGTTAAGAAATAGACCCAGAATAAGACCTAAAAGTTAAGAAAAATTCTAAATTTTAAAAATAGTTTTTTTTCAAAACCATTTGGTTTAGAATGGGGCTACACACAAATACACACACACACACACACACAGACAGAAACACACACACAGAAACACACGCATAAGACAAATAAAAATAAACAAGAAAAATGTATGTAAACCGAGAACCGCTCCCACAGCACATTGTAAGAAAGAATGTTTTATGGCTCAATAGCTGTGCTCTGATTAACGCTGCCGGTAATCTACATCGTGGCAATGTGAAGGTCGCGGAGTGACCTCAGTACTCAGCACGTACAATATTTAGACTGGTCAAAATGGAATTCAGAATTAGTTTCAAAGATCAAATTTTGAATATTTTATTCAAAATATTTTATGAAGATATAGGATGCTTTAATATGGAACAGTTGTAGCTGGAAACAAAAAAAACTTAAGATCTACTCTGCCATTCTGGAAGCTAACGTCAAACAAGCATGAGACGTTTTGGAAATACGAAAAACAAGAAAAATATTTGTATTTAAATTTTTCATGCACAACAATACCAGTGACTGAATGCTAAACATTTTAAAATGATAATGAGCTAATGAATTTTAAAGAAATTATGTAAAGACACTGTAATTGTAAATAAGTGATATCTAATTATTTGATTATAACTGTAATCCAGGTTACATTCTTTTGAGTTTTAACTGTTTTTTTTAAGTTACCGAAATATTGGCTAATTACTTTAAACAACGCCGTCCTTTCTTTGTTTTATCTCGTTAACTTGTTTTTTTACATTATAATGTATCATTAAATACCCCCCAGGCCTAAAAATCTTGTATCTAATACCCGCTTAGCACATCATGGCATTCAGGTCAAACAAAGAACTTATCATAACAACAATTGTACGTTACTGATCACGTTACAGGCTAAATTCTTTTCATCGTATTTAGAGATTTTGATTTTTAAGCCATTAATTTGACAATGGTCAGTTAACCATAATTAGAATGCAGATATTTAAATTATTAAAAAACCTCATACTTTAAAAAAAATGTAATGACATCCATTTACAAGCGATCCCATAATTGTTAAAGGTTATGAAATTCTTTAATTTTATTTTTCGATGCTGAATACAACTTAACGATCATATCTGCTGCAATGATAGAGATTACCTGGTTGCCAACGCTTCTCACTACCCACTTCACAACCACATCTGACCCATTTCACAACCACATCTGACCCACTTCACAACCACATCTGACCCACTTCACAACCACATCTGACCCACTTCACAACCACATCTGACCCACTTCACAACCACATCTGACCCACTTCACAACCACATCTGACCCACTTCACAACCACATCTGACCCACTTCACAACCACATCTGACCCACTTCACAACCACATCTGACCCACTTCACAACCACATCTGACCCACTCACACCACATCTGACCCACTCACAACCACATCTGACCCACTTCACAACCACATCTGACCCACTTCACAACCACATCTGACCCACTTCTAGCAACGGTGAAATTTTCAAATTCCGCATTTTCAAATAAATCTCATGCAGATGTAAATTGTATTGTTTTTTCTGTGTGTCCCATAACCTCGTGGACGTAGGGGGTTCTAATGCTTCCATTAGAACTTTCTCGGGGCTTGGTAGACTTGGCGGCGCCCATCTCCTCTCCAAGTCAGCAGATGACTTTTTAGCAATAGTCGTTATTCGACATTTTTATTGTGGCTTAAACTTGGGCTAGATCCTACGCACCTCAGCTTGTGAGACGAGCGCACTATTGACTTCGCTATCCAGCCGCTAAATTGTATTTAGAGAAAGATAAAATATTTGACCAAGTTTAGATATATAGGATTTTATTGTTTATTCTGCCAAAATATTTTTAAAAAATGCACTAGAATAAAGAAACACAATTAAGTAAATGAAAGTGTGAGACTATAGGATGTTCTGGGCATGGACCATAATATTAAACAACAAGACGCCTCCTCGGTGTAGCATACGCCGCAGACTTGCTCATGGTGAGTGCAAAGAAAGTGGAGCAAGAACGAACGCAAACTACAGCACGAAGAAATCAAAACAACGCGAGCGAACGTCGGTTGGGGGGGGGAGGGAGGGAGGGACTGCCAACTCATTGTTGGTTTCGAGACATTTGCAGGCAAAATTCGGTACACCCCTTACTTCTATGAAGTCAGCTATAAAAAGATAATCGGTTTAAAATAGGAATTACATAATCGATGCAAGTGCAACGCAAGGACCATTGTTGGTCTCGATACATCGGTCGACCCAAGTCCAAGCGATGGTCATTCGTCATGCTCGGTTACACATACTTGCACCTTCTTGCCTCGCATGGTCCGACCACGAAGAGAATTATATATATATATATATAGATATGACCACACCACATCATATCAATTCAAAAATAATAAAAAGTGCAAGCACACCGAATCATACCAAACCAATGGCAACAAGTGTGACCACGCCCCAAAGATGTAAATTCAACCGTCATAAAAGGTTTGACCACGCCTTGTTATATAAATTCAATAATAGTAAAAAATATGACCGCGCCGAAAGATACCAAACCAATGTCAACAAATGTGACCACGCCCCAAAGCTATAAATTCAACCATCATAAAAAGTGTGACCACTCACATTAAGATCCGAATGAAACTCATGCACCAACACGATCTTCATCAAAGTCTGGAGATGTATCTCAGGCCACGTCCCCGGCGAGTGAGTTTGGCTTCATTAAAGCGTCATCAGGTAATTTAATTCCCTGCTACAGTAATGGCGTTTTTGTATGCATACCCACACTGTCGGAGACGGACTTGTGGGAATGTTGAAGGAGATACGGACGGTGTCAGAAGAATGAGATAAATTAATAGCTTTGTAATCATCCTGTAATCAAATACTGATAATAAAATTGGGAATGCACGGTTAAAATAAAAACCATTGCATTGTTTTAAAACAATTAGGATTTTTACAAATGTATTTCTGTTTAAAAACAATTTTCTTCTTACATTTACAGAAACAAATGGGTACACATCCTCCTCCGTCACGTGGTGCATTTGTGTGTGGGGCAACAAACCAGGAAAACAAAAATACTATCAACATTCCACACTCTAATAATAAAACAAACCCGTAAAAACAAAGTTTTTGACTATAAATCCCTTATAAATGAGACATAACTAACAGTATTGATTATTTTCAAACGCGACAAACATTTACAGACTGAATCTGTCTTAACTCGACTTTGCTTCATAACCCTGGAGAGGGGAAAAGTCTGGTCACCGATCGCTTGACCGAGCTCAGCGTGACACGTAAAATGTAAACAAAAGCACGCCGGTACTTCGATGGGTCGCGTCAACGCGTGACTGAACAATTCCCGTGAATAAGGGATTTAAAAAAACAATAACAAACACTGAATTTGAATTACATACGTTATATAAGGATAAACTAAAAATGCATAAATTTAATTACGGTACGTTCGATCGATCTGAAATTTTGATACGATGCATTGTTAGGTGTGCCAAATTTCAGCTCGATCGGATCACGGGAAGTGGGTCATTTTTGACTTTTGTTTTTCCGCCCGCCCAAGACAGAGAGAGAGAGAGATGACGACAGAGACTGTGGTGAAGGGATTTAAAAATATATAACTTGACACGAACCATGGATAAAAGTCTGTATGGAATTAAGTAGATTATGAATTAGATATATTAATTGTTTCCAAATCGATTACAATGTGCTTACTTAAACTTCACATGATGTGGCCAAAGCTGTTGCTAGGCATGTAACTTACACTCGTACACTCAACACAAGACGTTAGCACTACAGTAAATCAGGTTAAGTGTCACTGACCAATGGCCTCGCCCAGAGTCCAGATGGTGATTTATGTCCTTGAGCATCGGTACACACCCTCGTATGGTACCACGATGTTTAGCAGTCAGCATGGGAGACAGTCTGGCCCTGGATAAAAATAACTGTCCAGCAGTCTGACCACGAAAGTGGACTATTTCAACCAATTTTACATCAAGATGTTTGTGACAAACCACGCAGTTCGAGGACTGGAAATACAATGCTTTGTTGTCACATTTAAGTTTTAGCTTGAAAGGGGTTATTTTAATTTCCTTACAACAAGACAACGAACAAAAAGGGGGAAAAAAACGTAGAAATTTAAATAAATGATAACACAACAAATACTTAAGACACCCCGGGAACGACACAAACAGGTTTCACTCGTGTGATGATTCAACTCATTTTCAAATAGTTGAAGATAAATGAAAATGAAAAGTGCTTTAAAATATGCTCCATGACATCAAACTATTTACACAAAACCCTATTTGGAGATCGTTGAACGGCAGCAATGTAACGCACCATCAAGATTAGTTTGTGACATTTCGGCCAAGGGACTCGCTGAGAAACTAATACGTCGGAAATTACGCGAGAATTCTCTGTATTTTAGGGTCTTAGAGATCTTTTTCACATGATAGTTTTTATTCCCAGGAGGAAAACATTAATGTCATTTCTTGTATTTTTTTTAATCTTCTAAAACAACCCGGAACTTTTGGTTCATATGTGTACCAGACCTCAGCTTGTTAGTGCTATGGATTTTTAACTAAAGGAGAGCGAGACGCTTCAAGCTACTTTCTGGTCTTAGGCATTCGGCTTTTCTCGTCAATAAACAAGCTCTCGGCTTTTAGTGTAAACAGTCGATTGACAGTGAAGACCAGTGTCTACACAAGGGACTGATTAGTAAAAGGTGTAGAATATTGGCAACGACTAATGCAAAACTTTACCAGCGCTGGGAGGTTTTGATCCGCGAGCTCAACACACAACAAACTTTTTTCCCTGGCCTCTAGGCATTATAGTAAAACGCTTAGCCGAGTTGTTTTCATTTGGTTTGGGTGGGAAATGGGTTAAGTATTAGTATGTTTACCTGCTTCAATTTCACCAAAGCTGTACCAAAACATTCACAACACCTGCAAATAATCTCTTACCATTGCAAGCATTACCTTTCCCACACAATCCAACACTCAACACATCCAAATTGTTCACAAAATCCTCTTCTCCGCACAATACGTAAATCAAAACGTTAAAGGCATAAGATTTATACTAACGACACAAGAAGAAGCTTAGACACAAAACTGCACCATCTATGCACACAGTCTCTTATCCGACTAGCCATCAAACTCCTTAAAATTATTTTAAAAATACACTTAGCACACAGTATGACTTATCCAACTGCTAAAAATATCAATAAGATTGACATTTCTATGCTATCAGTTATTTTAAGTTGTTGTTACGTACCTATATAGGCCAATTACAATTTACATTTAGTTAAAATGTCAATGACTCGAAATGTTCTTTACCAAATAAATTGTAAAACCAAACACTAAATATACAAAATCGAATAAATACTCTTTATACACTTGATAATACAGTCTAAAACAAAAAGAACAAATATAACTCAATGCAATAAAATATATATAAATTAAATATAACATACCAATAATGCCAAATGAAAAGACAGCGCTCAAGAATTGAAATCGACCCATGCCCATAACTATTACCCCGTCGTATTAAAACTTTAGAAAGTTTCGATAAATATCAGAACTTTGACAAACAGAAATGATTCGCTTGTCTATACTTTTTTTTAAATTAGATGTTAAATGTTGCGATCAGGAATATCTGGAAGAGACTTTAGAACGAGATTGGGCACAACAAGGTTATGGCTGACATAAATATGACGTCACTCCCAAGATTATCTGTTAGCGATGTCGTGCATATTATTGGGCAGTTGCATCCGACCCAATTTTTATTTTCTATGTAAAGATGGAAATTTCTTTGAAACATTTTACTTATTCTACTGTACTTTTATCTCTAATTAATTAGCATTTCAGTATTGGATTTATAAACCAACCCCAAGACTATAAGACCAGAGACTCATAATTTTTAAATGAACAAAAATGTGAGGATGCGCCATGAAAAATGTGTGGAAATATCCTTGTTAACAAAGAAGATGTGTATAAAGTCATAGCATATTACACTAATGTTAAAAAGTAGCCCAAATAATACTCCAAGTCCATGTGAACAAACGCACCTGTATTGCATAAAGGACGCCTTATTTTTTTTAGTTTACCCATGCAACATTTTATGAATAAAATATTGATGTCATTGGAAGAAATTTGTCAAGAGGTGTTCCATGAATGCATCTCAGCCTGGAGTCGTGGCGCCGCCTTGGCAGAATAACGAGGCTACTTCCTTCTGACAGGATATCAACTCCATTGTATGGGAAATATTTATGAATGTAATCGGGGTAGATGACCGCTAGGGTTTAGATACAGAAAATGTGTGTGGGGGGGGGGCTAAGACAGGGTTTCTCAATTTGAAAGCCTATGACTACATCTTGGAATAATATCAAATATCACATTACTAATTGTAGGGATGCTAAAAATGTGGTCAAAGTTCATTGGGTTCTAAGCGAGTATATAATTTGACACATTTTTTATTTTTTATTTTTAAATTATGAAATTTTCTCAGCTCAAGTAGAACATAAGATTGACAAGATCTTTGGTAGGAAACAACAACATAAAAACGGAACGAAAAGGACTATTTGGCAAAAACGCCTTAAGGAAAAGAACTATTTGGCAAAAACGGCTTAACGAAAAGAACTATTTGGCAAAAACGCCTTAACGAAAAGAACTATTTGGCAAAAACGCCGTAACCAGCAAACAAGACAGCTTTAAAAATGCTTTCAACAGAATAAAGACGAACCTATAAACGTTCTGAGTTATTTATGTCCCTTATTCTTTTAAAGTCTAACTACACCCGGGGTCGTATTGTTCGTGTGGAGCCTGTAGCCGCAGCCTAACGATATTCAAAGAATCCAAATTCCTTGTTGTAAAGATTTCTTCTATAATGACATATTTATCTATTGCGATTTTCAGCAATTGTAAGCGCAAGCATATTAAGATAAAAATTGAACGTACAATTACAAGCAATTTTAGTTCTAAAAAATAAGCTGAAAGAATGAGGCATACTTTTAACTTAAAAAACGGCTAATTTATGTAAGCCCCAGGCAAAGAGACTGAGAACCATCAAATATTATTATCCCCTATTTGAAATAAGTATTTCCCGGTTATTATAGAATCTGAGTCTAGGTCAGTCTAGCCTCTGTTGTATTCATCCTAACCCCACCCCATCTCCCAGCACAAACAAGTCTTATAACCCCAAGTATTGGCCCGCGACTGTGTATCGACCCCGACTCACAGAAATCTGCAATGACAAAATCTCAGTGGTTGCAGAGCTCTTTATAACAAAATTCCAATGACAGCTAATTAGCTGCTGCTAAAAAGGCAGGTATTGATGCGTTATAAATGTCCAAAGTGGAATAACATGCCCATCACGTTTTTTGTGTGTGTGGCTGGGGCTAATTTTGCCCGAAGTCATGAAATCTATAATTAATTTATTTTTAACTATTGCAAGCTCAATTTTAAAAATATGTTGTTTTTTTAAAAACGAAACAATATTATTGAAACTTGTCTGAGATTGAAGATTTTTTTTAAAGCGTTTATTTAAAAGAATTCATAGAAAAAATCTAATGATAATTGACTTGATCTTAGAACTTAAAGAAAGAGAAGTTGTTCATTAATGTCTATAGTTATTATTTAAATGAAAGTCCATATACATTCATCAATATTTTGTATGCCAATTAAGGATTTAAAAAATTGTAATGTCTGTAAATGCGATATGAAGAGAGACTTCATGTAGACTTTAACTCAACTCTAGCTTGATGGAACTAAAAACACAAAAACTGAAATTGTGCATCTGTTTTCAATTAACGATCAACAATGTCAGACACACATCAAGGTCTTAACATCACATCTAAATGACATCAACGTACTCCATTCCGTCCCTTGAACGCACTATGACAGCGCTAATGCATATTAAGAAGACTTCAGTTTTAAATAAGTTTTCTACTACATAACTAGCATTGATTTTACTTTGAGTTATATGTATCATGTTTTCACAATAACCTCCATGTTGTGTTGTTGATTTCTCTTTACTCGACGGAAAGCGAAACTGTAATGGAAAAAAAAGAATGGCGCCAGAAGACCAGTGAATATTGTCTGCAGGGCGAATAAATCAACACGAGTTATTTCCCATCCCATTAGGGTCCGGATATTGCGTTAGGGTGAAACGTGTGCTCTCTTTGGCATTATCAGGACTTAATTCTTTTATGATTATCTCTTCATTACTAGTCTATATAACGGAATAAACTATGTTGTATTAACTAGTCTACACAGATCACCTAAATCATTTATTGTAGCCAGTAGTATATATAAATTACCAAATCATCTACTGTAATCACTACTATGTATATTTATTTATGCATCACCTGACTCGTTTGTGGTAAGCAGTAATCTGCATATTTACATCACCTGATTTATCTATTGTAATACAGGCTATTTTAGATCAACTTAATCATTTATTGTAATCACTAGTCTGTATATCATATATATATTCGTATGGCAACCGTCCGTCCTCATGGGACGATGGCGTGTACTCCTGCTCCTCTGCCCCCCCCCTGCCCTTTCTCCTGGCCCTTCTCTCTTCACTCAAAGCTATGAGGGATGCTTCCGCGACATGAATGCCCTCACGCACTTTTGCCCGCCAGGAGGTGCGCTCCTCCGCAATGGTCTCCCACGTTTTATAGTCTATCTGTGCCAATGACATGTCTTTCTTGCAGACGTCCTTGAAGAGCAAGCAGGGGCCACCTCTTTTTCTCTTACCGGTTGCCAGCTCACGGTAAAGCAAGGCTCTAGGAATGCGCTCCGAGCTCATCCTGCGGACATGACCTAACCACCGCAGGCGCCTCTCACTCAGAATTGAGTGCATACTCAGCATATGGCCTCTTCTGAGTATCTCGACATTGGTGATCTTGTCCTGCCACGCAAGCATCGTAAGTGGAAGCTGTTGAGCTGCTTTGTTTGCTTGGCTTAGGTCGTCCAGCACTCACTGCCATAGAGGAGTGTGCTGAGCACGCAGGCCTGGTACACAGTGATTTTCGTCCTATCTGTGAGCTGCGCATTGTTCCACACTCTTTGATTCAGCCTAGCCATTAATGATGCGGTCTTGCCGATTCTGGTTCCTATTTCCTTATCCAGGGACAGTGTGCTTGTGATGTTACTGCCAAGGTAGGTGAAATCATCGACGACGTCCAATGTGTTTCCTTCAATGGAGATTGCTGGAAGGTGGTCAGTGCCTTGTATCATAATGTTGGTCTTTTTTAGGCTAATCGTTAAACCAAAATCATTGCATTCCTCTGAGAACTTACTGACCAACTGTTGGAGTCCTGCCTCTGTATGTGAGGTAAGGGCTGCGTCATTCGCGAAGAGCAACTCTCTGATTAATACATTTTCCAATTTGCTCTTCGCACGGAGCCGGCTGATATTATATAGGTTTCCATCCGTCCTGGTATGAATGTTTACACCCTCGGAGCAGACCTCGAAAGCATGTTGCAATAGCATCGAGAAAAAGATACCAAAGAGTTTTGGAGCCAATACACAGCCCTGTTTGACTCCGCTACAAACTGGGAAGGGTTCTGAGGTGGCATCATCGAAGAGCACTGTGCTGTGCATATTGGTGTGGAAGGACTCGATGATGGAGAGAAGCCGCGGCGGATATCCTATTTTATCCAGTATACGTAGCAGACCCTTGCGGCTGACCAGGTCAAATGCCTTCGTTAAATCTATGAAGGCAATGATGAGAGGTTTCTGTTGCTCCCGACATTTCTCTTGTAGCTGACGGAGTGAGAAAATCATGTCCATGGTTGATCGGCCAGCCCGAAAATCACATTGTGATTCTGGGTAGACATTTTGTGCCAGAATTTGCACACACACACACACACACACACACACACACACATATATATATATATATATATATATATATATATATATATATATATATATATATATATATATATATAATATTATATATCATATATATTTATATATACACAGTGGTACCTTGAGATACGAGTGCCCTGACATACGAGTTATTTGAGATACGAGCTGTCAAGGGAGCGAAGTTTTGATTTGAAATACGAGCACAATTTGAGATACGAGCACTCTCAGGAACTGACGACCGATGAATTACAAGAGTTACAGTCGCAGCAGTATTCTGCAAGAAATTCGTTTTGAGGAAGAGCCAGAGGTGGAGGAGGTTATCTCTCCCAGTGAGATAAAAACGATATTGGGAATGTGGAAGAGAGTTTCACAGTTCGTGGAAAAGAAACACCCCAAAAAGTTGCAACTGGTCGTGGATCGGAGCTATTTAATGACACTTGCCTAACTAATTTCCGTAGCATTATGAAAGGGAGGAAGAAACAAACCTCCTTGGACATTTTTTTTGGAATCCAGTGAAAAGGGCAAAGACCAGTGAAGAGAAAAGCAGTGACTACAATTAAGCATACAGTAGAATTTAAGTTGTGTGTAAGTTCCATTTAAGTGACCAAAATACAAATATGTATGTACACTTTATAAAACCAGTTGTTTTTGTTTTTGCTTTACATTATCTTTTATTATGTTTTTAGTTTTTATACAATATTTGTCATTTATAAATACATTTTTTAAATCCTTTATATTAACTCGTGGTGTCTGCGGCAGACCGACCGACCGACCGCCCTTGTCGCCAAAACTTTTGAGCGATTTTTAACCCACTTGCTCGTAAGCTGGCGAGCTGAAATTTTGCAGGCATTTTTGTACCGATGATAAAAACAATGTATCAAAATTTCAGATCGATCGCAGGTACCTTAATTAAATTATTGATTTTTTAGATTATTTTATTTATTCCTATGTATCATGCTATTTTTTGAGATAGAGCGTCGCGGTGCGTATTATATTGAACAACCTTTCTGTCGCGCAATAAGGTGCGTATTTTATTGACAGCTCTTTTTATAAACATATTCCTGATCGGTGCGCATTATAGTAAACATGTTTTACGACACAACTGCAATTTTGTATTTCTGGATGGTCTGGCGCTGCGTATTATAATGAACATTCTTTTAATTACTTCTCGTACATAAAGGATTTATAGTCAAAAACTTGGTTTTATACGGGGTTTTCTTCTTATTATTCAAAAACACGCAACAAAACAATTAGGGGTAGCAAATTTGTGGGCTGGAACGGATTAATGGCTTTTCAATTAATTTCAATGGTGAAAATTGCTTTGAGATACCAGCAATTTTACATACGAGCAAGGTTACGGAACGAATTAAACTCGTATCTCGAGGTACCACTGTATATATATATATATATATGACCTGACTCATGTATGTGATCATTAGTCTGTATATTATATATATAGAAGACCTGACTCATGTATGTAATCATTAGTCTGTATATTATATATATATATATATGACGTGACTCATGTATGTAATCATTAGTCTGTATATTATATATATATATATATATGACCTGACTCATGTATGTAATCATTAGTCTGAATATTATATATATATATATATATATATATATATATATATATATATATATATATATATATATATATATATATATGACGTGACTCATGTATGTAATCATTAGTCTGTATATTATATATATATATATATGACGTGACTCATGTATGTAATCATTAGTCTGTATATTATATATATATATATATATATATATATATATATATATATATATATATATGACGTGACTTATGTATGTAATCATTAGTCTGTATATTATATATATATATGACCGACTCATTTCTTGCAATCACTAGTCTGTATATTTATGTCACCAAACTCGAATACTGTAATCAATAATCCGTACATATATATCACCTGATTAATCTATTGTAATATAGTAGGCTCTATGCCATATCTATAAATCATCTATTGTATTCACTAGTTTGTATATACATATCAACTGTCTCATCTATTGCAATCACTAGTTTATATCGATAGCACCTAAACTAATCTATAGTAAAGTCTTACCCTCCAATGACCTAACTATTCTATAGTAAAGCCTTACCCTCCAATGACCTAACTATTCTATAGTAAAGTCTTATCCTCCAATGACCTAACTATTCTATAGTAAAGTCTTACCCCCCCCCCAATGACCTAAATATTCTATAATAAAGTCTTACCCTCCAATGACCTAACTTAGGGGTGGGAAAACTACGGCCCGCGGGCATGTACATGTTGCGATCTTATATCGATGTAAATTTTCTTTGTTGAGATTTTTTGCTATATTTTAAAAAATATAATTTTGAGTATTTGATTTGAATCATGGAATATTATCCGGTTTAAAAAAATAAACAATTAAAAAAAAATTAAGGACGAATGCCATGTTTTTAATGACGAATGGACTCGTATATAATGCTTCACGCGCGTTGGCAGCAAAGCAGTCTGCTTGCTTTGCCATGAGTGTGTGAGCGTCTTTAAGGATTACAACTTAAACAGACCCCACCAAACAAAACATTTGGATTTCGGACACAATTTAAGGTTCAATTTGAACGAAGGAATAGCCAGGAGTGGGTTCTTAGTTTAAAGAAGCAGCAAACTCTTTTCACCAAACAGTCTTTAATACAACATGCTGCAACCGCAGCTAGTTTGGTGCTGTTCCATAAGATTATAAATCGGAGCAAGTCTTTTTCTGACAGCGAATTCATCAAGAAATGCTTGTCAGATGCAGCAAACACTATGTGCCCAGAACAGAAAACACAATTTGATAGCATTTCTTTATTTAGGAGAACTCTAGTCAGGCGTGTTGAAAAATTAGTGACAATTTGATGCACCAACTTCGAGATACAAGCAAATACTTTTTGTAGTACTCTCTTGCATTGCAAAAAAGTACTGATTTACAGGACACAACTCAATTGTTAGTACTTATACGGGGAATAAAGACTCCTTTTGAGCTACCGTAGAATTACTAAGTGTTGAGCCACTCTACAGGCCAGGATTTAGTCAATGCTGTTGAGAACTGTGTTGAAAGAACTGGGTTGGTATGGAACAAGATATCAAGTGTAACAACCGATGGAGCGCGTGCTGTGACTTGAAAAAACGTATGTCTTGTGAAGTTGATTAAAAAATAATTAAAGAACAACCTGACCATACACACTTACCTCTCCACTGTTTCATCCATCAGGAAATGTCTTTGTAAAGCTAAGTTGAATATCAACCATGTTATTGACCCAGTTGTCAGTGTGATAAAGCTCATCAGAGCCAGGGCACTTAACCACAGGAAGTTCAGGACACTGCTTGAAAATTTGGAAACTGAATATTAGTATTATCTACCACAGCAGTGTCCGCTGGCTGAGCCTGGGCAAGATATTGAGGCGAGTGTGGGATCTCAAGGAAGAAATAGTTATGTTCCTGGAGATGAAGGGTTTTGTTTGTGATTTTATTCTAACATTGTTAATGAGAAGTGGAAGTCAGACTTCCTGTTGGGTGTTGACATTATTGAAAAGTTGAATGAAACGCATGTCAAACTTCAGGGCAATAGCTTGTTTGCACATGAAATAGAATGTGCATTTTAAATCATTTCAGGCAAAGCTCTCCTTGTTCTCTGGGCAAGCAGGTGAAAATAGGTTTTGCCATCTTCCTGTGCTAAAACAGAAAACCATTTCTATTGAAATGGCTAACAAGTACAAGGCTCAGTTGGATGCCTTGCTCGTGGAATTTGAAAGGAGGTTCCAAGACTCAAAGAACCTTGAACCAATCTTCAACATCCTCAGTTCGCCATTTAGTTCAGAAGCTGATTGTGCTCCAGAGGATATACAGTTAGAGCTGACTGACCTACAAGCAGATTATAACCTGAAGGAGAAGTTGAAGTCAATTCTTCTGCTGGAATTTTATGACTGTTTGCCAGCCGCAGCATTTCCACACTTAAAAAACTTTGCAGACAAAATTTTTTCAGTATTGGAAAAAAACTTTGCTGCCAAACTTTTGTCACTATTGACTATTGGGTCTACAATCATCTGTGAGCAAGCTTTTTCTTTGTTCGAAAATAAACAAGTTTAAGAACAGATCGATGATGACTGACAGCAATTTGAATGGAGTCATGCGAATCGCAACCGGTAAACTGGTTCCACAGTTCAAGAACATTATCCAAAATTGTGAACAGTTACATACTTCTCATTAGTTATAATTGTACTCTATGGTCAGTTTATATATAAATTATGTTCCTACTTCTTCATAGTTATTGTGACAGGTAACAATAAACTTTTGTTGAAATAACTATAAATAATAAAATCTTATTATAAAATTAAAAACTGTGACAGTTCTTATTTTAATATTTAATGTACATGTAGAGTGTGAATGTGAAATAAAATGACAAGTAAATGGTTATAATCAATAATTGATATTTTAAACGTTGTAAATTGTAATTGAAGTAGACAAAATGTATATGCGGCCCGCCATTGACGTTACAATATTCAATGCGGCCCTCCGTAGAAAATTTTTGCCCACCCCTGACCTAACTAATCTATAGTAAAGTCTTACCCTCCAATGATATAACTAATGTATAGTAAAGTCTAACCCTCCAATGACCTAACTATTCTATAGTAAAATCTCACCTTCAATGACCTAACTATTCTATAGTAAAGTCTTACCCCCCCCCAATGACCTAACTATTCTATTGTAAAGTGTCTTACCCCCCCATGACCTAACTATTGTATAGTAAAGTCTTACCCCCCCCCCAAAATGACCTAACTATTGTATAGTAAAGTCTTACCCCCCAATGACCTAACTATTGTATAGTAAAGTCTTACCCTCCAATGACCTACCTATTCTATAGTAAAGTCTTACCCTCCAATGACCTACCTATTCTATAGTAAACTCTTACCCTCCAATGACCTAACTATTCTATAGTAAAGTCTTACCCTCCAAATGACCTAACTAATCTACAGTAAAGTCTTACCCTCCAATGAGAACCTTTCTCTTCAATAGAAACCCTGAAATATCCAACGGAACTTTCAACATAATAAAACACTTTATCTTGTAAAAAAATGTCCTCGGTTTCACTCCTCGCTCCTTAATCAACCGGAGAGTTAAATATCGTTCTACGGTTTTAGTAGGCCAACTTGTTTGAAAAAAAGTGTTTAACTCGAAAGTCTAAAACATGGAATGAGTTCCCTTGGCATGGCGAAGAGCTCTAAATTTTTAAATAAACAAATTTTCTGAGAGAGAGTTTTTCATTCTTTCAAATTCAGATTTTTTAAAAACAAACTGGTTTCAGTTAGAAAAGATACAGTTTCTGACAAGTCAACAAATGTTGTTTGTGTTCAGTCTACAACTATCTTCATTTTATTTTGTTTAGTTTTCATCTATCTACGATTAGTTGTTGTTAATCTGCATAATATGACGTAATTGATGTAAACAAAAACAAACAAAAAACCCATGTTGACAGATGTTAACAAAAATTTTCATAACTGATAAACGAAGTTTTAATTGCGTTCGATATGAGTAGCTTCCACTACCAGATGCAGGGGTGTCACTAGGGGGTACGGGGGAGGGGTGCGGACCCCACCAGGTGACACCAACCAACACAAGGGGTGACACCAAAGTTTAAAATTCTTTATGTTTCCGTTATTTGGCACTGACAGACTCGAAGGAGGTCTAATGGGTAAGTCATGGGGGGGGGGCGACGATGGCGAAACCATGAGCTACCGCACTGGGTGGCCCCAACTCGAGTAACGCCTCTGGCTCTATGTTTCTCTATCTAGATGTCTCCAACTCAGCTAACAAACATAAATATCAAGAAGTTAAGACATTTCCAAATCTTAGCTTCGATGAGCAATCCAAGCAGACATCAATCAGACGGGACTTTTTCAGTTGACTCATTTCCTGTTCAATAATCCATCTACCTTGTTTTACTTCAGCAAAACTCTTGTCTACCTTGTCTTACTTCAGCCACACTCCTGTCTACCTTGTCTTACTTCAGCCACACTCCTGTCTACCTTGTCTTACTTCAGCCCCACTCCTGTCTACCTTGTCTTACTTCAGCCCCACCACTGTCTACCTTGTCTTACTTCAGCCCCACTACTGTCTACCTTGTCTTACTTCAGCCCCACTACTGTATACCTTGTCTTACTTCAGCCCCACTACTGTCTACCTTGTCTTACTTCAGCCCCACTTCTGTCTACCTTGTCTTACTTCAGCCCCACTACTGTCTACCTTGTCTTACTTCAGCCCACACTCCTGTCTACCTTGTCTTACTTCAGCCCCACTACTGTCTACCTTGTCTTACTTCAGCCCCACTACTGTCTACCTTGTCTTACTTCAGCCCCACTACTGTCTACCTTGTCTTACTTCAGCCCCACAACAGTCTACCTTGTCTTACTTCAGCCCCACTACTGTCTACCTTGTCTTACTTCAGCCCCACTACTGTCTACCTTGTCTTACTTCAGCCCCACTCCTGTCTACCTTGTCTTACTTCAGCCCCACTACTGTCTACCTTGTCTTACTTCAGCCCCACTACTGTCTACCTTGTCTTACTTCAGCCCCACTACTGTCTACCTTGTCTTACTTCAGCCCCACTACTGTCTACCTTGTCTTACTTCAGCCCCACTACTGTCTACCTTGTCTTACTTCAGCCCCACTACTGTCTACCTTGTCTTACTTCAGCCCCACTACTGTCTACCTTGTCTTACTTCAGCCCCACTCCTGTCTACCTTGTCTTACTTCAGCCCCACTACTGTCTACCTTGTCTTACTTCAGCCCCACTACTGTCTACCTTGTCTTACTTCAGCCCCACTACTGTCTACCTTGTCTTACTTCAGCCCCACTACTGTCTACCTTGTCTTACTTCAGCCCCACTCCAGTCTACCTTGTCTTACTTCAGCCCCATTACTGTCTACCTTGTCTTACTTCAGCCCCACTACTGTCTACCTTGTCTTACTTCAGCCCCACTCCTATCTACTTTGTCTTACTACAGCCACACTCTCAGAGAACATCTATGAACACGAAAGTATAATTTTGTTCAAGCCTCTGGTTTATATAAATATTGGAGCATCAACATTTACATCAACATTTACATCAACATGTACGTCAACATTTACATCAACATTTACATCAACATTTACATCAACATCAACATTGACATCAACATTTACATCAACATTAACATTTACATCAACATCAACATCAACATCAACATTAACATCAACATTTACATCAACATTTACATCAACATTTACATCAACATTTACATCAACATTTACATCAACATTAACATCCAACATTAACATCAACATTTAAATTTCCCGTAGAATTCCATTTAGCGCAGATATTGATAGCTTATCTGGAACATTCATACATTGATGATGGTCGATAGAATTTGGTGTTCTTTCCAAATTGTTCTAAGTTATTACACAGGCATCGTAATTTCATAACCGTCATTTTAATGGAAACTATAGAAGTGACATATCCTCTTACAATCATTGAATGTCGTATTATAAGCATGATTAAGAGTAAACCACTATTGTTCGTGATGATTTTTTTTCCAACTATCACTTTATTTATTCTTTTGAAAAACGGTATGACGTAACTGACACCTGTGCTCAATATGCTAATTACCTCAGCCTTGGAAGAGAAAACACATAAAAATTAATCAGTATTTACAAAGAAATGGTAACATCAAAGGGACATAGAAATTTCTTCAGTTCTTTTAATCGGACATTCACCACTTCAGTCCCTTGATTTATTTGCTTTGAAGTCTGCATTTTTTTAAAAAAGGGACGAAAACAAATATCCCAATTTATTTAATTTTAATTTTATTTAGTTTATTGTTGAAAAATGCGTTGTAAAAGAATGATTGCTAACATTATATTTGCAAAAAAAAATTAACATGCATTCCATGATACACTGAGAGAGATTTGAAAAATTTAAAACATAGTATTCATTTTTAAAAAATATTTGTATTTGATGATAAAAATACCAGTACAGAAATATTTAGCTTTAGTAACTAGATACGACGATTATTTATTTACCGAATAATTTACTCTACGTCAAATGGTCCACACATCATGAGTCCCAGGTTACATCCTCCTTGACTCTGTCTATGGCGACGTTTAACCAAATTTTGTGGTTTTAAGGTTAGAAATTAACTAATAGTAAAATGAAGGTCATTTGTTGTATTGCTAGCTGATGATATACCGAGAAGTGACGAAGTGTCAATAAATGTAAATGTTAAGCCACCTATTTGGACCGCTTGGCTCTCTGGGTTTTCAGAACAAAATATTAGTTCTATGTTTCCGGTAGATTATTCTAAATTTCTCGTCTTCACATGTTTCTTTAAATAAATCAAATCAACTGGACAAAGCAAATTTAAGTCTGGGGTCTATAACCGTTTACTCAAGAATCAAGTGTTTTAGTGCTTACAAACTAGCATGACAAGATGACCACAAACCATTCATTTGTTTGTCAAGAGAATCATCAGTCATTCATTGATTTACCCTCAGAAACAACATTTACTGTTTTTTCTATTCAAACACCTGTTATTTATTTGTTTACCAGTAGAACCTCCACTTATTAATTGGTTTGGTAATTAGACCACCAGTAGGCTATTTCTTGTGTTAGCCAAGAGTACCACTAGCCATTAACTGGTTTTCTAATAAGCTCATTAGAATTTCGTCGCTTTGCCAAAAGTACAAATACCCATTAACTGGTTCACCAAAAGTACTCCTAGCTATTCATTGTTTTTCAAAGAATGCCATTAGCCATTTATTTTTTAGCCTAGAGTACCACTAGTCATTAATTGGTTTGCCAAAAGTATCACAAGCCATTGATAGGTTTGCTAAGAGAACCACTAGAATTTCATCGTATTGCCAAAAGTACCACTTGCCATTCATTGGTTTGCCAAAGGTTTTATATAGCAACCCTCAGAAATGACCCCATGACGTTCTGGTCACCTCAGCACAGTTGTCTAATCAAGGCTGACAAATACTTCCCTCCTCTACACTAGTCACCTCAGAGTTGTGTCGCCTTCAACCTTGACGGGGGCGGATGGTGAGACCTCTACGCTGTTATTGTCTGAGATAAGGACTATTTATTTGGACTGAACCAATTCTATCCGGTCAAGACTCAGACTGGAGAGTTCCATTAGGTGAAGTTCTAGGCGATAAATGACGGTTAGGTCGAATCATCTAAATCAGGATTGTTGCTCTACTTTTAAAACACTGGTTATCGAGAAACGTGAATTAATACGTAAATATAACTAATATAACTATTAAACTAATTTGTTTTCAACATGTCCTTTATGCATTCAGTCTTAAGATAAAAGAATTATTTGTTTGATTACCATTATACCATTTCTATGTATCCACGTTCTAATCCCGCATTAAATAAAGAAATAAACGTAATGTAACTTTACGAGAGGATCGGTATAGAGACCAATTAAGCTTTCCTTTGACATTCTAGAGTCATAGAGTATTCAAACATAGTTTGTTTTGACACAAAAATAGTTTACCGACAGCTGGATTAATAACTAGTCCGTTTCATCAGATTTGAATAATCGTCAAAAAAGTATTAAAATATAAATGAACAACTTAAGGAAACATGCATTTATACAGACCGAGGCAAGTACGGGTGCACTTAAAGCAAGAGTTTAAACTCGTTTCTATGTCAAGCTATTTTGGTTTTTAAGCACTGCTAGAGGTTGGTGAGAGTTGCGGGCAATAGGTTCGTCCCAATCATTCGTGACTGCTGGACATAACAGCCCAGGCTTCCGTGACAAGAGAGAATCTTTGGGTTCAAGGGCGTTATTCTGTTACCGCTGGCTGTGTACGCAATGAGTTGTCGGTGTCTTCCCAATTACATCACGTGATTCTAATAACGGCAACAGACTTTGAAGTCAGTCATAACAAGTAAAGATAAAAATAATCACATGTCAAGTTAAAAAGTAAATGTCAAAGTAAACTTAGTTACGTGTCAATTGCCATGAATAAAAAGATTAAAAGCGAAGAAAAGATTGCACACCGGACGTTAAACGTCTGGTACTGAATCTGGTAGCGGCACTGTCTGGCCACAGACCATGTAAACAATGACCATCTGGGGTGTTGATAAAAAAAGTCGGCCTAATGGTCCGTCAAAGTGATTGGACAACATCAAAATGGTTCTTGTCGCGTGACCTGTTTTATAATCTCTAACACTCTCATCAGAGTGAACATGGGTTATCTAAACAATGCGTATCACGCTAGTTGTCGTCCGTATTAGATGTAATGCTGCATTATGTGTGGGCGGAGAAACGTGTCATTTCCTGCTAAATGACAAACATTTGGATCTCAAAAATAGTTATCTTTGAAAAGTTGGAAAATAATTTTTTAAGAAATCTGAAATCGTAAATTATTTAAAGATAATTATTAATTTGTTGACAATCACGACATTGTATTTCCATTGATCCACGTCCCTCATCCCAAAACATTCCAGCACAAAGTGAAGTTAACTTAAGGGATACCAGACACGTGTCTCCACCCAGATACCATGTCTTGGTTGAGTGATTCAAATTTCACAAACTTTGGGATTGCTATTCGGACGTTGATGTCTGCAACCAAACCAGTAATTAATGTGGCCACCCAATCCTGAAGTCTAAGCAAAACCAGAAGTTATTCTATTACAATGGTTGCCAAACCGCGGCTCGCGAGCCGCATGCGGCTCCCTTGTGTTAACATTGCGGCACGTGTACCATTGGTGAAAGATATGTTACAATGACCCACAGTGCTTTAAGCGGCTCTCAACATTTTTAAAAATATTTTGAAATGGCTCTCAGCGGTGGCGTAGCTAGAACTTTTGCCACCCGGGGCGGTTTCCAATTTGCCGCCCTTTTAGTGGCTGTCCATAAAGGACATTACGCACCTGGGGGGTGGGGGAGAGGAGAGTCACACATTTGACGTCACATCAAAACGTGCAACTTTAAATAAAATTTCCGCTTAAATATATGATTACCGACACTTTATTTAATGACGTTTTACATGGCTTCACGCGTGTTACGATATTAGAATGCAGCCTTACGCTAAAAACATATTTAAATGACAACAAAAAAATTGATTTGAAACATGTCCATTTTCAAATAGAAAATTTTGCTTTTATGGGGGGGGGAGAAGCTTTGTGACGTCATATTAAAGAAGAGGTCTAAGTTTTTGTGACGTGTTACGAGGGGGGAGGGGGTGAAAAATCAGCCATAATCACGTGACGTCATTTACGTGACGCCTCTTCAGTCAATCTATAATCAGTGTTGTCCAACCGGTGTGCCGCGGCACACTAGTGGGCCGCGACAAAATTTTAGTGTTCCGCGAAAGATTTCAAAAATACCATAAATTGCTAGGCTTTTCGAAACTTCAAGTTTTGAAAAAAAATATCTTTAACCGAAAAAGAATTGAATAAAAACGTTTCATGTTTGTATTGTTCTGGTTGTCAGAATCTCTTGAAAGCTACAAAAATTTTCTCCTCCATTTGGAATACATATCTGTTGTAAGTAAATAAAAAGCCTTTCCTGCTGTTCACTTTTTCAAAAAACTTTTAATTACAGACGGCTATGGATAATTTTTTGAAGAGAAGCCAGAAGGATTTCCAGCGAGCATCAAAATGGAGAGAGAGCTGCGAAATCCAAGAAGAATGTTACCAAACGGAAATATCACGAGGAATATCTTGAGTATGGTTTCATACAATGTGCAAATGATCCTTGATGATTGAAAGACAATCCGAAAAGTTATTTTACATCCATTCGGTCCAACTTAGAGCAGCAATAAAAAATAATGAAGAAATTTTCCTCAATTCCTGTCAAAGCTCAGTTAGCAAGCTATAAAATTGCGAATCTTTTGGTCAAACAAAAGAAATCTCATTTGGACGCTGAGACAATCATATTGCCATCTTTACGAATCGCAGTTGAGACTATGGAGTTGGGACCCGACGCTGTTGAAAAAATAAATAAGATTCCAGTGTCTGACCAGACGATGGGACGTCGGATTACTGACATTTCGACAGATTTGGACAATCAAATTAAAGAGCATTTTGCGGAAGCCGACGACATCCAAAAGCTCTGGGCAATGCAAATCGATGAAAGTACTGACATCAGCGGAAAGGCGCAACTGCTCGCATACGTCCAACGTGAAATACTGCAGATGATAGACAGAGAAATGAGTTTGCTTATCCAGCAATGAGCCGCGTTTTGAGCTCATCTGCTCCAAAGAAAACGCTCAAGTATCTCATTAATTATGAAACATCTTTTGAATAAACACTGATTTCTTGTTTTTTTGTGAGGTGTGCCGTGCAAATTTTTTACCAGTTTAGTGTGCCGTGAACGATTTTCGGTTGGACAACACTTATCTATATGATGTTATTTTATTTATTAATAAACATGAATAAATAATTGTAATTGAAACGAAGTAAAGGTGGGGAACATTTTTACCTAGATGATATACCTATAAGTAAACATTTATAAAAATAAAAGATACTTTTTTTAAAGACCACAAGAAAGTTATGGAGGTCGCAAACAAATGAGACAAAACATAATCCAAATTTACACCCAGAAAACATTACCAATTAATATGCTTTTATTTTTATTTATAAATATTTGATTTTTTTTATAAACAAGGAAACTGTATACATAAGTCGGTAAAAATATTTATATATTTACTTTACAAACTTTCATAGCAGAAAAATCGTGTATTGTGCTATCAAAATTTAAATTATTTGTAATATCTTGTTCTATGGATAATATTGCAAGATTCTGTAGTCTTAATTCACTCATTGTGGAAAGAAGATAGATTTTTTTATCAACTTCAGTTTGCAGATGCTCCTTTGAAAACTAGATACACTGATATCAATCGTTCAAAAAATTCTTTGCAAAATTATAATGTTGGGTGCATAATTTTCCAATCAATACTGTTGAATATATTTTAATAGGTAGGGGCCTTTTCCCCCATTTTTCTAACATAATGCCTCTTCTTGCAGTGTAGTTACAGCCATGGCTGGTTTTAGGCCACTGCAAACTATGCGGCCGCAGTGGGCCCACGCTTTTATAGGGCCCATCTATCTTAATTTTCACTTATTATCCTTACTAATACCTTATCCATATTCACTACCCAAACTGGGACCCGCGCAATCCTTTACGTCTACTAAGCCGCATAGGGCCCCGAAATTGCTTAGACCGGCCCTGTGGTCTGCCATAAACCTGGATCCTTTTTCTTTCAATATTGAACTGTTCTTTATCAATGTCAATAAAGAAATGTATTTGATGTTCAAATTCTTCATTTAGTAGGTTACATGGTATTATCCACGAATATTTTCTTGCAAGCACACGCAACTCATCAGCGCGTTCTCATTGTACTTTGTGCTCTAAAAATAGAACCACATCTTCTAAATTTTCCCCACTCATATTTTCTCTCCTTCTAACTCGGCGTTCAGTTGATATCTCCAACTCTCTATAACAGCATTCTTTGTTAGCACATGTCCTTGTTCCATGAAATGAGTTTGCATTACATTTTGAAAAATATGGGTTCCCATTAATTTAGATAACATAGAAAAGAAAAATTGCATTGAACTGAGTAAAATTCCAGCATCTGAGCTCGTTTTACTAGTTACCTCTTCAGATGTCAATTTTGCCAAGACGCTTGACATTTAAAATTATGTCTTTTTCTAAATTATTTATGCCATTGTAGTGTTTATTAACGGAGAAATTTGAATTTTTTCATATTCTTGCCAAAAATCTTAATAATTTTCCATAAAATAGACGAATTCAAATTGTTTACACATTAATTTAATTGGATAGGCGTAATATTTGTTTTATGAATAACCGCATTTTAATGAAAAACACAAATTATGTGTGCTACTTTAATGCGATAAAAACAAAATAAAATTAATTTTTAGTACGTTACCTTACAATAATTTTCTAAAAACTGAAAGAGTAATACAAATTACTACTTGCATGTTAAACACAATATTTGAACCATCATGTTATGTACGTACTTGTTAGCGAAACATTCTGAGCATGTCGAAATTCCACGCAAATACTGTCGTGGCGATACTAATAGCACATATTGTTCGGCCCAGAGGTGACTTATCGTTTTTTTTTCGTGTATGTAGTTTTCTTATAGAAGCGACATCTGTGAGGTATACCGCTTAATTTTCTTAAAAACTCGATAACCTTTTTTGAGCGATTAAAAATTTTTGATCGGTTATGCGTTAATTACAACCACCACTATGTAATAAATGTTGCGCGAATCCATTAGTTAAGACTTGAAGTTAAAAATATATAGTATGTCACTTTCAGTTTTCCCCCTTCAAAAGAAAAAGTGCGGTTTCAGTTACTACAGGTCTGGCCTCCCAGAGGCATATTATCAAAGTGGCACATACTGACATTGTGATGTTGGTTATAATTTAATTATTTATGTGGACAAGGTATAGTTAAAAAACTATTAGCTAAATAATAGAAGATGTCAGAATAACTTATTAAAACTAATGAAGATTATTAAAGAAAAACATTTCAGCCTCTAAACTTATTTGCCTTACTTTGAAGTTTGTCAATTTTAAAAAAAAACTTTTTTGTTGTGTTTTTTTTTCTTTTTAAATTATAAATATTTTTTTTAAAAACACGTTGTTATTTTCATGAGGTTAACGAAAATAATCCACGAGTGAACCTCATGGTTTCTATGCCTCATCTAAATAAATATTATGTTTTAAGGTAGCGGGTTCAACAAAATAGAGAAATTATTGTGTTCACAGTAATTGGAACAGAATGTTGCTACTTTGCCAAAAGATTAATTGAAATATTTTATAAACCAAACAATATTTTACTTGGATATCAAATGAGGACCTATGTTTCCTCTTCGTTTAGCGCCGACAGAAATAATCCCGCCGAAAGAATGACTACTTAAAACAGAAAACGTTCCCAATTAAGTTGATTTTTTTTTCATTTTCTTCATTTCGCAGATCTTGACCCGAGCTTGGACTCTGGAGATAATCTGACTTGCCGGTTGGCCCAAGTTTAGAGCGGCATAAATCCTCTCTTTTTCCCAATCAATGTAGCGGGGACGGGTCGACCAAGGGGCGATGTTTTACTCATGATTCCGTGCCCTTGAGATGTCAATAGTCTTGTAATGTTGGCGGTAGGCTGCAAATAACCAATTTAGATTTCTATTGATGCTTCTGGTCAGCACTGGAATTAGGATATTATGTGTTATACAAGGGGATCAGGGATTCAATGTGTCAATCAAGGGGATCAGACGTATTGTGTGTCAGTAAGGGGATCAGGGATACTTTGTGTCAGCAGAGGGATCATAAATACCATGTGTTTTAGCAAGGGATCAGGGATGGTGTGTGCATTAGCAAGGGGATCAGAGAAGTGTGTCAGCAAAAGGATCAGAGTGGTGTCAGTGCCAGCAAAGGGATCAGCGATATTACGTTTGTAAGGAAGAATATCATATCATCTATGGTGTTTGTTTCTGGGCGGGATTTGAGAAACTGTGAGTCTTAGGGGGAAATCAGGGATACTGTGTGTCGTATGTAAATCTCGCTACCCGTGCTATTGTTAACACGGGGAGTTATGACTTCACGTTAATGTAACTGAAATTTATTAGAGATTAAAATTTAGGATTTGAATTTAATCGACCTTAGTGATGACAACTCGACATTAGTGGCGACAACTTCTCAATTAAATGAAGTTATTTGATTGAATGAACTGCACGGTTTTGACATGTTTAAGAAACGTTTTATTAAATTGAGTTTGATCACTCAGCAATAGTGTCGATGCAATAAACTTTGCCTTTGCTTGTAGGCCAAGTATTAACCGAAGCACTAGATGGGATTTTGATAGACACTAGACTAAAACAGGTTTACACTTTCCATCACTAAACCGCAAAATTTGAAAACAGAATATATATTATTTATATATTAAACAATATACAAGATCCGTTGGCTCTATTGTCACACTGCCATCCACTAGAATAGACTTTGATTGACTAGATCGCAAAAAACGCCTCACTTTGCTTGACATCATCTGGTGTATTGGATACTCACCGCTGGAGAAAACTAACACGGATTTGTTGGGCTACTTGGCGACCATCCCGGGATGGTATCTAGAATCTACGGCCGTCTAGACTCCACCATTGACCCATCCCTCGGCCCCAATCACTCACGCTGTTGATATGAGATGGTGCCCAAAGAATCCAGACTTACGATTCGTCACTGAAAAGACGGAAACTCGGACTAGAGCGCTGCAAGGGTGTGGAACGAATCCCGTAAAGAAAACGTCCATTTTTGCTTGACAGGAAACACTGTATCGGTATGTAGGCGGTAACTACCCTTAAGTATAATGTCATGAATGGAAGTAACACGACAAGGTGATCTATAATAATCAACTTTACATTTACGGACAGAGGTTCTGTCGTTGTGTGATCAAATGGGATCATTAGCAGTGTGAATAAGTGGACTAGGATTAAAGTTTTAACATCACGATCCTGAAAATAAAAAGAAATATGAAATGATCTTCTGTATAGAAGGAGCGTCTGTAACAGATTAGATGTTCTTCTGTATAGAAGGAGCGTCTGTAACAGAAAAGATTATCTTCTGTATAGAAGGAGCGTCTGTAACAGATAAGATGATCTTCTGTATAGAAGGAGCGTCTGTAACAGATAAGATGATTTTCTGTAAAGAAGGAGCGTCTGTAACAGATAAGATGATCTTCTGTATAGAAGGAGCGTCTGTAACAGATAAGATGAATTTCTGTATAGAAGGAGCGTCTGTAACAGATAAGATGATCTTCTGTATAGAAGGAGCGTTTGTAACAGAGAAGATGATCTTCTGTATAGAAGGAGCGTCTGTAACAGATAAGATGATCTTCTGTATAGAAGGAGCGTTTGTAACAGAGAAGATGATCTTCTGTATAGAAGGAGCGTCTGTAACAGATAAGATGATCTTCTGTATAGAAGGAGCGTCTGTAACAGAGAAGATGATCTTCTGTATAGAAGGAGCGTCTGTAACAGATAAGATGATCTTCTATATAGAAGGAGCGTCTGTAACAGATAAGATAAACAGTACACACGTTGGACTAACCAATAAAGTCCCAGAGCAAACGCGTATACTGGTTTAAAAACAGTAAGCGCACCCTATTCTTGATGGGGTCACTGCGTGCACTTAACTCAGTATCAATGTTCCCTTTAGAGTTCGTTGGTCCGTGTGCAAATTTAAAAAAAATCCTGCGCAAAGTTGCACGGTAACCTTTTCTTGCTCAATATTTTACAAAATCTGATGCGCGGTAATTCTAAACTGCTGCGCGGCGTTGGTAAGATATATGCGCGGCCACGCAGCTGCGCAGCTTAAAGGGAACATTGCTCAGTATTGCACTATAGCAGCGGGATAGAGTGGTTATGTACCATCCGGGGCAGAATCCATCTGCACTTTTGTAAAATATATACATCATGGCCTTGTTGTTTTACAGTGGAATTCATGATTTTTATTTATAAATACCAGTATTTAAGGTTAAAGGTAATTTATAAATACCAGTATTTAAGGTTAAAGGTAATTTAAAAAGTTTTATGGCTGTAAGTTTGCATGGATGTAAAGTTATATATAATAAGATTAACGTTTAAATAATGACGAGTCTACATTTGTGTGTAGTTTCACTTACAAGCATTTAGAGGTTCCGACCCTCCACCCCGCACCCCTTCTTTTCTAAACAAAGATATATTCCGTATATGTAATTTGCTCCTTACCAGAATAAATGTTGTTAGCTTGCAAACCTGGACGCATGGCTTGATTTTAACCCCCCCCCCAACAGCCCTGATTGAAACAGCTGCCCCCCCCCGCATTTTTTGTAAATGATCCCCCCCCATGTTTATATATATATATATATATATATATATATATAATATATATATATATATATATATATATATATATATATATATATATATATAAATGATATAGTTATTCGACATATTTCGAGGAGTCACAACATTTATCAACCTAATTATAGTACAGCTCAAGAATGTAACAACAGAGGGGTGTCTGGCAATGCGGTGTATCATTAGATGACCACCGACATTGTATTGGTTCAGGAGACGATGCTAATAGAGGAATGTACATTGGGGACTGCCAGATGATTTCATACCAACATATTTTCATAACCTTCATTACTTGCAATATTTATAGATCAATTTGAAAAAAAAAGAAAATCACGTGTGCTTGGAGAGCTCGTCAACTGAAAACGTTGAATATAAATTATTCAACTATCTCCAGATAAACAAATGCCTCTTGGGATAATGGCCCTCAACAACGTCTCGAGAACTGACGTTTGAGTGCCACGCACATTAAAAAAAAATTAAGTTTGGTAATTTCGAGATTTCCTCTTGCACTCACAGTTGGTAATGTACGAGTGCCCGCAATACATCACCCTCCAGAAACACAGATGCCAAAAGCGAGCTTGTCTAAATATCGATTGATTCTCTGGTTCCTTAAGCCAAACGTTCCCTAAGATTTCTGTACAATTTCAGCTTCATTATCTTTCTACTTCATGTGGTAACAATAATACTCATTAGAAATGGTGATAAAAACACATGGAGTGAAGATTAGTTGCCAATTTTTCTTATAACAAAGGATCATGATAAAAAGATATGAATGTTTTAAAGTACAAAATGCGCCACATATTTCGGTGACACAAATAATCAGAATGCGTTTGACCACATTTAAAAAAAAATAAAAATAAACAACTTGAATTCTAACCATCATAGGCTGTAAAAGTTTACTTAAAATTACATTTTTTCCACTTTATTTCAAAAATAAATTCTAACATTTTAAGCTAGAAATATTATAACGTAATGACATTTCCACTACGTAAAGTAGAAATTAAAACCGCGGATGGTGAAAAAAAGGTAATTATACAATTATCATTAAAATAGATCACGCAGATTTTTCTTTATGTCTCAAGGTAATGTCAAAGTCAATGACTCTAAGAGAAAATGTGTTACCTTACCCCTCTGTGCTGATATGTAAAATAAATTTAACTGGATGATTTCTTCATAGATCTCTCTCTATTTTTTGTCTCCTCACCAAGAAGCTATTTATATTTTCCCACTATTTTTCTTTCTTTTCATTTGTTGTTGCTGTGGTATGATATTGTTAGAAGTTCATTTGATGCATGTGAATTTGTAATTTTACTTACGTAAATGTTGAAGCAGTTAGTTGTACTAACACCGGCGTTTGCGTGTTATGTTACTTAATATTGAAAAATTGAAATATTGATGGTTATTCATGTTTCTCGTGTTCAAAAAAGACTAACAGAAAAACAAGAACAAACCATAATAGCTTTGAAACAGAAATAAACTAATGAGAAAGATAACATGTGTAAATGTTATATGATAAGTTGCAGTTGGTGAGAAAAGCTCTAGTGCCCCAAAAAGAGCCGAAGACATAAGGAAACAGCACACTGGATGACTGTCTAGGTCCAATGTAATCTAAATACTGTCTCACGCTTTGTGGCCGAATTATGCCCTTTGTGGGGGTATCTTGTTATAATAGATATTGTAGCAGGCACACAGGAGTCTCTAAGAATGCATACAGGGACACCACAACGTCCAGCTTTCCTTGTTGACCAATATTTCTTATTTTATTGCAGGCGAGAGGTGAGAGGTGAAACAGTAGTGACCACAAAAAAATCGAACATATATTAGTCTATTTTGATTTGTTTAGTGAGAAGGGTATAAAAAGTTAAGCTTAGAGAAGCATATCATTAAAAAGCACCGGTGCTATGCCTTATGAAACCTCAACTGCGGTGCGAAAATACACTTGGGACACATTGCCACATTAGTACTTCTTTGTGCATCTTGTAAGACACGCTATCATTGCGCACCGTTGTGCGCTGTTATTGGATACGTCCGGTGGGGAACCATTCTAGAACTCGAGGTGTTCCTTTTGAAAATCAGTCTGAACAATAATGGGACAACACTTTAAAACGAGTCCCATTGAAAATAAATTAACAAATAAAGGCAATCTCGCTCAAAATTTAAGGCATAAAAACTTTTTTTAATGAGTTAAATTCCATTTAATATATTGATGTAGACACACATTTTTCAGTGTACCTAATTTAGACTAGATACATAATCCACCTTGTAGCCAAAGTTAAAAATATATTTTCTATATGCCTTGTCAAAATATGGCGGAAATCAATTAATAGAAATGTGTGTGTCTTTTTTGGGGACGAATTCATAAAAATTTAATAAAAGACGCGAGTCAATATGTAAATGTAGGTATATTAAGAAGGAAGTATCTTATCAGCTATTTGTTAATTATTCGTTAATTTAAGACAGCTAATTGGACTTGGATAAGAATGTATATATAAGTATTTTGTATACAGTCTCACTAAAGACTAAATGTATTAAACACAGTCGAAATGCACTTTTCGTCTCGTTGCGGTTTTCAACGAATGACGTAGTTTTAGATGACGGTTAAAGTTTAATGCCAACCGCACGCCCTCTTTTTCCTACAGGACTTTTAGCTGAGGGCGACCTCAAACTCTTTCCTCATTACCTAGATCAGTGCTTCTCAAAGTGGTGGTCCGCGGACCGGTGCCGGTCCGTGGGCCATCCGATGTCGTCCGCTGAAGTTACCAAGAAAAGACATTTCGCTACCACGTCAGTACAAGGAAAATAGTTCACCGGTCCCAGGTGCAATGGAAATAATTCCTGCCGGTCCACAATACTAAAAGTTTGAGAAGCACTGACCTAGATGACGACAACACTTTATGTTGATGCCAAGCTCGAGTGACGTAAAAGAAAGGGGAATAATTTGTCGTTTACGTTCGATTTTAGTCCCGCATCCAGGTATATTCACGCGCTACAGTTTGCTCACCTGTGCGACTAATTTATCCTCGAAATACTGACGTCAGTTGGCATTGATAATAATGTCCTGGACATATGTAATTAGCACAATACAAGGGAGGTAATCAAGGAATTAAAGGGGAGATAATGTGAGAATGCGTAAAAAATGAATACTGTAAATATATATATATATATATATCTTCACAACATACTGATAAGTAAAATTTATCTTTTTGAATAATAAAGAGAAAATACATCAATCTTTTATATGAACATATAAAAAAGCTAAAAATAGATGTTATACATTGTAATTATTTTATTATACCTTGTTGCATGACATTTTTCATTTTTTTTATTACGTTGAACAGTTTTAATAGACGTAATGTCAACCAAAGTGACGGGCTTAACTGCTTAAAAACTTTAAAATGATTGAAGTTTTGACACACGAGAGCTTTCTATCAGGGAAGTACCATTAATTTCTTGAAATGAGGGCTATCTAATGGCATTAATTGCTTGCACATGAGGGCTATTTAATTACATTAATTACTTGAAATGAGGGCTATCTAATGACATTAATTTCTTGCACATGAGGGCTATCTAATGGCATTAATTTCTTGCACACGAGGGCCATCTAACGGCATTAATTTCTTGCACATCAGGGCTATCTAATGGCATTAATTTCCGTAACAAGAGAGGTATCTGTCATAGCTGCGATATTTTTTTTCTGGAACAAGATAGCAATTTAAAGAGATATAACATCTAATTCTGAAAAAGTTGAACTTGGTAGAGATATCTATCAGACAAATGTCATCAACTTCCGATACTAGCTGTTGGCCAGAGCTATGACGCTCTGGCACAATTAAAATCTGATGTCAAAAGTGCTCTAGCTGTGAGTATTCTGAAAGTACTTCTGCTTTGATGATAAGTGTTTAATGATCTATAGATGGGCGTGGCTGGAAAATAGAAGAGGAAAGACGAAACAAAACCACTTAGTTTGGATTTAATCAGATACATTGAAGAAAATAACATATTTTTCTTTACAAATAATATCTAGAATATTGTATCCGATTTTAATTTAATATTGATTTGTAATGGTTTATATTTTCTTATTTTATTGAAATTTTACTAATAAAAAGAATATAAAAATCGAATTAAAATACAATACACCTTTATCTGATGGAAAAAAACACAGAGTAAATGTCTAGGTTTAAAAAAAAATACCTTCGGCATATTGTGAAATTTGATAATTTTATGTTAACAGTGAATTGTGGCATTTCTCAGGCATCCAATATTGGTGGCGATGTGGCTAAACATAGCTGGTATAATCACTGATGGAATGTGTTCTATCACGTGACGCAGCTCTCCCACGGTTTATTGTTTAGTTCAGAGCCAAGAAAATGGTTGCTTTTTGCCGAGGTCAAATACTTGAAGGGTGGCCAAAAATAACTTAAAAGTCAAAACTACTCACAAATGGCTGACAATCTGATTATTGGCTCCCAACAAATTTAACTAATTTTTTTATTTTTGAATTCTTTGGCGTGGTGCTTTCACGAAACTTTTTCGCAATAGAAAATAATAAAAGTTCTTTTACTGGTACTGTGTCCATTACTATTTTTAATATTTACTCAATGAAAAGTTAAAAACGTAAAAACTGTTTTCGGCTGTGTATACATGGTAAATGTAGCATGGATAAATACATTTAACGCATCTTTGAGCTTGAGAAAGATAACACATTCTAAACAAATATTTATAGTATCAGACGATATTTTTATCTAAATTCCTGGAATAATTCATGTATTTTCGTTAAAAACCCAAGAAAAGATACCAAAGTGTAAGAAACTAATACTGATATAATAACATTTATTGATTATAGATTTTCAAATGCTATAAACTTATCTGTAACTATTAAATAGCAGGTTCTCAATCAGACAGCTAAGAAAACCTTTGCCAGATGATTCAAATCCAAGCTTCATTATTGGTCATTATTACAACGAACCGATACAATGAAAAGAAGCTTCACCCAACAATTTTAACCCTTCCATTGAGTGTATTACATAAACAACTGAGAATCACACATTAGGTCAAAGAAACGCTTCACATATTTAAAGAGAAAACATTCCATTGAGTGTCTCACATAAACAACTGAGAATCACACATTAGGTCAAAGAAACGCTTCACATATTTAAAGAGAAAACATTCCATTGAGTGTCTCACATAAACAACTGAGAAACACACATTAGGTCAAAGAAACGCTTCACATATTTAAAGAGAAAACATTCCATTGAGTGTCTCACATAAACAACTGAGAAACACACATTAGGTCAAAGAAACGCTTCACATATTTAAAGAGAAAACATTCCATTGAGTGTCTCACATAAACAACTGAGAAACACACATTAGGTCAAAGAAACGCTTCACATATTTAAAGAGAAAACATTCCATTGAGTGTCTCACATAAACAACTGAGAAACACACATTAGGTCAAAGAAACGCTTCACATATTTAAAGAGAAAACATTCCATTGAGTGTCTCACATAAACAACTGAGAAACACACATTAGGTCAAAGAAACGCTTCACATATTTAAAGAGAAAACATTCCATTGAGTGTCTCACATAAACAACTGAGAAACACACATTAGGTCAAAGAAACGCTTCACATATTTAAAGAGAAAACATTCCATTGAGTGTCTCACATAAACAACTGAGAAACACACATTAGGTCAAAGAAACGCTTCACATATTTAAAGAGAAAACATTCCATTGAGTGTCTCACATAAACAACTGAGAAACACACATTAGGTCAAAGAAACGCTTCACATATTTAAAGAGAAAACATTCCATTGAGTGTCTCACATAAACAACTGAGAAACACACATTAGGTCAAAGAAACGCTTCACATATTTAAAGAGAAAACATTCCATTGAGTGTCTCACATAAACAACTGAGAAACACACATTAGGTCAAAGAAACGCTTCACATATTTAAAGAGAAAACATTCCATTGAGTGTCTCACATAAACAACTGAGAAACACACATTAGGTCAAAGAAACGCTTCACATATTTAAAGAGAAAACATTCCATTGAGTGTCTCACATAAACAACTGAGAAACACACATTAGGTCAAAGAAACGCTTCACATATTTAAAGAGAAAACATTCCATTGAGTGTCTCACATAAACAACTGAGAAACACACATTAGGTCAAAGAAACGCTTCACATATTTAAAGAGAAAACATTCCATTGAGTGTCTCACATAAACAACTGAGAAACACACATTAGGTCAAAGAAACGCTTCACATATTTAAAGAGAAAACATTCCATTGAGTGTCTCACATAAACAACTGAGAAACACACATTAGGTCAAAGAAACGCTTCACATATTTAAAGAGAAAACATTCCATTGAGTGTCTCACATAAACAACTGAGAAACACACATTAGGTCAAAGAAACGCTTCACATATTTAAAGAGAAAACATTCCATTGAGTGTCTCACATAAACAACTGAGAAACACACATTAGGTCAAAGAAACGCTTCACATATTTAAAGAGAAAACATTCCATTGAGTGTCTCACATAAACAACTGAGAAACACACATTAGGTCAAAGAAACGCTTCACATATTTAAAGAGAAAACATTCCATTGAGTGTCTCACATAAACAACTGAGAAACACACATTAGGTCAAAGAAACGCTTCACATATTTAAAGAGAAAACATTCCATTGAGTGTCTCACATAAACAACTGAGAAACACACATTAGGTCAAAGAAACGCTTCACATATTTAAAGAGAAAACATTCCATTGAGTGTCTCACATAAACAACTGAGAAACACACATTAGGTCAAAGAAACGCTTCACATATTTAAAGAGAAAACATTCCATTGAGTGTCTCACATAAACAACTGAGAAACACACATTAGGTCAAAGAAACGCTTCACATATTTAAAGAGAAAACATTCCATTGAGTGTCTCACATAAACAACTGAGAAACACACATTAGGTCAAAGAAACGCTTCACATATTTAAAGAGAAAACATTCCATTGAGTGTCTCACATAAACAACTGAGAAACACACATTAGGTCAAAGAAACGCTTCACATATTTAAAGAGAAAACATTCCATTGAGTGTCTCACATAAACAACTGAGAAACACACATTAGGTCAAAGAAACGCTTCACATATTTAAAGAGAAAACATTCCATTGAGTGTCTCACATAAACAACTGAGAAACACACATTAGGTCAAAGAAACGCTTCACATATTTAAAGAGAAAACATTCCATTGAGTGTCTCACATAAACAACTGAGAAACACACATTAGGTCAAAGAAACGCTTCACATATTTAAAGAGAAAACATTCCATTTCATTGAACAGGAGATGTGGAAACAAAAATGATTTCATCTTATTAATTCAACTATATAAACAATAGTGTCTTGAAGAGTACAGACAGAGGCGTCGCTAGAGATGGTGTCATCCGGGGCGGCCCGCTAGCAGTGGCGGATTTAGGTTTGTCTGCGTGGGGGGGCGAGGAGAATTTCAGGGGGCACCGCAAATTTTTTTTATTCATTCACTTAGTGCAAATATTTCTAGGTGCAAAAATAAAATTCATTTGTCTAAATTGCTGGTTCTGCAATGAAGATTAGGCATTTGGTATGATATTCACTCTTATTGCTATATTTTATGTTGAAAAACACATTTCTGCTCACTTTAAATGTGAGATTTACTGTAATAAGTTTTCATCTTAAGAGACTGCTTTAGTCTTAAATATGAATTTTAAAGTGTTTTGTTTATGTTACATACATTTTCAGAGTTGCCCTGTGGCAACTAGCTAGACAAAAAGTAACAACTAGTCTTAAGTAGATATGGTTAATCAATTGAATTTATGAAAATGGTAGTTAATTTGGGAGCTGTTATTTGTGACAAAATCTAAATTTCTCATAATCCTTTGTGTTCACTTTCAATTGCTGAATATCATAGCAGACTTTAACATAGAAAACTCAGCATAATATGTTTATAGTCTTTGGGCTAAATAAAACATCTAAAATGTATTTGATAATGAGGTAGAATTTGATTAATTTTTTTTATAGGCCTCCAATAGTTTGTTGTACTATCTGCAAGATGACTCATCAGTTTGTTCAGCTTGCCATAAATAGCAGTGACAGTAACTCAAACAAATAACTAAGTGTTAAATAATATATGCTGCGTTGATCATTCAAAGTACATTATTTAATATAATGTTTGTTTACATCAAACCATTGCAATGAATCTCTTCAAGATACAAACCATTTCTTTATATTCAGGAGAGTAATAGGTCACAAATGGAAACAAAATATAATGTATTTTAAAAAAATGTTAATAATTAATAAAAGGCCTAAATAATTAAAGAAATCATGTATCATATTTTATATATATATATATTATATGCACATATCATATGTAGGATAAAAAGATGTCAGTGAATTATGAACTTAGTTCCAAAGAGAACAACTTATTATTTTTTTAAATAAAATTTTAAGAGCTACTGTTTTCAGTTCTTGTAATAGTTTTCTATCTGAAAGAATGAAATGAGAATTTTAGCTGGGAAAATAGTTCAGTTTAAGACCAGGCAATCTGATGCTACAAATAATGAAAAATACAGAGACTTTGGTGGAGCGGATTGGTCAGGATTAGTAACACACACACAAAGAGTGCCAATAATATTATACTTATAAATAAACTAAACAATTTACTTCAGAATTTAAAAGAATAAATTTTCATTGGAATTTTGAGCATCAAACTTTGGGAAAATCAATGAACTTTACACAAACAATGATTTTAAGTTCCTTAAATAAACATTTAAAACTCTAACAAGAATGCAGGACTAAACACAAACCATGGATAAGCATAGGACGCAATATTCTTCTGTATAGAAGGAGCGTCTGAAACAGATAAGGTGAGATAAGATAAGATAAGAAAGAGCCATGAGACCTATATAAATTGCTTTCTACCTGATTTCATTGAAGCAAAACGATTTATCGTTGATTCAAAGTCAACGTTCTCAGCTAGATTACCTTCAATTGAAATTAATGCAAATCCAGATAGATGTTCGTTTGTCATTGTTGAGCGAAAATAATTTTTGATAGGTTTCAATCTACTGAAACTTCTTTCAACAGTAGCACTGCTAACAGGAAGAGTCAAGTAAATTTTATAGAGTATTGAAAATTTAGGGAGACCTGATGCCATTGATTTTTCAGTCAAGAATTGCTGAACCTTTATAAGTTGTAGTTCACTAGGTAATAATACATAGAATGTCGCATACAAATCTTTGAAGGTATCATATTCTACGATGGCTTCTTCAAGGTTAATGTCGTGTTAGTAAATTTTGCATAAACTTTGAAAAGAATATTTATATTCTTCCGACATTTGTGATGGATCAATAACATAGAAATAAGTAACTGTGCTCCAAAAGTCATAAAATCGATCATCTATTTGTGTTACAAGTGTATTCATGATAGTGAAGTACGTTTCAGATTTAAAGCGTGTGGTTGGATCATCAGCCATTTTAACTCTGCTAAGTTCGCCTGCCATGCTTTTCTTTTTTGCAATTCGCTTTTCTTTAAATTCTGTTTTAACATCTAGTTTGGAACAATTTTCGTTAATAAATGATTTGACATCTATATATACATTCAGAATTTAAAAGCTTCATCGCTTCTCATTTCAACAAAATTATTTCTTCCAACATCGATCAATTGTTTTGCAAGGCGTTGCAAGTAGTTTGATGACAAGAAGATAACTTTTGTACAAATAGCATCAGAAAAACAGAAGAATATTTTGTTATTAAACCAGAAAGTCCCATAGCTTCTGCTCTAACATTTCCTTTATATTCTGTTGATTCCCCTTAATCAAGTGTGGCTATAATAGACAACTGCATGAACTGCATGAACTGCATGCTTACGGCTTGCACATCTTGTATCAGAAAGTCGTTTCAGACTGTTGATTCATATTGAAATTTCTTGTGTTCTTTAAGAATATGTAGACATGGTAAACTCATAGACATAAGGTATGCATACAACCTTAAAGCTGTGCCAAAAAACAACTGTACATCATTGTTTACAGACATTGCTTCCATAGTAGCAAAATTCAAAACATGGGCACAACAATTGGGTAACAGTTTCTTTATTTGAGTTTGAAGGCCACTCTTAATCCAGAGTATGCCTGTCATCGACAGAGTGTGAAATCAATGTTTCGCTTTTTTAGTTCCGTTAAAATCTTCTCAGCAAATGTGGCAGCATTTTTTTAAAGTCCCACAACCAGTGGTCGTACGGGGTCCTAATGTTTCCATTAGAACTTACTAGGGGCGGGCTTGGTAGACCTTGGTGGGCGCCCCACCATCTCCCTTCTAGGTCAGTGGAGGACTTTCTTAGTGTTAGTCATTCCATTTTTATTGTGGCTTTATCGTGGGCTAGATCCCACGCCCCTCAGCTTGTGGGGCGAGCGCACTATTGACTTCACTATCCATAAAAGCCTATAAATCTTTCCACATGTCCTGATTTTTAAAAAAAATTAACGTAAAGAAACTGACATCTGATCAATTCTAGATATATCAATGGTTGAATCAATAATTAAAGAAAATAATTGTGCAGACTTAACTTCATTATCAATTGTCGCCGATAATTCAGATGCGAGTGATTGATTTAAGCCAGATATTACAGTTTCATCATTTGAAATACGATATTTAGCAAGCAGTTTGGTGTTGATTAGAAGTTTTGTGTTTAGCAATATTTTTTTCTGCTCTAGTGACACATTTTTAGTGTTCATCGAGTGCGTCTTTAGGGGGCGCCATTTTAGACCCGACAGGGGCGCGGGGGGGCAAGCCGCCCCCCCTGCCCTATAACTAAATCCGCCACTGCCCCCTAGCGACGCCACTGCATACAGCCATTTATCGTGATTCAACTATAGAAACATTAGTGTCTGGGAAGAGTATAGCCATTTATCGTGAACAGCAGTTCAACTTCAGCCTCGCCCAGATGGTTGAGTAAAAAAAAAGGAAATGATGATGTTTTATGTAAGCAACACCTGGGCTATGTTACTTTTCAGATTAACGTAAATAGAGTCACTTGAGCGCTGAAATCCACACCGCCAGTTTGTGTACACTGACTGGCTAACAATTTGAACATTTTCAACTTTGGGAATCACTTGCGGATTACTTGAAAAACTGAGAGATAAAAACTGAGTGATATGCTTAAAGAAACAACACTCACCAAATTAGCAGTTATTAATATGATGATATTATGACAATTTTAATGCACTCACTTCAGCATTTCAAAGTTACCTTTCAATAATCAATGAAATTACCAGCCTTTAACTTTAATACAGATGAAGGCTAAATATTAAATATAATCAGGAATATTCATAACTCTAAGAATAGTCTCCTAACATGAATTTATTTTGAATTCTTTCATTCTTTACATAGTAAATTGGTTTCTTTCGTGTATTTAAAATTTAATATTTTTAATAATCGGATTATTAATGGTTTTTGTTATAAAGGAAACATGCCAGAAAACTACACCTAAAAATACATTTAAAAAAAACAGCTCCTAATTTATAAATCTCTAGCACGTTTTTCGACTCCATGAACAAGAACTTATTATTTTTTTTTAAACAACAACAAATAAAACAATTTTAAAAAATTTAAAACTTCGAATACAGCAGACACTGAATTAAATATCTTATAATATTTGGAGTTTTTACACTTCTGAAATATTGGAACAGAAGCTTACACAGGAAATAACAGTACATCTTCCAGTAAACAAACGAAGATAAAGAACATCATGAGGTGCATTACAGTTAAACGAATCTTTATAAATTTGGACAGCTGTGTCCAGACGGAGGGGAGATTCACCGCTCTATTATATGTTGATGGTCTCTGGTCATGTGTGGCGGATCAAACAAGTGTCGAGTCCTGGCTAAATAAGCAGACGTGTGCGGGAGAAACAGAATCGACGTGCATGTACCTGGGGTAGATTGGAGCCTGTTTGGGTTTAGGCAGGTGTGGAATCAAGGTAAGTGAGAAATAACGAAAAGGTATGTTAATTAGTTTATAATATTGCACCCGAATAACGAAAGTAATTCCTTTATAAAATGACGCTGACACTTGGTGAAAAATATTGTTTTCTAATGTCAGTGCTTGTTTCTAGTTGCTTGAATTTGATAAACAACCACGTATCTGGGGGATTGTTTTGAAATAAGTGCCAAACATTAAGTTCAGTATAATATAAAGATCGTTTATAGGACTATACAAACAAAAAAATACAACTTAAGTAAAATGAGAGGGGCTTGTATTGGGATATTTGAAATAAACCTCAGACATAAAGCAAAATGTATAGCATAAAAAATCATTTACTTTTTTGGCTACAGCATTCCAGGTAAAAAAACTCATCAGTTTCTTTTAAAGACAATGTCCTGTTTACCGGATATAAACTGGGTAGAAGGAAACAAAAAAAAAGATGCAATTTAAAAAATCCCACCATGAGGTAGATTGGTAAATAAATCCCATCATTCATGTCGCTGGGTAATTCAATCCCACCAATGCAGTTAATTGGTAATTAAATCTAAACATCGTGGTAGCTGGGCATTGATATCCGATCAGTGATGTAGCTATTGGTTAAATAAATGCCATTATTGAGGTAGTTGGAAAGTATATCCCAACATTGAGGTTAATGGTTGACTTAATCAGGCAGAGATAGATGAGTAGCTCTATATACACGAGAGGTTAACCATCAATGATTTATCCAAAGTTAGTGAAATTTGTATTTATTTTTTATTAATTGTCTACTTATTTTTTAAAAAATTATTTTTTTACTGAAATAGATTTCCATGCATCACTTTTTGTTTGATCATTGAAAACACCTGTAAATTGGCATGATTTGCAAATGTCTTTAAATTGGCATGATTTAAATACACCTGTTAACTGGCTTGATTTAAAGACACCTTTGCTTGCATTGGTTCTAAACTCATTTCCCGTCTCTTCTTGGACTTATTTTCATTTTAAATATTTCGATCCGCCTTCTTAATTTTACAATAATTAACGAGTTCTTAAGAGTGCTAGTTTCTCTTTGGTACACACACAATAGTTATATTGTGACTTTAGAGGTGCTGGACTAAACAAATCAACTTGTCAGTATTACCCAATGATCGTCTGGACTAAACAAATCAACTGGTCAGCATTACCCAATGATCGTCTGGACTAAACAAATCAACTGGTCAGCATTACCCAATGATCGTCTGGACTAAACAAATCAACTGGTCAGCATTACCCAATGATCGTCTGGACTAAACAAATCAACTGGTCAGCATTACCCAATGATCGTCTGGACTAAACAAATCAACTGGTCAGCATTACCCAATGATCGTCTGGACTAAACAAATCAACTGGTCATAATTACCCAATGATCGTCTGGACTAAACAAATCAACTGGTCAGCATTACCCAATGATCATTTTCCACTAATCCTAACTAATCTGAAAACAAGTGGGAAGGGGGGTAAATTGAATCACAGGTTGAAAGTTGTAAAGAATGCATTTCTGAAAATCCACACAATTAAAATGTCATTTCCTTATATGAAAAGAATCTCGATTTAAAAAAAAATTATGTTTGGTATCAAAATTAAAGATTTATAATTTAGAAGGCAAAAAAGATATCTATAAGTGAGTGAATGAGTGAACTGCATATGTAAAACCTCATAAGCGCCCGTCCAACGTTTTTAGTCATATTAAATCGAAGTACTTGAACTTATATGTTTTAAATTATTTTCTTCTATTTAGTCCACTTATAAAAACGTGGTTTTTTAAAAATCATTTGATTACCTTTATTTGTTAAGCTTTCAGTGTCTAAAGTAATATACTCATTTATTGTCAACATCAAAGCTTTCCATTTCATCAATACTTTTTATTGGCAATACTGCAAAAGTGCATTGAAATAAAATTATATTTTTGATTATGTTGATAGATCATATATCTCAGGTTGTCGAAGCTCACTTGTCATTATGTTAGTCCAGCCATAAGAAGTTTGACTTTTCGAAAAGAGTAAACTGTATTTGTCAGGCTCGTGTTTAGAGTTTAGAAATATATTTAGGTTTACAAACTTGGAGGTCTCGGAATGGTTCCTAACATCACATAAAAAATAAATAAACAGTAAATAAACATTCGATTTCGGAACCTATGAATATATTTTTTATTCAATCTTTACGGATAAATTGTGGACAATACATTTAACCATATAATTAAATTTTCTTTATTTCGAATAGGGGACGTGGGAAATTAATGTCAAACAAAGGAATGCCAATAATTTTCTTTTGTCTTTTAAGTGTAGCAATGACCTGAAGAACGTACCGTACACCTTTGACATATTCATGACGTACATCGTTAGGACTATCTATAAATCTAAACTAGCTCGTGGCAAATCGTTGCAGCCAATGATGTAACTGCCAGATACTTGAAGTTCTGCCTTGTGAGTGACGGGCCGATGTCCAGGCTCTCGTCTAATTCACCCCCTCACCGCCGCGTGTTCCATGTCTCCTGGTGCATTCTAATGACAACACCTGTTGGTTTTATCTACCTGTGCTTCTGATGGATGACTCCCGACAGATACCATCTGCTAGCATCATCCCGGCCAAGGTTAAGGTTGACTGTCAGAACTCAAAAGCACGGTTGTCCCCCACCCCCACCCCACCCCATACTGCACACTTTAATGAGCACAATAACATTCTTTGCTATTGAATTCCCACAGCGAAGATTATTTGTTTTATTGTATTTTTAATTCAAGGCTGTTACGGTAGGGGGCTACTTTTTGATGTTATATAAATGTTGTATGTTATGTTTTATTGTGAAGAGTTATTTTTTTATTATGCTCTCTTGTGGTTGAGATAGCATCCGTGTGCTTTGTCAAGGCCAAGCCTTCTAGAAGTTTAACGGAGTGCACTTTAATTTTCACACGTAATCTCTAATGCTCTTAATAAATCAGGACTGTTCTTCAGCTTGAATTTTCTATGAAATTTTGTATAAATTTGGATGCGTACTCTTCTTGAAAGTTCTCGTGCTATTATACATTTTTTTAGGATTCTTTTGTATTTCCTGCATCGTGTTTACGACTTGTTTGCATATAGACCTGCTTGTAACACATAATTTGTATTTTCAACTTCTTATATTAAATTGCTTTTAAACTTCAGCCAGTAGCTCGCGTTAACTTTCTCGGTATTAGCAATAATGGTGCAATTTTTGTTTTTGTCAGTAGAATCGCAGTGTAATCTTTGATGCCAAAATTTCAGGACAATCAGGTATTGTGACAGTTGCATATAAATAACGGTAGTGATTTCTACTATTGCCAGTTCAAACATTAGATAAGAGTTCGGAAGCATATAGTCCGCGAACCAGTTTGGGCACTTGGATAAGCCGATAGCCAGCAGGTGTCTATCTCATCTATTACAGACGCTCTTCTTTACAAAAGATTATTGCGTCCTACACTTACCCATGGTTATGTCTAGCATGCATTTTTTCATAGTTTTAAATGTCGATAGAGTGTTTTCCTGGTTTCCCACGTCAAATTTGAGATACTATTTTCTTTGGAGAAATATAATATTTCTCACCGCCTGAACAGTATTGTAGTGATGATGAGAAAGACAGGCCACATCAAACATCACTAAAGGATCTACACTGCCTTCCTGTGGCTGAACAGATAGACCACAATCTTTGTCACTATCTTATGGCTACATGGACGGATCCTCGCCGCATTATTTGTAGGAATTCACATAGGAACATAGGCGCGGAGTTATTCTACCGATTCCCTTCTGAAAGTTCCTGGAGTTGAAGGACACAGGAGCAAGTCCGTTGGCATGCACTCCTTTGAAATTGTGGAAAAGTCTTTGAAAAATTTTGAAAAACTTCGACAACAATGACACATGTAATAAAAATTTGAAGAATTTTTTAATTTTTTTTTAAAGTGGAGACTTTTTTTGAACTTTAAGGGGAACGTGTTGGCTAGTCTAGCATGGATTGGATAATGTAGGCGCTATAGAAGAAATTCATTATCGTTCGCATTATCATCAACACTGACACTAACAACTATTTTGTTCAGAGTTCATAATTTAGAAAATAGAACATATATTTAATCCTATACCTATTTGAATAAATAGGAATTAAAATGGTTATGTACTGTTGATATTGTTATTGTGTTCTAATCTCTCCTTAGTTGTAGTATCCCTGCCTACAATCCTAAAAGTGATTTATTTTCTGACCAGGCTCAGTATTTAATGCTGTAAAATATACTTGTTGTAAATCACCATTATTTAATTAATTGAATCACGTTACCCCAAAATTCAAGACACTACGTATTGGGTGGCCAGGCCTGTAGTAACTGAGAGCCATTTTAAAATATAAACAAATTTTCGAGAGCCACATTGAAGCACTATTGGTGTCCTGGTGTAGACACGTCCAGTAATACTTGCAACATGTCTTTCATAAATTTTATGCGAGCCGCAATGTGAGAACAGAAGAGCCGCATGCGCTCGCGAGCCGCAGTTTGGCCACCGTTGCACTATGTAATGATAGCTTTAATTCCTTTGGAGGCACCGCCTTTATTTCGTAATCACTTCAATAGGTTTTATGCGTAGCAAATTTATTTTATTTACACATTGGTCAAAATCAAGCTCATCGGAAATACATGATTCATGTGTGTTAGATGGGAATTCCCCGATGCAGCTATGACGTTACGATCGCCACTCAAGTTTATTCTTGAATAATGCATACATTTGTCTGTGGATGTTAACGGCGATAAGACCGACCTCCCCGTAATGATCTACTCGTTTTGATCTGATAACTCCCAGTAGTGGTTTAACGCACACAGCGTAATCGTGAAAGCTGCTCATTAACTGGAATCTAGTGCATGACGCTATAATTTTAGCTTGTCTGGAAATCATCAGAACACACAAACACACAAACAGAAACACACATGTTTTGATGCATGCACTTCTTCTCACGATATTTACCGAACCTGACCTGTGTTTGACCGACTAGAGAGAATGAACAAATGCAAGCCATAAGTGAGATGAACGCCATCGATCATAAAAGTAAAAGTCCATCAGTAAATTCAAGCCTACCTCTTGTATGCCAAGCCTAACGTTTATATAAACACAACTCATCGTTATTACAACCTGACTGCCAAGAACAAGCATTTCGTCGGAGTACTTTAGTAATCGAGGCTCGTATTCGGATCGACAGAACCGAATCTGCCTAATATCAACAAATACCCTTCATTTATTCCCACATGCCAGACATGAATAAAATGAAACTCATCACATGAATTTGTATTTTTTAAAATATTTTTTTTTAATTTCAGATTTTAAAGAAAAATGTTAACGACTCCGTGTTAGAATTTTTAACTTCGTAATCGCAATACCAAATTCTTAGACTCCCCCCCCCCGAGTGTTTACATTATTGGTGAGTTTTCTCTATCGATTACGAATTCTCTAGGAATAGTGTATATTATGGAATATTGGAAAATGAAAGTTTGAATTGAAAGATGTTCCGACTGTAAGGATAATTTGTTTGGTCTAGACATAGAGGTCGGAGAACACGACATACTCCTGGTTGGTCTAAGGGACGGTTGGGGGGGGGGTACTCGACTTCATTGAAGAGTTCAATGCCCCATCCCACCAACATTAAAAAAACTAAAAATAATAATGGTAATAAAAATAGGCCATGTTTTTTCTTCTTATTATTTTTTTCAGAAAATAATTCACATTTTCATCGAGTTGTTTGTACATACATTGATTTCCTCGCCATTCGAGCTGTGATTTTGTGTGAAAGTGTATTTCGAGCTAGCTGGGGTCAAATCTTTTTAAAACTAATTTTAACCCTTTAATTAACTTAACATCTAACCTTGAATTTAACAAGATGCAAGCTTTACAACAGGGTAATTATATTTAATGGATTAAAGGTATCCTCTTCTCTATTAGATAGATGAGTCCATAAAATATTGGATTACTCACAGGCCTATAAATGTATACCTCATGACATGATATGATATACCTTTTCTTTCTAAAATTAAAATAGCAGCAAAGGTTTAACTAAATTTTTTATTTTTTAATAATCTTTATTAAGAGCTAAGGAAGCTAGTCAGACGTTTTCCCTAAGTACTTGAACCAACCCTTCTTACAACAGCTTCTAAACTTCCTGTTGTACTTGTAGTAAATAAAAATGTTCACGGACGAGTTGACCTGTTCAAACAGGTCACGGAGACTTATCATGGCCACGTAGATGTTGTTGTACCTCCTACCCAGAGAAAAGTCCGGCTGAATTAATCCTGTGAGGATGACCAGAACCTTTGGCGTGTTACACACGATGTAGAGCGTCGAGACGAGCACGACTTGTTGCACGACCATCAACTCTTTGCCAGTTAGTTCATTGCCAACATCTTTATTCGTCTCCTTCATCGGTTCAAACTCTTTTAAATTATGTCCCCCTGAATTTTGAGTACTTGTCCCTGACGCCTTTTGACGGAACTTCGAAGACTGTCGAAGACAACGCGTCATAACAAAGACACAGATTGGAATAACCGTCTGTGAGATGAGTGCGAGGACGGTGTCTCTAGCCGCCCAGGTGATGCTCTTAACGAAAGGTCGGATTGCGGAAAACCAAAGAGTGGGACGGCTGGCCTTTATTGCGGGATCGAACTGTTCGCTGATCCCCATGTTCAAGAACAAGGGCATGTAACTCCCGATAGAGATCAGTGCAAAGACAACTAACGTCCAGATGGTTTTAGCTCGTGTGAAAGTGTTTTTGAAATGCAGTGGTCTGGCTACACACATGCAGCGTACGACAGCAAGGAAAGTCGTTGTTAAAACCGTCATGGCGTACACGACATACGCTATGTTGGGGAAAAACACAGCCACCGCGAAGGGTTGTATGGGAAACCACACCGTGAAGTTGAACCAAAGTTCAAGGACGTTAAAGCCGGAAGCGACGCCTCCACACAGCTGGGCCACAAGGTAGCCAAGGTCAGAAAAGGAGAGCACCAGGAAGGACACAGTTATCCCATCCTCTAGCCCCATGTTTATAAATGTTTGGATGGTGAGCAGGTTGGTTAATAGCCCAGGAAGTGAAGCTGCTGTCGTGAGTAGCGCGAATAGCCCAGATAGCACTAAATCGTCGTCATAAGAAGATGCACTAGTCAGCGTGATTACAAGGCTTGAGTTTTCCATGAGATTTTAGCGACCTTCTCATCTGATTGTTAATTTTTACCTTCTTCCAGATTCACATAATTCTCTTTATATTTCCTTTATCTTAATTACACATAATTATAAGAAATCCCATATCAAGACAATTTCATTCGAGGTTTTATGTTTTCAGAAAAACCTTTGAGCTCGTAAATGAGAGTAGCATCTCAACGGGTAATTTTCTAAAATTATTGATACGAAAAGGGCGACTGTATATGATAAAACCAATATTTTTAATCTTTATGCTATCTTATTTCTCAAACACTTATTTTATAATTAAAAGGCTCATGATACTCTAGCCTCCAATTGTTCATTGAAAGATACAACTGATCAAAGCTTTCCTAAATAAACATACATTTTTATTTTAAAAATTAAATCATTAAAACTAATTAATATTTTGATTTTCACAATATCGTCTTGTTTGCATTAATTCAACCAAATATAACCTATACTAACGAGTGTGGTAATTACATCAACAATTAGAGGCAGAATGAAATTGTTGCACTCATCATCCTTTCGTATCGATTTTTGCTTCACGTGAAGGAAAATTAAAAATATTTTCCGATGGAAAAAGTTGGAGCTTTACTAAAACAAAACAAAAAAAACTGTCGGATTATTTATTGATTTCAGCACGAAACAATACCCAGAAAACATCATCCCCTTTAATTAATTGGTTCTACCGTCTGAAAGTAAACAAAGGTAACATCCTTTGTTTCTTCCCTCTCGGTAATTGGTTAACATTTTTAAAAGTTCATTTTAATTGATTCATAAAATTATGAAAGTGTGTCTGTCATGAGCCTGCATGTTAGTATCATTTTCCACTTGATATTTAAAGACAACGAGATTCTTTGACGCCATTTATAAACGTGTTAACTCAATTGGCTGTAACAATCCGTTACATTGCTAGGTGTCCAATTGGCTGTAACAATCCGTTACATTGCTAGGTGTCCAATTGACTGTAACAACCCGTTACATTGCTAGGTGTTCAATTGACTGTAACAACCCGTTACATTGCTAGGTGTTCAATTGGCTGTAACAACCCGTTACATTGATAGGTGTCCAATTGGCTGTAACAACCCGTTACATTGCTAGGTGTCCAATTGGCTGTAACAACCCGTTACATTGCTAGGTGTCCAATTGGCTGTAACAACCCGTTACATTGCTAGGTGTCCAATTGGCTGTAACAACCCGTTAAATTGCTAGGTGTTCAATTGGCTGTAACAACCCGTTACATTGCTAGGTGTCCCGTTGACTGTAACAACCCGTTACATTGCTAGGTGTTCAATTGGCTGTAACAACCCGTTACATTGCTAGGTGTTCAATTGGCTGTAACAACCCGTTACATTGATAGGTGTCCAATTGGCTGTAACAACCCGTTACATTGCTAGGTGTCCAATTGGCTGTAACAACCCGTTACATTGCTAGGTGTCCAATTGGCTGTAACAACCCGTTACATTGCTAGGTGTCCAATTGGCTGTAACAACCCGTTACATTGCTAGGTGTTCAATTGGCTGTAACAACCCGTTACATTGCTAGGTGTCCAGTTGACTGTAACAACCCGTTACATTGCTAGGTGTCCAGTTGACTGTAACAACCCGTTACATTGCTAGGTGTTCAGTTGACTGTAAACAACCCGTTACATTGCTAGGTGTCCAGTTGACTGTAACAACCCGTTACATTGCTAGGTGTTCAATTGACTGTAACAACCCGTTACATTGCTAGGTGTCCAATTGGCTGTAACAACCCGTTACACGTTACATTGCTAAGTGTCCAGTTGACTGTAACAACCCGTTACATTGCTAGGTGTTCAATTGGCTATAACAACCCGTTACATTGCTAGGTGTCCAGTTGACTGTAACAACCCGTTACATTGCTAGGTGTCCAATTGACTGTAACAACCCGTTACATTGCTAGGTGTCCAATTGGCTGTAACAATCCCGTTACATTGCTAGGTGTCCAATTGACTGTAACAACCCGTTACATTGCTAGGTGTCCAGTTGACTGTAACAACCCGTTACATTGCTAGGTGTTCAATTGGCTGTAACAACTCATTTTATTGCTATGTGTCTTCCTGATTGATTTTCTATTATACTTTGGAAACTGTGAATTTTTAGAGATTTTTAGCCGATTTTCATCACTGAAAACTTCAATAAACGACTCATAGCATCAAAACTAAAAACTGAGAGATTTTTTACATTATAAAATCAAATTACTTCAAAGATAGGTCTGGAAAAATAATCCTCAACAATGGTACTATAGGCCAAATTACCTCAAAGATACATCTGGAAAAATAATCCTCAACAATGGTACTATAGGCCAAATTACCTCAAAGATAGGTCTGGAAAAATAATCCTCAACAATGGTACTATAGGCCAACTGTGGCTTTGGACTGTACAATAATATTTGTCCAGCTGATGCTATTCCTGTTACGTATCAAGCGCCCATCCAAGTCAGTCGTCAGCCTCTGAGTGTTACTTTTAAGTTTGTTTTCAGTGGACCATCTGGTCAAGGTGGCGTGTCCGTGTTAGTCTGCCTAATCATCATTAATGCCATGGATGTCTCTTCAAAGAATTGATCAGCCTGTTAGTTAAGAGCAATGTCCATACACTGATGTATATCGTTTTCAAGCACGTATATTTTCTTTAAGATTTTGCTCACACATTTGTTGAACAGGATCTCTGCTTTCTGGCAAGGGACCATCGCTCACTTGCAATATCAACGTTTCTCATAGCAAGAGTAAATATTGAGATATTTTTTCTCTATCAGATAGAATTTTTCAAAGTAGATTCAGTTGGCTGAATTAATAATACCCGATGTGACCATAATTCTTTTATATGAACTCTTCCTTTATTTCATTTCTTGTCATTTATTGCAGGCCCAGATATTTGAATGTAGCTACTCTCTCAAAGGTGTCTTTGTTTATCTTGATGTTGTTCTCACTATTGTGTGTCCCTCTGTGATATAGCATAAATCGTTATATCCTTTTAATTACCTCGACTCCAGTTTTAACATCATTTTGTAGTCAAACAGAAAAGCCATCTGCTGAAATACCTGAGTCTATTGAAACTGTACAACGAACAATCCTATATAATAATCCTATATAATAAAAGGCAATGTTCTGTGCGGTCATCAATAGCGTTTGGTCCCTCAAACTTCTACAGACTCCTACAGCCAATCACAGGCGAAGAAAAATTATGTCTCATTTAAATATTGAATGACTTTCAAAACGAGTTATTTTTGGTGCAGTTTATTTTCCCCAAGAGTTTATTTTTAGTGGTGCGCGTTGGGGCTTTGTAATCAAAAACTTTATATTTACGGCTTATTTATTATAACTTTGTTGCTAGTAGTAAATAAAATCCTAGATTGTGTATGCAGTTTTGTTTTGAAGTATTTAAAAACGACGTGTTTTCTGATCCTATTGTTGAAGCTCATTACGGCAATGGTTTGTCATGTCAGTGGGATTTTCCCCATACATGTTGTACTATGTGTTCATCATGTTTCCCATCCAAGTTGTATCGTTTGTTTCTCATGTTTCCCATACCATGTTGATCATGTGCTCCTTATGTTTCCCATACATGTTGTGTATTATGTGTTCATCCTGTTTCCCATACATGTTGTATCACGTGTTTCTCATGTTTATACTCAGTGTGTGGTTGACATAATGAGCGTGTGTTTGTTACACAATAATGCTACATGGAAAGCATGTGATGAGGAGGGCACGATATTGACATTAATCCTGACATTCGATCGTTTTGTGTTTATTTGCATGTTGTTTGTTGTATACAATCTTAGACCTCCCAGGTGAAAGACTTACTGATAATTCATCTAATGCTAAACGTTCCCCAATGACGTTGGCGTCATTTAACGTTACCTAATGGCAAATCGCATGTTCTACATTGTTTGCTCTTCTACGGCAGGTACAAGCGGTTACAGTTACAGCGTTAGTTTTGGCTGACAAATGTCTAATAGTGAACTTATGTCACGTGATGAACGTGCGACGTGGTGCAAAGGTATGATAAATATAGAACAAATGGGGAATATAAAAGCATGTTATTAAATGTTGCATTCGTTAATTCAAAGTTGTATTCTGTCTTAAGATTACGATGAACAGGTTTAAGAACGGTTCCGAAAGGGGGAAATTTAATCCTCCTCCTTTTTAGTGAAATCTTTTAAATCATTTCAGGGAAAATTAAAGTTATTTTTTCGCAGATATTTAATTAAAATGTGGTTGATTACGCCCTAAACATTTTCCTTTAAGATTTTATTTGTCAGTACCTGATGTCAAAATAATTTTATATTTTACACACAAAAAATATAGGTTATGTAGGATATTTTTTAAATGGTCAATTTAAATGTATTTAAAAACACGAAATTAAACAAAAAGAATTAAACTCAACCCACCACTATTTTATTTTTTCTTTCCCATAACACGACCAGAATATTAATAGTTTGAATCATATCGACATTAACACATGAATTTTGAAATTATTTTGTCTAAATTCTCCCTCTAAGCAACAATAAAATGGGAATATAAAATTCTTACAGAATTCTCGTCACATCAGGGGGAAAAAAAAATTAAGAACCACTTTTTATTATTAGGATCTTCGTGACAAAAATATGTTTCGAAATTAATTTATTTGAAAAAAAAAGTATATTTTAAATTCTGGATCGAAATGTTTCAAGAATATTATAGAGCGAATTATAGAAACAACAAAGGGGACATCTTAAAACGAGCTTGATTTCATAAAAAAATGCTCTGGACACATTTATAGTGTTGTTATATTTTGATGTTTTATTTTAGAGATTTATACCGTGAATGAATTTGAAACACTTCGTTTAAAGATGGTTGCTGGCTCGAACATTTTGCTTGAAAGTCACTTGAGGATATTCGTTAAATGTTTATCTATTTTTTTTTACTCTTTCCCACTTATTGTTTACAATTTGCTCACTATTTGAGAAAATAAGTGATGTTTAGTATATTTCTTAACTTCTTATTAGTTTAGTGTTAAAAAAAAAGATACTGCTGACTGCTGATGTACACCCATGTATGCACGGCTCACTGCTACACCATTAGCACCGTTACACTCTTTCCACCATTACATTCATCTTACCCGTACTATCTATCATCCTCTTCTTAGTCAATAGGCGTAGACAGATATGGCAGACATCATACACGCGTCTAGACATCACTCTAAGGATTTAACATAATAATACAATGTGCTTGTTTACAAATAACATGGGCCAGGCCACAAGAGAAATAAACTGTAAGAAGGACATGATCTCGTGTGCTTGTTTTATATATATAGATGCTGGGTTAAAATTATTCTGCGAAATCCTTTCGTTCATTAGTGTGTTTTGAAATGTGGTTGTACATGCTAATCAGGATGGTGGCAAGGTGACGTCACATCAGTGTGATAAGGTGGCTGTGAAATGTGTGAGGACATACCGACGTTGTCATTAGATGACACCAGAAAGTCATCACGTGTGAGAGGCTAGTGAACTTCGTAATGGCCATGACCAGAAGGACCACTAAAGATCAGGTGGATAGACAAATGTTGGCCGGGATTGTAAATTCTAGGAGAGGTATGAGGACCTTCTCGGAAGTAAATGATGATATTGGTGGGAAGTAAATGATGATATTGGTGGGAAGTAAATGATGATATTGGTGGGAAGTAAATGATGATATTGGTGGGAAGTAGATGATGATATTGGTGGGAAGTAGATGATGATATTGGTGGGAAGTAGATGATGATATTGGTGGGAAGTAGATGATGATATTGGTGGGAAGTAGATGATGATATTGGTGGGAAGTAGATGATGATATTGGTGGGAAGTAGATGATGATATTGGTGGGAAGTAGATGATGATATTGGTGGGAAGTAGATGATGATACTGGCGGGAAGTAGATGATGATACTGGCGGGAAGTAAATGATGATACTGGCGGGAAGTAAATGATGATACTGGCGGGAAGTAAATGATGATACTGGCGGGAAGTAAATGATGATACTGGTGGGAAGTAAATGATGATACTGGCGGGAAGTAAATGATGATACTGGCGGGAAGTAAATGATGATACTGGCGGGAAGTAAATGATGATACTGGCGGAAGTAAATGATGATACTGGCGGGAAGTAAATGATGATACTGGCGGGAAGTAAATGATGATACTGGCGGGAAGTAAATGATGATACTGGCGGGAAGTAAATGATGATACTGGCGGGAAGTAAATGATGATACTGGCGGGAAGTAAATGATGATACTGGCGGGAAGTAAATGATGATACTGGCGGGAAGTAAATGATGATACTGGCGGGAAGTAAATGATGATACTGGCGGGAAGTAAATGATGATACTGGCGGGAAGTAAATGATGATACTGGCGGGAAGTAAATGATGATACTGGCGGGAAGTAAATGATGATACTGGCGGGAAGTAAATGATGATACTGGCGGGAAGTAAATGATGATACTGGCGGGAAGTAAATGATGATACTGGCGGGAAGTAAATGATGATACTGGCGGGAAGTAAATGATGATACTGGCGGGAAGTAAATGATGATACTGGCGGGAAGTAAATGATGATACTGGCGGGAAGTAAATGATGATACTGGCGGGAAGTAAATGATGATACTGGCGGGAAGTAAATGATGATACTGGCGGGAAGTAAATGATGATACTGGCGGGAAGTAAATGATGATACTGGCGGGAAGTAAATGATGATACTGGCGGGAAGTAAATGATGATACTGGCGGGAAGTAAATGATGATACTGGCGGGAAGTAAATGATGATACTGGCGGGAAGTAAATGATGATACTGGCGGGAAGTAAATGATGATACTGGCGGGAAGTAAATGATGATACTGGCGGGAAGTAAATGATGATACTGGCGGGAAGTAAATGATGATACTGGCGGGAAGTAAATGATGATACTGGCGGGAAGTAAATGATGATACTGGCGGGAAGTAAATGATGATACTGGCGGGAAGTAAATGATGATACTGGCGGGAAGTAAATGATGATACTGGCGGGAAGTAAATGATGATACTGGCGGGAAGTAAATGATGATACTGGCGGGAAGTAAATGATGATACTGGCGGGAAGTAAATGATGATACTGGCGGGAAGTAAATGATGATACTGGCGGGAAGTAAATGATGATACTGGCGGGAAGTAAATGATGATACTGGCGGGAAGTAAATGATGATACTGGCGGGAAGTAAATGATGATACTGGCGGGAAGTAAATGATGATACTGGCGGGAAGTAAATGATGATACTGGCGGGAAGTAAATGATGATACTGGCGGGAAGTAAATGATGATACTGGCGGGAAGTAAATGATGATACTGGCGGGAAGTAAATGATGATACTGGCGGGAAGTAAATGATGATACTGGCGGGAAGTAAATGATGATACTGGCGGGAAGTAAATGATGATACTGGCGGGAAGTAAATGATGATACTGGCGGGAAGTAAATGATGATACTGGCGGGAAGTAAATGATGATACTGGTGGGAAGTAAATGATGATACTGGTGGGAAGTAAATGATGATACTGGCGGGAAGTAAATGATGATACTGGCGGGAAGTAAATGATGATACTGGCGGGAAGTAAATGATGATACTGGCGGGAAGTAAATGATGATACTGGCGGGAAGAAAATGATGATACTGGCGGGAAGTAAATGATGATACTGGCGGGAAGTAAATGATGATACTGTATTTCGGACATCGCGATAATTTCTGCCTCGCCACCATGTACTCCTAAAGTATACCTGTACTACATATACGTATTGTTGAGGAGAGTGTATGACTACTTTTCCGTCATTGAGAACAACGGAGAGCACGTCGCAAGTTTACAACCATGTTGCGACGTCATCTTCGCAAAAAAAAAGGGGGGGGGGAGAACGGGCACAAACATAAACATTTTTAACAATTAAAAAAGTATGTCTCAGATGGGGCTTGAACCCAGGACCTTCCGCGTGTTATGCGGATGTAATAAATACTACTCTACGAAATGCTTGTTATTCTGTGAAGGAACAACGAAACTGAACTCAAAAAGCATCAATAGTCTTGATGACCCACCCCCCCCACACACACCTTTTTTTCCATCACATTTGCTTGCCAACCATTAACTGATTGGTTGACCCAAGCGAGGATCATTCGTCATGATTGTTTGCTCATACTCGCTTTGGTGAATTATATATAAATATGATTATATTCAAATGCTTTTAGGCAATTTATGATTGAAGAAAAGTGTCAGAATCGTATTTAAATACCGCCAAGATGTTTAATTAAGGGGTATTAAAATCTTACTAATTTACAAATTATTACCGTTGTAAAATTTCAACCGAAATTTATATTTTTTGTTTGGAAAATAAAATTTTATTTCAGTTCATAAACAGGTTGAAATGGAAACATTAGAACCCCATCGACCTCGAGGTTATGGAAGAAAGAAACAACAACTGAAAACGCCTATCATTTAACAAGTAAAGTAGCAGGAAATGTGAGAAATTCCTCAACAAGTAAAAAAAGTTATTTTAATGGAACTTTTTCAAACACGCACCGACGTCAACAAACTTGTTTTTTCACAATGCGATCCGCAACAACACAAATCTTAAACTTTCCAATTTTTTATAATGGCCATTTGAGATCAAATATTTAAGTCTTCACTCTTAGCATTTCATTGGTCCTCATTACAGATATCGTTTTGAGGGAAAATCCAGCTAAACGTTACGGGAACGACTTAAAATTCAGTAGTTGAGATCAATCGTTCCTTTTCTTGTTAGAAAAAAACAACAACAATAAAGTACAAATAAACGAACGTAACACTAAGAGCTCTTTGGAAGAAAGTAGCTGCTGTGTAATTATAGATACAGCATTCATTTAAAAGGAAAAGCAACATAAAAGTAAATATGACGAGAATAATGTGTTTGAAGATAATTTTAAAAGCTGAATAACCAACACAAATACATTCCGAGAGCTTAAAAAAACAAGCAGTGATGATGGCCCTCTTCAAAACAATGAGTTTTGGATGAAACTTTAAAGACCATGAAAGAAAGTGTGAGAAAATAATTTTACCAGAAAATATTTGTTTATTCAAATTTCACAGATCAATGCCTTAAAAAATAATAATTGTAAACTGTGTGTATTTGAAATGTAACTGCTTTGAAGGATAAGGATATGATCAATGTTATGAATTTCAACATATTACTGTTTAAGACAGATACGCATGTTTTAAGGCTTTCATAATTCAAATGTGTTTGCTGTATTGAATTGCTGGTAGATATTTTTTTAAGTTCATCATCAGATAAATAAAAATTTCCGTGTGTGAGTTTTTGAAGCGTAAGTCAAACTGAACGATTCTAGTGGGCGTAATTTAGGGCCTTCTGACACCTATATGGGAATGATTGATTTTGACTCTTTGCACACCCATTTGGGAATGATTGCCTGTTGCTCCTTGGACACATATATTAGAATGATTACCATAGTATATACCCACAAGCTTTTGCGTTTTCTAACACAATTTTTACAAAATATATTTCTTTACAATCTTATTTTATTCCATAGTCAAATGTGTATCTCTTTTATTGACTAAAACGAACGGCTTTATAAGTCTTGCAAGGTCTTGTAAATTTATGACTTAATCATGGAGTCCACTGCTAACGAAGTAATTTAAAAATCGAACAAACCTTAGGCTTTATAAAAAGAAACTTTTATAAATGTAATAAGAGAGTAAAAATAAATTTTAATGACATTGATCAAAACTATGCTAGATTATGTGCATCTGCTAATCAAATTGCAAGACTGTACATGAACTATGCCTAAGCGTAAGATTCAATCATCTTCTGTACTATAAGAGAGTCTGTACTATTTAAGAACAGATATTTCTAAGACCCGCGAAGGCTCGTATTAATGAATGTATTATTTAGAATATTAATTACAGTAACCGGTCATAACTTTCTCTTACACAAGTCAACAAGTGGTGAGTACAGAACAACGAAGGCTCGTATTAATGAATGTATTATTTAGAACATTAATTACAGTAACCGGTCACAACTTTCTCTTACACAAGTCAACAAGTGGTGAGTACAGAACAACGAAGGCTCGTATTAATGAATGTATTATTTAGAACATTAATTACAGTAACCGGTCATAACTTTCTCTTACACAAGTCAACAAGTGCTGAGTACAGAACAACGAAGGCTCGTATTAATGAATGTATTATTTAGAACATTAATTACAGTAACCGGTCATAACTTTCTCTTACACAAGTCAACAATTGGTGAGTACAGAACACCGAAGGCTCGTATTAATGAATGTATTATTTAGAACATTAATTACAGTAACCGGTCATAACTTTCTCTTACACAAGTCAACAAGGGGTGAGTACAGAACAACGAAGGCTCGTATTGATGAATGTATTATTTAGAACATTAATTACAGTAACCGGTCATAACTTTCTCTTACACAAGTCAACAAGTGCTGAGTACAGAACAACGAAGGCTCGTATTAATGAATGTATTATTTAGAACATTAATTACAGTAACCGGTCATAACTTTCTCTTACACAAGTCAACAAGTGTTGAGTACAGAACAACGAAGGCTCGTATTAATGAATGTATTATTTAGAACATTAATTACAGTAACCGGTCATAACTTTCTCTTACACAAGTCAACAAGTGGTGAGTACAGAACAACGAAGGCTCGTATTAATGAATGTATTATTTAGAACATTAATTACAGTAACCGGTCATAACTTTCTCTTACACAAGTCAACAAGTGGTGAGTACAGAACAACGAAGGCTCGTATTAATGAATGTATTATTTAGAACATTAATTACAGTAACCGGTCATAACTTTCTCTTACACAAGTCAACAAGTGTTGAGTACAGAACAACGAAGGCTCGTATTAATGAATGTATTATTTAGAACATTAATTACAGTAACCGGTCATAACTTTCTCTTACACAAGTCAACAAGTGGTGAGTACAGAACAACGAAGGCTCGTATTAATGAATGTATTATTTAGAACATTAATTACAGTAACCGGTCATAACTTTCTCTTACACAAGTCAACAAGTGGTGAGTACAGAACAACGAAGGCTCGTATTAATGAATGTATTATTTAGAACATTAATTACAGTAACCGGTCATAACTTTCTCTTACACAAGTCAACAAGTGGTGAGTACAGAACAACGAAGGCTCGTATTAATGAATGTATTATTTAGAACATTAATTACAGTAACCGGTCATAACTTTCTCTTACACAAGTCAACAAGGGGTGAGTACAGAACAATGAAGCAAGTATATAATAATAAGGAGACCCCCCCCTTTCTGCGCCCCATCCTCCTCACTAAAAAATCTAACCAATAGATCCACGAAAATAAAATTAACTGGCAAAGGTAATTAAATATGGAGATTAGCGAATGTGGCAGCTTTCATTTGATCATTTCAAGATTTTTTTTGATCAGAGGGGGAAAAACTGCGACAGGCCAGACTTGGATTGGCGGAGACGTGATGACCTGTCGGAGAGACTAGAGATAAAGCTATTTATACCCCTGGCCAGCCGGACACAGAATAGATCTGATCTGTTTTCCCTTTCAGTTAGACACTCAGAGTAAACGTAAGCTTTTTTTTTAATTAAGTGTTCATTTTTAATCAGAGGACGCACCAAAACTTTTTAAAGCATGTTTCGAATTTTGAATTCATACAACAACAACAAAAATTAAAATAATAATAACTTTTTCCCCAGTATAAATTCTTTGATGAGACCATGTGACCAGTTTTTAAACATAATAAAGATAATCTTTTTACACTTGTAACGAATTGGATTCTCAGAATGTAACCGATGAGTACGTATGATCACTGACAAGCAGTACCTAAAGGGAAATGTAAAACGAATCATAAACGGCGCTGCTATGAAGGTAATACCTAACCTAGGAGATGCCTGTAATACTTGAAAGTTTGCCAACTTCACTTGTCAAGTCATACTTCTCTGCCTACGTTGTTTCACTTGTTAAATTCAAGTTTTAAAAAAAATTATTGAGAGAAAATAGTATTGAGTAAATTCTACACCAGCAAATAAAGCCGTACAATAAAAATATATATTTCATTTTCATAGAACGTATGAAGGTCCGACACTTCTCTTAATTTCAGACCTTCTTGTAAAAAAAATGGACGCACTAGGTTATGCTCGTGTTACAAGTATCAAATCTCAGCAAGAGGTAACGTTTTCTCCCTCCCTCTTTTTCCCTTAAAACCTCCCTAAAGTCTTTCCGCACACCTCATCGCGACGTTAATCTAAAAGTCGTGTTAATAGAACGAGGAGTTTTTCTTACATGTTTCATGGTGAGAACTATAATTTAATTTGAAAATGTCCCATTAAAAACGAGTCACGGTTTAATCAATAACTTGTGCTGGTTGCAGTTTTTGACATCCGTCTTGAACATTCGTTCTTTTGAATCATAATCTGAACGAGGTTTTTAATTTCTCGTATATTGTTTATTAGAATAATTTTAATTGTGTTCAAAACCCAAGTCAAGAATTCGACAAATCTCGATGTTCTACATCTACCCCTGCCTGAGTCGGCAAAAAACCAATTGTTCCAATCTTGTCTGTGTGTGTGTGCGTGTGTGTGTTTGTGTGTGTGACCGTTGTGTTTGTGTGCGTGTGTGTTTCTGTGTGTGTGCGTGTGTGTGTTTGTGTGTGTGACCGTTGTGTTTGTGTGCGTGTGTGTTTCTGTGTGTGTGCGTGTGTGTTTCTGTGTGTGTGTGTGTGAGAGAGACAGAGTGTGTGTGTGTGAGTTGTGTGTGTGTGTGTGAACACGATAGCTTGAGTGCCGTTTAAGTTAGCTGGACACAACTTCATATATCTATGTGTGTAAATATTACCGGCAATGTGTGAAATCCGGCATTGTATAGAAAGCCTGTTGGATTTAGGCAAACTATGAATTTTGTTAACATGTTGCATACTTTGACTATGAATTCTATAGAATGGCAGATTTCGTTGAGGCAAAGTGTCAGAGGAGCACAAAAAAGCATTTATTGATAATTAAGTATTTTAAAGTGGAAGTAAGACGAAATAAGGGATATGATATTCAAACTGAAAAAAAAACGACAGCAGTGCTGAGATTGAAGTATTTGCTACAGCAGAGCTGAGATTGAAGTATTTGCTACAGCAGAGCTGAGATTGAAGTATTTGCTACAGCAGAGCTGAGATTGAAGTATTTGCTACAGCAGAGCTGAGATTGAAGTATTTGCTACAACAGAGCTGAGATTGAAGTATTTGCTACAACAGAGCTGAGATTGAAGTATTTGCTACAGCAGAGCTGAGATTGAAGTATTTGCTACAACAGAGCTGAGATTGAAGTATTTGCTACAGCAGAGCTGAGATTGAAGTATTTGCTACAGCAGAGCTGAGATTGAAGTATTTGCTACAGCAGAGCTGAGATTGAAGTATTTGCTACAGCAGAGCTGAGATTGAAGTATTTGCTACAACAGAGCTGAGATTGGTGTACATGCTACAGCACAAGCTGGGATTGAAGTATTTGCTACAGCAGGTAAGACTGGAATGACACTTATAATTGTACTGTAATTAATGTTCTTCTTTCACACACACACACGCGCACGCACACACACACACACACACACACACACACACACACACAGACACACACACACACACACACACACACACATACACACACGCACACACACACACACACACATAAACACCACTTCATATTTTGATTTTGGCACTTTGGTCTTGCATATTCATATTTCACGAATTAGTGAAGAATTGATAAATAATGAGATAATTTTGTTTCTGGTGAAAATAAGCAGAACACAACTGGAATGAACTACTTGTTGCAGAATGAAAGACTAGAATGGCATTTTGAATTACACTTAATTTTCTTTTTCACACAAGGACTCATTATAGGTTGGCATTTCGTCTTGCACATACAACTAACAAATTCTTGTCCGCTTCCTGTGGACTGAGCTATTTTATAGTTAGGAACGTCTTCCACTTTCATTAAATCTTTTGGACATATGGTGAATTCTGATCTGGCATATATTTGCTTCAAGATTCCTTGTACAGTTCACAGGCGGTAAGAGCCAAATTCTGTCATGCTCATTACAACTGCCAACAGATTTCGCGAGTCTCCCCGCCCTTTGTCAACATCGGAAATCGGAACTAGAACAGTGGCTCCCAAAGGCGCAGGAGGACATTTTTTGTCAGAGCCCCTTTTCATTCTTTTGGCCTGCAGTTCGAGGTTCGATTTCGATTCCATTTTATTTTTGTTAGCTTTTTCAATATTGAAGCAAACAGTGCACAAAATGCTAACCCCATAACATTCTACTTCGTTGTCATCATCGTCTTTAGGGGAATGCCCACAGATGGCATGAACATTTCGGCTATACTTTCGACATGTATGAACGCCGCTGGTTTCTTTTAAGCAGACGCAGCAGGTAGGGAAAGAAGAAGGGTCTTCGGTAACCACGGAATTGGAAGGCTTTCAATAACCATGGCTTCACCACTGTTGGGTTTCCATCATCATGGATTGCATTCTCATGAATGTCATCTGGAGACATCGCTGTCTCTTACACTCCTTCATCTCTGTTTCCCTGCTCTAGAGTTGTTTGTACTCGCTGTATTAATTTTTCGAGGTCTTCATCTGTTTCCACATCTTGTTAAACATCGTCAGGTAGGGACGACGTTGTGAAATTTCTGTCAACATTCTGCCCCGTCCTCCATGACCAATATCCAAATGGACTTTATGAAGTACGTCAAATAACTTAGAGTCCGTGACGTTAAACTGAATGGCACTCACGCCTTCTTTAACAGGGTAGATCAACTTACTCTTATTTTCCACCATCCTGATATCATAGTGTTTCACCAGCCAATAGTCCCGTGGTTCTTGCTTAATGGTCTTCTTGGATTTTTTCACATCGTACACGAATTTTTGCTAACTAGTTTCGGTTTAAAACACGCAGGATTTAAGAGCATTGGCTCTTACTTTAGATAACTCATCGTAGAACCGTTTGTGAAATCTCAACCGGATGATATACACTGACGTCGTGGTAAGAAATTTGGCAATATTGTCTATGATATGGTAGTAGAACCACGTACTAACAAAACGCTGTCTTACAATAACGTTCAACACTCACTTGCTTCTAACTCCATCATGAAACAACGAACAGAGCGCCACCGCCAACATCATTGGCGGGAAAATGGTGGGGTAGGCCAGTTACATACTTTGGCGCACGACAACTCGGCATTCTATAGAATGCCTGGGCAATGTATGAAGTAACAATCATTTCATACTTTGCCTAAAACCATCAGGCATTCTATACATTGCCTAGGCACTCTCTAGAATGCCTGAATTTCATACATTGCCTGTATCAAATATATATATATATACTAGGGGCAAGTACCCGGCTATGCCCGGGTTTAACAACAACAGCAACAAAACAACAAAAACAAACAACAAAAACAAAACAACGACAAACAACAACTACAACAACAACAGCAACAACAACAAAGCAACAACAACAAAGCCACAACAACAAAACAACAACTACAACAACAACAGCAACAACAACAGCAACAACGACAAAAACAACAACAGAAACAGCAACAGCAACAAAACAACAAAAACAAAAAAACAACAAAAACAACAAAATTAACAACAAAACAACAACAAAACAACTACAACAACAACAGCAACAACAACAAAGCAACAACAACAAAACAACAACAACATGAAGGGCATTGTCGTCGCAGGGCAAGGGATGTGGACAACAACAACAACAGCAAAAACAACACAAAAGCAACAACAGCAAAAGCAACAACAACAGAAACAACAACAACAAAAACAACAACAGCAACAACAATAAAAACAAAACAACAACAAAAACAAAACAACAACAAAAACATCAACAACAAAACAACAACAAAACAACAACTACAACAACGACAGCAACAACAACAAAGCAACAACAACAAAACAACAACTACAACAACAAAAGCAACAACAAAAGCAACAACAACAAAGCAACAACAAAAAAATTATTTTAACGCGATAATCGCCTTCTTGTTAATCTCGACACCAAAATGTTTATTATTTTGCGTCATTATTTTACGTTTTAATTTTCAATAATTTTTATTTTATATAGCTCATATAAGGAAAAATTACATTTTGGGCCCCCGGCCCCCAGTATCTTATATATATGGAACGAAACCTGTTTAATAACCTTTCCGGTATAATTTTGTGTACGTGTACCAAATTTCACGTTATTTGGTTGTCTGGATCTTGAGTTATTAGGGAACAGACAGACAACCAGACAGACAACAAATGCGTCTTATATATATAGAGATATATTATATATATATATATATATATATGATCTTAAACGTAAGTTTCTATCAATGTTTTAGCGATACCTGATAACTGGAAATGGTTCTTACCCCGATTCCACGTAAAGTGCACATTTGTGTGCCTCCGGCCCCCAATGACTGGTAATTTAAGAACAAAGAATTTGCCAGTAACATTTGCGGATGTATACTTAGTTTCCCCAAAGTTTAATGAAGATCTAATGAATGTTATAATTATGCATAAAGGAGAAAAAGGTATACATTAATTTTTTACGTCATTATTTTTTCACAAAGGTTCCTTGTTCAAATAATGACGTCACATCGATAAATATTTCAGCAAGAAGCACGCACTGTTAATCTCTACACCAACGTGCTTATCTCAAGTTTGATTCAATTATTTTACTCTATCTTGCATGGCAGTGTTACTTTGAGGCTGATTTCTCAACATCTTTTACATTTATTTGTGGAATTAAATCTTAAACGTTAATGAAAAAAGACATTTGGTGACACCAGACCCAAAAGAATGGACATTAGGAGTTCAGTTGCCTATAGTATTTTAAAATTGGCTATTTTATTTAGTTTTTATTTATTTAGTTTGGTGCCTTAAATAACATTTTTATTTTAAAAAAACTTAGGATTTTTCCTAGTGCACATCCTCAAGGTTTCTGGCAAAATTATTTTTAAAGAGTACCACCCATTGGTTTCTTTGAATTTTTTGCTTTACTCTGAGATCGTTGCAACGCACAACAGGTCAGCTAGTACGTTATAAAAGACATGCACGCATAAATACTGTCAATTTATATATATAGAAGATAAAGCTCGACAACTGGATGAGTACAACAGAAGTAATGACGTCATTTACCCATATTTAGATGGAGTGAGTCACATTTTTAAAAACAAAATGGGGCAAATTTTGTTTTCTTTTCGTTTACTATAAGCAATTTAGATTTTAAATAAAAATAGAGTTATTGATGGTTTATGTCATCCAATGATAACGGACATGCTATCATTTTCGGTCCTGTTTGTGTTAGTTCTTTTCTTCTTATATTTTGTCATGTACTCTCAAAAAATAAACATAACATGTATCAAATAAATAGAATCAAGGGAATCAATTCATTTTCTAATATATTATTTAATATAATTTATTGTTGAATACATAATACAATTTATTTTAATTAATCTGTACAATAAATGCAAAATTTTATTTTAAATTGAAAATAAGTAAATATTATGCCTTATATCATGTTTTAAATTTTATAACTATATAATTTATTTTGCTCAAAAGCTATGTATTCTGACATCCACACATATTTATCTATTGTGTGCACGTTCACGCGATGATGGATGTGCTTTCAAAATGTCAACATAGCATTCACGATGTTTGCTCTTCCGACGTTTTAACACTTTAATTTGTTCCTATAATTAGGAATTCGTATATCAATTGCAACGGTGGTAATAATGCGGCTCCTCTGTATATACATTCCGGCTCATAAAAAATTTAAGAGAGTTAAAACTTTTCGTCTGAAGTATAGAGTATAAACATAAAGAAACTTATACAACTTTATAGACCAAATTGGTAAAAATAATGTAGGCTACATTTTCACCGATTGCTTTATATCTTAAACCAGTCCTGGCAGGAGCTAGTTTTTTTTAAAACCTAGATTTAGTCTTTTTTTTTGTTGGTCATTGTATATGTTTCTAAGGGCTGTATCGGATGCAATGTTTTTAAATCCGGCTGTGAAATCAGGCCAGAGACGTTGCTGGATTTGTAAAAATGGCTGGATTCTGGATTTGCATGAGCTGAAGTCGGGTACACCCCTACTGTTTTTTATTTCAAAAATATTCATTATCTATTTTTCTAGAAAATACACTGTATGAAAGTACGGAAATAACCAATCATTTGCAATTAATAACGAAACTAATTGAAATTTTTCAAACATAAAATTAAGCAGTAGGCGGCAAGAGAATTTTTAGCCCCTCAATCGAGTTACATTACAATGTATGTGGCTCTAAACCACTGGATTCGAAAAGTGATGCTGCTACGGCGTTGTGAAATGTCACATGTGTCAAAAAAATTCTACAGTTCCGGTAGAACATACGAAACATAAGAAACGACTTGAATGAGTACAAAATATAAATTGTTTAACAACGTCTTATTAACTCTCTTTCGTTCCTGTGGATTTGTTTGTCCACAATTTTTTCAAATCTGCCAACGTAAAATTAAACCACTTTTGATAGTCCTAGAGATCTCAAAATTTTACCACAGATAGATCTTAAATGACCATGCATTGTGTCAAAATTTCAGATCGATCAAATGTGCCGTTATTAAACTATTGAACTTTTTAGTTTATCTATATATAAGCATCTGTACCGTCTGCTTTTGTTGACATCCATGAGTTCACCCCGTGACCACATCACCGTGTTTATAAAAAAACGTTGGGCTTGCGCTTAGGAGGTGTTTGGTATAAAAAAAATATAGAGGTAAAAAAATATTTTTAAAAACCACGTTTTTGTAAGTGGACTAAAAAGATTAAAATAAAAAGAGGTAAAAAATATTTTTAAAAACCACGTTTTTATAAGTGTACTAAAAAGAAGAAAATAATTTAAAACTAATAAGTTCAAGTACTTGCATATAATGTGACTAAAAACGTGGGACGGGTGTTTGGTATAAAAATTAAAGATTTATAATTAAGAAGGCAAAAAAGATGTCTATAAGTGAGAGAATGAGTGAACTGCATATGTAAAACCTCATAAGCGCCCGCCCAACGTTTTTAGTCATATTAAATGAAAGTACTTGAACTAATTAGTTTTAAGTTATTTTCTTCTTTTTAGTACACTTATAAAAACGTGGGTTTTTAAACATCTTTTTTTACCTCTATTTATTTATACTTAATGACAAACTTAACAACAGCTCTTCTTCTTGCGTTGAGCGAATATACTCTCTCCTATACATGGATTGATTGAATAAATTGGCAAAACTATTCAATCTGGCCAGGCTGAAATCAAAGAGGAAGATACGTGAAACAGTCATTAGGGACATGCTTTTTGCGGATGATGCTGCCATAGCTACCCACAATGAAGCAGATTTGCAAAGCTTAATGGACGCTTTGCCAAGGCCGCCAGCGACTTCGGCCTAACCATCAGCCTCAAAAAGACTAACGTGATGGCCCAGGATGCTGATCCACCCAACATCACCATCAATGGTTGCCAACTTGAGGCCATGGATCACTTTACATACCTTGGCTCCAACATCACCAACAACCTGTCCCTTGATTCCGACCTAGACATAAGGATCGGCAAGGCCCCCACAACTCTGACCAGGCTCTCAAAAAGAGTCTTGAAAAACAAAAAGCTGACCATCAGAACCAAATTGCTGTGTACCGAGCATGTGTGCTAAGCACCCTCCTTTATGCCAGTGAATCCTGAACCCTATACTCCAGGCAAGAAAGGAGACTGAGTGCTTTCCACATGCGCTGTCTCCGGCACATCCTGGGAATCGCCTGGCAGGACCATGTCACCAACAACGAGGTGCTACAACAGGCAAATATACAAAGTATGACAACTCTTCTCCGCCAGCGTCGGCTCAGATGGTTGGGACACGTTCGCAGATTGGAGGATGGCAGAATCCCAAAGGACATCTTCTACTCTGAGCTAGCCAAAGGAAAGAGGACTACAGGCCGGCCTCACCTCCGTTTCAAAGATGTCTGCAAGAGAGACCTCAAAGCTATTGGCATCGACATAAATAGCTGGGAGGAACTCGCTGGGGACAGACACAGATGGAGACAATCGTTGACTGCCGGGCTAGAAGCAGGAGAAAGAGACCTGCGACAGGTCGCAGACGCGGACCGCCAAAAGAGGAAAAGGAGAGCTAATCAGACAACCACAGGTGATGCCTTTCAGTGCCATAGGTGCGGCAAAGGCTGCCGTTCGCGAGTGGGCTTGTACAGCCACAGCAGAAGCTGCAGGGCCATGCGCGAGGATCCCACAAGAGCACAGAATCTTCCATCGTCTCACGAGACATAAGGAAAGCCAACCATACATGGTAAAGACTGGAAAATTGAAATTTTTAAAATCTTCGATATCCAGGGACAGACATCTGGTCTAACGACATGTCACAAAATATGAAAAAAACATGCATGTATGTCATACCAACCCCAATCAGAATTAATTAGAGCCAAAGATACAATAGAAAAAATTCAACCAAGAGCTGACAGATTTATTACTGGAGAATATTCGATATTTACAAGAGTATATAACACCTTTACTTAAAGTTAAATAGTTAACCTTAGAAACACAAGATGGAAAAACAAACAGCAAAGTAGTAATAATACAATTAGGCAATTAATTATAAGTTGTAATTACAACACAAGAAAATCTAATACAACCTTCGGACAGACATAGTGATAAACACGTTTCTTAGTTCTTATTCAAAAAGAAACACATGTAAATGTTTGTTCTTCCCGTCTGGAATTTGGACGTGGATTAAAACCTGGATCTCCACCACATTTTTTATGGCTAGAAGTTTAGCAGTATCACACTAAGCGCATACATGTTACTGTTGAAGTATGCATAGATATTGGGATAATGTAAAATATTATTTTGTATTTTTAATGAGGGTTCATGATCAATGTCTGTGCGTTATTCGTGCAAAATGTTAATTTCGAAACAACTTTTGGTTGCAATGGATTTCATAATGGATAAATATAACTATATTTCTCAAAATCGCGTAAAATTGAATGGGGAACAAAAACTTAAACGTTTATGAAACAAAAAATACATTTGGGATCCCTGGCCTTGAAGGAAGAAACATTCGAATTTCGGTGCCCTATAGTATTTTAATATGGAAAATCAAGTTTTTATATACACAATATGGTCAAAATCCATCAATTTACCTAGTAGCTACGGCTTAAAATAATTTTGATACAGCTTATTTAATAAAAAAAAACAACTTTTAGGGTCCCAGGCCGTTTAGGTGCAAGATTTTAAGATTGAAACAACTGTATATCTTAATCAAGATAACCAAATTTTACAAAAAGACCTAGATGAATTGATAAAATGGGAAACTAACTGGAGTATGAGTTTCCACCCAGAAAAGTGTCAATTGTTAAGACTAACAAAGAAAAAGAAACAAATAAATTCAAAATATTTCATTCATGGAAAGGAACTAACCCAAACTAAAGATGCAAAATACTTAGGAGTCATAATAAATGAGAAATTATCATGGAATCCCCATGTCAATGAAGTTATTAAAAAATCAAACAAAACCTTAGGCTTTGTAAAAAGAAACCTTTACAAATGTAATTAAAGATATAAAACTAAAAGGCTATCTCACTTTGGTGAGACCTGTACTAGAATATGCATCTTCTGTATGGGACCCATCCACCAAAGAAAACATTGATAAACTAGAACAAATACAAAAAAGAGCTGCGAGATTCATTACTCCAAAACTGACTAGAATAACACCATTAGTTAAATCATTTAACCTTGAAACACTAGAGGATAGAAGAACAAAGAATAAAGTAGTAATCATTCATAAAGCAATTAACTCTAATTTATAAATACAACACAAAGATAACTTTATACAACCCTCAGATAGACATAAGGATAAAAACACCTTTCTTATTCCGTATGCAAGAACAAACTCGTACAAATTTTCGTTCTTCTCGTCCGGAATTCGGGCGTGGAATGGGTTGCCTGAAGAAACCAGGAAAGCCAACACTTTATCAACATTTAAAACTCTAATAAGAATGCAGGACTGAACTCAAACCATAGATAAGCGTAGGACGCAATAATCTTCTGTATAGAAGGAGCGTCTGAAACAGATAAGATAAGATAAGATATTAATAATTAATTTATTTATCTATATTTCTCTAAATCGTGTAAAATTGAATGGGGAAAAATCTTAAAGGGTTACAAGAAATGACATTTGGGGGGCCCCAGCCCCTAAGGAAGGGACATTAGGAGTTTAGTGGTCTACATCAGGGGTGGGCAAACTTTTTAGGGCGAGGGCCGCATTAGTAAGAAATTAAACATCCATGGGCCGCACCTAACCAAAATTTAGCCCCGATTTAAGTACAAACATTCATCTTTAACATGCATTTATTGATTTTTCTAATATTACCACAGGCTTCCGCGGGCCGCAAAGAGCTCCGTAGGGGGCACGCATGCGGCCCGCCTGCCGTAGTTTGCCCACCCCTGGCCTACATTATTTAAATGAGGACTATCACGTTTTTTTATATACTACGTTTGGTTAACATCCATCCATGTACCCAGGAGATAATGAATATACTGTTTTTATATAGCTCATATTAGCAAAAATGACATTATGGGCTCCATGAGTGTTAAATTTTAAAAACAAATTGCCGATTACCCTCCCGGGGGCGTACAAAACAATCTCGCAAAGTTTCATGGCGATCAGATGAATAATGACATGGACACACACATTCTTTAATTGATATATAAAACATATAGATATTCAGAAAACAGCATACAATTTTAAAGTTTTTTTTCAGAATATGCCAGAAAGTTTAGGATAGATCACTCCCTCTTTAAAAAAATCAAAATATTCAGCTGACCTTAAATTCTGCAAATTGAGAACGGTTTTTTTGTTTGTTTTGTTTTTTTGTTTATTTTTTTTTAAAGTTAAGTTCTGCTGAATTTCACGAAATGTAGTTATCAAAATGATAACTAGGAAATTGTTGAAAAATGTTTAGAAAAACCTTAGAAACAACAGTCACGCGAAATTAGTCATTATAGATATTTGGTGATGCATCAAACGAGATATAACTATCAGTTTAAGAATTAATTATAATTTATTATTATCTTATACTACCACAAAGACCAATCTATTACAATAAAGACCAATCTACTACTGCAATAACCACCGTACTACCGCATTACCAACTTACTGATACAATACCAAAGTGTTTCCAGAATACCAACTACTACCACGAATACCAGCTTACTACCACAATAACCAACGTACTACCACAATAACCAACGTACTACCACAATAACCAACGTACTACCACAATAACCAACGTACTACCAGAATTATCAAAGAGCTACAATAAAAAGTAAAGCACCCTTACTCGGCAACTTTATGACAAATGGACCTATAGAACACATGAATAGATGGGACTCTAGAACATATGGACCTATAGGACAGATGGACCTATAGAACACATGAATAGATGGAACTCTAGAACATATGGACCTATAGGACACATGAATAGATGGGACTCTAGAACATATGGACCTCTGGGACAGATGGACCTATAGAACACATGAATAGATGGAACTCTAGAACATATGGACCTATATGACACATGAATAGATGGGACTCTAGAACATATGGACCTCTGGGACAGATGGACCTATAGAACACATGAATAGATGAAACTCTAGAACATATGGACCTATAGGGCACATGAATAGTTGGGACTCTAGAACATATGGACCTCTAGGACAGATGGACCTGTAGGACTGATGGACCTCTAAGACAGATGTATTACTAGGTCAGAATATTATGACTGAACACCACTATTGGCCTTGACATAATATTGCGGAAATCTATTAATAGAAATATTGAGTTTTTTGTGGGAGAATTTCATAAAAATTAAATAAAAAATACGAGTCAATGTGTAAATGTAGGTATATTGAGAAGGAAGTATCTTATCAGCTATTTATTAATTCTTCGTTAATTTAAGACAGCTTATTGGACTTGAAAAAGGAAAAACAGTTTCGTTATTTTACTATGCTTACAATTTTGAGAACATAGTCAGTGATTCGGCTGTATTTATGCTTTAAAACATTGTTCGCTAAAATGTAATTTAAAAATAGATCATTACTCTATGAGTTATGACGTTTTCCGGTTTTAGAAATGACAAGCCTTATATCAATTGTAGAGCAATTCAAAAAATTTTTAAATTCCTTTTTACCATATTTTAAAAAAAAATCAACTTGTGTTTCATTCTTTTGTTTGATTTTAAAATAATTTTATTCAGTTACCTTTCACACAAAGTAATTTCTCTCCATTCACAAAATCTCTCAATTTCTACCAAATTTCAAACTAGATCTACAGGGCGATTGGTCTAACTAATTTTTTCACTCTTTGGTTTTTTTATTCATCTTTAAAGAAGAAAAACGCATAATTGGCACACAGCACTACATTGCATTAAGAAGGAGATGCATGAATTAACCATTATTGAACGCACAATAGTTGAGCGCATTAAATATAGAGGTGTTTTTTATCTAAACAAAAGAATCTCGGTTGTGAAGCAGATATAACGCTGTAATGTTGGGTGATGCTGGCATGAGAAGCCAACATCGATTGGTTGTATTCAGTCCATGTGATCGGGGTCAGTGGATTAAAGTTTCCAAAGTTCAGAGGCACTGTGGTTTACGCTGAAAGAGGAGGGAAGAAGACGAGTGCCATAAGACTATGTGGAAGGTATTGAGATTAGGTGTGTACCGGATTTCGGCTTCAGCTCCGGCAAATCCGAAATCCGGGCCAATTTTTACAAATCCGACACCGGTTCTGCCCGGATTTCACTTCATAAATCCGGCCAAATTCGCCTGGCCCTCAGATCCCTAATATATATATAATTGCTCCGGCTCCGGCAAATCCGGATTCCGGCCCCTTTTGGAAATCCGGCTGAAACTCCAGCCGGATTTAACTTCACAAATTTGAATCCGGTACAGCCTTAATTGAGACGTAGACGTTTCCCCAAACAACTTAATCGTCCCCACTTAACTGACCATTCAATTGGAGAATATTAGTTCTTTAACCTCAATAACTGACCTTTCAATTGGACAATACTGGAAAATCCACATCTTTCAACATACACTTATACCAAGTCACATTTCAGTTATTAAACAGCAAATATCGTTTGAATCAATCAGATATATTTATATATATATATATATATATATTAATTTGCGATATTATATATATTAATTTATTTCTGTACTGTCCCTAAGGAATGGATAATGAAAGTTCAAAAGATGAGCTAATGGATACGATGACGGATGCATCCCCACATGAATGTACGTGACGAAGATTAGAGGTTGCTGACATTGGCCTGCTGCAGGCGAAACAAAAGGGATTATTGGATTAAGGCAGAGATAAAATGGACGTTACGACAAGGAGATCAAGTAGATATAGGGGTGGAGGAAGGTTGCTGTGAAATAAAACTGTAACATAATACACAGCAGCTATCAGAGTACTGAATAAAACTGTAACATAATACACAGCAGCTACCAGAGTACTGAATAAAACTGTAACATAATACACTGCAGCTATCAGAGTACTGAATAAAACTGTAACATAATACACAACAGCTATCAGAGTACTCAATAAAACTGTAACATAATACACAGCAGCTGTCAGAGTACTGAATAAAACTGTAACATAATACACAGCAGCTATCAGAGTACTGAATAAACTATCACATAATACACAGCAGCTATCAGAGTACTGAATAAAACTATCACATAATACACAGCAGCTATCAGAGTACTGAATAAAACTATCACATAATACACAGCAGCTATCAGAGTACTGAATAAAACTATCACATAATACACAGCAGCTATCAGAGTACTGAATAAAACTATCACATAATACACAGCAGCTATCAGAGTACTGAATAAAACTGTAACATAATACACTGCAGCTATCAGAGTACTGAATAAAACTGTAACATAATACACTGCAGCTATCAGAGTACTGAATAAAATTGTAACATAATACACTGCAGCTATCAGAGTACTGAATAAAACTGTAACATAATACACTGCAGCTATCAGATATTGGAATAAAACTATCACATAATACACAACAGTTATCAGAGACTGGAGTAAGACAATCACATACTACACAACAGTTATCAGAGAATGGAGTAAGACAATCACATACTACACAACAGTTATCAGAGAATGGAGTAAGACAATCACATAATACACAACAGTTATCAGAGAATGGAGTAAGACCATCACATAATACACAGAAGATGTCATCATACACAGCATATATCTGAATTGGAATAAAACAATACAAAACACTGAAGTGCACATTGTCTCTCAGTTACTAATATAATTTAACCGTATTTTTTTAATTTAAATATCACATTTTACACAATCACTTTAATGTTGTTTTTTAAAAAGTTTTACTAAACAATAGTAAAAAGTGTTGTTTCGCAAACTAAGCTGCATGAAGATTCTATCAAGGTGAAACAGCAAATTCTAAATACACGCTACTCTTTTCTTTAAATGTTATGTGTTGGTCCACATGCTCGTCGGCATTTTACCCACACAGCCAACTCACCACCAATATGAGTTTGTAAATGTCAACTTTCAAACATTTTTTCTAATTTTTTTGTTTGTTTGTGAGGGTTCTGACAAATTGTGACAATTAAGAAAATAATTATTTTTTTTAAATCGTACTTATCTTTTCAACAAGTTGACAAGACATATATAAAAACTAGGTAAGTTTTCTAAATCAGTGCTTCTCAAACTTTTTAGTATTGCGGACGGGCAGGAATTTTTTCCATTGCACCAGGGACCGGTGAACTATTTTGCCTGTTCTGACGTGGTAGCGAAATGTAATTTCTTGGTAACTTCTACGGACCGGCATCGGATGACCCATGGACCGGCACCGGTCCGCGGACCACCACTTTCAGAAGCACTGTTCTAAATGACATCAAATTACCAGATACTGAACGCCTTCCTAATTATGGAGGCTATTTATTTAGCTACAGTTATTTGTGTTGTTTTTTTGTTAGTTTTTTTTTGTTGAAACATTTGATTCCACTGTAAACATACCGCAAACTTCCCACTGCACGTCTGGGTGCCAAGGGGATGTAAGAAGCAAGACACCATTAGTAAAACAGAAACAAGAACAACAAAAAATGAAGAAAGAAACGTCCTAGCAGTATTATCTCCGCCTTCAAAAGTTTTCAAAACATTGTTTACTGACCTGGCACGAAGAAGTTGGGGAGCACATTCTTACGGAAGATTCAAAAACTATGAATGGGAAATAGCTTTTTTTCTATTTTATGTTTCAGTTTTAGCCAAATATTGTTAGCAAGTATAAATGGAAACAGCCAACATCTGCTTTTAAATATGTTTCTCCTCATGTTACACGTGTCTTCATTCCGGTAAGAACTTACACTAAAGATCAGTGAAAGTAGGTACGCGTACGCACCAGGGATGAGGAATATACAGCTCAGTTTCAAATTTTGTTCATTTTAAATGTGAACAATATTTTATTGATTCCCTGCCTTGTTTTTTTTTCAATGAATGAATGCGTGGCAATCGTTTCCTCTCTGTGGGCTCCTTGCTATAAAAATTTCCAAAATCTGAAAACTGCAGATTTTTTAAAATGTCTAAAATATTGACATGTTTTCGGTCCATTTAGTTTTTTAGAATACCTAGTCATGGATGTGAGGTATCGTTTGAGCCACAACCAATATCTAGACGCGGGTGTTGGGTATTTTGAATATTTTTAAAATATTTTTTAGTTTCTTTGTTTTTCCTTTACAAGGTTATGAAAACTGTGAATTTATGCAGTGGCGTGCCATTTATACTGTTGAGATGATTGTCTTTCTATTACAGTTATTTAGATGAATATGTTTTGTTTTCCTCTACTGATTTAAAACTCAAGTCTATTTACATCCCATAAATATGAGGAACATTTTTTGTATTAAATACAATTCGTTTCAAATGAAAAAAAGACAGATATCGAATCCATGGTACTGGAAGCGTCCGTAATAAAGTTAGAGTAAGCCATTGTCACCACTTCTTGTCCAAGGTATAAGTTAAAGAAAGCTATTGTCACCACTTCTTGGCCAAGGTGTACAATTTACATTAGCCTGACATGCTCAGTTAATCAACTAATGATACATTCAAATAATAAAATTCAACAAAATTTTCAAGTAAACATCATCATAAATATATTTACGCTCAATTATCGCTGACTGTGGTCTATCGCTAAATTATAATCCTTTTGGTTTCCAGATTAACATTAGCCAAACAACGCACGAACCTATGACGTCAGCATTTGTGTTGTAAACTGTGCTGACTGACTCAAAGAGTTATTTTTTTGGTGCAGTAATTTGGTGCGCTGCTTTCTAAAATTACTTTAAAAGTCGTGTGGTGATTAGCACCGTAAAAAAATATTATATACATACTTTGTGTACATTTCAGGAATATTTCGTATTATCATACAAGGATAAGTTACTTGGGCTTTTGCACTATTATAAAATACTTTGCGTACATTTAAGAAAGTTTAATATTACGTATTTATCATACAAGAAAATACAAAATACACAAACAAATTGTGCAATGAAAACAATAAATTTGAGCTTTATTTTTAGACTGATACGACAGTAAACGTTTCGGCTAATGCCTTCATCAGTACAACATAAAATACATTCTTACAATACTTACATAAGTAATAATAATATTCTTACAACATATTTTATTTTAAAATATTTATGTTAAATAAAAAGAAAGGAAAAACAAAAACAAACATGGACACAGGATATAGCAAAAAGGGGGAAGTATCCAAAGTTACAGTAAAAACCACAACGGGAACAAGATTATGCAGTTAAGTAAAATTATGAATTTGGTTAATTCCATATGGAGCCAACGTACCAAATCTTTTTATGAGTCTATTTTCCATGTGGACTCTATCATGGGTATTGCTTGCATATAAAATACCAGTTACTGCAATATCTGATATGCCGTTATGGTCAACACTGTTAAAATGTTTAGAAACAGGACATTGAGCCTGTTTATTTATATTATACAGGTGTTCTCTAAACCGATCTCCAAGACGACGACCAGTCTCACCCACGTAAATTTTATTACACCTCTTGCAGAGAATTGCATAAATCACGTTGCGACTTGTGCAAGTGAATCCATCTTTTATTAAGAATTTTTCAAGAGGGAAAGAAATGTTGTTAATTTCCATCACATATGGACAAGTATTGCAACGGTTATAATAATAAAAGATGGATTCACTTGCACAAGTCGCAACGTGATTTATGCAATTCTCTGCAAGAGGTGTAATAAAATTTACGTGGGTGAGACTGGTCGTCGTCTTGGAGATCGGTTTAGAGAACACCTGTATAATATAAATAAACAGGCTTAATGTCCTGTTTCTAAACATTTTAACAGTGTTGACCATAACGGCATATCAGATATTGCAGTAACTGGTATTTTATATGCAAGCAATACCCATGATAGAGTCCACATGGAAAATAGACTCATAAAAAGATTTGGTACGTTGGCTCCATATGGAATTAACCAAATTCATAATTTTACTTAACTGCATAATCTTGTTCCCGTTGTGGTTTTTACTGTAACTTTGGATACTTCCCCCTTTTTGCTATATCCTGTGTCCATGTTTGTTTTTGTTTTTCCTTTCTTTTTATTTAACATAAATATTTTAAAATAAAATATGTTGTAAGAATATTATTATTACTTATGTAAGTATTGTAAGAATGTATTTTATGTTGTACTGATGAAGGCATTAGCCGAAACGTTTACTGTCGTATCAGTCTAAAAATAAAGCTCAAATTTATTGTTTTCATTGCACAATTTGTTTGTGTATTTTGTATTTTATTTAAAAGCTTTATTGCAGTCCCATTCTATATGTTGTATTTATCATACAAGGAGAAGTTAGTTGGACTTTTGAAAAAGGTGGGCGCCGTAGGCGCCCTTAAAAAAGGGGGCGCCCCATCACCACGGTGCCGCAGCACAAACTAGTTTTGAAAATAGTTACATAAAATGTTTCCAATATGTGTCTGTTTTTTAAAAAAAAATCTTTTTCTGAATGTAACGGAGGAATATATGATAAGGAAAAGATATAGTTTTTTTTTAAACTATAAATATAAAAAAATTCAAGGTTGAACATCGCAATGTTAAAGATGCGACTAAATCTGGTCTATTTACTTGGGAATGGGGAGAGAAGTCTTCAATGTTTACCCGAGATGAGTTGTCCCGCACGGCACGTTAATTTGGTCTGCCTGCTTTCCTTTATTGTCATCATTCGCCGGATGTTAGGGCAATTTCTGAGGTTTTTTAAAGGAAAAAGCTAAGGAAACGTTGATAAGCATTAGGCGTCGAACTATCTTACTCTATTTTCTGGACTTTCTGGGACATTGCGATAAAACTTTGTTTTCTTTTTTGTATGTGTCAGTAGAGAGGCATCACTTTCCTTTTCATTTTGTAACTTTATCAAACACCATATATAACTTAGTAATTCACATAAACCACATACTAAATAATGTAAGTTTTAAAAAATTTTAATAAGGCCTTTCAACGGAGGATAAAATACATTTGAATGGAGATCTTTTTGAGATTTCTAACAAGAACAAATGCAATAGTTTATTTACAATATTTTCAAATACTTTTTTAAAATGTTCCAAATGTTTCCATAAGATGATATTTGAGGTTCTTTAATGTACATTTTATATGTCAGTATATAATATCTTTAATGGTGGAAAACTGCGGCCGTTGGCCAGATGCGGCCCCTTTCAAGGCTCTGTTACAGCAGCGAAAGCCTGCAGAAAATTCGAAAAATAAATAAATTTATGTTAAAGTCAATATAGTTGCGCTAGAGCTGAGAGACCTTTTCTTTAACTGGAACTATTTAAGGTTTCATGACCCACTGGGTTGGCACTTTCCCTGAGACGTTTTCCCATCTCTTATTTTGAACATGGCAACTCAAAACTAACCATTAATTTATTTTTTTTAAATTCAGATTAAATTTTTCATCTTAAAACAAGTGTTATTACTTTTGATTGGTGTAATATGAAACATACAAACACGATTAACTGGAGATCTTGTTCATTTGCAAGCAATCCTAATTGCCCCCCTACCAATAGAACAAACCAAGGCCCATGCCCATTTCTCCTCCCCCTGATTTATAGCCACGCCTATCTCAGGTCTTACGTCTCTATACGCCCCTGGATCTCGTGTGAAGAACCATTCTCCCTATTAATATGAGACACTCCCTTTCCGCATCTGTCAGTCTCTCTCTCTCTCTCTCTCTCTCTGTCTCCCCCCCCCCTTAATCCCCCCCTCTCTCTCTCACGTGCTAAAATAAATCAGTCTGTCCCACGACATGACCTTGTCAAAGACATTTCTAACGACTTAAAGATTTCCGTTAAAGACCGACTCCAACACTTCCGGTCAGGCAAACTGAGCCGACAGCCAAGGAATGTGAACACCCATCGTCCAGCTCGTCTGGCTGACAGTCACATGACGACACGATGTACTGTTGATAACTCTGTCCGTATGAAGGTAGTTTGCCAACATGAGTAAGATGAGGTAGGGTGGGGGCGCAAGGTCATGACTCGCGTACTCCAGCTGGTGACGTCAACCCTCATTGATCTTTACTTCCGGTGGGTGGTTAATGTGTGGGCAGGTTTCTCACTTTCAAAGACAATTGTTAAATTGACTCCATTTCTAGAAACTGACGTCACAGGGTAAAGGTCATTTAACAGCTGTCCGTATTTCTACATTTAATAATTTAATTCATCGATTCTAATGAGCCAAATATGTCTGACCATCAAACACATGAGATCGGATGTGATAGAACACGTACTGTTACACACTGGTGTGAAGTACGAGAAAAAACCACAGACCACCGATGTGAATAACAATGAAGTTAGTGTTGTTTACACAAGAATTGCTTTGAACAGCTGGGTGTTCTCAAAGGGACCAAAGAAATTCTGACTTTGGATACACTGAAAGCGCGTCTTATTAGATCAAAATCTAATAATACGAATAAATAGGTCAAGGTCAAAGTGGTCTCTTGGTTGTAAGTTGCGAGACTCAATAGAGTAACCACTACCTTTATTAATGTATCACTGAGTTTAGAGTTGTGGGAATAGTGTTACCACTCATTGCATTAGTTTATCATTGAGTAGTATGTTTTGACCAACCTCTAATTTTATAAGGATTCAATTATTTGTCTTGCTGAGCCGTTTGAACCAAATTTCAGAAAGACAAGTATTTGAAAGTTGATGTCAATATTCCACGGGTAAGAAAGACAGATGAAGAGATTCCCACAGATTTATCCCCATTAAGATTATTAAAGATAAGTTTTTGTGTTCCATATTGGTTTTAGGAATCCATCATTTAAAGGAATAATTAGATTATTTTAAAGGTTAAAATAAATTGAAATGTTGTTTATAACACAATATCTTCAGATCAATTTTTGCAATTAAACTAATATTATATTAATGCTTTTCAATTAAGAAATGCCTGAATTAAAGAAAATAATTGTGCAACAATAAACGTAATTGATATTTGAGGCATATAAACAACTTCAAGCTCAAACATGCAAGTTAAACTTATTCTCTTTAGTTAAACAAGATGAGAAACTGTTTGTTTTGTCTCAGAGAGCCATAAACACCGCATATTTTGAAAAGTAATTCTGTGATAGTCATACATTATGTTTAAAACTAAAAATTCAAGTAAATTTGTGCATTAAGTGTAATTTCAACACTATATGGACAATAATTAGGTCTCTGAATTCTTTGAATAACATATTTATGCTGTTTTTATATACAATTAAAATGTAGATCAAAGGATTCTGAATTTTAAAAAAATTAAAAATAATCGAACATTTGTTTGAGAGCCAGATGCAGCCATCAATAGAGCCCCATCTGGCTCGCGAGCCATGGTTTCACGACCCTGTTTTAACTCTTTCTCTGGGGTCAAAAAACTGAAGAAACATTTTTTTTTGCCCATGACTTTTTTCTGTGTTTAACTCATTTTTAGAACCAACTTTAATTAATTCTCCACCATGCTTTAAAAACGTATGCAAATGTCTTCATTGTCGCTTAAAATTTAAAGAAACAACTCTAAACTTTTCACAACTGTTTAAAAAATGTTTTCAAAAATCGTTTGAATGTGTGAATAACTAATTTTATTCCCAAATTTACATTTATTTAGAATTAAAATAAAACTTAATTCCTCATTCATTATTTCACATTGATACTTTAGAGATGAAAGAGATCCTTCTGTGAGGTCCGTAGATATTTTATCAAAGAACTTTCGAGCAGCTAAGTAGCTAAGCCCACGTGATACGTTTAAACACACATTTTCTTTCTGCTCAACCTTTATCTGAGCCAACTTTCAAATGGGCCAAGAGAATGCTGAACACGTTTGAACCGTCCAGAACATAATTAATCTGTGACAATTCTTGGAATCGACTTGTCTATCAAACTGCTGGGACCGCTCTATTCAGTGTTAAACTTTCCCTCGAGATCAGAGAGTTGGTGGGTAAGACTGAGAGACAAGTGCATGGGAACATACTTGAACAGGGTTTAGTTTAATACAAGGGGCTTACTGTTGGTGTGGAGCCTCCGTTAGCAGGTCAGAAGGCACTTCTTATTTATTAGTAGCATTGAACATGAATTTCCAATCATGGCAAAGTTAGTTCATTAACTTATTTGCTACGGCCATAAAAAAAAATAATGAATTCATAGCAGATTCTAATCTTGACTAGGGCTGTCAATATTGTTGAAAAAAGCTGCCCGAATACCCGTCCGAATTTTGAACGGTACCCGGGTACCCGTTCGAAACACCTCAAAATTATTGCCATCATGCCCGCTATTAGACTTATACTTGACTTCTTTGTGTATTATATATTTAGACCAGTACGGATGTAATAAATCATAGATGTAAAAAGGATGACATTGAAATACTACTATAGTACATTGGTGTAAAAACAATGAGCAGAGGGGTACTGAAGTGAAAAAATTCCCGGGTTCCCGGGTACCCGTTAAAAGGCCAAATCTTGAACACAATTATAACTTCAACATCGATCTATTTAAATTTGATCATAATTATTCAACTAATTTGACAAATAAATTTAAATAAAATACATTTATAACAACAAATTTAGATTCAGGCTTTTTTATTTGTTGTGTATACATTTATTTGTTAAACTTATACCGAATATTTCATGGTCGACTGGCAATAACTTCGGCTTTGGTCTAACTACTATTGATACGACTATTTCCATTGAACAAAATTGACTCTGGGATATCTTTAGTTTATGCTTACAGATATCATATAAAAATATATTACAACGTAGTTTATAAATTGATGACACCTATCCGAAAAGGATAAGCCACAACGTTCACAAGTAGTAGGTAAAAGTGTACCAGGGATACTCGAACATTTCACGGGAACAACTTAGTCTAGATCGCCAGCCACAGAAGACCAAGGTTAAATGTTTCAAGACATCAGCTGGATGACTGTTGCAACTTTCTGATAAACGGCTGGCCTGAATATCGATTGGAAAGTGGGATAGGGAAAAGCCAATCTAGTGCTCAGGTGATCCACCGTAATCTCCCTTGATTGTGTCTCGGATTAGCGGATCTCTATGCATTTCGGCTAATTACAGATATAATTATACAGCAGAATTAACTGTGCCAAACTAAATTGGATCATAAAGCAAGCTTATGTTTATAAGTGATAAAAGGACTACATTTATAAATGTAAATGCCCCTTAAAACATATTGTATTTGATAGTTCCTCCTATATCATAATAGTTTGAATGTTGTTCTGCCTTGATCATTAAACCGATATTAAATATCAGGTTATACATATGATACTAGCTGACCCGTCGAGCTTTGCAACGATCTCAGAAGAAAGGAAATTCAAAGAAACCAATTACATATAGTGACATTGCTTTCCCTTCAAATTATGCTAGAAATTAAGCTTAGTGGGAGTGCACTCAACAGAATCCCAACGTTGAATAAAAAATCGCATATGTATATATATATATATATATATATATATATATATAATATATATATATATATATATATATATATATATATATATATATATATATATATATATTTATATATATATATATATATATATATATATATATATATATATATATATATATATATATACAAATATTTATATAGCTTATATCAGAAAAATGAAATTAAGGGCCACTGGCCCGATCGGTGTAAACGGTACATTTCAACACACTGTATATATCAATTTAAAAATGTACGAAAAAATATTTGGGGCTTACGCCCCGAAAGAATGGCACTAGGAGTGCAATGCCCTATAATGTTTTAATATGTGAAATTAGGTTTTTATGTAACAACTTTGGTCAAAATCCACCCTTTTACCCAGTAGCCATGTTTAAAATATTTTTTTAATTAGCTAATAAAAGGGAAAAAATATTTTGGACCTCGGCCCCGAATAAGTGGTAATATTCATTAAAAAAGAAAAGCCAGAAAGCTTCGCTGAAGTGTACTCAACTACTTCCCAAAGTTTCATGGTAATCGAATGAACGTTGCAGTAAGTGATAAAGGACAGACAAATATTCATTTTTATACATTTAAATAGAAGATATTGTTATGGCCGTCATGGTTCAGAAACTAAATTCCTCCATTAATATGTTTTTCAATGTTCAATTGATTGTCTGTCACAAGACTTTTCGCATCTTGTATGTCAACAGTGACTAGAAATCCACTGATTGGTTTATACATCAATTAATATTATTTAAAATCAAGATTTATTTTTAACGGCGTTTCTTGAAATTTCTCTGCTAAAATCATTTTTCTTTGCCACTTTTTGCCACTTTGATTTTAGACCCTGAAGCTCGAGATATGGCTGCGACAGCTTTTAATTTAGTGATATAATTATTTACTATCTGATCAACGGAATATTCTATAATTTATGCTGTACTCTTGACACAAAGTTTTATACTTATTTTTGTGTTAAGGCGGGCGTGTGAGTTGGGGAGATGGGGGAGCTTGTTCACCCAATGACTTTAACCTCAAATCATATGATAATGACATGGTAGGAAAAACACTATAAGAATAGGATCAAAGCATGACACGGGCAATGACATCAGAGACGGCTAATCTGGAATACAAAGACGATGTGTCTCTGAGCTCCAGCAATTAACTAGTCGTATAGGGAAGGATCATTGCAGTACAGCAGTCTCTAAAATGTCTAGGGACTGACCAATTCAGTACATCAGTCTCTATCTAAGATGTCTAGGGACGGACCATTGCAGTACAGCAGTCTCTAAGATGTCTAGGGACTGACCATTGCAGTACAGCAGTCTCTAAGATGTCTATGGACTGACCATTGCAGTACAGCAGTCTCTAAGATGTCTAGGGACTGAACATTGCAGTACAGCAGTCTCTAAGATGTCTAGGGACTGACCATTGCAGTACAGCAGCAGTCTCTAAGATGTCTAGGGACTGACCATTGCAGTACAGCAGTCTCTAAGATGTATAGTGACTGACCGTTGCAGTACAGCAGTCTCTAAGATGTCTAGGGACTGACCATTGCAGTACAGCAGTCTCTAAGATGTCTAGGGACTGACCATTGCAGTACAGCAGTCTCTAAGATGTCTAGGGACTGTCACGGAAACGAGTTTAAACGAGTCTAAAGTTTACGGTTAACGCTGCAGAAATCCTGGTTGTAAGTGTTGCAGATTAAAATCATATTGCGGTGTAACCAGTCATGCTCGACAGGTAGCAGCCACGTCCCTGAACAAGACAGCCTTGACCTTCAAGGTAAATGTACATGTGGGTCCGCCAGACGAAACGGGGCAATGGTCATAAACGAACGATTCGTCGCGTAGGAACCTGGCAATCAAGCAACCTTGACAAAAACTTGGTAATTCAACAAGGTCTCTAAAAATCTGGCAAAACAGACATATCCACAGAAACCTGGAAATACAGACATATTTTGAAAGTTCCAAAGAAAAATTGCCATGCATCTTCTCTAGAAATCACCAATAGACTGTAATAATTGCTCGAAAGTTGAGCTAGTGCATGAGAACACGATAAGAAAAACACGTTTAGCACGTTTCGTAAGTGGGCTAGTTTCCGTAAAACAATAACTGATCAAGGCTTCGATAACGTATTAACAAGCTCGAAGTTAACACTTTCAATATGAATATTTCCAAAGCGACAAGTCAATAATACGAGGAAGTGTTGCGTTTGTCAACAGAGAGGTACTCACCAAATCAAAGCCTGAATTCACCGAGCGACCTCAATAGGTGTTGCATACTGTTACCCATCAGTAGCAACACTTCACATGGGAAATACAGTTTTTAAATGTTACAGAACATGCTCAAAGTGACAGACGGATGGATATAGTGATTGTTTACTTCTCATCTTTCACGATCCAATATTGTTGTGGTGTTGTTTTTTTTACTTCTTTTTACATGGCTTTGGATCAGGTTCGTGGACAGAATTCTGGTTACTGCCAAGATTTGAAGGACGATTTAAAACATCAGCTCTAAATGACTGGCCCAAGTTCGATGCCGTAAATCAAAAGTTGGCCACCTCATTTTTGCCATGATACCACTGGAATATTTTGTTGCCATGCATTTAGATTTTTTGGCAATCTGTTTGAGGCTTTACTATTGTTGTTTGTTTTTCATTTTTAAATGCCATTAACGTGGACAGGCCTGGAGAGGGCTGGCTGTTTTTTTTAAAAATCGTTTCATCCTTTGATTATAGAAATGCTTCGCAAATCTAAAGGCTTATTTAAAGTTATTGGCAGCTATAATAATATTGCGGTAAAGTAACATAGAACAATAATTGTTCAAATTTTGTAAACTTCTTATAATTTCAAAACTATATTTACAAGTTATGATGTTTTGAAGAGTCAAAAAAATTCTTTAAAAATAACAGACATGTTTTTAAAATTAACAAATAAATATTTTAATAATAGAATAAAATTCCAATGTAGTGTAGTGAAACCACACATAACACTGCAATCTTGCAACTGTGTAAGGATGTCTGAATATTTTTTGTTGCGTTTTGTGAATTAGTCAACGTTTTATTCCATGAAAACAGCCATCAATTACATATTACAAAACAACCATACAATACATATAACAAAACAACCATACAATACATATAACAAAACAACCATACAATACATATAACAAAACAACCATACAATACTTATTACAAAACAACCATACAATAATTATTACAAAACAAACATCCAATACATATAACAAAACAACCATACAATACATATAACAAAACAACCATACAATACATATTACAAAACAACCATCAAACCATATTTGTATTACATAAAACCATCACTACTACTTCTTTCAACTACATCAGAAATTAATTCTATAGCATATATTTAAAATTGTTACGGAATGCTAGATAATAAGAATATGATGATAATTTTTCAGTTGTGTTTTTTAATCGATGATATGACTTTAGTCGGAACTATTCAATTATCATTTCTAACGAAGTCTTGCTTTACTTCTATTACAGGCCTCATTAAAAATTTTCTCTTAAAATATCTACAATTTTTAAATATATTTGATTAGTTCAAGCTGAATTGTTCAAACCCTTTACGACAAACTTGGCAATTCATCATGTTTCTGAACAACTTGATCGCGGGGAACAGAGCGTAGTTGAAGGTTTTAAGCCAATTCCATTACGTATTCCCTGCCGTTAGAATCTTTCTATTGGCGCAGCTGTAACACTTCCGTTTTATTTATTTTTGTTGTTACGTTTCCTGGGCATGATATTTTCTCTATAATTGCATCCGTCTGCCCGGGTAGGTAACACCTTTATACGTAACAAAAAGTAGGTGAGATTTTCTCTACAAACAACATGGGTCGCATCAGTATGAAACATCACATTAGATTCAATGGCTACATCATTTTTCTACCCCCCAATCTTCAGTACCCTAACATACCCTAACATACCGTAAATACCTTTAAATGTCCATCAGAAATTTTCTACCATTACATTTTTAGTCTACGCTAATAAAAAAAATTAAATTAAAATCTTTATTTCTTCTTCCTGCCGCTTTTCTTTAGAGTTGTTCCTTATCTTTCTTTTCATCGAAATTGAATTCACTTTTTATTTTTAAGTGTCTCTTTATGATCCATTTTTTTTCTAGAAAAACTTCATCCACATTTTTCTTAGTCATTCTGCATACTCTCCAAGATTTTATCTTATCTATTACAGACGCCCCTTCTATACAGAATATCATTGGGTCCTACGCTTATCCATAGTTTATGCCTAGTCTTTCATTTTTATTTGAGTTTTAAGTGCGTGTTTTCCTGGTTCGATCAGGCAACACATGCCTCGCCCAAATGCCAAAGATGGTTAGTAAAATGTTAAGAATGATTTGTAAAAGGCTTAGGATGGAAGAAAGAGTCCGAAAAGGTTAAGTAAAGGCTAAGTAAAGGCTAACTAAAGGCCAAGTAAAGGCTAAAGGTGGTCTAAAAATGACTGAAGATTTTTAAAGTGAAATATCGTTTGTGAACGAACAGAGATAGACTCCAGTAACACTAAATATTTTAAATATTTCTGCCATCGTAAACCATCTTCAAAGAAGAATGACAATAAATAAATTATTTTTACCACGAAATAAAATCTCATACACCATTTAACACGTAATTTCCAAATTTCTTTACTTTCTACTCAGATTAGACCTGGTCCTGTAGATTTATAGACAAATTTTTTATCTTGAAATTAAATACAAAAACAAATAATTAAAAAACATTCTCGATTGAAGTATAAACACTTTATTAATGTTTTGTAAGGAATCAACACTGTAAGCTGTTTGAAATGTATCCTTTCTTTTCTGTGTTCGAGAGGCATGCATGCTCGGCTGGCGTAACGATAGTCACTGGTTCGAAGCTCGGTGTTCCCGGGTCTAAGGGTGTCCCTGAGTCCACCCAGTTCCGAAAGGTACCTGACACTAGTGAAGGAAACAAAGGCGGCTGGACATTGCGCCACACAATCCCATCACACCCGTGGCATGTGAAGGCTGCGTCAGTTGCCAACAAGCCGGCGTGGTCTGTGTGTTCTTATTGGAACGTAGGACGCCAAAATCTTCTGCTATAGAAGGAGGGATGCAATGGTTTAAAAAAAAGGAACAAACAATTGCATGCTTCGAACCACACCTCGCCGTCATGTTTTGAAACCAGCGCAGTATAAAAATAGAACGCTATGTTTGTGAGACAGTTCAGACATATACTCGAAAAAAAAGGATTTTCACATACAAACCCAATTGCCATAACTTGAAAATTGTAATCATTTTGGTGGCAAAAAAAAATAATTAGTTATTAGTTTGCATGATGCATGCAAGAATAAGTGGGCCTCATTAAGATAATGGTATTATAATACCCTTACTGGCATTCATAAAAAATCTTCATCCTTATGTGAATTTTTCTCTTCGAATCATTATTGAAAATCACATTTATGTTATAAATACACCAAGAATAATTTTTTAAAAAAAACAATTAAAAAACCATTAGTGAGTTGATCCACAAAGTGCACTACATTATCATTAAAGTAGTTCAGTCTAATGAAATGTGTCTATTACTTCCGGCTGAGGCGTGGCATGATTAGTACAGACGAGTGAGCCATAAAGCCTCTCAAACGGAAAATGCCTTTATAAAATTACCCCCCATCCACCCTACCCACCTCTTTATTGCCAGGAACAAATGTATTAGCTCATATCCTTTAGCGGTAACTCGTTTATGTTTTTCGTTGACATTTTCTGACATCTTTCTCATTTCTGCTTTGTAGGAGACTGTTTACAAAAACATCTCGGCATATTATGGGGGTGGGGGCACATAGTCTTCTTAAATACCTTGCCACTATCTCCCCATACATTGAACGCCTGCCACTATCTACCCATGTATTGAACGCCTGCCACTATCTACCCATATTTTGAACGCCTGCCACTACCTCCCCATACATTGAACGCCTGCCACTATCTCCCCATACATTGAACGCCTGCCACTATCTACCCATATATTGAACGCCTGCCACTATCTACCCATATCTTGATCGCCTGCTACTATCTCCCCATATCTTGAACACCTGCCACTATCTCCCAATATATTAAACGCCTGCCACAATCTCCTCATATCTTTAACGCCTGCCACTATCTCCTCATATCTTTAAAGCATGCCACTATCTCCTCATATCTTGAACGCTTGTTACCCTCTCCCAATATTTTAAAAGCCTGCCACTATCTCCCCATATTTTGAACGCCTGCCACAATCTCCTCATATCTTTAACGCCTGCCACTATCTCCTCATATCTTGAAATATAGGTAACGATTTTAATGAGACCAAGAAAACGCGGACAAACAATCCACTAGAGAGTCGCAAAAACATCAATGGCAGCATTGCTACCTACAGCCAAAGGTACATGTCATTTTCCAGCCCAGAAAAAATCATACATAATTACGTAGTATTTCATTTTTTGTAAAAATGTTTGATTAAAACACTGTTTTTAGCAAAAGATATAGGATTTTACATAATGTTTTTAAAATTATTAGTATGATAAGTAAGTGATAAAACAAGTTTGTCCTGGTTAAGATCACTAAGCTCATCCAAATTAGCAAAAATCTAATAAATTAAGCGGATATTTCATCGAGACCTTAGAGAAATTAGTTTTACTAAATAGTCCCTAAATTTCTATTACTAACGATTTCCATCATGAAATGACAACGCCTAAATCGTTAGAGTTCAAAGTGTTACTGCGACTTCCAAGCTTTTCATTGGGTAGGTCATACGTCACACCACACCAGATGCTAGATGTAAAGAAAAAATTCGGGTCAATAATATATGTTTAGTCTAGCCCCACCATAGAATGATATTCATTGTTTGAAATGGACCACTTTAAACATATTTGGTGATGTATGTTGAATGCCAAAAGGAAAAATAATAATCTTTGTATCCTCCCTCCCTTCTAAACAAATGTTTTCTACGCCCCTGTCTAAAAGCTCTAACGCTAGCCCGTGGGGGGGGGGAGATTACAGCGTCTCTTACCCGTGAACAAACTGTTGGCGTTGTCTTCCCATGCCTGACAGCAGTTAACAAGCTACAAACAGTAAACAAACACACGCCATTGCGTGTAACTATTTCACGGATTGAGACATGCAGAGTGGGGAGGCGCGCGGGTGCGTGGGGAGTCGGTGAGGGGGGGGGGAGCATCCAGCTACCTGGTTACAGTTTGCTGGTTTATAAAACATTCTTTAAACTCTTTATATCGTGGCTGCCTCACACGCCACCTTGTGGGCGAATATCCAGTTACATTAAGAAAGGGAGAGAATGTAAACGTTTCTGACAGCTGAAACAGCCAAACGACAGTTCGGAACTCTGGCATTAACTCTTCACTCGGTACTGTTGGGCGTCTGATCAAAGAAAGACACTAAACAAAACACGTTTCTTCTTTTTAAAACTTCATGTTTTAGAAACACAGTTCAATAAAGGAGAATGAATATTTTAATATCTATGTAAATTGCATTTGACCAAGTTAAATTGGTCCAAAATGTGTTAATGTACATAGCTGGTTCATCTTTTGCAACGGTACATTTGTAACTAAATTAGTGAAGCGATAAACAAGAAGTTCATCTCAAGCCCCTGAGAAGAAAAATTAGAAATTACACTTAGGAATTTATTTATAAGCGAATTAAACGAATTTCTCCAAAATATCAATGTATCTACGTATATTTCTTACAGAAAACCATGTGTTGCTCTACCTTAGTTTTATAATTGATTTATTTACGTGTATGATAAGAAAATGTTATTCAATAATATGTAGGATGTTTAATGGATAACTTAAATGTCTACACGTGATAAAAACAAATAATTTGCCAGTGAACTCTATAATAAGAAAAACCCGTAAAAAACCAAGTTTTTGACTATAAATCCTTTATGTACGAGAAGTAACTAAAAGAATGTTCATTATAATACGCAGCGCCAGACCATCCAGAAATACAAAATTGCAGTTGTGTCGTAAAACATGTTTAATATAATGCGCACCGATCAGGAATATGTTTATAAAAAGAGCTGTCAATAAAATACGCACCTTATTGCGCGACAGAAAGGTTGTTCAATATAATACGCACCGCGACGCTCTATCTCAAAAAATAGCATGATACATAGGAATAAATAAAATAATCTAAAAAATCAATAATTTAATTACGGTACATGCGATCGATCAGAAATTTTGATACATTGTTTTTATCATTGGTACGAAACTGCCTGCAAAATTTCAGCTCGCTATCTTGCGAGCAAGTGGGTTAAAAATCGATCAAAAGTTTTGGCGACAACGTCGGTCGGTCGGTCGGTCGGTCGGTCGGTCGGCCGCAGACACCACGAGTTAATATAAAGGATTTAAAAAAGCATTCGGCACATTTTAATAAAGGAAGTGCGCTGATGTTGATGAGGTCATAAGCGATTTCCTTTACATGAAACAATCTAAAAACTGTTTGGCGTTATGTTTTTCGTTTCCCATACTAAAGGAACACAACTGTTGAAAAAGTATGCGTGTCAAGATATATGTGGATTGGTGGATTGTGGATCTAGGCGGTAACAATAGCTGATGAAAGGTAATGGAGCATAGAGGGGTGAGGGGTGGTGGTGGACTCCGAAGCACTGGCGAGTGCTTTATGTCCTGGTGGAGACTCAATGAGTTATTTTTCAAAATTTAAGAACGTTATAGTAGAATATCGAGATATTACAGGCGGCTTCATCACATTGTGCTCCCTTCAATAATGACATCAAGAGCAGGCGTACTTTCCGCGAAAAACCTTCACAATAGGCTGAGCTCACCACGCCTCAATTTATTATTTTTTAAAAGAACCACTTGGATAAGACTAAATTAAACCACTGCACAATTTTGTTCCATCCCCCTGAAAATTGTAAACATTTATAACCTTTAACTACGCGGATGTTACATACATATAAATATATATTTCTTTAAAGTGGAAAAGTGAGCGAAACAATGAGAAATTGACTTTACCAAGAATTCTTTCACATGCGAGTAAGTTGGTTAAATAATACGAGATATAGCTAGGAAACATCTACTTATAATAAAATGTTATCTCGGGATTCGAACCTTGTTTCAAAGATCACACCGAACGACCACTTTTTCTCACGATGAAATAAAAATAACACTTTTTAATATTGTCTCCTTGCTGCTGCTGCGTTTTTTTTTGTTTTTTTTTGTTTTTTTTCCCCTCCCTCCCCTCCTCCTTCCTCCCCTCCACCAGCCAAGAGGTTTGTGAAACAGAGAAAAAGCTTACAGTTCAATGAATTAATGACTGAGAAGTCTGTTACAAATCTCACCTGTGTTTTTGTTAAGTATCTCATTTAGCTCATATGTCAGGAATTTTAGTTGGGGTATTAAATAGTTGCAAAATTTGGCAGACAAACAAACAAACATGTTAATAGAGTTACTTATTTTGAAATTTAAATTGTGCAAACTGAAATCAGTATGTTGATTAATTTACCTCGAAAATCGGTCATTTTAAATGTAGGCTTTTAAGTAGTGTTATTTTGACTGACAGACCGACACATTAAATAGAGGCATGTATTCTGATTGGATACTTGTTTTTAAAGGTCTTATACAACACTTGCATATCCTTTGCCTAATCAGAAACAAGTGATGCTCCGCTGACACTAAGAATAAAAAATCAATTTAAGAGGTGGTGATGGTTTGAGGCTTGTGCTACAGACTTTTGTATTTCAATCAACCTTGCCACTTAATACGGAAACAGTAAACACATATACAGACTTTTGTATTTCAATCAACCTTGCCACTTAATATGGAAACATTAAACAAATATACAGAATTTTGTTTTTCAATCAACCTTGCCACTTAAAACAACCAAGTCTTTCAAGACTGCACTTAAGACGCATCTTTTCACAATTTATTTTTAAAATTGATGAAACAACATTTCTTGTAAATGATTAACGTAGCTTATGTATAATGTATTGTAATTTTTTGTGTTTGTTGTGATATAAAAGTTAATTTAATACTTATAAGTATGTTATTTCTTTCATGTAAAGCGCTGTGAGCCCAGTTCCTTACTGGGATACAGCGCTATATAAATAATCAATTTATTATTATTATTTATTATTAATACGGAAACAGTCAATAAATATACAGACTTTCGTATTTCAATCAACCTTGCCACTTAATATGGAAACAGTAAACAAATATACAGACATTTGTATTTCAATCAACCTTGTCACTTAATAGGGAAACAGTAAACAAATATACAGACATTTGTATTTCAATCAAACTTGCCACTTAATAGGGAAACAGTAAACAAATATACAGACATTTGTATTTCAATCAAACTTGCCACTTAATAGGGAAACAGTAAACAAATATACAGACTTTTGTATTTCAATCAAACTTGCCACTTAATAGGGAAACAGTAAACAAATATACAGACATTTGTATTTCAATCAAACTTGCCACTTAATACGGAAACAGTAATCAAATATACAGACTTTTGTATTTCAATCAACCTTGTCACTTAATAGGGAAACAGTAAACAAATATACAGACATTTGTATTTCAATCAAATTTGCCACTTAATACGGAAACAGTAATCAAAGATACAGACTTTTGTATTTCAATCAACCTTGTCACTTAATAGGGAAACAGTAAACAAATATACAGACATTTGTATTTCAATCAAACTTGCCACTTAATAGGGAAACAGTAAACAAATATACAGACTTTTGTATTTCAATCAAACTTGCCACTTAATAGGGAAACAGTAAACAAATATACAGACATTTGTATTTCAATCAAACTTGCCACTTAATACGGAAACAGTAAACAAATATACAGACATTTGTATATCAATCAAACTTGCCACTTAATAGGGAAACAGTAAACAAATATACAGACATTTGTATTTCAATCAAACTTGCCACTTAATACGGAAACAGTAATAAAAGATACTTTGGAACATTAAGTCTAGGAGTGTCATAATTATATTCATGGCTCTCCCTGAAAGCTTGTCAGTCATCAAACATCTTAGTCACCCCCATCCCCTAATATCAACCATCATCCCTTGCGGTGACCACATGCTGTCAAACAGAAACCCTTAAGAACGCATACATCCAGGGTCTACTGTCTAGCCACTTCACCAAATCCTTCTCAATGTTCAATTGGGGAAATGTTTCACAAACTCTACGAGACTATTACAAGACGGATCCCTAACACTGCAGAGTGAGTGTGGATGAGGAAAGTGTTCTCAAAATCGGGTCAAAGGTCTTTTTAAAAAATTAGGTCAATATTCTCGTAACTGACGCGGGTGTCTGATCTGGTGGGACGTGGAATGAGCAGGGGCGGGGGAAAGTAAGGGCGTCAGTGTTTGACCTTGCGGCAGTAGATCACCAATTTGTTTAACGAAGACACGTAAACGCAAGTAGAAGGTGAGGAGCGCCACCTGCCGTTCAACTCCTCACAGCACTTTGGACCTACCTGAACAGGTGAGAACACAAAGGAAAGCTCGCGTATAATGAGATTTTGATTTTTTTTAAAAAGTATATTATAAAAGGTGAGTCTGTAAAATGAAATCAGACATTTTAAAAATGAAATATTGCTGACAGAAGCAGTATTAATTTTGCAAATGGAATGAGTTTTGTCAAACAATTAGCCGGCAAATGAGGAACAAAAAGTTGAACAATGTATCAACTCGACTCGTCAAGTACATGAAGCTCCATCTTTTACATCTTAGAAGCTGTTTCTAAAAAGAAAAGTTATGTGGGGTTTTTGTTTTCCCTTCTTTTTTTAAAAATTGCAATGTTCGTGTAAGAGTCTGAATTTAAGCGTCACCGCCCGTCTGCAAATATACATCGATACTCAGATTTGAAGCATCAGTTGCGTTATTTTAGTGGCAAGTTAATGCCCCAAGCGCTCCATTTCACCTCCTTCTATATAGAGGCTGCTTTTTTTTTGGAGCACCTCATACCCTAACACGGCTTACGTTAGAGGTGCTTCCTGTTTACAAGATTGTTTGGTCACGGAATGGCGTCAAAATTAAAGGCTACCAGGGGCGTCAACATCAAGAACCACCCAGGGGGTCACACATTCAAGCTCCTCCGCTTACATTATACCCTAACAATGGTATAGATCCTAGCAAGCGGAGTTCTTTTAAGTTATATAAAGGGAATTCTATACCCCAATTCCCAAAATAGTGTTGATATAGTAAATGCCTAGTCTATATTAACGTGTTGTCTATTTTCACGTGTTAAATATCGTCACGATTAGTATATGGTCACATTTAGTATATGGTCACATTTAGTATATGGTCACATTTAGTATATGGTCAAATTTATTATATGTTCAAATTTAGTATATGGTCACGCATAGGGTAAACGCTACTGGTATATCGACCGGCAATAATGTTTTAATACTGTCGTTGACTTGTGTAAATAAATATGGAAGCATGTTTCCCCTTTTTTAATCACTAACTCTCTGTTTAAAAGGCGACATTTCTCAATGCAGAGATATTGGGACATTTGTCATGTTTACATGTTACAATATCTTGTTTTCCAAAAACCTCTAAACATAATGGAGTAACAAAAAATCCTTCTATAAAGCCTCACAGCTTCACGGGAAACTGATTACAAGTTAATCTTCCATCGGCTCCATGTAATTGCATATAAATCCTATAAGGGATTACGGCGTATTTTCATTACATTTAAAGAAATGCACAAATAAAAGAAAATTTTATAAAACAAAAGTAATTTAAAATATAAATTTAAGGCCATTCATATGTTTAAAAATGGACTGCATCGCTAGTTGAATTAAGAACATAGAGTGTGATGAGGTCATCAGGTCTCCACGTGCCTCGGTTTGGTCAGACCTTACTTTATGGAAAAACTATCACCGAATATGAAATGTGGACATAACAACCGAAAACTACAACCAGAATGGGAAAGTTGGCTTCCAGCGACATCAACAGTACTCGTTCGCCGTTGTTGCTGCACACAACCAGCTGTATGAAAACAGCTTAAACTTACAACCATTCATTATCGGCACATGCATCGCTCCAGGTCTGTTTGGTGGAAGCATCTGACCACACAAAACGGCTAACGAACCCGAATACACCTGCACTGGTGGTGGGGGGGGCGGGGGAATAAATCACAGGAAATGGCCAGTCGGCCTGGGTCAGGAAGACTTTGAACGGACTCGAGCTAAAGCACCGTGTAATCTTAGCGCGTCTGTTGGTCTTGCTGATGGGTGGCATATCGACCAGGTGCTTATTTATGGGCCGCTGACAAGGTGGTTTGTATTGCGAGGGAGGCGACGATTCAAGGAGCGTAAAGAAGAAGTGAGCTTTTGGATTTGGGAATTGGGGGAAGGGGGTTGAGGTTTAGTGGCAATAGGCATTGGAAAAATTTGGGGCTGATTAAATAAACTTAACTTGTTTAATTGTTGGTCTCATCGGTCTTACTAAAAGCGCCCCACTCCCCCCCCTAAAAAAAACCCAGCTTCCCACCTCCCACAATGTCACGTTGCTCTGAATTGTTTCTGACCCGCCCATTCCTTAAGCAAGTCTGTTAAACTAAATACGGTATCAGACGAGGCCATAAAATCAAATACAGCGGGTTTTCCCCTCAAAGTATTCTGGTCAAGGATCATAAAACAGATGTAACTCCCCCCCCCCACTTCCGAACGATTTCATCGCTCTCCCGCGTTAACTGGTTCAATCCCCACACACTTTGGCCAGGAGTGAGCCCATCAAATTCTCAGAGAGTCCGCCAAAAAACAGCTGACCAGTGAGCTGTGGCTCATGTAACCCATCAGCAATAATGCCGGGGAAAAACTCGGTCAAGATGTAAATTTTAGTTCATCTCTCCTTGCCTTAAGCTTATTTTTCTCAACTCGTTTGATCACGTGATCAGGGTATTTTTGTATTTATTTTTATACACCCTCGTCTGGTCCCCGGGGAGTATAAAAGAAAACCCGGTAAGAGAATGCGCTGCAAAGGACACGATTTCGTGCGTTCAAACAAGGTCAGCGGATCTCAAATCTTTTTAAAAAAAAACATTTTATGATCAAATTCTAATCGTCCTCACAGAACTGATACATATTCGCAATATGCAGTACATGCAACATATCCATTAACGTATGCTCCATGAACCTCAGACGTTTTGGTGCGAATCAAAGTGTGAACGGTCAATACCGCATATTTTTACAGCTATGTCATTCAATCGTATTCACAAAATAAAACTTTCTACCATTGGGGCCCCCCAAATCAAAATCGTGCAAGTTCGTATCATATAACTTTTGTCAGCCATCGCCACATATTAAGACGAATGAAATCACACGGTATGCATATAAGCAATCTAATTTTTCCTCCATTTCTGTTTAAAGTCAAATGCAAATTATTTCAATAGTTTTAAAAATACGTATGAAAGATTTGTATCGCCATACGCTTTAGTACAGATAGCTTAAATTGTTATTTTACTTTCTTTGTATGGCCACAGACGTGACGGAGAGTTTCCCAGGAAAAAAATAAATTATTCGACTTGGTTAGTGCATGTATTCTTAAGCTGATAACTCTAGTATCGATCCCTTGTTTACATTTATTAAAAAATTATTCTTTGTATTCGTGGCTGTATCGTTTCAAGATGCCATCTCGATGTGTGAGCACGGCGAGTGACACTTCCTTGAGCTATGATGTACCCCTTAGAGAGAATTGAATGAGATCCATTGCGTGAACGGGACTTTTCTCATTACAAGTGATGGACGTTGGGCAATCGGTCCTCAGAGACGGGTCTCCATTTAACGCAGTGGTTTCGTGCCTAGTCAGAGGCGGCACTCCGTTGTGGACGAATTTGTTGATATACAAAATGAATGGATGACCGTTATGATGGATAGGGCGATGGCTAAGCTGGAAAAATATGTGCACGCCCCTCAGAAGTTAGCGAAGAAAATAACAGATGATATTCGGCTATGAGATAGTGGAGGAGGAAGATTCAATAAGCACTTCAATAAGTCGGGAAAATATATTTAGAAAATTGTATCGAGTTGGCCTTGAGATATTGTTCGACGGGCCGTTGTAAGGTTTACTGTCTAGAGTTGGTGTTCAGTAGTACGTGGAGATGTTTTTTTCAGGGAAATGTCGCACTAATCTGAGTATTAACTGCATGGTTCCGGAAACCGAATGTGCGGTCTGTAATATTATTGTAGCGTTACATGAGTAGCGTTGGGGGATTAGATGAATGGCTTGTGTTAAATTGCAGTACAGCGTCAAACAAGAGATCAATCAATGAGAAACAAAGCAACAATCACCGAGTGGTCTGGGATTAACCACAACCAACCAACCACTGTGGAGACGGTTTAACAAGAGATTAACCCCTTAAAAATTAATATAAAACACACACACACACATGCTCGAAATGTCTATGTAGTCTGATAAAATACAATGACCTCATGCAACCAACCAATAGGTGGTCTGTTACAAGGGGTAACTACAATTTACCTACCACTGCTGCAGTACAAATGCTTTTCATATTTCATTGATTTGAGCTCCATTGTCATTATAAAACATAAAATATATTTCTGACACATAAGAGAAATGGAATTAAAGTATGTTACACCATGTGTAGCACTCAGCTAACAGCGTCACGTAAACAACTTCACGTGTTTGAATACTGTTTATACAACAGTACAAATTGAAAATCCGCATTAAAGGAACTACGCTTTAAAAGAAAATTATTTAAGGAATATTTTTAAAGTTTTGATAGCGTTATAGTTTGTTTGTTTCGGTTTTCTGATTCGATGACAGTTGTGCTGAAAGCGTTCTATATGGCTTAGATTGTTTAAACCCTAATTTTATGCTTCTTTGAACATTTTTGGGGGTCCAGAGATATGACCGCTTCTTTAAACCTCTAACAACACGAGACGTTTATATATCTTGTCTCTTGGAAACTGGTTTCAAAACTTAAAAAATAGTTTGTTTAAAAAGTGTTGATTATTGACATGTTCTTTGTTGAACTGAATTGTAAGTAAATTACGACTAAGAGCTAGTGGTGAGCGCTGGAAAATAATTATATGGTCTTGAAGTAGCATTTAATGTCTAATAAGAGAGTGGAAGAAGGTACCATTGAAGCGGAATGTCTTTTTAAAAATAAATATCTTTGAAATGGAATAAAATGCGTTAAAAAATCGAAGTACAGATATTTTTATGACTTTTTTTCTTCAGTTCATTGTTGTCAGTTTATTTTTATTTTTATGTTATCTTATTTTAATTACAATATTTATTTTAACTGAGAATAATTGTGGAAACAAAAATAAAAGTTGTCATATTTTCTGTACACTGACTAAAATGACATTTTTCTTTTTGTTTTAAATGCCATTGTTAATTAAAACTGTTTTTTTTTCCAAAGATGTTATTGTGACAAGATGAGGCTAAGATGGTGATCAATCCATATTATGCTGTAGTATTTGTTCCTTGTCAATTATGATTCATTTTAAATCTAAAAATAACAATTAAGAGACGGTTGATTTTTAAAGCTTTTTTTTCAAAACAAATAATTACAAATCTCAAGGTAAATTTGCATTTTAAAACAATATTTTAAACATAGATTCCCCGGTGTGCATTGGGAGTAAACATTTAAAACAATATTTTAACATTTTAAAACAATATTTTAAACATAGATTCCCCGGTGTGCATTGGGAGTAAACATTTAAAACAATATTTTAAACATAGATTCCCCGGTGTGCATTGGGAGTAAACATATCCACTAAACATTTAAATATCTATTACAATTAGTTGAGGACTTACACGATAAAAATCTCAAAGTCTTCAATATCCATGAATGTTCACAGTGAGCAGTAACTTCCTCCTGTGTGCTGGAGACGAACAACAAACAAAGAAAGCAAAAGGTGACACACTTGGCGACAAAAGACAGCAACGGAGAAAAGGGAATCAAGGCAGCAGTCCAGAAAAAATCAATTACTTACAGAGTGAAGTTCTCAAAATCTTCCATTTCCGAGAGGGATATTCTGTTGTAGCCACGCAACGCCATTTTGCTCTGCTCAGGAATGGCTATTAACAGCACAATGGTGGCAGCACTTCGTGACCCCTGGTGGGTCCTCGGTATAGAGATGGGGACAAAATTTTAGCTCCAAGACCCCCAAACCCCGAGATGCCTGTCTGTGTTTGTGTGGGTGTGTTTTGCTGGGAGTTTATCCCCTGGTGAATCCAGGCAGTGACGTGAAGGAAGTCATTGTAAACGTAGAGTTCAGCTGACGTCACATTCTGCAGAGACCGATGTGGTTGGGTCGTAATGAAGCCTTTCCTTACTAGATATTGTAAACTTTTCCTCCATAGTCACGTGATCGTCTTTTTAATTCATTTTTTCCCTCTCGGTTATCACATACTACTTTAAATAATTATATTCAAAATTGCTTCAAAGTAACTTAACTAGTTATTTACTTCATTTAAAGAAAATATTTTTATGGATAGCTTATTATTACATGTGTGTACATATAATTTTAACAGACGAAAAGAATTCAATCTATTATTATTATTTACAACAGCATTAATAAAAGATGAGGTAGATTAAAAATTAATTTTGCTTTTAAAAACGCTTTAAGCTTTCTTCTGAAAATGTAGTGTGTGTCTTTCTAGTTCTTTTTGCTATGACTTTATAATTTAAAAACTTAGAGACTTTTTTTCCTTTAAAATAGATTACGAATGTATGAACAAACACGAGGACAGCTCAGCTGAGCCAAAACACAAAGAACCATCACGCCCGTAACCTAATTCCGATTCCAAATATAAACACATTGAATGGGTGGCTCCAGACCTGTGATCCGTGGAGTTTAATCTTCTCTTCCGGTCAAGGCTAGACATTGACTAGACTAAGGGATCTAGAGTACCACTTGTGTATGGGGCCGAAACCTTCTGTCCTGGGGTAATGCCCTATTCTCCAGGGGCGATGCTGGCTTCCGGAATGTTCCTCATCAGAATCGATCCATGTGAAAATAAGCTGGATGCTTAGCTACTTAATTTTTGGTTGATCCCAAGTGACCCGAATGGTACAGGCCTCCCTTCGGGCATGCTCTGAGGATAGAACAACAGTCGTGTTTACATAAGCAGGAGAGTGTTGGGCCTCTAACTGGGGATTGTTGTAATGTGATCAAAGAATCTGATTTTTATGGTCCTATTTCTTGATTTAGTGTTAATGTAACGATTCAGAGGTTGAAGAAGTAGACAGTAGAAACATTTGAAGTAAGCTTGTTTACGTACGTTGTGTGTGTAATGATTCTAATGATAAAAGAGATTCTATTATTCAACAATAATTACATTATTTAAATTGTTTAAGGTGTTTTGAAACTTAACTTCTTAAAAAATGCCCATAAACATATTTGGGAATTTTTGTTAATGCGTTTTTAATTATTGACACCTAAAACTTATCAGTAACATTTTATCATATTTAAACCATTCTTTGTCTGCACCATTTTCACGTGTATCATTTCTTTCCCTGGAAATACAACATAATTACAGGACGTGGTGTACAGTGGGAAAGTGGTTCTCAAAAAAAATTCTCAAGTTAAATTTGAGAAGTCTCATTTAAAGAACCTCTTTACTAAAATATTCAATACTAATTCATTGTTTAAAATTAAATAATAATAAATATAAAAAATCTTTTATCTGATTAATGAATGTTAGAACCCAAAGTAATGTCAATAGGCCAAGGTCATTCATCACTCGACCCCAATAAACTACTAACATGCATGCCCAAGGCCACTCTTCTCACATCTCCATGCAATGACCAACTTATAAAGACCTCATGTGGCTGTAAACCAGGTCTCTTTGAAACTACGATAAGATCATCACACAACCCTACAGCAGAAGGGAACAGCGTTGTCAGATGACAAATCAATTAACTGCCACAAGTTGTAGTGCGTAATGAGGAAAGACATGACTTCCCGGCGGTCCTGTAGGTTCGAGTAGTTATGAATTGCCTATGGCAGGAAAAGGCAAGTAAGTTAGGCAATCTAGACAAGGGGTCATCATTGGGTTTGATGCCAGTTATGTCGATATCCTGATCGCCTTGTTTGATAATGAGCTGTCACTATAGTTTATTTCTTACACGTTGAGGGAAGTATTTCTCATGATACAGTAAACGTATTGAATTCTATACAATCGGGCGTTGAGCAGAATTTTTCGTGATATTTTCAAATCTATTGCGCACATCAAAGAGAAAATATATTTTTGGGCATATTTCAAATCTGTCATAATTCTTGTATTATTGTTTCATTTAATATTTGTGCGTATGAGTAATTAAAGGAAATTTTTTAAATATTCCAACCAGTTTCGCAGTAGCAAACGTGATAAAACAAACAGAAACGTGTATAATATCTTTATAATATTTTCATTTCTAATGAAAATGATTATATACAACGGATGACTATAATGGAGATGCTTACTGGAGAGAGGCGCACCTAAAGGTGGGAAAGGCCAATCTCATCAACGATGTCAGAAAGCAAAGGTCAGAGTTCACCTAGACGGTGTTTGCTCCCTCTGATGTTACGGGAAATGGAATGATTAGCATCAGACCAAACAAATGGATCTGGGAGATATTGGGATTCGGTCAAAGCGCGGTTATAGAGTAAATAAAATATTTTTGGTCAAACATATCGGCACCAACACCCATTGTTCATAAACATATCAACTGTCATAAATGAATCAGCAGTCATGAATTACTCAGCTGTCATACGTTATCGTGAATGAAATCACTGCCAGGAGATGGGGTCTAAGATTCTGGTTATGACTCGAGTTGGTATATTACGATTGCGATTGTTTGGAGAAGAGTTGATTTTCTTCTGCAAATAACATCTAAGCAAGGCATCACTGGATCCTAGCTTCAAATAACATCTAAGCAAGGCATCACTGGATCCTAGCTTGGGAGAACAATACTTTTAAAGTTTTGAGATTTTACCGGAATATTTTGTTAAACTAGACTAAAACATTTTGTTAGACTGGGCATATTTTGTTTGACTGCTCATATTGTTTGGACTAAAATATTTTATTTGACTGAACATAATTTGTTGGATTCAGATTGACATATTTTGCTAGACTGGGCAGACTTTGTTGGACTTAACAGACTTTCTTGGACTGGACATACTTTCTTTAACTGGACAGACTTTGGTGTATATATATATATATATATATATATATATATATATATATATATATATATATATATATATATATATATATATATATACACTAGGGGCAAGGACCCGGCTTTCCCCGGGTTTAAAATAAGGTTTTCTGTAGAAGCGTACAGTACTGTTTATTTGCATGCAATAAAGGGTACATTTAACTTAAAGCAAATGATAGACATTTTTTTTTGCAGTTCCATTTGGAGTGTGTACAAAGAGATTTTCCTCTTTGCCAACTCTGGAGCAGGCCACATACAACTGTCCATGAGAAAAGCATGGTGTCTGCAAGTCTATACCAGCAATCCCAAGAGACTGAGTGATAATGTATATAATTTTTTTTACCTGTTACCATCGCCAAATGATACTTAACAACCACAGAAAGTTTAATGCTTCTACCTACATGGACCCCAGTATCTTATATATATGGAACGAAACCTGTTTAAGAACTTTTCCCATGTAATTTTGTGTATGTTTACCAAATTTCACGTTATTTGGTTGTCTGGATCTTGAGTTATTAGAGAACAGACTAACACACAACAAATGCGTCTTATATGTATAACATTCAGGCCCCGCCCCCCAGTTAGTGATAATTTTTTTTCGACTGCTACCATCGCGGGAGGGTACTCAACAACTTTCCAAAGTTCATGTTTCTGCCTACCAAGAAAGATGAGGAATTAGTGTTGATTCAGTTTTATATAGCCCATATAAGAAAAAAAACGGTTTGGGCCCCCAGGCCCCCCGTGAGTGAACATTTTGTAATTATTTTTCGCCAATTATCGTCATAAGAGTGTATTCAGCAAGTTCCCAAAGTTTCATGCTTCTATCTTCACGGGAAATTGAAGAACTAGTGTTGAGTCAGTTTTAAATATAAGAACAAAACATACAATAGGGCCCCTGGCCCCCAGTAAGTGATAATGTATATAATATTTTTACCTGTTACCATCGCCAAATGATACTTACCAACAACCGAAAGTTTTATGCTTCTACCTACACGGGAAATATGATAATTTTTTTTTATAGAGCTCATATAAGGAAAAACTACATTTTGGGCCCCCGGCCCCCAGTATCTTATATATATGGAACGAAACTTGTTTAATAACCTTTCCGGTATAATTTTGTGTACGTGTACTAAATTCCACGTTATTTGGTTGTCTGGATCTTGAGTTAATAGGGAACATCCAGACATCCAGACAGACGACAGACAACAAATGCGTCTTATATGTATATACTAGCAGACCCGTCGTGCATTGCAATGATCTCAGTAAAAATGATTAAATTTAAAGAAACCAATGAGTGGTATGTTTAAAAACAATTCTTAAGAAACCTTCGTGGAAGTGTGAAAAAAAATTCCAAGTTTCATAGCAAACTGATAAATAAATTAATAATTAAATAGCGTACAAAAGAAGAAACGATATTAAGGCCCCGGCCCCAAAATGAGTGATAATATAGTTTTTATTGCCATTGTTCTCAAGCTATATTCCTCAATATCGTGTAAAATTGAATAGGCAATACAATGATTAAAGTTCAGTAAAAAGACTTTGGGGCCCCAAGCTCCGAAGGGATGGAAATTAAGAGTTCAGTGCCCTATAGTAATATAGGCTCTTAAGTTTTTATATTCTAAGTTTGGTCAAAATCCAGTTATTTACTCATTATCTAACGCTTAAACTACTTTTTATATACCTAAAATAGAGGGAAAATAACATTAAGGTGCCCCCGGCCCATTCGGTGCAAGAGGTCAATTTCAAAAACCTGTTCATTTTAGTTCATTTTTATTGTGGCTATATTTCTCAAGATCTTTAAAAAGTAAATAGGAAAAATATCTTAAACATATATGAAAAAAAGACATTTGGGGCCCCCGGACTCGAAGATATTGGCATTAGAAGTTCAGTGTCTATAGTATTTTAATATAGGCTACCAAGTTTTTGTATGCAAAGTTTGGTGAAGATCTATTCATTTACTAAGTAGCTAACGTAGAAACTAATTTTTATATAGCTCATTTAAGCAAAACATGACATTATGGGCCCCGGCGCCACCTCAGCTATAGTCAGCTTTAAAGGACATGCACACACACACACACACACACACAGACATACTTTGATTTTTAAATATAGATATATATATATATATATATATATATAAATCAAAGCATGTCTGTGTGTGTGCATGTCCTTTATGACTGACTAAACCATTCATCCGATCGTCATGAAACTTTTGGAGACTGTTGAGTACCCACCTAAGATGGTAACTGGTAACTTGTTTTCTAAATTTAACACTCATGGGGAACCGGGGCCCATAATGTCATTTTTGCTTATATGAGCTATATAAAAATTAGTTTAAGCGCTAGCTACTGTGTAAATTGTTGGATCTTAACCAAACTTTGTATATCAAAACTTTATAGCCAACATTAAAATACTATAGGGCACTGAACTCCTAATAGTTATTCCTTTGAGACTGGGGCCCAAAAAGTCCTTTTTCGTAATCGTTTAAGATTTTATTCACCATTCAGTTATTAACAATCTTGACAAATAATGACACATGTATCCATTATTATACAAATTGAAATGAACAGGTGTTTTGAACTTTATATCTTGCATTGAATGGGACCTAGGGCCCTTAATGTCATTTTTTGCTTATATGAGCAATATAAAAAATTAGTTTATGCGTTAGCTACTGAGTAAATAAATGGATCTTAACCAAAATTTTAATACAAAAACTTGGTATCCCATATTAAAATACTATAGGGCACATAACTTCAAATGTTCATTCCTTCGGGGTCGGGGGTCCCGAATGTCTTTTCTTCTTATATGGTTAAGATATTTTCCCCCATTCAATTTTTCACGATCTTGAGGTATACATCTATGAGGAAACTGAATTAACATGAACAGATTTTTTAAATTGACATCTTTCACCGAATGGGCCCAGGGGCCCCTAAATGTCTTTTTATCACTTATATTAGATGTATACAAATTAGTATTATCGAAAAATACTGAGAAAATTAATGGATCTTGACCCATCTTAGTATATAAAAACTCAAGGGTCTATATTTTATTACTATAGGGCCCCGAACTCCTAATTTTCATTCCGTTGGGGCCCAAAATGTCTTTTTTAGTAAATGTTATACATTTTATCGTCAATTTAAATTTTAACAATATTAAGAAATATAAATAAATGTATGTATTTTGAAATTTATTCAAATGAACATGTGTTTCGCACTTCTTATTTCTTGCAATATTGAGGCCTGGGGCCCATAATGTCGCTTTTTGCTTAATATTGCAAGAAATAAATATTTTTGGGCCCCCAGTCCCAAAGAAATGACTATTAGGAGTTTAGTGTCCTATAGTATTTTAATATTGGCTATACCGTTTTTATATACAAAGTGTGGTTAAGATACAACAATTTACACTGTAGCTTGCGCTTAAACTAATTTTTATATAGTTCATATTAGCGAAAAATGACATTATGGGCCTCCGGTGCCCCATGAGTTAATTTTAGAGGAAAAAAAAGTTGCCAGTTACCATCCCAGGTGGGTACTCAACAGTCTCCAAAGTTTCATGACGATCGGATGAATGGTATAGTCAGCTATAAAGGACATACACACACACAGACATACTTAATTTTAATGTATATGAATTCCTAATGTCCATTCTCTCGGAGCTGGGGGCCCCAAATGTCATTTTTACTGCACGGTAATAATTTAATTCCTCTTTCAATTTTACACGATATTGAGAAATTATTATTTAGCTTGAGTACAATGGCAATAACAAATTAAATTATCACTCATTTTTTGGCGGGCCCCTTAATATCGTTTTTTTCATTTGTAAGCTTTTTAATTAATAATTTATTTATCATTTTTCTATGAAACTTTGGATTTTGTTTATATGCAAACGTCCGCGAAAGTTTCTGGCATAATTGTTTTAATGCATACGACTCGTTGGTTTCTTTAAATTTAATCATTTTTACTGAGATCGTCGCAACGCACGATGGGTCTGCTAGTTTAAAATAAAATATTGCTAACGGCGGGTATTTGCCGGAATGCTAAAAACGAAAAACGCTTTATTCTTAAAATTTCGATTTTTAATTTAATAATTTATAAAATAGAAAATTTATCCCATTTAAAATAGAAATAAACCCTCTACATAATATGAAAGCAGGATTTTTTTTCCCACAATCTCTAGAAAAGTTAGAAATGCCCCAAGATAACATTAAAATGTCATTAGATATCTTAATAGGAGTCTCCGTTTGAAAGTCTTGTCACAACGGAAGTATTGGGTCCTTGGATCCCACCATGCTGTGGTGGGGTTGTTCAACTAAAAGTTTGAATTTAAAAAAAATAAAATTGAGGAATTACCATGGCAGATGTTTGTCGATAATGTTGTCGACATTTCAGATTAAAGAAACAGAAATATGTCAACAAACCAAGAGAAATAAAATAAATGGTATCCATTGTTTGAGAGTCAAAAGACTTTATTTTTTATTTGGATCTTGACCATTTAATTTTCTTCATTCGCAACGATGACCGGTAAACAAAAGTTCGGAAAAAGATGATCGTCTGGTCAGAGAAAGGCTTAAATGGCAGTGTGCTGACGACACTAAGTTGTTAAAAGCCCTATCCCACTTTTGGAGTCATTAAAATTTCCATGTGGGTTCTCGGTGAAAGCATTAGAATCACATTTACAGTCGAACATACTAGTTAGAGATTGGAGGCGAAATCACTAATGAAAGAGTGCTGGGTAAATATTTTGTGGAAACACACATCTAAAAGATTGAGAGAGCATATTTGGGAGCGCAATGGGTACAAATGTGAAGGTAACATAGCTCCGAAATGTGTGAATGGAACATAATAAATGAAAGACGTTTAGGGCGAACGTAGAACGCTGCAGGAACTATAGCTAGCAGAAGAGTGGGAGAAATGTGGATTTTAAAGATATTTTTAGCTGAGTTAGCAACAATTACTCTGAAAATAACGGGGCATTTTTAGCTTTGATTATTGATTTCATTATTTTTAAGTACTTACTACATTAGCTTTGCATTCATTGATCTTTGATATTTAACAGTTAAATTAATTAATTTTCAATTTTTTTATAATTTGAAATGACAGTTGTTCTCAATCAAAATTAGAAAATAATACTCTACTTAAGTTTATTAAAGTTTTAAAAAATGGTTTCTCTTAAGGTTGCACTGCAATGTATTAAATAACTGTACATTTCTTAACTGCATTAAACCCGGAAAAAAATTAAGCCTGTGCAGGTAAAATTGTCCAAAAAGAATAAAAACAAATTATATATTTCCTTTTTTTTTCAATTCCAATCATCTTATCCAATTTCATGCACATCTACTCTTCTGTCACGTCTTTCTATGCCCATTACATTTAAAGAAATTTTATTTCATTTTATACAGATTTTAAATAATTTTTATTTTTTAATAGATCTCTTTATGTCTTCACTAAAGAAAACTGTCTGAAACTGCACTGCAAAATAATTCGAGCACGCACAAACACTGGTCCTTTTAAATTACGCAGGTGAGCGACCGAGCAGATATCTTACCGACGCCGCTCAGCAGTTTTAAATTATCGCATAGCCAATTTTGAGAAAGATCATATAATATCTATGGACTCTATGGTTGTTGTGTGCAGAATTTTGAGAAAGATCATATAATATCTATGGTTGTTGTGTGCAGAATTTTGAGAAAGATCATATAATATCTATGGTTGTTGTGTGCAGAATTTTGAGAAAGATCATATAATATCTATGGTTGTGGTGTGCAGAATTTTGAGAAAGATCATATAATATCTATGGTTGTTGTGTGCAGAATTTTGAGAAAGATCATATAATATCTATGGTTGTGGTGTGCAGAATTTTGAGAAAGATCATATAATATCTATGGTTGTGGTGTGCAGAATTTTGAGAAAGGTCATATAATATCTATGGTTGTGGTGTGCAGAATTTTGAGAAAGATCATATAATATCTATGGTTGTGGTGTGCAGAATTTTGAGAAAGGTCATATAATATCTATGGTTGTGGTGTGCAGAATTTTGAGAAAGATCATATAATATCTATGGTTGTGGTGTGCAGAATTTTGAGAAAGATCATATAATATCTATGGTTGTGGTGTGCAGAATTTTGAGAAAGATCATATAATATCTATGGTTGTGGTGTGCAGAATTTTGAGAAAGGTCATATAATATCTATGGTTGTGGTGTGCAGAATTTTGAGAAAGATCATATAATATCTATGGTTGTGGTGTGCAGAATTTTGAGAAAGATCATATAATATCTATGGTTGTTGTGTGCAGAATTTTGAGAAAGATCATATAATATCTATGGTTGTGGTGTGCAGAATTTTGAGAAAGGTCATATAATATCTATGGTTGTTGTGTGCAGAATTTTGAGAAAGATCATATAATATCTATGGTTGTGGTGTGCAGAATTTCAACAATAAATAAAAGCTGTGACATTTTCACGCGAGTTTGTTATTCTGCACACAGACCAACGAACCTTAGATGGAACATTGCTCATAGAAAATGTATCTTTATAAAGTCTTTTAGTCTGAGACCTTCAATAACACAGAAGACGTCAGTCATTTTTTACCACGTTTTTATTAACTTGCTTTCGTTCTTGTTTGTCCGCAATTTTTCAAATTTGCCAACGTAAAATCAAACCACAAAATTTTACCACAGATCGATCTTGGATGACAATACATTATATCAAAATTTCAGATCGATCGAATGTACCGTAATTAAATTAATGCAATTTTAGTTTATCTCTATATAGCAGGGGTTGTTTATCTCTATATAACAGGGGGTTGTTTATCTCTATATAACAGGGGGTTGTTTATCTCTATATAGCAGGGGGTTGTTTATCTCTATATAGCAGGGGTTGTTTAACTCTATATAACAGGGGGTTGTTTATCTCTATATAGCAGGGGGTTGTTTATCTCTATATAGCAGGGGGTTGTTTATCTCTATATAACAGGGGGTTGTTTATCTCTATATAACAGGGGGTTGTTTATCTCTATATAGCAGGGGGTTGTTTATCTCTATATAACAGGGGTTGTTTATCTCTATATAACAGGGGGTTGTTTATCTCTATATAACAGGGGGTTGTTTATCTCTATATAACAGGGGGTTGTTTTATCTCTATATAACAGGGGGTTGTTTATCTCTATATAACAGGGGGTTGTTTATCTCTATATAACAGGGGGTTGTTTATCTCTATATAACAGGGGTTGTTTATCTCTATATAACAGGGGGTTGTTTATCTCTATATAACAGGGGGTTGTTTATCTCTATATAACAGGGGGTTGTTTATCTCTATATAACATGGGGTTGTTTATCTCTATATAACAGGGGGTTGATTTATCTCTATATAACAGGGGGTTGTTTATCTCTATATAACAGGGGGTTGTTTATCTCTATATAACAGGGGTTGTTTATCTCTATATAACAGGGGGTTGTTTATCTCTATATAACAGGGGGTTGTTTATCTCTATATAACAGGGGTTGTTTATCTCTATATAGCAGTGTGTTGTTTATCTCTATATAGCAGTGGTTGTTTATCTCTATATAGCAGTGGGTTGTTTATCTCTATATAGCAGTGGGTTGTTTATCTCTATATAGCAGTGGTTGGGACACTTTCTGTCTGAGAGGGCCAAAAGCGCCGCATATTTTGAAAGGTAATTATGTGAGAGCGATACATTAAATTTAAAACTAAAAATTCAAGTAAATGTGAGCATTTTGAGTAATTTAAACACTAAAAGTACAATAATTATGTCTCTGAATTCTTTTTAATAACATTTTATGGTGTTTTTTATATGCAATTTATATTTATAACAAAGGGTCTGAATAAACTGTTTTTTTTAAATAATCGAACATTTGTCTGAGAGCCAGATGCAGCCATCAATAGAGCCACATCTTGCTCGCGAGCCATAGTTTCCCGACCCCTGCTATATAGCATCTGTATCAGTCTGTTATTGTTGACATCCACGTGCCACTGGAGTTCACCCCAGCCATCCCCGTGTTTTCATCAAGGAGAGTTCAGTCGCGTACAGTCTGTAAATGTTTGTCGCGCTGCGTATTATAGTGAACATAATCAATACTTCAATAATCAATAATAAAAAGGAAGAAACAAAACTCGCCATAGCATACGCTTAGACTAAAAAAGAATAAAATAAATAGAGGTAAAAAATATTTTTAAAAACCACTTTTTTATAAGTGAACTAAAAAGAAGAACATAATTTAAAAATTACTAAGTTCAAGTACTGTAATTACATATGACTAAAAACGTGGGGCGGGCGCTTATTCTCTCATTTATAGATCTCTCTTTTGCCTTGTAAATTATAAATCTTTAATTTTTGTACGAAACACCCGCCCAACGTTTTTAGTCATATTACATTACAATACTTGAACTTATATGTTTTTAATTATTTTTTCTTTTTGTCCACTTATAAAAACGTGTTTTTTAAAGATCTTTTTACACGCTTTTAATTAAGTCATTTTACCTCTATTTATTTTTGCTATAATTCTAGCACTTTAATGTATATTAAGTCCATTCCACATAAAGAAAAACTGATGGGAGTCATAAAAGTCGACATAAAATAATGCTAGAATCACTAAGATGAGGCCACTGATATGGCCTCAAAATTAATGCAGGAAAAAAGATGGTGAACGTTTTAGTTACAGCAACAGTGAAGGATTAAATTCTTCATTAAAAACTCAAGTCAGTGTGTCAGAAAAGTCTTTGGTCATCAGTCAAGACAGCTGTGATTGTCTAGACACTGGCCTCTTAATTTAAGTTGGTGGAACTCTGGATTCCCCTTAACAGCCTTTTGCTGTTAACTTTTTTTTTCTGTTGTGTATTTTGAGTAGGGTCTTTGAATGACTAAAAACCTTTCCCCACCCCAATGGACAAACAGTCCGCAAAGCACAGCTGGAGCTATTACGAGAATTGCAACCGTCCACGCAATCAGAGCACCACACCAAAAATTGATGTGTTAACTGAGTCCATCACTTAAATCACGCTGCCTGGTGTGGAGTTCAAACGATTGATGTTCAAATATAGTTTAACAGGGGCTCTCACACTATTTCTCGGCACCTACCCTGCTTATTTTAGAAATGTAATTTATTTAATGGGGTCGGCTTAATAGAGGGACTCAAGTAACAGGCACGGACGGCTTCATTAGTTACCAAAGAGTAAAGCTGGTGAAGGCAAAATAGTATTTTAATGATTGGATATAACAGAGGCGTTTGTCTTACGTGTAGAGAGACGCTAGCACATGAGTTTTTACAGTTACAAGAGGGCGATGCATGTTGACAAATTTTTAAGGGGTCAGTTGTGAGGGTATATATATTTCTATATAGGGTCAGCAGTCAGCTGTCAGCCGCGTATGTGGCCAGTAGCTATTAGTAGCGAGTGGAATCAGAAGTATAAGGAGTCAATAGTGCATGGTATCAGTAGTGTAAGGGATCACTAGTGCATGGTGCCGATAGTGTAAGGGGTCAACAGTGCATGGCAACAGAAGTGTATATCATTAATTTATGGGGTCAGTAGTGTATGGGTCAATAGTTTATGGTGTAAATAGCTTAGGGGCTAGGAGTGTAAGTTCAGTAGTGTCTGGTGTCAATGCCAACAGAGTTTCTGGGGTCAGTAGTGTCTGGTGTCAATGCCAACAGAGTTTCTGGGGTCAGTAGTGTCTGGTGTTAATTTCAACAGTGTTTCTGGGGTCAGAAGTGTCTGGTGTCAATGCCAACAGTGTTTCTGGAGTCAGTAGTGTTTGGTGTTAATGTCAACAGTGTTTCTGGGGTCGTTAGTGTCTGGTGTTAATGTCAACAGTGCTTATGGTTTCAGTAGTGTCTGGTGTGTCTGGTGTTAAGTGCTGCAATCAGTGTTTCTGGGGTCGTTAGTGTCTGGTGTTAATGTCAACAGTGTTTATGGGGTCAGTAGTGTCTGGTGTCAATGTCAACAGTGTTTATGGGGTCAGTAGTGTCTGGTGTCAATGTCAACAGTGTTTATGGGGTCAGTAGTGTCTGGTGTCAATGTCAACAGTGTTTATGGGGTCAGTAGTGTCTGGTGTCAATGTCAACAGTGTATTGTGTGAGTAGTTTATGGTTTCAGTAGCGTATGGTGTCAATAGTGAATGATAATAAAATTTATGAGGCTGGTCATATTTAGAATCAGTAGTGTCGGTGAATAATGTAGGGGCCAGTAAGCTTGGGCTCAACGCTGTAATATGAGATATAAATAAAGACACTAGAGTACAGATCACTTGAGTGTGGTCGACAAGGTAGAGACGGTGTGGATCGAGTTAGTCAATTGCAAATGTTCCAATTAATACTGATATTCGTTAAAGCTCACTTGCAATAATTTTTAAAAAAAATTATTCAAGTAACCATCGCGTCCGATTTGTAAAATATATTTTTACAAGATTCTTCATATAATTTTCAACCGATTTCAAACTATGAATGTCTTAAGATGGACACTTGGAGATTTCAACGTAAACATACTCGTAATTATTAAAGTTTAGCTTAAATGATAACCCGTATAAAACTCCAACAGTTTATAGAACATTGCAACCAATATTGTGCTTAAAATATGTCTGTTTATTTAGGGACATTTTCATCAATTTATTTTCATAAACTTAAAATTTTGAAAATTTTACAGGAAACTCGATGCTAGACGAGAATAGATGCCTACTCAAATAATTTGTTTGTTTTTTTTAAACAAAATTCAACATGAAAATGTAAAATTGTCTCTTGATTCCATAGACATTTATAATGTATGTCAACTCTTCTTTGAAAAAATGGAGGTTGAGCAAATATCCATTGTTTATAAACATGACCAGTCACAAATAACTTTATTGAAAGTACAAATAAGAAAAAATATAAAAAAATTGTATCTTGAAAATTGAAATAAGAATGACGAGAATTTTGTTTTTACAACCATTTCCATATGTCTGAAAATCGCCTTCTAGTGCCAGCACGTTGCGTCACCTTAGTATATGTAGCAGACATACGAGATTTTTAAAGAAACTTAAGAATCAAAGGCATTAAAAAACACCAATAGCGAACGATAACTCAAAGGGTCAAACAGGGCCGATACCTTCAGCTGCCCCGCACACATTAAATATTTGCTGGGGAAAAATGTCAAGAGCCGTGAGCTCCGACTCGTGAATCCGCCGCCTCAGGACAGAAATGATCTAACTCCAGGGATTTCCATCGTTGTTTAATCAAAGAATTAGACCCCTACCGCATGAGCTCCATCCATTGGAGGGGTACAAGTGCCCCTAACAGCATGTAATAGCGCCAGTTGTAATAAATCATTTTTTATGAATTTGTTTCTAGGGCTTTTGTTCCGGCGTCAACCAGAATACGTGGAATCAATGGGCAGTAACTCAGAGCAGAGTTAACACCACTTGCCTCGAGATCTTGTTTGATGGACAACAACAAAATCACACTTCTGATAATTTAGCCAATTAAAATTAATGTAATAAAACACAAGATTCAATATATTTTTTTAAATAATTTGTTTTATTTCATTTTTAAATTTAAAAAAAAGAAAGAATTTGTTCTAAATTCTTACACTTTATTTTTAAAATATATATATATATATATATAAAATTAACATGTGACATTTTTAAAAAGTTTGCAGCCGTAACGCATGTCAGTGTACAACTTAGAAGTTATAATTTCATAATGACGGGTGCTTTCCATAAGTCTTTAATTATAAAATATTTATTTTTCAATAAAGTGGAACCCAAAATGCTTAAAAGCGTGGAGTTTTGAGTAAAATTATTTAGTTGCCCTTAAAAATAAGGGTTACTGTTGAAATCCCATTGTATATTTTTAAAAACATAATAGCAAAGTACGCATCTGAAAACATGCAAGTACGTTGTTTGGTGGTCACTTTATCTCTTTTTCAATACTTGTATTATTGTTTATATAATCATAGGAATGAGTCATTAAATAGGTATTGTTGATATGATCAATTCAATAGGAAACTAGAACAGTTATAATTGTGCATTTAGTTTTTAAAAATTATGTATATATTTGTATTTACAGAAGAGTCCGAAGAGACATGCTAAGAAATTCTCTAAAACTTCAGTTCGATGTCTTTGCCCTTGCAATTTCACACTGATTAAATCCACTAAACATTACACGGCTGAGCAGTTTAACGTGGGAACAAGAGTGCATGACGGCTGGACACTTTGACCACGAGAGTAAAGAATGATTCTGTCCCTTTTGAAACGGTCAAGTCAGTCATAAATTCCAGCACGCTGACTCGGACTTCAGTCCCGTAAGCTCGGTGTCCACTCCCTCGACCATTGACTCATTTATCTCCCCTGATACTATTGATTGCCTGCCATCAGACTGCGGACTCTGTGATTCTCGACAATATGGCCAATACTTCAGGAGGCCACAATCAGAAATGAATAATTGAGTAAACAGCTAAGAACTTGTTGGTAAGATCAAGTCTCAAGGAGTAGGGACTGTTGCAGACAAATATGAATCAATATATTGCTATTTGTTTTATACCAGGAAATGTTGTTTCTCAGACCGGAAGTGGCATATCTAACAAATATTTTGAGACGTTTAGGTGAAACAAGATTTCCCCACAGCAAATCCTCAAAGCTGAATCAATTTAACGTAGAATTTACAAATATCTGATGAACTAAGTCCAAACAACGTACGCAGATATTTGAGGCCGAAAAAATATTAATGAATTTTCTAAATACCCGGATTTCTAATTACATTTTGTATATAATTACGCCATGAAATGACAACGACATTTGTAGGAATGTCATATCATGAATAATAATTTTTACTTAACAAAGCACTGTGACAAGATATTGATTTCATTAAATTTTAATTATAGAAATTTTGTGGAACTTTTTTAATTGAATGTACTAAAAATCCAAGTTGAAAATGACAGAAAACTAAAACATGATTGATGGGTAAAATATTGACATGTTCAAGAACCTATGCAGCTGCTGACAGGTCCTAATCACGACAATTGATAATTTTATATTTTATTCTAAGACAACGCGTGGTGAAGTATTTCTCTCACAAAGGAGTGGCTAATTTTCCGGTGCTCAAATTTTGTGTGGAGTTTTTGTCAGCCAAGTTACCCGTGCACGATAGACAATCAGACCTGCTTCAGCATTCTCCCCCCCCCCACCTTTTTTTTCAAGCCTGTCTGCGCCTGCGCGCTTTGATCTTGACCAACATTCTCCAATCTTCCCCCTCTCAAGCAAGAAAACATTTGTGACATATAAAAATATGACACCAAATCAATAAATTATTATTTAGACAGAGTTTTGTTATTTGTTCTCTCTCTGACAAGACCGCGGTTTACTTCAACTGACAATTTTTTTCTTATCACAGTGAAATGATTCCCAGGCACATTTTCCTCGGTCCAAGTATATCCAACGAAGCAGTCTCTTTACTCGTGGTGCCGAACTTGAATATTTCCCCATCTTGATCCAGGGAAATAATTATACATATAATGAGGTTTTTTTTAATTACAAGAAAATATTTCCACCTAAATTTAGCTTTATTCCACTTACGGATTTAAGATTCAACGAAATACATTTAATGTCCCCTGATTGCATACAATCTATGTCGAACATGCGCCTACGTCTAGACATTTGTATATGATGTTGTGTCTGTAACTATAATGTTTAGGGAGATTCAGAGAGCTATGTCTTTACTCAAGTTGTGGGTAAATGTTTTTTTTAAAGCGCTGTGAGCGCAGCTTAGGTTGCAGTACTGTGCTATAAAAGTGTACAAAATAAATAAATTTTAAAAAAAATGAGGCCCACCCCATACACGATTAACGGTGTAAGTATGTGTTGACATTTTTTTTTGACAGTTCATTGAATGCTGTTTTATTCTTTGTTTTCTACAGATGCTAAACAAAACATTGTTGTACTTTATCGAAACGAGAGACTGATCAAGAATATTATGTTGTTTAATCATCTTATCACGCTGTATTGAAGCGAGCGATGAGTTCGACCACTTGGAATTAAAGATGACGTAGAATGACAACTTTAATAATTATTGATGGCTTTGTATTTTTAAAAAGGGTCATTGTTAAATCAGAGAGTTATTGCTCATCAGAAATGAAGACGGGCGAGGAATTTATTAAGGCTATTGATTATTAAACGGTCATCTTTGATGAAGTAAACTATTGATGATCTGGGGAAACTATTGATGATCTGGGGAAACTATTGATGATCTGGGGAAACAATTGACGCGTGGATTTGTGTTGGTTATGTCATACTTTATGTCATTTCATATTGTCGGCGTTGGAATACCTGAGGGTGGGGGAGGGGCAGGAGGGGGAGGCAGACTCTTCATGTCATTCCATATTGTCGGCGTTGGAATACCTGGGGGTGGGGGAGGGGCAGGAGGGGGGAGGAAGACTCTTCATGTCATTCCATATTGTCGTCTTTGGAATACCTGGGGGGTGGGGGAGGGGCAGGAGGGGGGAGGCAGACTCTTCATGTCATTCCATATTGTCGGCGTTGGAATACCTGGGGGGTGGGGGAGGGGCAGGAGGGGGGAGGCAGACTCTTCATGTCATTCCATATTGTTGGCGTTGGAATACCTGGGGGGTGGGGGGAGGGGCAGGAGGGGGGAGGCAGACTCTTCATGTCATTCCATATTGTCGGCGTTGGAATACCTGGGGGGTGGGGGAGGGGCAGGAGGGGGAGGCAGACTCTTCATGTCATTCCATATTGTCGGCGTTGGAATACCTGGGGGGTGGGGGAGGGGCAGGAGGGGGGAGGCAGACTCTTCATGTCATTTCCATATTGTTGGCGTTGGAATACCTGGGGGGTGGGGGAGGGGCAGGAGGGGGGAGGCAGACTCTTCATGTCATTCCATATTGTCGGCGTTGGAATACCTGGGGGTGGGGGAGGGGCAGGAGGGGGAGGCAGACTCTACAGTACAAATGATAAAATGGCATTTCTCCTTTAACAACAGATGTTTCTTCTCTTAGTTTAAATACATTACTTACATACAGATAAACAATTAAATTGTAACCAATATACACGCTGCCATTGTAAGAGCAAAGGACCAACTTGTAATAATGAAAATGCAAATTATCCAATTAAAATGGCTTTTATGTTCCGTCAATATTGATGAATACTTTAAAAGTTTAGATCTGTGAGGCTTATGTCAGCATTTCTCTTATTTAGAAATGAGGTCAGATTAAATCTCATTAATATTTGATTTTCATAATCTCCATTGTTTTTTCTTTAAATCCAATTTAAAAGAACCATTCAATCGGATAATTTTCAAATCTTGGCGAGTTATTTCCCTGTCAACTTTAATCCAGGTACACTTAATATTATTTAGACTATTTTATTGTTTTGTTCTTTCACTTTGGTTTCAATCATAAGACTCCGTGAAATCTGGACAGGACATCTTTAAACAGGGCATTTAGTGTATTTAAGGACACAACTAAAAGGGATCATTTTGGGACTAAAGACACAACCAACCATTATGGAGCTTTTTTGGACTAAAGGAAACTGCTGACAAGTATCTTTGATGACTTAAGGACACCACTAATGAGGAAAATATTGATTAAAGGACACCAATAATGAGGCAAAATGGAGTGAAAGACACAACCATTAAAAAATGTGGATTTAAGGATACTACTTATGGGGAAAATATGGAGTAAAGGACACCTCTAATGAGGCCAAATATGGAGTAAAGAGGAAAAATAATAATAGAACAAAATATAATATTCATTTTTTTATTTTCATCTAATTGCAATATCTCTTAAAACGAGTGGAAAATATTATCTACGGTAACTTTTTGTTAAAGGATTTGTCGCTTGTTACTATGTGCTTCATCTCTTCACACAGAACAGTTTTAAAGCTAGGTGAGTGCCATCATCATTCGTTGCTCCCCGACCAAGCTTATCATTTTTTATTAAGCGGATTAGGCAGAAAATGACAATCGTTCTCTTTTTAAAAAAAAGGATTTCTAATAATATCTAGAAATGAAAATAGATTAAAAAGTTGAATATACCAATAGATAATTATACATTTGGGATTTGAATTCTTTACTGTTTACTTTTATTTTAGTGACTGATATGTATACTCACACGTGTAATATTATTTCTTTGTTTACAAAAATTATTCGTTTACAATATAATTCAGAATGTAAGTAACCGTTTCTTTACTTGTTTAAGTCGTGTGTTGGTTTCAAAAGGAAAAATCGATATAAATCTTGGGATAATCAAGTCGATAGGACAATGGTTCACAAACTAGTGGAGGTTTTGTCATATGACGGATGAAAACGTTTAGGGGCTTGAAGTGAGTCACAGGCTCACAGCACAGTGATTAATTTTTTTTAATGAAATTAAATTTACATGGTGGCTTTTATTGTGCCAACAATTTACATTTTAATTTTTTTCGAAAAAGAATACCTCATGTTTTTCTCTTTAATCATTTTAAAAAAAAATGTGTTGTCTATAAATATTGTAAAAACTGGAGAACCCGTACATAACAACTTCGCACTACAGCATGGCTTACCATATTTACAGATCGCTGCATACAGCAACAATGTGGCTTGCTTTAAAATAAGAGTTATTATTGAGCGCCTGGAACGTCCTAGGAAATATTTTCTGACGTGACTCATCGTACGAGGTTCTTTGGATACAAAGTCTAATCCAGACAATTTTTAAATGATTGTTTCATGGCCTTATTGCACCTCATGTTTATTGATAGTGGTGCTTATGATGCTAATGGTTGATAGTGGTGCTTATGATGCTAATGGTTGATAGTGGTGCTTATGATGCTAATGGTTGATAGTGGTGCTTATGATGCTAATGGTTGATAGTGGTGCTTATGATGCTAATGGTTGATAGTGGTGCTTATGATGCTAATGGTTGATAGTGGTGCTTATGATGCTAATGGTTGATAGTGGTGCTTATGATGCTAATGGTTGATAGTGGTGCTTATGATGCTAATGGTTGATAGTGGTGCTTATGATGCTAATGGTTGATAGTGGTGCTTATGATGCTAATGGTTGATAGTGGTGCTTATGATGCTAATGGTTGATAGTGGTGCTTATGATGCTAATGGTTGATAGTGGTGCTTATGATGCTAATGGTTGATAGTGGTGCTTATGATGCTAATGGTTGATAGTGGTGCTTATGATGCTAATGGTTGATAGTGGTGCTTATGATGCTAATGGTTGATAGTGGTGCTTATGATGCTAATGGTTGATAGTGGTGCTTATGATGCTAATGGTTGATAGTGGTGCTTATGATGCTAATGGTTGATAGTGGTGCTTATGATGCTAATGGTTGATAGTGGTGCTTATGATGCTAATGGTTGATAGTGGTGCTTATGATGCTAATGGTTGATAGTGGTGCTTATGATGCTAATGGTTGATAGTGGTGCTTATGATGCTAATGGTTGATAGTGATGCTTATGATGCTAATGGTTGATAGTGGTGCTTATGATGCTAATGGTTGATAGTGGTGCTTATGATGCTAATGGTTGATAGTGGTGCTTATGATGCTAATGGTTGATAGTGGTGCTTATGATGCTAATGGTTGATAGTGGTGCTTATGATGCTCATGTTTATTGATAGTGGTGCTTATGATGCTCATGTTTATTGATAGTGGTGCTTATGATGCTCATGTTTATTGATAGTGGTGCTTATGATGCTCATGTTTATTGATAGTGGTGCTTATGATGCTCATGTTTATTGATAGTGGTGCTTATGATGCTCATGTTTATTGATAGTGGTGCTTATGATGCTCATGTTTATTGATAGTTGTGCTTATGATGCTAATGGTTTCTTTGATAAACTCATTGTCCATGCTGGTAGAGAGTGCTCACCTCACTATGATCTTCAAAACTTGGTTTAAATAATAAAAAAAAAGATTTTAAGGTTGTTCTCAAATGAGTTTTTGTTGTCATATTCCCTCAATGATTTGAGAAGACTATTCCATAATTTTGGTTTAGTTGAATCAAAAGATATCAATTCTGTGGTCTTCTTATTAAGTTCATTCACTCCGGGAAGTTTGAAAAGGGAATGCAGCCCCCTTAGAGCTACCTGTTTTTGATGTGTCTATTTTCTTTCATGTGGTATGTACGATTAATACGCCCTTGAGTTTCTAAAATTCCATTAAAAATTTAAAATTAAATGTTAATTTATTAAAATATTTTCTACATATTGTTTAATGTAAAATTGTATTGTGCTCCACAAAGGAAGACTTTTAAACACATTTTAAGTTAGCTTTTTGCAACCTGAAACCTGAAGATTACTCCGGTGGCAAGAATCTTTAGAGGGAAATATTGCTTTAATTTGCAAAAAAAAGTGAAAACAAAGATATTGACTATAAATCCTTTATTTACAAGACATAAATAAAAGTATGTTCATTATAATACGCATCGCACGATGATCCAAAGATCTAACATTTTAGTTATGTCTCAAATATAAAGGATTTATAGTATAAAAAAAAACTTATACAGTCTGCCTGCTAAATTTCAGCTCGATTTGATCACGGGAAAAGGGTTATAAAAATATGTTTAATATAGTGCGAACCGCGTGACAGACTAGCATTTACCTTTACAAATCGGGAATATATTTTCAAAAGAGTATCGTCAATATAATACGCACCGCATCGCGCGACAGGAAAATATTTTAAAACTTGTTCAATATAATACGAACCACGACACTCTAGCACCGGGGTCGGGAAACCATGGCTATCGAGCCAGATGTGGCTCTATTGATGGCTGCATCTGGCTCTCAGACAAATGTTTGATTATAAAAATATAATAAAACATTTATTCAGACTCCTTTGATCTTCATATGAATTGCATTAAAAACAGCATAACAATGTTATAAAAAAAGAATTCAGAGACATAATTATTGTACTTTTAGTGTTGAAATTACACAAAATGCACACATTTACTTGAATTTTTAGTTTTAAACATAATGTATGGCTCTCACAGAATTACTTTTCAAAATATGTGGTGTTTATGGCTCTCTCTCTGATAAAAAAGTTTCCCCACCCATGCTCTAGCACAAACATTTACATGCTACATAGAGATACATAGAGATAATCTAAAAATTCATTAAATTTAATTACAATACATTCGATCGATCTGAAATTTTGATATATCATTTTTATCGTCGGCACGAGTCCGCCTGCAGAATTTCAGCTCGCTACCATACGGGGAAGTAGGTTAAAAATCGATTCAAAGTTTTTTCGGTACACAAACAAAAAATCAAGCAGACGCCACGATTTAATATTTAATATAAAGGATTTTGAAAAGGAGAATAATTTGACGCCTGTCTTAGTCATCTGCTACAAGGGAACAGCTTTAGATCAACAAGCAAAAAGTTAGGGGTGCATTTTATCACCCTTCCTTTTTGCACCGAGACGCTACGCCGCTGGTTGCTCCTTCGCTTGTCTCTCAGCTTCAAATAACATCACACTAAATAAAATCATATAATGCGTTGTTTTTTTAAACCAGCTGCTAATAAGACAAAGAAAAGAAATATTCTCAACTTATTGTTAACGTAACAATATCTGGAGTCTGGCGTTGTGCTTTGATGTAATTGGAGTGGCAATAATTGGTGAAATCAGTCGAGAGCATTCATTATTCTGATTTTAAAAAAATGTTGATGAGATTTTAAAGAACCAAGCAACGTGTAAGAAGTGTTAATGCAGTGGGTGTTAACGAGTAAGATGTATGGTGTCGAGGCTAACAATCAAATGAATTGATTCTTACCTGAACAAACAAACACAATTATGAAACTCGTGCGGGGGAAGCTTAGGAGGAGGGGGGAGGTTGAGCGTGCGCACCCTTAAACATGTTGAGTGTTCACATCAATAGTTGCGTCACAGACTGGTCCAGTCCAAGGAAAACGCAAAGCTTAGATTTACTTAACAATCGAACTGCTATGAAGAAATATTCAAGTAGGTTTGTTATTTCAGTTGTATAGTCATTAAACTTATTATATTAAATTTGGGCGACTGATAATTTTCCAGATGTTAAAATTGCAAATTTAACGTAACTTAAATTATTACCACGATTTTATTAACTTGCTTTCGTTCTTGTCTGTCTATCCTCAATTTTTCAAATTTGCCAACGTAAAATTAATTCAATTCTAATGGTCTTAGAGATCTCCAAATTTTACCACAAATAGATATTAAATGACAATGCATTGTTTCAAAATTTCAGATCGATCGAATGTACCGTAACTAAATTAATGCATTTTTATTTTATCTCTATATAAGCATCTGTATCCGTCTGCTATTGTTCTCATTCACATGCCGAATTCTCACCGTAACCTCATCCCCGTGGTATCAAAACGTTGGGCGGGCGCTGATGAGGTGTTTGGTAAAATAAATAGAGTTAAAAAAAGATTTATTTTTTTTAAACAAAGTTTTTATAAGTGGAATAAAAAGAAGAAAATAAATAGTGTAAAAAGGATTTTTAAAAATAACTTTTTTATAAGTGGACTAAAAAGAAGAAAATAATTTAAAACTTATGAGTTCAAGTACTTTGATTTAATATGACTAAAAAGTGGGGTGGGTGCTTATGAGGTTTTTCATATGCAGCTCACTCATTCTCTCCCTTATAGATCTCTCTTTTGCCTTCTAAATTATAAATCTTTAATTTTTATACCAAACACCGCCCGAGGTTTTTAGTCATATTAAATCAAAGTACTTGAAGTTATAAGTTTTAAATTATTTTCTTCTTTTTAGTCCACTTATAAAAACGTGGTTTTTTTTAATCCTTTTTTACCTCTATTTATTTTTTAACGCAATTTCCCTTGCAAAAATTGCGTTTATAGATTCGAAATGTCTGTAACGCTTGCACATGTAACTCCTGAACCATAACAGATCTAGAGTTCGGGTTTTTTTTAATATGCTAAGGAGGTCCCAAGGATGTGCAACGGCCAAAAAAAACAACCAAAAAAGTTTACGGATTTTCTGGAAAATAAAAAAAAACGAAAAAATATCATTATTTTGTCAATTTCTCGCCAACCAAAACATAAATCGGGTTCAAACAAACATCAAACAATAGCTATTAATATTTAAAACAACTATGGAGAAGGAATATTTTTTTTTAAATCCGTTTTAGTTTGACTCCCGTAATTTTAGAAGCAATTTTTTGAAAGCAATGGCTTTTTTAGTTTCAGAATTACTTATTTGAATCGACTTTTAATGTAATCTAGAATGATAGTTTATGGGGGTTTCCCGCTTTTTGAATGTTTATGTTAGATTGTTGCGTGGTGCGGATTATATTGACACATTCTTGGTGTGATGTGAGGGGATGTGACGACATATTGCGTTTACTTTCAGAATTACTTCTTTGAATCGACTTTTAATGTCATCTAGAATGATTTCCCTGGATGAAAAATCGGAAATTCCTTGGAAATTGCGTTTAAATACTCATTCGAGCTTTTATTTCTTGTTTTATTTAATTTAAAAGATTTTTTTTTAAATAAAGAAATAATGTTCCTTTCCAATAAATACTCAAGTTTGTGTACACAGCATTTGAAATTATTTATTAGTTGATTTTTTTCCGTATTTTTTAAAATAACTCTTTTCTCTTTTTTTAATTCTTTTTTTTTAATTTTTATTTTTATTTTTTCTAATAAACTCCCTTTAAATGTTGTATAGTTGCGCAAATAACATATGCAAGAAGAGAGGAACATTAATTTCTTCAACATCAAATGAAGCTTCATAGGACCCTATACACCCAATATATTTGACTCTCGATCTGATATTGATATCCTGAGCAAGAACTAACACAAACCTAGTGGACTCATTCCAAAATGGGTGTTTTTCCTAACCACGTGAAGGCAAAAAGCTTGTATCAAAAGTATTATCCGGAGAAAAACCAGGATGGTCAAATGAAAATCAAATTTTCTGCCACTAAAAAAATTTAACAAAATTTAAGAAATTAACAAAAATTAAAGCACAGGGATTTTAAATATATGTATATTATTATACATAAGACATTTTATGCATTCAGTTTATTAAATCCTTTATATTAACTCGTGGTGTCTGGTTGAACCCTTGATTGCTTGTCGGTCGCCAAAACGTTGGATCGATTTTTAACCCACTTCCTCGTAAGCTAGCGAGCTGAAATTTAGCAGGCAGTTTTGTGGCGATGATAAAAACTATGTATCAAAATTTCAGATCGATCGCAAGTACTGTATTTAAATTATTGAATTTTTAGATTATTTTATTTATACCTATGTATCATGTTATTTTTTTTTAGATAGAGTGTCGCGGTGCGTATTATATTGAACAACCTTTCAGTCGCGCAATAAGGTACGTATTTTATTGACAACACTTTTTATAAACATATTCCTGATCGGTGCGCATTATGTTGAACATGTTTTACGACACAACTGCAATTTTGTATTTTTGGATGGTCTTGCGCTGCGTATTATAATAAACATTCTTTTAGTTACGTCTAGTACATAAAGGATTTATAGTGAAAAACTTGGTTTTTTACGTTTTTTTAAAATGTTTAATAACTTCAGTTGTGTAAAATTAACTACTTCATAACGTTACTAAATAACTTCAGTTGTGTAATATTAACTACTTCATAAACGTTACTAAATAACTTCAGTTGTGTAATATTAGCTACTTCATAAACGTTACTAAATAACTTCAGTAAATATTAAGGGTCTAGTAGGACTTTTTAATATTCTGGCAGCCTGAGGAAATGGACTCCCGTCTTGAGGCCTTTGGTCGGGGCGTTTAACGCTCACCTTTCGCGGGCGCTTGCAACCTACGCCATTGCAAAGAATATTTAAGTCTGTAATATTATAATTGAGAGTTAGTTACTCTCATAATAAACTTGGGCTTGGATCGCACGTCAAACTGTGACAACGATATCATTATACATAATTCCCGTTGTCTGTATGTATGGATGTAGCTAGGTGGCGCTGCGAAATTTGTAATGCTGTTAGGTGGCGCTGCGATCGAGTTTTTAATAGTGCTGCACCAAAAAATAACACTTTTCGACCGTTCCGCATAAAATTGTTCAATATGATAATAAATGAATCAAAGAAAAAATATAAAATAAATGAAAGTTCTGTATTACGTTATTTTTTAATCTGATGTGTATTTATTTTTGAAAATGTCCGTCATTTTTTATGGGTGATTCGCTAGTTCATTAATAAATAGAGTTCTGTAAGGGTAAAACACGAAATGTTTTTTTAATGGTGTCCTGGGAATCACAGTCGTCACGGTGTTTTATATTAAATTTTAATTATTTTGTTAATAAAAAAACTTTAAAAAATTTCGAATGTGTGACGTACTTTAGAAAAGGGGGGGGGGTCCGAAATTTGTGACAGTTTGTGACAGGGGTGAGGGGGGGGGTAAAAATGGTCAAAAATAGCTTGACGTACTTCATGGACGGCTCCTTATATGTTTACAATGGAAAAGCATTCTTTTTAAAATGGAAAAATATTATTTTAAATGTGTAATTTTAATACAAATTCAATATTTTTATGGAATTTGAAAATTCAACAGAATGCAGTTAAATTCCCACAATTTAACGCAATGATCAAATCAAAGAAGAAATGCGATAAAATTGGAGGGTTTAGAGACCAGAAAAGCATGTTAAGCCAAAACTTTTGTTAGACAAAGGGAACTATTTCTCAACAAATTATAATTGCTCTATTGCTATTACTGCAGTTTTAGGTAAACAATATACATCGTTGTGATGTTTTAAAATACATTTATGACATGGTGCCAACCTAGTCACACGTTAGTTGCGGGAAATTAATATTTAGACTTTGTTTCTTTCAAAGATGTTTTGTGTGTGTGTGTTTTAATAAATATTTTTAGGCGCAACACGCAATAATCTTCAGTATATAAATTACGTCAGTATATGTTGTGTAGTTGTCCGAGGTTAACTTAATTTAATTAAACTATAAATTATTCGCTATGCTCATTTAATTTTTTATATAAAAACTTAATTGTAAAGAATCACCCAAAAAGTCAAAGTAAAAGACTGGACACATCAATCAGTGGGGTAAACACATGCTTGAAGGAATCAGAGGGTAAATATATGCATATAGTATTCAGAGGGTAAACGCTAGCACTCAGTAGTCAGAAGGTAAATAATTGCACACACAATTCAGAAGGTAAATACTTGCACAAATGATTCAGAAGATAAATATTTGCACACAGGAGTTAGAATGTAAATACTTGCACACATGAGTCAGAAGGAAAATACTTGCATACAGGAGTCAGAAGGTAAGCAAGACATACATGGAGGTAAGACACACTGACTAATGGAAGCTGGAAATCTCACCCCTGCTTTTATCACGTGACTGTCACGTGAGTACTAAACCCCCGACTTAATTCTCTCTTCAAACAGCGATGACAAGAGCAGCTCCCCGTAGCGTATTCCCATTGTGGAGATTAGGACCAAGCGTGGGTGGACCATGTTTGGGTTGCAGTTTCCAAATGGATTGATTTTCTAGAATGGGTTTTTTCTTTCTCTCAATTTTTCTCTTGTGTAACATTCCCTAGAAAGATAAGGTTATCATTCGCTACTTGCCTTGTGAGAACAAGCAATATTTATAAGACGTTGTAGAAAAGTCGCCCAGGACAAGTCCCGATGGCCTAGTTTTATAACGGTTCTCAAATCAGATATACGGCTACCGTCTATGAGGAAGAAATTAGGAAGTATTTTTCGGACACGGGTTTTTTAACTTTAAAAAAAATCCCTTTTATGTGCCCATTAGTTTAAAAGTTTTCTATTTCCCTCTTTTCAATACTAATTTCATTTTCAATAATGCAATGTGGAATGTCCATAATTTCTGCATGTTGAAGTAATGAGTATTGATTATCCATTTCGTAGCTGTATCACACACAACACTCCCCGTCACTAAAAAAATTAATTAAATAAATAGGATACTAATAATAAAAAGAAAGCAGAAATTATGTTTCAAATTTCTGAATTCTGTACTCATTACATTGCGATTAGTCGTGCTTAAATTTAGGTTTGGTTTGGTCTCTGATATTTGTCGCTGATCTGTGTTGATATTTGTCGCTGATCTGTGTTGATATTTGTCGCTGATCTGTGTTGATATTTGAGGGGTGTGATTGACCGAGCAGTCGCCAAGTGCTTACATTTAAGATTGGTCTCCGCTATTGGACGTTATGACATGCTGCCAGTGAGGTGTGACATGCTGGCAGTGAGGTGTGACATGTGGCAGTGAAGTGTGACAGGCTGGCAGTGAAGTGTGACAAGCTGGCAGTGACGTGTGACATGCTGGCAGTGATGTGTGACATGCTGACAGTGAAGTGTGCCATGCTGGCAGTGACGTGTGCCATGCTGGCAGTGACGTGTGAAATGCTGGCAGTGAGGTGTGACATGCTGGCAGTGAAATGTGCCATGCTGGCAGTGACATGTGACATGCTGGCAGTGAGGTGTGACATGCTGTCACTGAAGTGTGCCATGCTGGCAGTGACGTGTGACATGCTGGCAGTGAGATTTGACATGCTGACAGTGAAGTGTGTCATGCTGGCAGTGAGGTGTGACATTCTGGCAGTGAGGTGTGACATGCTGGCAGTGACATGTGACATGCTGACAGTGAAGTGTGACATGCTGGCAGTGACATGTGACATGCTGACATTGACGTGTGACATGCTGACATTGACGTGTGACTCGCAGGCATTGATATGTGACATGCTGGCAGTGAAATGTGACATGCTGACATTGACGTGTGACATGCTGACATTGACGTGTGACTCACAGGCAGTGATATGTGACATGCTGGCAGTGACGTGTGTCATGCTGGCAGTGACATGTGACATGCTGGCAGTGACGTGTGACGAAGAAGAGTTTAATGTTGAAGATTAACGTCAAAATCATTACAACTCCTTACCAAACTCTTTGAATGAACCTTCAAACAATCAGACCTTTGTATAACTGTGCGAAGCGCTGCTATAATGGTAAGAAACAGTGCCAAATTGGCGTCATACGTTACTATAATGGTGAGAAACCGTGCCAAATCGGCGTCATACGTTGCTATAATGGTGAGAAACCGTGCCAAATCGGCGTCATACGTTGCTATAATGGTGAGAAACCGTGCCAAATCGGCGTCATATGTTGCTATAATGGTGAGAAACAGTGCCAAATCGGCGTCATACATTGCTATAATGGTGGGAAACAGTGCCAAATCGGAGCCACAAGTTGCTATAATGGTGAGAAACAGTGCCAAATCGGAGCCACAAGTTGCTATAATGGTGAGAAACAGTGCCAAATTGGCGTCATACTACGTTGCTATAATGGTGTTACACAGCGCCAATACGTTGCTATAATTCTATCAGGCGGAGCTACAGTAGTATCATATTGTGCTATAATGATCTGAGACCGTAGAATAATGGTGTGACAATGTGCTATTGTACTATGATAGCACATGGTGCTATTTTTTGTACCGCAGATGTAACATTAAATCCCCACAAGACATTATTCAAATCTATCAGTATGTTTCTTTCTCATTCTTTTTTTCATCCTTATTTACCTAACATGCACGGCAAAGAAAGAAAACGTTTGAAAAAGATTTACTGTCTTTTCTTGGTCACAATTATTAATTAACAGTTTCATTTCTTTCTTTTTTTATCATTCAACCTATTAATGTATATATTTTAAACATGTTTATTCCCACGACACTTTTTTTAAACAAAGAATATCTTCTGCTAAGTTATCGTCACATTTTTCCCCATACAGTAGCCAACCAATTGAATATATTTTTAACCTCCCATACAGTAGCCAACCAATTGAATATATTTCATAACCCCCATACAGTAGCCAACCAATTGAATATATTTCATAACCCCCATACAGTAGTCAACCAATTGAATATATTTCATAACCCCCCATACCGTTGCCAACCAATTGAATATATTTCATAACCCCCATACAGTAGCCAACCAATTGAATATATTTCAAACCCCCATACCGTAGCCAACAAATTGAATATATTTCATAACCCCCATACAGTAGCCATCCAATTGTATATATTTCATAACCCCCATACAGACCCATGTTATTTACCCTTAACTCGCAAATCCTGAAAGCCAAAGAAATTTCTCTTTTGAGTCACCCATTATCTTGCCGGCCAACTTCCTCAGATTCAGAAGTCGATTTTACACGGGCCAAATTAGCCCGCAGTTTGGACAATTGTAGATTTCTGAGCATTTCAAGGCTTCCATTGAGACAGATGAAATATTAAGTTGATTTTTTTTAAATTTAAAACTGGAATGTCGATCTAAAAACGGAACAAAATGTTGAACCTTCAAGAAGGTTTATGAACCAAAATAAACACGTGAGCAATGTTTTGGCAAGGCTTAGCCAGGTGGGTGATGGGTAGTAAAATTTGATTAAAAGGGTTTTCGCGAGGTTATCAAGAAGGAATGGATTATTTATTGCCTGGAAAATTTAGAGTTGGCACATAGCTTAATGGTGGGTCTTATTGGCCCTGCCAATCATGTCGCAACGACCAGGGGAATGGGCGTTGGGGGAAACGGCGGATTATAGGATGTTGCTCTTTAGCACTTAGAGGTAACTACATTCTAGAAATGTTAACTCCATGACACAAAGTTGATTCAGCATTAGCATTTATACTTTAGGTTCCCAGATGAATATTTGGTCTCAGGCAAGGCATGCCACTTGACATGGTCTCTTGTTATATTTTTTAAATTCTTCACAACTCTTTCGAGTTCACTCAGCACATACTGAATCATGGAGAGTTCTTTTACCCCTTTAATGCACTTTTTTAAGGGCGCCTACGGCGCCGACCTTTTTCAAAAGCCCAACGAACTTGTCCTTGTTTGATCAATACGAAATATTAAACTTTCTGAAATGCACACAAAGTATTTTATAATAGGGGTTGTAGGGCGCCTATGGCGCCCACTTTGTTTTTTGATGTTATAATTAACCATCATCAAATCCTCTTTTTACATTGTTCCCTTTTTACAAAATTAAAATATCAGCGAAAACAATGACGTCATACAAATTTTTTTTTACAGCGCATATTTAATTTGCACACCTTTTGATGCATTGGTGCAGTAATTTGGTGCGCTGCTTTCTAAAATTAGTATCTGTTGCACATGCAGCTTCTTGTTGCCTCGCAGGGTCCGACCACGAAGATAATTATTTATTTATATATATAGATTGTTTATCATGGATTTAACTTTTCACTCATGTGATTATTTGGTACTAGACACAATCAGTGAACAGAGCCTCAGTGTGATACGTACGATTTTTTTTAAAGCTGCCAAATACACAAGGTGTGAAATGCGTCGTATCTGATATAACATTTGACCCCTGCTCGGACGCAGCAGTGTTTTCTTGTAGCAGGAGATGACAAACGAGGAGGCTGTTTGCTCGACGGTTGCCCTCCTAAAAACGACGTGCCATAGCACCAGGTGGCTATCCCAATAAAAAAAAGGAGAGAAATATTTCTTACATAAATATTAGTTCAAGGCAAGGGATAGCCGAAAATATGTTCAGATAGCTCTTCTGTAAATAAAACATGGTTACTAAATTGTAGCAACAGCAAAAACCAGGCTGGGAAAATATTGGTTTTCAAGACTTTAAAATAAACGTTTATATAACGAAATTTGTGGCGTGTGAAGTTTTAGATGTCCATCAACCCAAAACCGTACCTGTTATTTAGTGGCGTATAACTTGTACAATGGATTGATTGATATATATGGTATTATAAAAAAATAAAAGAAAGGCTCTTTTAGCCTATAAAGACAGGCCTTGCCCAGAAACTCTACATTCCCTTAAGAGCGCCAAGAAAAATGCCCAGCAGGCAGCTCGCCACTACGCTAACACGTACTGGCTCAATCTAAGTTCCAGCATACAGTCAGCTGCTGATAGAGGCGATACAAAGGCTATGTACGAGAATATAAAACAAGCAACAGGCCCTCTGACCTCCAAGACAGCACCCTTAATGTCAAAAGCAGGGGAAATTATCACTGATCGGGACAAGCAACTCAAACGGTGGATCGAGCACTACCTGGAGTTGTACGCAACTATAAATCATGTCTCAACTGCTGCCCTGGACGATATCCCAGACCTGCCGGTCATGGAAGAGCTCGATAGCCTACCCACAATGGTCGAGCTAAGTAGAGCCATAGATTGCCTAGCCTGCGGGAAAGCCCCTGGTAATGATGGAATTCCTCCAGAAGTTCTCAAATGTGGAAAAGAAATACTTCTACAGCCTTTGCATGACCTCCTCACTCTGTGCTGGGAACAGGGGCAGATACCGCAGGAGTTAAAAGATGCCAACATCGTTACACTGTACAAAAATAAAGGAGACAAGAGTGACTGCAACAACTATCGTGGAATCTCTCTCCTCAGTATAGTTGGAAAGACCTTCGCCCGAGTTGCATTAGCACGCCTGCAGACCCTAGCATCGCGTGTACTCCCAGAATCACAGTGCGGCTTTCGAGCCGGAAGATCAACCATAGACATGATCTTCTCTCTGCGCCAGCTGCAGGAGAAATGCAGGGAGCAACATATGCCTCTATACATCGCGTTCGTCGACCTAACTAAAGCTTTTGATCTTGTCAGCAGAAGCGGCCTTTTCCAGATCTTAGTAAAAATAGGCTGCCCTACACATCTGCTTAACATCATCAAGCAATTCCACGAAAACATGCAGGGCACAGTGTGCTATAACGGTGCCACATCTGAGGCTTTCCCAGTAAGTAGTGGAGTAAAGCAAGGCTGCGTGTTGGCACCTACTCTATTCGCAATATTCTTTTCCATCTTACTCCAGTATGCCTTCAAGAACAATAGTGAGGGGATATACATCCACACCAGAGCTGACGGGAGTTTATTCAATATTGCCCGACTTAGAGCCAAGACCAAAATAAGGAAGATTTTGCTGCGCGAGCTCTTATTTGCAGACGATGCCGCCTTAATATCCCACACAGCAGACGGCCTGCAGAGCCTTGTATCCAGCTTCTCCGCTGCCTGCAAAGAGTTTGGCCTGACCATAAGTATAAAGAAAACCAACATTATGGCACAGTATGCTGCCTCTCTCCCGACTATCACCATTGACGACTGCAACCTGGATGCTGTTGACAGTTTTACTTATCTGGGATCAAACATCTCGAGCACCCTCTCACTGGAAGATGAGATAAGTAGTAGGATAGGGAAGGCAGCAACTGTTATGGCTAGACTGTACAAAAGAGTCTGGTCCAATGCTAAACTCACAGCAAGGACTAAGCTGCAGGTATACCAGGCCTGCGTACTGAGCACACTCCTCTATGGATGCGAGTCTTGGACCACCTATACCAGGCATGAAAGAAGGCTCAATAGCTTCCACCTCAGATGCCTGCGCCGCATCCTAGACATCAAATGGCAAGAGAAAGTCCCCAACACAGAGGTCCTGGCTCAAGCAAGCATGAGTAGTATTGCAGCAATATTAACCCAAAGACGCCTCCGTTGGCTTGGACACGTCAAGAGGATGCAAACTGGTCGCATACCCAAGGATGTGCTTTACAGCGAGCTGGCGACAGGGAAAAGGTCGGTTGGTCGGCCATGTCTCAGATACGTGGACATATGCAAGCGAGACATGAAAGTAGCCAACATTGATATACAAAACTGGGAAAACCTGGCAGAGGATAGGTCCATGTGGCGGGCTATAGTGAAAGAAGGATCACTAAGAGCAGAGGAGCAAACTAGGGCAGAAGCAGTCGGGAAAAGAGCGAGGAGAAAGGCCAGGCAACACTGCCCCACTGCTTTCGTGTGTGTGTCATGCAGAAGAGACTGCCACTCAAGGATTGGTCTCATCAGCCACACCAAGAGCTGCAAATAATAAAGATAAATCTATCGTCTTTCGTAGACGGACAGATGCCATACTATAAAAAAATATCCTTTTTTAAAGTAGATTTCTCATTGTCACAACTGAGTTACTTCCTTGTATGTCTAGATAATATCGGCACGTGCTCTTAATGCCCCATTTGGTTTCACTATCCATGAATGATATTACGTGTATTATCTTAGTATATCCATAAAACAGTTTAATCATCACGTCAACTCACAAAAATAATTAAAAAAAGACGGTGAACACTAATTTATTACACAATTACGTCATTAAACGCATTATTTGTGTAAAGCAGGGGTCTCCAAACTACGGCCCACGAAGCTCTCTCATCCGGCCACTGGAGACCTTTTAATCTCCAAAAAAAGATACTATTTTTACATATAGTTTACCACAAAACTGTGTCTAGTCGGCCCCCAAACTGGTGTTTGACAGTTAATGTGGCCCTCCGGCAGAAAAGTTTGGAGACTCCTGGTGTGAAGCATTACGAAATGAAAGACTCTGCATAACTTTTTGATGGAGGCTCTTTAGCCTCTATATTTCCAATTTGATGTACACGAAACTTAAATGTGTTCACTATGTTTATTGTTATTTATTTTGGGGGCAGAGAGGGGGGGGGGCTAAATCGTTTAACCCCTAATATATCATTTGGGACCAAAGAAATGCAACTTTGGCGATTGTGTCATATTCATTTCACACTACAACTAGTAAATTCTATTTAAAAAAAAATTAAAGTAGGCGAAGTAACAGTATTGAGCAGACGATTCATTTGGGGGACTTCAATTTTTTATAAAAATAATAATAATCTATATATATATATATATATATATAACTATCTACGTCGCCCAACCATATGTGACACCACGCACGCACGCCGACTCTCTAACCCTCATCCCGCCCCCTTCACCAAAGCGAGTTTGTGCAAACATTGGGGTCAACCAATGTCTCGAGACCAACAATGGTCCTTGCGTTCACTTACATTGTTCCCTCACAGAATAACGTGAGATTCGTAGTGTACTGGTTATCACGTCCGCCTTATACAGGGAAGTTCCTGGGTTCAAGCCCCAGCGATAACATTGTGTTTTTTTTTAATTTTTTAAAATGTCTGTTTGTGTCCGTTCTTTTACCCCTTTATTACCAACATGGCTGACCCTCGCTAGGGTCGGCCAATCACAGTTTATGGTTGGCAAGCTAGTGTGGTAAAGGGTGGTGGGCAGGTAGATAACCACAGTGCAAATGTCTCGAAACCAACAATGAGTCGGCAGTCTCATCCCCCCCTACCCCAAAACCGACGTTCACTCGCATTGTTTTGATTTCTTCGTGCTGTAGTTTGTGTCCGTTCTTTCTCCACTTTCTTTGCACTGAGCAAATCTGCGGCGTATGCTACGCCACGGGGCGTCTAGTAAATTGATAATTTATATAGCGCTGTATCCCAGTAAGGAACTAGGCTCACAGCGCTTTACATGAAGATAATAACACCACATAAATGACAGTACCTATCACATAAGCTACGTTAATCATTAAAATAATTTGTTTCATTAATTTTGAAAATAAATTTTGAAAAGATGTGTCTTAAGTGCAGTCTTGAAAGACTTGGTAGTTGGAATAATATGGATGTGTAATGGTAAAGAATTCCATTGTTTTGCTGCACAAAAAGAGAATGACCTTTCACGAAATGTTTTAGTGCGTGTCTCAGGAACACAGAGAATGCGTGTGTCTGCAGAAGGTTTAGTTTATAATAAGAGATTTACAAGGTCTAAAAGTTCTAACACATTCACATAGTGAAAGGACGTACTCCAACTCTTACACTCTTCCAGTTAACTTTTAAGCTCTGCTTGTCTGCTCTTTTCTAAGCTTTTGCTTTCCTCTTCTTTTCTCTGCTCTATATGTAAACCCTTCCCGTAGCTGAGAACTCCGAGGTCAAGGGGGAGATCGCGTTCGTATTAATATGAAATCAAGGCCAGTCTGGCCAACGTGTGAACTTCGCTCATCTACTAAATTGTAAATATGCATCATCTCACGAGTTAATAGCCTACAATGTGTTTTTTCTTTGGGCGGTTAACGAATCCTTATAAAGAGATAAAGGGCTGTAATCGTATGATAACATGGTGGGTTATTTCTATTTCATAGCTGACAACTGTTGTAATTAACCAAACTTTCCGTGACTTGCCCCTACTGAGTGGACCCATCACCTAGCATTTATTTTTGTTATGATAGTGAAACTCATTCAACGATTGAAATATTATTTTTATTTTAAAAAAAAAGAATATAGCGTTTTTTTCCTTTTTAAAGTATGGGGGAATAGGAGTGGAAAAAGTAGTGACTATGTGTGTGGAGGGGTGGGGGATGTGCTAAACAGCATTGGCTCGTCTCAATCGGTAAAAAAGATGTGCGGCGTATTTCAAAGCCAATGTCACTTCTGTCATTTCCTGCCCTTCCTAGTTATCGGCGTTGTGTTCTATTTTCCTTAATTGAACAATTCAAAGAACAAACACGTTTTAGTTTTAAGTGATTTTTGTTTCATGTTCCAAGAGTAAAAAAGTGTATTAAAACACATTGTGGTTTGTCTGGTCCGTGTTTTATTTCCATTTGACATTTATTTCTTTTTAAGCGTTTTCGTGTTAAACGTATTTCACAGCATAATTTCAAACGAAAAGTTTTAATTTGATAAATTGTTTGCGAGCCGAAATGTGAACACAGAAGAGCCGTAGTACGACCACCGTTGGTATAGAAATTGCAGTAACATTTTCAAGGGTACCGGGCGCAATGTTACTACCTGGGTAATCGCTCGGCAATGGGTACCCGGGTTCCCGGGTTCCGGTGCACCCGTTGACAGGCCTATTTGGAGTACAGGTGATACTTTATACAATTTTTTATGAAACTGTTTAAACCCAAAAACCAGTTGACCATCTGGCTGTCCCATAAATTACTCCGTTGGCCTGAGAGAGAAGTATTTCCGAACTTCAAAAATAAGTTAAATCTAAATACTAGGGCTGGTACTGATTTAAAAAAGCGTTCGATTAATCGGGAAAAATTAATCGGTTAATCGATTAATTTCGATTAAGTATATTTTTAAATGCCATGAGTTTGTAAATGCCATGAGTTTGTAAATGCCATGAGTTTGTAAATGCCATGAGTTTGTAAATGCCATGAGTTTGTAAATGCCATGAGTTTGTAAATCCCATCAGTTTGTAAATCCAATCAGTTTGTAAATCCCATCAGTTTGTAAATCCCATGTGTTTGTAAATGCCATGAGTTTGTAAATGCCAAGAATGAATGTGTTCGTGAATGTAAGAGTTAAACAGGATAAACTGCATCATGTCTACTACAAGGTGATGCAATCGTCTTCAGAAAGTAACCGACAGTGAAGTTTACTGTGGAGTCCCTGTAGTATTCCATGTTAAAATGTTGCATTCTTGAGCTGTAGTATTCAATATTAAAATGTAGCATTCTTGAGATGTAGTATTCCTTGTTAAAATGTAGCATTCTTGAGCTGTAGTATTCCATGTTAAAATGAAGCATTCTTGAGCTGTAGTATTCCATGTTAAAATGTTGCATTCTTGAGGTGTAGTATTCAATGTTAAAATGTAGCATTCTTGAGCTGTAGTATTCCATGTTAAAATGTAGCATTTTGAGGTGTAGTATTCCATGTTAAAATGTATCATTCTTGAGGTGTAGTATTCAATGTTAAAATGTAGCATTCTTGAGCTGTAGTATTCCATGTTAAAATGTAGCATTCTTGAGCTGTAGTATTCAATGTTAAAATGTATAATTCTTGAGCTGTAGTATTCAATGTTAAAATATAGCATTCTTGAGGTGTAGTATTCCATGTTAAAATATAGCATTCTTGAGGTGTAGTATTCCATGTTAAAATGTATCATTCTTGGGGTGTAGTATTCAATGTTAAAATGTAGCATTCTTAAGCTGTAGTATTCAATGTTAAAATGTAGCATTCTTGAGCTGTAGTATTCAATGTTAAAATGTAGCATTCTTGAGCATGTAAGATGAATTATTTTATTTAATAGACCAAATGTTCCACTTTAAAAAAAACCTGTAATAGATTCATGGCGTTAAGGCCACTCGTCTGCAAACGTAAGTTTCATTTATTTAAGATGCTGTAGTTTAAAACTGATCTCAGGTCATTGAGAAGTTATCTGAGCGGTGCCCTGTGTTTGCTAGTGATGTCAGGTAATTAGGAAGTTATCTTACAGGTACGCTGTGTTTGCTAGTGATGTCAGGTCATTAGGAAGTTATCTGAGCGGTGCCCTGTGTTTGCTAGTTATGTCAAGTCATTTAGAAGTTATCTGAGCAGTGTCCTGTGTTTGCTAGTGATGTCAAGTCATTGAGAAGTTATGTGAGCGGTGCCCTGTGTTTGCTAGTGATGTCAAGTCATTGAGAAGTTATCTGAGCGGTGCCCTGTGTTTGCTAGTGATGTCAAGTCATTGAGAAGTTATCTGAGCGGTGCCCTGTGTTTGCTAGTGATGTCAGGTAATTAGGAAGTTATCTTACAGGTACCCTGTGTTTGCTAGTGATGTCAGGTCATTAGGAAGTTATCTGAGCGGTGCCCTGTGTTTGCTAGTTATGTCAAGTCATTTAGAAGTTATCTGAGCGGTGCCCTGTGTTTGCTAGTGATGTCAAGTCATTGAGAAGTTATGTGAGCGGTGCCCTGTATTTGCTAGTGATGTCAAGTCATTGAGAAGTTATGTGAGCGGTGCCCCGTATTTGCTAGTGATGTCAAGTCATTGAGAAGTTATCTGAGCGGTACCATGTGTTTACTAGTGATGTCAAGTCATTGAGAAGTTATCTGAGCCGTGCCCTGTGTTTGCTAGTGATGTCAAGACATGGGGAAGCTATCTTAGCGGTGCCCTGTGTTTGCTAGTGATGTCAAGGAATTGGGAAGTTATCTGAGCGTTGCCCTGTGTTTGCTAGTTACGTCAAGCCATTAGGAAGTTATCTGAGAGGTGCCCTGTGTTTGCTAGTGATGTCAAGTCATTGCGAAGTTATCTGAGCGATGCCTTGTGTTTGCTAGTTATGTCAAGCCATTGGGAAGTTATCTGAGCGAAGCCCTGTGTTTGCTAGTGATGTCAAGCCATTGGGAATTTATCTGAGCGGTGCCCTATGTTTGCTAGTGATGTCAAGTCATTAGGAAGTTATCTGAGCTATGCCCCATGTTTACTAGTGATTTCAAGTCATTGTGAAGTTATCTGAGCTATGCCCCATGTTTACTAGTGATTTCAAGTCATTGTGAAGTTATCTGAGCGGTGCCCTGTGTTTGCTAGTGATGGCAAGTCATTAGGAAGTTTTCTTAGCGGTGCCATGTGTTTGCTAGTGATGTCAAATCATTGAGAAGTTATCTAAGCGTTGTACTGGGTTAGCTAGTGATGTCAAGTCATTGGAAAGTTATATTTAGCGGTGCCCTATGTTTGCTAGTGATGTCAAGTTATATTGAGCGGTGCCCTATGTTTGCTAGTGATGTCAAGTTATATTGAGCGGTGTCCTGTGTTTGCTAATGATGTCAAGTTATATTGAGCGGTGTCCTATGTTTGCTAATGATGTCAAGTTATATTGAGCGGTGTCCTGTGTTTGCTATTGATGTCAAGTCATTAGGAAGTTATCTGAGCGGTGCCCTATGTTTGCTAGTGATGTCAAGTCATTAGGAAGTTATCTGAGTTGTGCCCTATGTTTGCTAGTGATGTCAAGTTGTATTGAGTGGTGTCCTATGTTTGCTAATGATGTCAAGTTATATTGAGCGGTGTCCTATAATTGCTATTGATGTCAAGTCATTAGGAAGTTATCTGAGCGGTGCCCTATGTTTGCTAGTGATGTCAAGTCATTAGGAAGTTATCTGAGTTGTGCCCTATGTTTGCTAGTGATGTCAAATTATATTTAGCGGTGTCCAGTGTTTGCTAGTGATGTCAAGTTATAATGAGCGGAGCCCTATGTTTGCTAGTGATGTCAAGTTATATTGAGTGGTGCCCTATGTTTCCCAGTGATGTCAAGTTATATTGAGCGGTGTCCAGTGTTTGCTAGTGATGTCAAGTTATATTGAGCGGTGTCCAGTGTTTGCTAGTGATGTCAAGTTATATTGAGTGGTGTCCAGTGTTTGCTAGTGATGTCAAGTTATATTGAGCGGTGTCCAGTGTTTGCTAGTGATTTCAAGTTATATTGAGTGGTGCCCTATTTTTGCTAGTGATGTCAAGTTATATTAAGCGGTGTCCTATGTTTGCTAGTGATGTCAAGTTATATTGAGTGGTGCCCTATGTTTGCTAGTGATGTCAAGTTATATTGAGCGGTGTCCAGTGTTTGCTAGTGATGTCAAGTTATATTGAGCGGTGTCCAGTGTTTGCTAGTGATGTCAAGTTATATTGAGTGGTGCCCTATTTTTGCTAACGATGTCAAGTTATATTAAGCGGTGTCCTATGTTTGCTAGTGATGTCAAGTTATATTGAGTGGTGCCCTATGTTTGCTAGTGATGTCAAGTTATATTGAGCGGTGCCCTATGTTTGCTAGTGATGTCAAGTTATATTGAGCGGTGTCCTATGTTTGCTCGTGATGTCAAGTTATATTGAGCGGTGTCCAGTGTTTGCTAGTGATGTCAAGTTATTTTGAGTGGTGTCCAGTGTTTCCTAGTGATGTCAAGTTATATTGAGCGGTGTCCAGTGTTTGCTAATGATGTCAAGTTATATTGAGCGGTGCCCTATGTTTGCTAGTGATGTCAAGTTATATTGAGCGGTGTCCTATGTTTGCTAGTGATGTCAAGTTATACTGAGCTGTGTCCAGTGTTTGCTAGTGATGTCAAGTTATATTGAGCGGTGTCCAGTGTTTGCTAATGATGTCAAGTTATATTGAGCGGTGTCCTATGTTTGCTAGTTCCTATTGTACTCATTGTTCTTCAGAAATCGCATCTTGTGGTCAAGTTATTCGAATTCACTTGGATTTAAAGTAATAACCAAGATCATCCCCAATGTATACTTGCCCTCCCCCAAAAAGCATACAATGACCCTTTAAAAAATCATTTCTAATAATAATTCTTAAAAAGAAAAAAAATCAGAACGAAGGAAGTCCTTCCCATTAACGAAACGTTTACTATTGATCTGATAAATCTAGACGAAGGAAATATAAATCATTGACACAAAATTATAAATGAAACTATCTGAAATAGCATAATTAAAAGCCCTCTACCTACAAACGTACAGCAAAGTGAAATTTGTTGCCTAATAGTGCAAACATGACACGAGATATTTTAACTTCCATAATAATAGATCTAGCGTGGGAACCATATGCAATACTTAATTCAACCTAAACAAGAACAAAAGTTTGACGCGCGCACTTTTTTAAAAATGCATTGTAATAATTGGACATTTTTGTGAGCCGAAACGTGACAATTTCGTGCCTTAATTATTCCGCTTTGCTATCACAACATCTTTGAAAATGATAATCTTCTACAGCCAGCAGCTCATCTTGGTGGCATTGATTCCACCCCTCCACCTCGGCCATTGAGGCACACATTCATAAATATGCCAGGAAAAATCTGGTCATGCCAACACGTGGGCCTGGTGTATGCGTGCATCCGTCAACAGATTTGGAACGGGAGGAATTCCAGGGAGAGGACGTTAGCCGAGGCGTTGCTGAGTGGCCCTCACAATTCGAGGCGTGAACTGCCCCAATCTGCTTCTAAATCATTGCTTTAATGAGATTTTATGAAAATCTGCTAACTATACGACCCTAAAGATTTTTCTTTTTGTGTTTCTCTAGAAGCCTTTTACGACAATGGCTTGGAATACATGTCCCTGTGCAGCTAATCCAGTAAGTTTTAAAAAAAAATACTTTCAATAAAATGGCCTGGCGCGACAAATTGAAGGCACGGTCCTGTACTTTCTGAAATCAGAGCACGCCACTCCCCCCTCCCGCCCCCATTAAGGTGTTTTCCCAAACTTTCATTTAAACTAATCTCCGTACTTCCAATTTGGCGCTAAAGGCAGCGAGTCTCAGTTACACAGAGCAGCGAGTCTCAGTTACACAGAGCAGCGAGTCTCAGTTACACAGAGCAGCGAGTCTCAGTTACACAGAGCAGCGAGTCTCAGTTACACAGAGCAGCGAGTCTCAGTTACACAGAGCAGCGAGTCTCAGTTACACAGAGCAGCGAGTCTCAGTTACACAGAGCAGCGAGTCTCAGTTACACAGAGCAGCGAGTCTCAGTTACACAGAGCAGCGAGTCTCAGTTACACAGAGCAGCGAGTCTCAGTTACACAGAGCAGCGAGTCTCAGTTACACAGAGCAGCGAGTCTCAGTTACACAGAGCAGCGAGTCTCAGTTACACAGAGCAGCGAGTCTCAGTTACACAGAGCAGCGAGTCTCAGTTACACAGAGCAGCGAGTCTCAGTTACACAGAGCAGCGAGTCTCAGTTACACAGAGCAGCGAGTCTCAGTTACACAGAGCAGCGAGTCTCAGTTACACAGAGCAGCGAGTCTCAGTTACACAGAGCAGCGAGTCTCAGTTACACAGAGCAGCGAGTCTCAGTTACACAGAGCAGCGAGTCTCAGTTACACAGAGCAGCGAGTCTCAGTTACACAGAGCAGCGAGTCTCAGTTACACAGAGCAGCGAGTCTCAGTTACACAGAGCAGCGAGTCTCAGTTACACAGAGCAGCGAGTCTCAGTTACACAGAGCAGCGAGTCTCAGTTACACAGAGCAGCGAGTCTCAGTTACACAGAGCAGCGAGTCTCAGTTACACAGAGCAGCGAGTCTCAGTTACACAGAGCAGCGAGTCTCAGTTACACAGAGCAGCGAGTCTCAGTTACACAGAGCAGCGAGTCTCAGTTACACAGAGCAGCGAGTCTCAGTTACACAGAGCAGCGAGTCTCAGTTACACAGAGCAGCGAGTCTCAGTTACACAGAGCAGCGAGTCTCAGTTACACAGAGCAGCGAGTCTCAGTTACACAGAGCAGCGAGTCTCAGTTACACAGAGCAGCGAGTCTCAGTTACACAGAGCAGCGAGTCTCAGTTACACAGAGCAGCGAGTCTCAGTTACACAGAGCAGCGAGTCTCAGTTACACAGAGCAGCGAGTCTCAGTTACACAGAGCAGCGAGTCTCAGTTAGACAGAGCAGCGAGTCTCAGTTACACAGAGCAGCGAGTCTCAGTTACACAGAGCAGCGAGTTTCAGTTAGACAGAGCAGCGAGTCTCAGTTACACAGAGCAGCGAGTCTCAGTTACACAGAGCAGCGAGTCTCAGTTACACAGAGCAGCGAGTTTCAGTTAGACAGAGCAGCGAGTCTCAGTTACACAGAGCAGCGAGTCTCAGTTACACAGAGCAGCGAGTCTCAGTTACACAGAGCAGCGAGTCTCAGTTACACAGAGCAGCGAGTTTCAGTTAGACAGAGCAGCGAGTCTCAGTTACACAGAGCAGCGAGTCTCAGTTACACAGAGCAGCGAGTCTCAGTTACACAGAGCAGCGAGTTTCAGTTAGACAGAGCAGCGAGTCTCAGTTACACAGAGCAGCGAGTCTCAGTTACACAGAGCAGCGAGTCTCAGTTACACAGAGCAGCGAGTCTCAGTTACACAGAGCAGCGAGTTTCAGTTAGACAGAGCAGCGAGTTTCAGTTACACAGAGCAGCGAGTCTCAGTTACACAGAGCAGCGAGTCTCAGTTACACAGAGCAGCGAGTCTCAGTTACACAGAGCAGCGAGTCTCAGTTACACAGAGCAGCAAGTTTCAGTTAGACAGAGCAGCGAGTCTCAGTTACACAGAGCAGCGAGTCTCAGTTACACAGAGCAGCGAGTCTCAGTTACACAGAGCAGCGAGTCTCAGTTACACAGAGCAGCGAGTCTCAGTTACACAGAGCAGCGAGTCTCAGTTACACAGAGCAGCGAGTCTCAGTTACACAGAGCAGCGAGTTTCAGTTAGACAGAGCAGCGAGTCTCAGTTACACAGAGCAGCGAGTCTCAGTTACACAGAGCAGCGAGTCTCAGTTACACAGAGCAGCGAGTCTCAGTTACACAGAGCAGCGAGTCTCAGTTACACAGAGCAGCGAGTCTCAGTTACACAGAGCAGCGAGTCTCAGTTAGACAGAGCAGCGAGTCTCAGTTACACAGAGCAGCGAGTCTCAGTTACACAGAGCAGCGAGTCTCAGTTACACAGAGCAGCGAGTCTCAGTTACACAGAGCAGCGAGTCTCAGTTACACAGAGCAGCGAGTCTCAGTTACACAGAGCAGCGAGTCTCAGTTACACAGAGCAGCGAGTCTCAGTTACACAGAGCAGCGAGTCTCAGTTACACAGAGCAGCGAGTCTCAGTTACACAGAGCAGCGAGTCTCAGTTACACAGAGCAGCGAGTCTCAGTTACACAGAGCAGCGAGTCTCAGTTACACAGAGCAGCGAGTCTCAGTTACACAGAGCAGCGAGTCTCAGTTACACAGAGCAGCGAGTCTCAGTTACACAGAGCAGCGAGTCTCAGTTACACAGAGCAGCGAGTCTCAGTTACACAGAGCAGCGAGTCTCAGTTACACAGAGCAGCGAGTCTCAGTTACACAGAGCAGCGAGTCTCAGTTACACAGAGCAGCGAGTCTCAGTTACACAGAGCAGCGAGTCTCAGTTACACAGAGCAGCGAGTCTCAGTTACACAGAGCAGCGAGTCTCAGTTACACAGAGCAGCGAGTCTCAGTTACACAGAGCAGCGAGTCTCAGTTACACAGAGCAGCGAGTCTCAGTTACACAGAGCAGCGAGTTTCAGTTAGACAGAGCAGCGAGTTTCAGTTACACAGAGCAGCGAGTCTCAGTTACACAGAGCAGCGCGTTCCAGTTGGCAGACGAAAAGGCTTTCATTTCTTCTTATTATTTTAAATTTTATTTTTAAAGCTATTAAATTTGTTACATCTGACGACGCTAGTATCATGATCCGCGTATTGAGGACATACCAGCGAGGTCACGCATTCTATCTCAATCTATATGCAGATTGTGAGATCTTAGATTCACGAGTTTATCAGAGGGTAGGCGGTACGTATTGATAAGATAATCTTCATTAGTTTTATGTGCAACAGTTAAACGCAAGTATTACCGACAGAACTATTCTAATGCACGTCACTTTTTACAACAGCCGTAGCTGTGTTTATGGTGTAATATCGCTTTTGTGTGTGTGGGATCTATCCGCCGAACTAGCATTGGTGCAATATGTGAAAATACATGGTTTATATGATTTGATATTTTTTTTTAAAAAGCACAGCTATTCCACCTTTAGAATGACGGAATCCAACCATCAAAAGAAGGGGAGAGTATGGAGTATGGATTTCTGGAATATATTTGTAAGATATAAAAAGTTGGGGAGGGCAATTATAGTAAAGAGAACTCGTGGGACTACGCCGCCGCCAAAAGAATTAAAATGTCGACAGAAGATGAAGATCACAAATATCAATAAATAGACTCAAGTCTCTGATATACAGGCTACTGCGGTGTATGGCTCATACAGGCTACTGCGGTGTATGGCTCATACAGGCTACTGCGATGTATGGCTCATACAGGCTACTGCGGTGTATGGCTCATACAGGCTACTGCGGTGTATGGCTCATACAGGCTACTACGGTGTATGGCTCATACAGGCTACTGCGGTGTTTGGCTCATACAGGCTACTGCGGTGTATGGCTCATACAGGCTACTGCGGTGTATGGCTCATACAGGCTACTGCGGTGTATGGCTCAGGCCTCATACATCGGCGTAGAGAGAGATGTGGGGTGGGGGAGAGAGAAAAAGAGAGAGAGAGAAAAAGAGAGAGAGAGAGAGAGAGAGAAATAGAGAGAGAAAGAGAGAAAGAGAGAAAGACCTCCATCGTGATATTAACTACAATGATGTGAGATTTAGCTCCATGATCAGTTTGAAAACAATTTAATTTAGCTGAAACAAACGACATGGATAAACAACATGCAAAGCGAGACGGAGAAATGCTTTCAGCTAAACAGTTGCTGTGGTAACGATCAATGTTGCCCCTTAGGTTGGTACATCCGTGTGCAAAATAGCAAACTTATGTGCAAAATAGATATTAAATTATCCTTATAAAAGTATGCAGCGCAGAAATTCTAAACTGCTGCGGTAGATATATGTGCGGACGCGCAGCCGCGCAACTTAAAGTGATAATTGGTGCCAATGTCACATACGTGAACACAAGAAAGTAACAAAACATTAATATCACATGTCACTTGATAGAATACAAGAAAATAACATACCATTGTAAATAATTTTTACATAAATTTTCTTTCCTATAATGCAGGGGTTGAGAAACCATGGCTCGCGAGCCAGATGTGGCTCTATTTATGGCTGCATCTGGCTCTTAGACATATGCTCGATTACGAAAAAAAAAGAGTTTTTTTTCAGACTCATTTGATCTACATATTAATTGCATATAAAAAACAGCATAACAATGTTATTAAAAAGAATTCAGAAACATAATTGTTTTTCATTTAGTGTTGAAATTACACAAAATGCACACATTTACTTAAATTTTTAGTTTTAAACATAATGTATGGCTCTCACAGAATTACTTTTCAAAATATGTGGTGTTATGGCTCTCTCAGACAAAAAGTTTCCCGACCCCTGCTAAAATGCATTGATTGAAATTAAAAGGGAAACAAGATATTTTGGTATTTAAAAAAACAAAACATTTTTTTTAGCTGAAAGCCTTCAAAAGGTCATACAGCATAGGATTGCGATAAAGCGTTCAAATAAATATCAAGATAGACAGTGAATTGTGTAATTTACATCAGTGCTTCTCAAAGTTTTTAGCATGGCTGCCCGGCAGACATTTTTTTCCATTGCACCAGGGACCGCTGAATTATTTTCACTGTACGGACGTCGTAGCGAAATGTAATTTATTTTATTTTATTTGTTTTATTTTATTTGCATATGAACGAAAAATTGGCAAATTTCATAGAGTTAGCATGGATGTTTGCAAATAAGGGATTTTTATTGTATTTTTCTGTCATTTCTTGATAACTTCTGCGGACCGGCAGCGGTCCGCGGAACACCACTTTGAGAAGCACTGATTTTAACGATACATTAAAACTTATATTTATTGAATAATGCACCAGTAAACGTTTCGGATAATGCCGTCATTAGTACAAATAAATAGACAAATGTATTTAAATTAAATTTACATTATATATTACCCACTATAGAGTAATTTACCACCTCGCGAACGCCATACGCTAAAAATAGCACCATTTTTGGCTTTCATTACCTAGTTTCTAAACCGTTCGACACAGGGTAAAAACGAAAGTACCTACAAGTAGTATGACAACAAGGCTACTATAATGAGACAGCATTCTTGTATTAATACGCGGGGTTAGAGTGTAAAGTCCAATTTTAGCTGACCCAGTGAGCTACCGCCTGCCGAACACTTTTTTGCTTAATTTACTTCAAAGCAGACACTTTTACCTCAAAGCAGACACATAACCAAAATCATCAAAGAATCAATTTTTAGTTAATGCAGTCAACAAATAACAATGGAGATGTCAATAATAATGTAATAAACGTTTATTAAAGAAATTAGATCCCGAATAACTTAGATCTATATATACAAAATAATACTATAGGTAGATCTATAATCTATAGTCTAGTCAGGGCAGCAAACAGTGGACACACAATATCCACTATTTTCATTTTTTAAAATCTGCTCTTCTTCTCTCTTGTGTCTTTTTTCTTCCCTTTCTTGCTCTCTTTTCCTTTTTGTAGCCTCTTTTTTTGCATCCTTTCTCTTTTTGCTTTCTTCCCTCTCGATCTTTCTTTTCAGTTTATTTTTTTCTATTTTTTGTTAGTCTGTTGTTTTCTTTTTTTAATGCTTCTCTAAACTCTTCTCCACTGACCAAGTTTGGCATGGTTGGAGCATTTGCTGTTTTCTTCTTGTTTTTATTCCTTCTAACAAAAGCAGGCAGCTTCAAAATGTCATCTACTGTCAAGTTAGCTTTGACTGTGCAGTTTTTGGGTTCTTCTAGACTGCAAGTTTCTATTAGCCCCACAGCTAAGGCTTGAAACTTGTTCTCTTCTTCCTCTTTGCTAAGGTTGTCTCCTGCAGTGGAACTTGTCATTGTCAGTTGACAAAAAAATTATTAAATTGGTTGCGACCCATTTCATCATATAAAAAGTTTGAATAGTCATGAAGTGCTTTAAGTTGTGCAGCAGACAAATAATTGGACTTTGGTGGTGATGATGCAGGTAATGATTCTGGTTGGGAAGATTTGTAAATGATAGACTTATTTTTATTCTCAAATGGGCTGTTTTCCTGTATAATGGGCTGGGTCTCTATCACTATTTGTGTTTCATTCGTAATCGGTTGTGTCTTAATGAGTTCCTGTGTGTAAGATTCGATTGGCTGTGTCTCAGTGATTGTTTCTGTGTAAGATTCAATTGGCTGTGTTTCAGTGGTTGCTGCTGTGTCGGATTCTATGTGTTGTGCCTCGATGCTTGCTTGGTTATCGTTGGGACTCAATCAATTTGTTGTCATTTATGCTGTGCAGGTGGTTTAGCTTAATTTTCCTACATGAAAAAGTGTTCGCAACGAAGTAATATCCTACAAAAAAAAACAAATATACTTCAACGCGAACATGCCTTCAAAACGAACACTACTATTTTCAAATAACACTAGAGGCCAAGAGCTAGACCCTTATTTAACTAAATTTTTATGCAGAATAAAAGTGTTCGGTACGAAGTAAAATCTAACTTTAAACTTACTTCGTCGCGAACACCCCTTCGAAACGAACACGGCTATTAAATAGCATTGTAAAGTATAACAGCGTGGTTACGGGCCTATTTGTAAGTGATGATGCAATACTAAAACGTGTGTTTTCCAAAGCGAACAGTAAAATTAGTCTTAACCCGGAAATCAACTCCGTTCTTCCTAGGGACGCTGACAGCATGCATGGAGCAAGGATCAAAATGTTGACACACATTTACTCACAAAATAGTCCGTCCCGGCAAACGAAACGATAAAATTATATTGAAAACAGAACTACTTTCGACTTACGGGTGTTCGTTTTCGTGTTAGACGGAAAATAAAATTACAGAGAACGTTTTATGAAATAGTGTTCGCTTCGACATAGCGTTCGCGAGGCGGTAACTTACTCTAATTCTGGTAAAAATAATTTAGTAGAAATAAAAAAGAGACATTTTGTGCCTATTTCTCTTCAGTTATGGACGATCTTTGATTGGTTTCGTTAACCTGCACTTTTTCGTCTCATATCATTATTATCATAACTAGAATGTGCCAGGCTCTAATAAAAGAGATCATTTACTTTGAATTAGGGATGTACAGGATTTCATTTTTTTGAAATCCGGCAGAGTGGATTTGGCCGGATTTATGAAGTAAACCCGACCGGAACCGGACCCGGAGCCAGTTTTGTAATAATGGCTGGATTCAGGATTTACGGAGCCGAAGCCATTATGAACATATATAAATTGGCTCTAAGGGCCAGCTTGATTTTTCCGGATTTATGAAGTGAAATCCTGCCGGAGCCGGATTTGTAAAATGGCCGGATTCGGGATTCACCGGAGCCGGAGCCGAAATCCGGTACGCCCCTACTTAGAATGCCATTTCCGTAATAGCTGATAGCGGACAATGGTCAGTTACCTCAGAAAAAGCTTTTGACTGACCCGATAAACCAAGAGTGGTAGCTAACTACCTCGTCACTGAGATTGTAGAGTTACAAACAACATGACACTTTCACTGTAACTGTATAGTGTCTTCAATAGACTTTAGTCAGTTAAACCCAACCAACAGTTAAACCCAACCAACAGTTAAACCCAACCAACAGTTAAACCCAACCAACAGTTAAACCCAACCAACAGTTAAACCCAACCAACAGTTAAACCCAACCAACAGTTAAACCCAACCAACAGTTAAACCCAACCAACAGTTAAACCCAACCAGCAGTTAAACCCAACCAGCAGTTAAACCCAACCAGCAGTTAAACCCAACCAGCAGTTAAACCCAACCAGCAGTTAAACCCAACCAGCAGTTAAACCCAACCAGCAGTTAAACCCAACCAGCAGTTAAACCCAACCAGCAGTTAAACCCAACCAGCAGTTAAACCCAACCAGCAGTTAAACCCAACCAGCAGTTAAACCCAACCAGCAGTTAAACCCAACCAGCAGTTAAACCCAACCAGCAGTTAAACCCAACCAGCAGTTAAACCCAACCAGCAGTTAAACCCAACCAGCAGTTAAACCCAACCAGCAGTTAAACCCAACCAGCAGTTAAACCCAACCAGCAGTTAAACCCAACCAGCAGTTAAACCCAACCAACAGTTAAACCCAACCAACAGTTAAACCCAACCAACAGTTAAACCCAACCAACAGTTAAACCCAACCAACAGTTAAACCCAACCAACAGTTAAACCCAACCAACAGTTAAACCCAACCAACAGTTAAACCCAACCAACAGTTAAACCCAACCAACAGTTAAACCCAACCAACAGTTAAACCCAACCAACAGTTAAACCCAACCAACAGTTAAACCCAACCAGCAGTTAAACCCAACCAACAGTTAAACCCAACCAGCAGTTAAACCCAACCAGCAGTTAAACCCAACCAGCAGTTAAACCCAACCAGCAGTTAAACCCAACCAGCAGTTAAACCCAACCAGCAGTTAAACCCAACCAACAGTTAAACCCAACCAACAGTTAAACCCAACCAACAGTTAAACCCAACCAACAGTTAAACCCAACCAACAGTTAAACCCAACCAACAGTTAAACCCAACCAACAGTTAAACCCAACCAGCAGTTAAACCCAACCAGCAGTTAAACCCAACCAGCAGTTAAACCCAACCACCAGTTAAACCCAACCAGCAGTTAAACCCAACCAGCAGTTAAACCCAACCAGCAGTTAAACCCAACCAGCAGTTAAACCCAACCAGCAGTTAAACCCAACCAGCAGTTAAACCCAACCAGCAGTTAAACCCAACCAGCAGTTAAACCCAACCAGCAGTTAAACCCAACCAGCAGTTAAACCCAACCAGCAGTTAAACCCAACCAGCAGTTAAACCCAACCAACAGTTAAACCCAACCAACAGTTAAACCCAACCAACAGTTAAACCCAACCAACAGTTAAACCCAACCAACAGTTAAACCCAACCAACAGTTAAACCCAACCAACAGTTAAACCCAACCAACAGTTAAACCCAACCAACAGTTAAACCCAACCAACAGTTAAACCCAACCAACAGTTAAACCCAACCAACAGTTAAACCCAACCAACAGTTAAACCCAACCAACAGTTAAACCCAACCAACAGTTAAACCCAACCAACAGTTAAACCCAACCAACAGTTAAACCCAACCAACAGTTAAACCCAACCAACAGTTAAACCCAACCAACAGTTAAACCCAACCAACAGTTAAACCCAACCAACAGTTAAACCCAACCAACAGTTAAACCCAACCAACAGTTAAACCCAACCAGCAGTTAAACCCAACCAGCAGTTAAACCCAACCAGCAGTTAAACCCAACCAGCAGTTAAACCCAACCAGCAGTTAAACCCAACCAGCAGTTAAACCCAACCAGCAGTTAAACCCAACCAGCAGTTAAACCCAACCAGCAGTTAAACCCAACCAACAGTTAAACCCAACCAACAGTTAAACCCAACCAACAGTTAAACCCAACCAACAGTTAAACCCAACCAACAGTTAAACCCAACCAACAGTTAAACCCAACCAACAGTTAAACCCAACCAGCAGTTAAACCCAACCAGCAGTTAAACCCAACCAACAGTTAAACCCAACCAGCAGTTAAACCCAACCAGCAGTTAAACCCAACCAGCAGTTAAACCCAACCAGCAGTTAAACCCAACCAGCAGTTAAACCCAACCAGCAGTTAAACCCAACCAGCAGTTAAACCCAACCAGCAGTTAAACCCAACCAGCAGTTAAACCCAACCAACAGTTAAACCCAACCAACAGTTAAACCCAACCAACAGTTAAACCCAACCAACAGTTAAACCCAACCAACAGTTAAACCCAACCAACAGTTAAACCCAACCAACAGTTAAACCCAACCAACAGTTAAACCCAACCAACAGTTAAACCCAACCAACAGTTAAACCCAACCAACAGTTAAACCCAACCAACAGTTAAACCCAACCAACAGTTAAACCCAACCAACAGTTAAACCCAACCAACAGTTAAACCCAACCAACAGTTAAACCCAACCAACAGTTAAACCCAACCAACAGTTAAACCCAACCAACAGTTAAACCCAACCAACAGTTAAACCCAACCAACAGTTAAACCCAACCAACAGTTAAACCCAACCAACAGTTAAACCCAACCAGCAGTTAAACCCAACCAACAGTTAAACCCAACCAGCAGTTAAACCCAACCAACAGTTAAACCCAACCAGCAGTTAAACCCAACCAGCAGTTAAACCCAACCAGCAGTTAAACCCAACCAGCAGTTAAACCCAACCAGCAGTTAAACCCAACCAACAGTTAAACCCAACCAACAGTTAAACCCAACCAACAGTTAAACCCAACCAACAGTTAAACCCAACCAACAGTTAAACCCAACCAACAGTTAAACCCAACCAACAGTTAAACCCAACCAACAGTTAAACCCAACCAACAGTTAAACCCAACCAGCAGTTAAACCCAACCAACAGTTAAACCCAACCAACAGTTAAACCCAACCAGCAGTTAAACCCAACCAGCAGTTAAACCCAACCAGCAGTTAAACCCAACCAGCAGTTAAACCCAACCAGCAGTTAAACCCAACCAGCAGTTAAACCCAACCAGCAGTTAAACCCAACCAGCAGTTAAACCCAACCAGCAGTTAAACCCAACCAGCAGTTAAACCCAACCAACAGTTAAACCCAACCAACAGTTAAACCCAACCAACAGTTAAACCCAACCAACAGTTAAACCCAACCAACAGTTAAACCCAACCAACAGTTAAACCCAACCAACAGTTAAACCCAACCAACAGTTAAACCCAACCAACAGTTAAACCCAACCAACAGTTAAACCCAACCAACAGTTAAACCCAACCAACAGTTAAACCCAACCAACAGTTAAACCCAACCAACAGTTAAACCCAACCAACAGTTAAACCCAACCAACAGTTAAACCCAACCAACAGTTAAACCCAACCAACAGTTAAACCCAACCAACAGTTAAACCCAACCAACAGTTAAACCCAACCAACAAAGCAATCAAATAAGTAGTATGAGTTGAGTTGTTGATTTTGTTTTATTTGTTTGTTTGTTTGTTTTTTAATTAGAAATTTGATTAGAAATGACAAGGGGGGCCTAAAGAATCTTTGAGAATTGTTGAGATCCATCCTAGAACATGACGCTAAAATCTTTTTCAAGAACTTTGAATACGTTCTCTCAATGATGGTTTATATATTTACAAGATTTAATGAGTTTGATATTAGTAGTAAACTCTTCCTAGGAATGAGAATGAGACTTGAACAAGTTTTACAATTGGCCAAGGTGGGTATCTGTTGTGCTGTTTAATGCAATGATTTTAAACAGAGAGGGTTTTTTTTAAATATGTAGATATTGAAATATTTCACATATTTTATCATTTAAAGGCTTTTGAATGCATGGGATCATTATCTAGCAGTGGCCTTCATTGTTCCTGATTGCCTATGACACATCTGCACTCGATAATTTCTCACATTATAGACTTGAATGACTTTCTTTCTTGTGATATGTATATATCAAGTTCCTCCGACCCCAGGCAGTCTGCCGGGCTTCAAATGATGAAGTGCAATTTTATAAACTAAAGCATGATGGAAAAGCTGCGAGGCTAATCAATGGACCACCCTCGCTAAGATCGTGTCAGATGTCGGCACACGAGTTGATGTTAAAGGCAGGCAGTGCAGATGAAACTAGTGATGATCCATTGAATGGTTATATTTTCTATAGGTCTGTAGGACTGGTTGGCCATTCTTTAAGTTGTTTTTGTTAAATGTATAGTAACTTATGCAACTAAACTGTAGTGGCCTACACAGTAAATGTATAATAACTTATAAAAGAATTTTGTTAACAAACACAAAAAGCAAACACCAAAAAGGACAATAAACAACCGAAAAGGGACAACAACACAACAACCAAAAGGGACAACAAACAACCAAAAAGGACAACAACAACACAAACAACCAGATTAAAACTGCATTCAGGAAAGACGCCAATGAACGAAAAAGTTTGTGAATTACCGCTTTGCGGTGTAAATCTCCAAGATCTATGTGATCTTGCACATCGCTAGAATGTTTGGAGGGTCACATTCCATTGAGCCCACCTACGTTAGAGTAAATTGTTGTTACTATCAACACCTCTTTAGAATCGGCCGTATTTACCCTAGGAGAAGATGCACCGGCCCTAAGACGTCAAGTATCTAAGTTACAGTAAACACTGTCTCTGTTACAAACCTAACCGGCCAATTTATCCACATGTCAGCATTTCGATGGCAAATCTAAGCTGGAGTAGGCGTCATCATTAAATAAACAAGCAGCTCCAAGTGAATCGAGAGAAAAAATGAGCAGCTGCCATTACAACTAACAATTTCTACCTAAAGTTTAATGATAAGCAGGCCCTAATCACCTCTAAGTTGACGATGGTTCTCACATCATTATGATACCGACCTTCGTCACGTTTAGGAAGAATAGGACCCAATTAAACGGTTGGTCTTCAATTCAAAACCACGGAAACGTATTGAACTGTTATTCAACACTCCAACAGTCTTAGCTTTGTTACACCCATGCAAGCACATCTCGTCATATCCTGCCTACCACATTCACGTGGAGAACACACAACCAATTGTTTCAGTTTCCTACTTTGATCGTAGTCGTTAAATCACACCTAATTGTTAGAGTAGCCACATGTTGGTTGTCATAGTTATCGCCCCACAACTACATCACTGCAACTCGCCTAACACGACTTTGTTCGTATGTCACAGTTATCATCCCAACAACTACATCACTGCAACTCGCCTAACACGACTTTGTTCGTATGTCACAGTTATCATCCCACAACTACATCACTGCAACTCGCCTAACACGACTTTGTTCGTATGTCACAGTTGTCCTCCCACAACTACATCACTGCAACTCGCCTAACACGACTTTGTTCGTATGTCACAGTTATCACCCCCAGAACTACATCACTGCAACTCACTTAACCCGACTTTGTTCGTATGTCACAGTTCTTAAAAGTTACCTTGAATTTTTTGTTGACGTTTATCAAGTGTGGAACATTAACTTTGTCATCAGTTTATTCCCTAACTTTAAATTTAAATAATATTTAGGGTTTTTTTTTCTTTTCTAAAACTTGGACAATTTCAATGAACTCAGTTAAATGTTATAGAACGTGTTCAATGTTTCTTGTTTTGTGAAATAAATGTCAAGTTTTAAATGTTTTAATAAATTACCTAGAAATAAAGTGGTTGAAGTAAATTGAATAATAATTTTAAAACTCTTACAGTAATAGAAAAACTGAACACATTCTTATTTAAAATTCCACGTCTTTCTAAATTACGTGATTTTGTTTATTTAAAATATTATCTGACTCACGAACTGTCCTGGAATTACGCTATCTACTCCCCCCCCTTTCCTCCATGTTAATGATAATCTCATTCTGATAGTCTGATCATAAGTATTGGCATCAAATTTTAACAATAACTTTCATGACTGTTAATAAAAGTCAATCATTGCCAGACATTTTTCATTATCTCATAAAATACGTTTTTTTTTCTATTTTAATTCGTAATGCTCGAAATCTCTTTATCTTTATGTAGGTTGATATATTTTTCAACTTTTGTACATCATGACTTTTTTTTTACATCTTTTTAAAAACTACCCGATTCAAAAACTTACCTTCTGCGTTTTTTCCATTAATCCACTAAGAATTTAAACGTGTAAACTAATTAACATACACCTTGAATACACCATAATCGTATCATCTGACACAACAATACAATTCATTGAATCGCCTCCATGCGCAACATATCCTCAATTATCCAAGTGGTTTAGAAAAACACGTCTTTCTCTTAATTTCTGGACTCGTGAGAGAGGGGAGACCACCGTGTCCCATCGGTCGCTGCCCGGGCCTCGCTAAAGAACCTTCAAATTCCAGCCTATTGCCTGTCAGTGTGAGCAGGGGATAGCAGTTGACTCGTGTTGTCATGAATTTCATTGGATTTCTCCAAAGTATTTCTAGCTCTTACTTATTTTCATCAGATTTGTTTTTTTTTATTGGCCCAGATATTCCAGGAATGTATTAGCTTTTCTATGAGCGTTTCCCCCTCCGCAGACCTTTCAAAGATTGGCGCTCTGAATTCTAGTTCAAATAGTTCATGATTAAAGCGTGGTGCCTTGATTGCGGTTAAATAAAGGTAGATTTTTTAAAATATAAATAAATAAAATTTGAAATAAAAATATCATTATCAAAATAACACCTCTTTCATTATTTCCTAGGTAATTAAGATTTAAAAAATAGTGAACACTTTTATTCATATAATGTACGCAATTTTTAACACGTATACTTAGTTTAAATACACTTATTGATCGCGGTAATTTAAATTATTAAGTTATTAGTTTTGATTGAATAAAAAAAAATTTAACAATATATCAGTTAGTGATGAATAGTAAAATATGACTGACTAAAAGAAACGATCAACTAAGAAACTATCAGTTGTATGCATAGCCCTCCGATTGTGTTCGCCTATCAACAAGACTGACTAAAAGAAACGATCAACTAAGAAACTCTCAGTTGTTTGAATAGCCCTCCGATTGTGTTTGCCTATCAACAAGACTGCCATCAAACAAGTGATCGTCTTTCTTCTTACGACACTTTTGCTCATCTCCTCGTAAACCTGCCCTTACTCAAAGGCCTTTTTTTTTAAACCTTAAATTTTTATCTTTTGTGTTTTTATGGATATCAAAAGATTTCAGTTGTATTTTCTTTTGACGTTTAAAAAATGTTCAGCTTAGTTTACCTGAGTATTATTTAAGTATGAGTTACTTAGGTTGAAGATTTTCTTTACCGTTTAAAGCATGCGCCTTGAGGTTCGCGCCTAGTTGTGCCTTTAAAAGTACAGCCTACGAGCATTGAATGGTTGGTACCTGAAAGGTGAGACGGCAAGCGCTGCCCTCTGTGGCTGTGAGTTTGGGCAATCAGAGAAAGGGGTAGGGGGGACTGCGGGGTAGGATAATAGGGTCATGAAGTGGTGGGCTGGGGTGTGTGTGGGGGGGGGAATACGGTCATGAGAAGGGACGGGCGAGGGTAAGTTGGAGTAATTGGCATGTGTGAGTGTGGGCGGGACGGAGGGAGGGAGTAGATTTAAGAGGTTGGGAGAGTGGGCTTAAAATTGTTATTTTTTAAAAAACGTGATGTAAGATAAGGAGAAGGGGTGGGCTCCTAACAATCTGGGCGCTAGAGAGTAGAGGGAGGCAGTCGGCGTGGTGGGGACCAAAGCCTTTGCTCGTGATGCCGGTCGGGGAATATCGGACGTGAGGCTTTTTTGAGGGCTGCAGCTGGCTGGGTTTCACGATTCTACAACACAACCGAGAGCTTAGAAATCGTGGACCTATAAGCTATAAGAGAAAGAATCTAAGCTCCATGATCTTCTACCTATGAGAGACAATATGTAAGCTCCATGATCTTCAACCAATAAGAGACAATATCTAAGCTCCATGATCTTCTACCTATAAGAGACAATATCTAAGCTCCATGATCTTCTACCTATAAGAGACAATATCTAAGTTCCATGATCTTCTACCTATAAGAGACAATATCTAAGTTCCATGATCTTCTACCTATAAGAGACAATATCTAAGTTCCATGATCTTCTACCTATAAGAGACAATATCTAAGCTCCATGATCTTCTACCTATAAGAGACAATATCTAAGCTCCATGATCTTCTACCTATAAGAGACAATATCGAAGCTCCATGATCTTCTACCTATAAGAGACAATATCTAAGCTCCATGATCTTCTACCTATAAGAGACAATATCTAAGCTCCATGATCTTCTACCTATAAGAGACAATATCTAAGCTACATGATCTTCTACCTATAAGAGACAATATCGAAGCTCCATGATCTTCAACCTATAAGAGACAATATCTAAGCTACATGATCTTCTACCTATAAGAGACAATATCGAAGCTCCATGATCTTCTACCTATAAGAGACAATATCGAAGCTCGTCATACCAATGACTTGAAACTATAAGAAACAATATCTTAGTTTTCATTGTTCCGTATTTTAAACATACAAAGGCAAATACAATTGCTGTTAGAAACTTTGAGCTTACATCTGCTACACAGATAATTAAGCAATAAAAAACCCTGGAGTTTACATCTATAGGAGAAATGATGAGATAAACCTTGAGGTTAATGGCTAATAAATAAAATCATCTGATACGTATCATTGGACAATGATAAATAAACTTTGTGGCGCTAATCTTGAACTTTTGCTTTGATCCAATGACGTGCACATTTTAAAGGCATAAAATACGTTTTTAATGCCATGAGCGACACTCCGATGGACATCAAAACACACTGGACAACAAAAAAATTTGCGCTCATTCGTATAAGGATTTCAATTGACTTTTTATACTGCATTATTATTAAAATGGATAGGTTAAAACTAAAAACAATAGTTTGAAATTATTTATACTTCATACATAAATGTATATATGTAATATCTTGGCTCACAACAGCCTAAGTGTAAATAATCCAGAATAGATCTAGGCTCTAACTTGCCAGTGTGTGAGACGCAATAATCTTCTGTATAGAAGGAGCGTCTGTAACAGATAAGATAAGATATGATTAGCCGTGCTAAAGCTGGATTTATACTAAAGCCATAATGAAGTTTTGTTATGCTATAGATAGGGACTCACACACACCATAATGCTATAGATAGGGACTCACACACCATAATGCTATAGATAGGGACTCACACACACCATAATGCTATAGATAGGGACTCACACACACCATAATGCTATAGATAGGGACTCACACACCATAATGCTATAGATAGGGACTCACACACCATAATGCTATAGATAGGGACTCACACACCATAATGATATAGATAGGGACTCACACACCATAATGATATAGATAGTGACTCACACACACACACCATAATGATATAGATAGTGACTCACACACTCACACCATAATGCTATAGATAGGGACTCACATACACCATAATGCTATAGATAGGGACTCACACACACCATAATGCTATAGATAGGGACTCACACACACCATAATGCTATAGATAGGGACTCACACACACCATAATGCTATAGATAGGGACTCACACACACCATAATGCTATAGATAGTGACTCACACACCATAATGATATAGATAGTGACTCACACACACACCATAATACTATAGATAGTGATTCACACACACACCATAATGCTATAGATAGGGACTCACACACACCATAATGTTATAGATTAGTATAGATAAGGACTCACACACACCATAATGCTATAGATAGGGACTCACACACACCATAATGCTATAGATAGGGACTCACACACACCATAATGCTATAGATAGGGACTCATACACCATAATGCTATAGATAAGGACTCACACACACCATAATGCTATAGATAGGGACTCACACACACAATAATGCTATAGATAGGGACTCACACACACCATAATGCTATAGATAGGGGCTCAAACACACCATAATGCTCAGTTGCCAATAAATTGTCGCTTCCATTTTTGTTTTATGTATGCCAAACCATTGTCCCACTTTTTAAAAAAAAATTGTGTGTTTGTGGGGGGGGGGATTTCTTGTAATTTGTGCAGTTATCAAAAGCAAACAAGTCTTTCTCTGAGAGAAATCAGGAATAATTCTATATGCTATAGACCCCTGCTACTGGAGTCAGTTAAATTTGTAGGCGATCAGATGCTTCAAAGAGTTGGAGTCCCTTTTAAAAAAAACAAGCCACACATTTCTCACAGCGAGCGGGACTGAGTGATGTGGATATGTGGCGTGGAAGGGCTTAATTTAATGGAGAAGGAGGGCGGACTGGGGGTCAACATCGAATGTTTTTAAAAAAATAGTTCTAGCAGCGAGAGAGGAAGACTACGAAATATAAGGATTAGCTGCTAATTGAACACTAACCATGAAAGTACTTTAGATCTTGAGCCAGAGGTGGGGGATAATTAGATTCACTTAGTGTTTATACACAAAAGACCATAACTTTAAAGGGTGGGGATCAATGTTTCCTTTAAGATGCGCGCTTCGCGGCCGCGCAGATTTGTGACCGACGCCGCAGATTAGTTTAGAAATACTGCGCAGCTAATTGTGTAAAAATGTACACAAAAAATGGGTGCTGCGCAAATGTGCACACGGACCAACGAACCTTAGATGGAACATTGGTGCGGACTCTTTTTTCACTTAAGACTTGGTTGGTTGGTTGGCTTTCCTTATGTCTCGTGAGACGATGGAAGATGCTGTGCTCTTGTGGGATCCTCGCGCATGGCCCTGCAGCTTCTGCTGTGGCTGTACAAGCCAACTCGCGAATGGCAGCCTTTGCCGCACTACTGGCACTGAAAGGCAGCACATGTGGTTGTTTACTAAGACTATGCGTTTACAAATTTGGGTTTACTGTATTTGAAAAAAAAACATTTATATTTTGCCATGTATTATATGTGCGTAAGTATATATATATATACGTATATATATATATATATTTATATATTATACGTTCAGTTGGTTTCAGCGGTGTAGCTAGAACTATTGCCGCCCGGGGCGGTCTCCAATTTGCCGCCCTTTTTAGGCCGTCCATAAATGACGTCACGCATCGGGGGGGGGGTGATTCACACATTTGTGACGATGTGTGATGATGGGTGGGTTTAATACATGTGACGTCACATCAAAACGCGCAACTTTATATTAAAGTTTCACTTAAATATTTGATTACTGACACTTTTTTAAGGACGTTTTACATGGCTTCACGCATGTTATGATATTATAGATTTTATAGTGCAGCCTTAAATGACAAAAAAAAATTGATTTGAAACATGCTCGTTTTCAAAAAAAGAATTACGGCTTTTGTATGGGGGGCGGGGGCAAAACTTTGTGACATCATATTGAATAAAAGGGGACTAAGTTTTTATGACGACGTTTGACCAAAAAAAAGGGGGGGGGAATCAGCCAAAATAGCATGACATCATTTATGGATGGCCTCATAAATCATTCATATGATGGATTTTATCAATTAATAACCATGAATAAATAATAGTAATTGAAGCGAAGTAAAGTCGGAATAAATTGAGGTCAAAATAGATGTTTAAAAACCACGTTTTTATAAGTGGACTAAAAAGAAGAAAATAAGTTAAAACTTATAAGTTCAAGTACTTTGATTTAATATGACTAAAAATGTGGGGCGGGTGTTTGGTATAAAAGTTAAATGGAGATCTATAAGTGAGAGAATGATTGAACTGCATATGTAAAACCTCATAAGCACCCGCCCCACGTTTCCATGAATAAGAAAACAATTCTCGTTGCACTTCTTGTTCTAAAAAAATAATAGAACCACGTCTTCTGAATTTTCCCCACTCATATTTGTTCTCTTTTTAACTTGGCGTTCAGTTCATATCTCCAGCTTTTACAAATTGTTTTAGTTGATATAACAGCGTTTTGTGTTAGCACATCTCTTTGTTCCATGAAATGGGTTTGCATTTAATTTTTTTTAAAACGGGATCCCATAAATTGAGATAACACAGAAAAGAAAAAGATTGCATTGAATAAAGTTCCAGCATCTGATCTCATCTTACTAGTTACTTCTTCAGATGTCAATTTTTCCAAAACGCTTAAAATTTTGAGGTATGTTTTTTTCGAAATTATATATGCCTATTGTTAAGTTTATTAAGTGAGAAATTTGAATATTTTGATATTCGTGTCATAATTCAAATAATTATTTACACATTATTTGAATAGGATAGGCGTAACATTTTTAATGAATAAACGTATTTTAATAAAAGAAAAAATAGCAAAAATTATGTGTGCTACTTTTAATGCAATAAAATCAAAATAAATTTAATTTTTAATTATTCCCTTACAATAATTTTCTTAAAACTGAAACAGTAATGTAAATTACTACTTGCAAGTTAAATACAATATTTGAACCACCATGCCTTGTAGGTACTAGTTCGCGCATTATTCTGCGCATGTCGAAATTCCACCCAAAACAGACGTTGCGATATTAATAGCACACATTATTCAGCCTGGCGGTGATGTGTTTTTGTGTGCAGTTTTCATATAAAAGCGTCATCTGTGATGTATAGCGCTTAATTTTCCAAACAAATCGATACCTTTTTTGAGCTATCTTAAACGGGTTTGCGTTAGTTATAACAACACTATGTAATCAAACAAATGTTGGGCGACCCGGTGAGTAAGACTAGAAATTACGAATATTTTTGTTTTTCCTTTGGTTTTCCCCCTTCAAAAGAAAAGGGCGGTTGTCGGAAATGGCTGTACTTTGCAAATGCCCACAAATGCCACCCTCTGAATGTGTGCCGCCCGGGGCGGACCGCCCCCCTCTAGCTACGCCACTGGCTGGTTTTTATCCAGACTTTGAATATATAATTTAAATTCGGGCCTATTCATTTAGCTTTTCAAGTCCGGATAAGATTGTAGTACTTAGCTCAATAAGATTGTAGTACTTAGCTCAATAAGATTGTAGTACTTAGCTCAATAAGATTGTAGTACTTAGTTCAATAAGATTGTAGTACTTAGTTCAATAAGATTGAAGTACTTAGCTCAATAAAAACTCAAACTTCAACGTTTTCATGAACAATTGGATAATGAATAGAAAATTTGTTGGGTGAAGTTGTTTTGTTTTGTTTTTAAAATTTTTAAAGGCTGGGGCTAACAATTTAAGTTTGTCTATGCCAGAAATAGTGAAACAGATCTTTCTATCAATGTGTTCCGAATCCAGGAGTCCATATCCGGGCCAATGCTTGATCCGTTTTATAAGAACCCCTTCTCTATACTCTATTTTTTTACAAAAATAAACTAAAATAATATATTTTAATCATAACAAAATTTATAATGAATAATTAATGGTAAAGAGCCCTCAGAAGATATTCAAATTATAACCTGCAAAGTTGTGGGAAATGCTTGGGAGGGAGGAGAATTTTACAAAATAACTTAGAGAATCCTAGAGCATAAGCTTTTTGGATTGGAAAGGATTTCGGAAGTGGATATACTGGGGTACTTGGGATATAACTCCATAACAGTCGAATGTTTGACATCTTACTGGCAGTGAATGGTGGTATCTTACTGGCAGTGAATGGTGGTATCTTACTGGCAGTGAATGGTGGTATCTTACTGGCAGTGAATGGTGGTATCTTACTGGCTGTGAATGGTGGTATCTTACTGGCAGTGAATGGTGGTATCTTACTGGCAGTGAATGGTGGTATCTTACTGGCTGTGAATGGTGGTATCTTACTGGCAGTGAATGGTGTTATCTTACTGGCAGTGAATGGTGGTATCTTACTGGCAGTGAATGGTGGTATCTTACTGGCTGTGAATGGTGGTATCTTACTGGCTGTGAATGGTGGTATCTTACTGGCAGTGAATGGTGGTATCTTACTGGCTGTGAATGTTGGTATCTTACTGGCTGTGAATGGTGGTATCTTACTGGCTGTGAATGGTGGTATCTTACTGGCAGTGAATGGTGGTATCTTACTGGCAGTGAATGGTGGTATCTTACTGGCAATGAATGGTGGTATCTTACTGGCAGTGAATGGTGGTATCTTACTGGCAGTGAATGGTGGTATCTTACTGGCTGTGAATGGTGGTATCTTACTTGCAGTGAATGGTGGTATCTTACTGGCAGTGAATGGTGGTATCTTACTGGCAGTGAATGGTGGTATCTTACTGGCAGTGAATGGTTGTATCTTACTGGCTGTGAATGGTGGTATCTTACTGGCAGTGAATGGTGGTATCTTACTGGCAGTGAATGGTGGTATCTTACTGGCAGTGAATGGTGGTCTTAACTACAAAGGTTCTATCTACTAGCACTGGAAACGACATGACTTACGTTAAATGTCTGTTCCCTCAAACAGAAAGTCTCCATAGTATCTATTTGAATATAGAAAAGAATCCATTTCTTAACAGATGTAAGTTCAATGAAAACTCTTCCAGCGTATATTATAAATAGTTAATATTTTAGAGAGGTTGATTTGTTAGTTCTATAGATAAACTAATAAAAATTATTTTGAAAATAATTTTTCTTTAAAATTGAAAAAAAATAAGTATACAGACTAATCGCTTTCTTTATTTGATATTATGCAATTTAGAGAAGTTAAAAGTAGAATTTGTAGTATATCTATACTATATAACATACCCAAGCGTCATTGGGTAATGAAAGTCACTGAAACAGTCAGATTGTAAATTAGTGAGGTAATGCATACTGCTACATAGCTTTATGAGACTAGAAAAAAAGTCTAAACATTTTTCTAACATTTACAATAATTATTTATAGTTTTATTAAATTTAACAAAACTAGTCGTAAGCTAGATAAGAGATGTAAACAGCGCTTCATATGCAGCTCCTTATACCATCACTGGCGATAATCGAGGCAATGCCAAAAAAACGCATTTCTTGCAGGTAACAAAAACATGATGACTTCAAACATTGTAGTTTTCAAACACTAACATTCAGCAACATGCATTTCCTTGTGCAGTTTTATCTTTGCTGTTGTCGATTACTTCCAGTTTTCAGAAACGAACACTAAAATATTTCTCAACACTATTATTTGCTTTTCACTCTCGGCATCAGACGTCTAGGATGTTGTCCCGTAACTTCTGCAAGCAAGCGAGATCAAGCTCTTATTGAATAAGTGTGTTCTTTTCCTTTTTTAATGGCTGAATAATTTGACTTTTAACACTGCCATAGATTATTAAGGTATTTGAACAACTGAAAAAAGTTTCTAAAATAAAATAGCAACTTCTACAACAAGAAAAAAAAATAATAATAAATTTAAAAATTAGAAAAAAATCGTATAAAATATAATAAAAATAGGAAAACTCTGTCTTGGGAAATTTATTGCTATTTGCTGTTTTTCTTTTTTAATGAGATAACATTTAACCGTCCAAATTAAAAACCAACTTATTTTACTTTAAATAATTCTTAAATCTTGATTTACTTAAATCAGAGTTTCCTACATAAAATATGACGACTTGTTGACAGAGTTGCTGTTGTTATTGGCAAACATGATCAAGTTCAGTTTTTAAATACATGTATTTAAAAATACATTCGAGTATGTCGTGTTTGTTTTGTATGTGCTTTTTAAATTTTGAGTTGTAACTTGTATTTACCTTTAAAAGCCTACACCTGCTTTAACATGGTATAAACACAGTCTGGCCACTAGACACCAATGCCTCGGTGGATTATTTCTGTGGTGGGTTTAGCAGCTTGCTAGAGATCATGGAAGGCGCGCTGGCTACTTTACAACGGAGAAAACAGCCTGTGCTTTGTTGCTGTTGTTTGATCAGCCAACAGCCGCTGTTGCAACCTCAGTGGGAGAGGGGCAACAGTTGTGTCAACAAGCTGTTCTGGTATTTTTAAAAGCTAAGAATGTTATCTAGCAAAATATTTTGCAAAGTTTTATCGCTTATATAGTGCATTTTATTCTTATTTTTTCACACATAAATAACAACTGCATGTACTTAATTTTTGTTCTCTCCTCACCTTTAAAAAAATGAAATTAAACTATTTTTCCTTAAAATTAATTATTTTTCCAATTATAGTTTCAAATATTACTTAAAGTTTTTGTAAATTAAAAATTAATATATATGTGCTTGTTATCTATAACATGATTATATAATATATTATAACATTTGTTACATGCATTATTGTTTTGTTGCAAAAGGGGTTTATTACATCTGAATTTAAACTTTAAAAAAATAAAAATAAAAAATTAAACAGTAACTTGTCTAATTTGATAGGCCAGTGAACCAATTTACTTAAATTCTGTTGTTGAGTGCTGTAACACATTGTCCGAACTAATAAAGCCACAACAGCCACTGGCCATAATCACAACATTCACAACAAGCGTCACTGTTTCGGAGGCTACAGCAAATTTCTGCCAGGTCCAAAAAGTCTCCAGTTCTTTAAGTGCACACTTCCAGTGACCTGCGAGCTGTGTACATGCATTTGTCATTTGGTGGTACTGCAGTGAGGTCTATACTTTTCGACATAGACTAGGAAACGCCATTTCTCAATACGTAATAATGCTATTTTTAGACAAGATTTATATTTTAAACATCGATAGCGGTCATCGATAGCGATTGGTCTATCAAACACATATGACTCCTACAGCCAATCATATTGAACACGTTTACGCGGACGTTCAAAACGAAGTTATTTTTGGTGAAGTATTTCTTCCAACACTTTATTTTCAGTTATGCGCGTTGGGATTTATAGTCAAAAGCTCTGTTTTTACGATATATTTATTTTAACTATAATGAATAGTATTTTTGACGTGATGCACATGTATGCCGGTCGAGACAACTGTTGGAGGGGAGGTACAACATGCCAACGAACGGTAGCGGAACGTCCTTGAACGGGCTTTGTTGCTCGTAAATGTATAGCTAACAATACGCTTGCGATATGTTTTAGTATAATAAAATGTTCAGTCTTTTTCTCAGACAAGTTCACGATGATGACTCAAATTTAATAAGAATTTTTTTTTAAAAGAGATCTAATTACCGCTCATTGCTTCCTGTAACATTGACAGAGTCGTCAAGTCCACACTTTCCCAGTGTCATTTTTTAAAATTGAAACTCAATTTAACTGTCTTGTCATTATTGAGTTCCTTATATTACATCTTTGTGCCTACTGATACCGTAAAATTATTTTTTCCTGTTCTCATAGGTTTTTAAGGTTTAACGAATCCCCGCGACCATGGCTAAGTTTAGACTGCAATATCAAAGAGGAGATCGTGCAGCTATGGCCTTTCCCTTATGTGACCCTGTTGCAATTTTGTTGTTGGGGTTTTATTGTTTATGTGAAAACCTTGTACTCTCCAGCATTTACTTGCGGTTATTTCAAAATACTATAGATCAGGGGAGGATAAACTACGGCCCGCGGGCACCATGCGCCCCGCTGCAGAGTCTTTTGCGGCCCGCGGAAACCTGCTGTTATATCGAAAAAATCAATGCATTTATGTTAGTAATGGATGATTGCAATTGAACTGAGGCTACATTTCGTTTAGGTGCGGCCCCTTGACGTTTCATTTCATACTAAATGCGACGCTCGCCCTAAAATGTTTTCCCACTACTGCTAAAGATTATACAATAACTTAAAGCTCTAAATTCTCATTTAGACGTGTATGATGTCTAAATAATATGGAAGCCATTCTATGCTGTGATTGAAGACCTTCTTTCGTAGGCCGGAATAAAGCACTTTGTTGACTGGATGCTCTCCTCTTCAAAACTGTCTGTCGTCTATCCATCTATCTGTCTATCAATTTATCTGTCGATCCGTCTATCTGTCTATCCATCTATCTGTCTTATCATCTAACTTTCTGTCTATTAAATTTAATTAACCCTATCTACATCTACCTGCCTACCTACCTAACTGCTTGCCTATCTATCTTCCTGTCTACCTACCTACCGGCTTGGTCTAATGGTAAGGTATCGGTACCAACTATAATTTTCCCCTTGTAACGTTCATATCCGACGTGTTTTCAGGCCTCATCAAATTACGTGATTTGAATTAGTTTGGTGTGTGTGTGTGTGTGTGTGTGTGTGTGTGTGTGTGTGTGTGTGTGTGTGTGTGTGTGTGTGTGTGTGTGTGTGTGTGTTTGTGCTGGCTGGCTAATATATAACCTGCCACGTGCCTTTGAATGGCTAAGTAAAAGTTACTATGTATGCATGTAACTAAGACAAATTATCACAGGTTTGTGTGGTTAAGATGCGATGACCTGTCTAACGAATGTAGCCCGCATGTGTGCGTGTGGCTAAGACAGCCTTGGGCGCTGTGTGGTTAACATAACTTGTGACGGGCGTGTGTGGTTAAACCAACCTGTCAACTGTGTATGCGGCTGAAATAACTTGTAACAATGTGCGTAGAGCTATCAATCTTCTTTTAATTAAAACCTTTAATTACCCCTAATCTGAGCCGCTATTGTTTGCTTGCCTGTTCTTAACTAACGATTAAATCATTTTGTCTCCCCATTGTTCAGATGCAATCAATTTTTGGTCTCATTCTTTGGAGGGAAGATATTTTACATTCAACATTTTGAATATCCTTGAAATACTTATTGTATTTTTATGAGTTGTTACTTTGTCATTGTGGGATAATTTGGTAATTGATGTAGTGAGGAAGTAAACATATGTTTCTATAAATTTTTTGAACTTTCAAACAACAAGAAACGTAATCAGAGCCGCTAATAGGTTTAACTACAGTGAAAAATTGCAACAGTGTCAGAACATTTGTAAATAAAAATATCGCGAGCCAGACACTGAATAGATCTAATTTAAATATTAAGAATGTGATATTTATCATGTTTTTCTTATATTTTTATTTAACATTTAACATTATTTTATCGGTGTCTTGATGGCACTAGCAAGTTTTATTGCCGATGTCTTTCCTTTATGTAAGGCACAGTGTGTGTTTGTGTCTGTGTTTTTTTATTTGTTACAATAGTATGGAACTAAAATCACATAGTCCCAGCTGTTAAAATTAACGTTAAGATTCGTGTTTTATTGAGAATGAGAGAGTGCTAAAACGTTTTAAAAAATTTAAGAACAATTAGCAAGGCAGAAAATAATTCAATTTGAAGGTATAAAAGTGATATCTTACATACTAACGCACAAACATTTTAATGACCAATAACACTGTTATTAATGATAAGGAGAAGAAACCATGTGAAAGTTATTTTAACTTTTTTTGTTTTTTTCTTGGATCGCCTGTCAAAGAAATATTTAAACACACGCTTCAATTTGTTTACTATAGGTCCAAAAAGGCAGCAACCGTAAAAAGTAAAAAAAATGGTGCCCCAGACAGACGTCTAGCTCTAGTGGCGGAGTTTACCCTAAATAATTAATAATCTTATCTTATCTGTTTACAGACGCTCCTTCTATACAGAAGATTATTGCGTCCTACGCTTATCTATGGTTTGTGTTTAGTCCTGCATTTTTATTAGAGATTTAAATGTTGATAATGTGTTGGTTTTCCTGGATTCTTCAGGCAACCCATTCCACGCCCGAATTCCGGACGGGAAGAAGGAAAACTTGTATGTGTTTGTTCTTGCATACGGAATAAGAAAGGTGTTTTTATCCTTATGTCTATCTGAGGGTTGTATTAAGTTATCTTTGTGTTGTATTTCTAAATTAGAATTAATTGCTTTATGTATGATTACTACTTTGCTCTTGGTTCTTCTATCCTCTAGTGTTTCAAGGTTTAATGATTTAACTAATGGTGTTATTCTTGTCAGTTTCGAATATTCTCCAGTAATGAATCTGGCAGCTCTTTTTTGAATTTGTTCTAGTTTATCAATGTTTTCTTTGGTGGATGGGTCCCACATACAGAAGATGCATATTCTAGTACAGGTCTCACCAAAGTGAGGTAGCATTTTAGTTTTATATCTCTATTACATTTGTTAAAGTTCCTTTTTATAAAGCCTAAGGTTTTGTTTGATTTTTTAATAACTTCATTGACATGGGGGATTCCATAATAATAATACATATATACACACATATATAGTTGAGGGTTATCTTAACATATAAGAAAGGTATCCACCTCCACAGGTATGCAATGTAGGATAACAGAGATCAGGCAGCCCTCCAGGGTCGGCGGGTGTGGATGTGTGACGTCAGACTATGGGAAAGCCGTGTATCCAGTCCTAGACGACGTCACCTAGTGCTGAAATAGATCAAAAGTCTGCACCACAACAATCTTTGAGCTGCTGCACCGATAACCCATAATCCAAACAGAATATGCGATGTTCATGGGTTTACCACACTTTAGGTATCGTTATGATAGAATGATACTATCGATACTAATCTCAGTCAATATCTTAGAACAAATCGATTTCTTTATAGCAGGTCATTTAAATATTCAAAAATATCATTTGAAACAATTTTTTTTTAAAAAGAAAATACAAATAAGGTTAACTATCAATATGTTTTTAATAGAGCTAGTTTGTAAAGATACTAAAGTTCTAACTGGTTATTTTCGTAAGAGCTCTGGCAATGTCGATATATATACAAGTACGCTAGTCATTTTGTTACATAAACTGGGGTCAAGCTGTATTTTACGGTAGTCATATTTGTACGTACACATTTGTCATATTGTATACACACCGGTTATGTTATTGTTATTTGTTATTTTATTTTTTATTGTTTTTAAATTAAACTAACATATAGAGCGATACTATACCACTTGTATGTGATGTATGTGATAGGAATATGATGAGAGAACGAGAGGAGACTTGAAGCACTGAAGGGAGAATGTGCCAAGGAGGAGAATAATTAGTAGAAGAAATATGATAGAAATATGATTTTTTTCAAATTTGAGAGAAATACGACAATGTAGATATGAATTGAAAGAGTAATGGAGTAGTAATATCGTAAGGGACAGTGGAAGTGCGGAAGAAATGTGATTAAGGAGAGAAAAATTTGAGAATTGAAGGAAGAATATGATAAGAGAGAGTTGAATTGAAGATGAAGGAGAATGGACGTGATTGAAATATTGGTTTAATAAATTTAGGAAATAAATGTTTAAATTTTAAAAAAAAACGGATTGATTTAATTAGTTAAAAGTCAGGGAGTGATTGAAATCGTCACAATGAAGTTAGTCGGAAATAGTGACTGAATGATGATTTAATTAGTTAAAAGTCAGGGAGTGATTGAAATCGTCACAATGAAGTTAGTCGGAAATAGTGACTGAATGATGATTTAATTAGTTAAAAGTCAGGGAGTGATTGAAATCGTCACAATGAAGTTAGTCGGAAATAGTGACTGAATGATGATTTAATTAGTTAAAAGTCATGGAGTGATTGAAATCGTCACAATGAAGTTAGTCGGAAATAGTGACTGAATGATTGTTTTAATGATTGAAATGTTAGCCTGACTGGTCCAGGAATTTTTTTTTAATCTTCAACACAATCTATCATTACTATTTCATTGATGTCTACTTGATATGAGAACGTAGAATGTGAATAATGTGGTCTCTCAAGCCGTCTTGACATGTTGGCAACTCAACACTGAAAACAGCAGCCATTTTTCCCTGTGTTTGTTTACCTACTCCACTGTGAAGTTCTTGATTTAAAATCTCATTCTTGTTGAGCCGTGCATAAAGAACTTTTAACTGGCTAATGAATGCCACACAGACGAATCAAATAAGAGTAAATATTTGGACTCTACAGTCAGGGCTTGATTCTATTGCCATTGGGTTACAATAAAAGACCAATTAGTGACTGGATCCAAACAATCCAACAGCGTGAAAATGGTATGAGAATTTGAACCGTCTAATTGTATTCTTGATATCTAGTTAAATGGTATGAGAATTTGAACCGTCTAATTGTATTCTTGATATCTAGTTACATGCCTCCTATTGGAATGGCAGGGGCACATTTTTTAATAGCTAGCGTGAGGTTAGGGGTATTTTCAGTTCGATTTTTAAAAAAAAATTAAGACACCGACGAAGCCTATTGGTAGATATAATAGAGAGTTGAACTGCATAGAATCCAGAAAATACATAACGCTATAGCGCGGATTGTATTAAAAGAGAGAGTCAGACATTAAATCGGCAATAAGTTATCTACACTGGATCGTGTGGCTGAAAGAATAGATCATAAGATCCTGCCACTATCTTATAACTGTATGGACGGATCAGCGCCGCAGAATTTAAAGAAATTATCATCAGAACATGTATTGCTTCAAGGGCTGCGTTCCTCTACTCAGTCCCGTCTGAAAGTTCCCGTAGTGAATGGAGAAAGGAGTAAGTTCCCTTGGCGTGGGTTCCTTTGAATCGGTGGCACCAAAATTGTGGAACAATCTTCCGAAATTTTTTAAAGAGTTTGAAAACAAAGACAATTTTAAGAAAAATGTGAAGTCTCATTTAATTGACAAAGCGCAACGAACAATCTAGTCTATAGCATTGATAGTGTTAGCGCTATAGAAGAAAAAATTCATTCATTCCTTCATGAATTTCAAGCTTGCAACGATTGATTTTTATTTAATTCTGATGTTCTCTTTACAAGGTGGCATGCCTTTCACAAACTTTCAACGATTTGATCCAATTTCCCAATGGGATCCTTTTTTGTTAGTAAAATTTCATCTCCTTGCATCATATCATTTCTTACAGGGATCCCATTATCTGTGAGATCCCTTTTGGTTTCTGTTTTGTTTTCCTGTGAGATTCTTTCTCGTGTGATGATGAAGGTGTTAACTGAATATGACTAAGATTCATCAATATCCATATCATAATTTTCTTACCTGTATTAAACGTTGACCATTAAAAGATTCTTAAAATAATCTTTTTTTTTAATATAGAAATATTTTATAACAAATAATTCGTAAATGATCATAGAAGAAAATCGAATCGAAACTTTTAAACTAATTTAAAAACTTCATTTAATAAATGAAAAAGGGTAGCTCATTCTAGATCTATGGCGCTGTATGTAAATTTCCATTTGACATTTAGTTAATTCGAAATTGTTCTTACAACATCAACATTTCTGAGCAGCCAATCCTAAGCCCATGTGAGCTTGACACACATTCATTTTGTCTTGTATGTATATGTCAGGTTAATACCTGTGTTTCATTTCCGATGTTTTGAGATGTGGTAAAAACAGGAGGGTGTAGCCTTTACATGTCTTTTTATCAATAGTTAAGAACATACTTCTTAAAATAAACGTTTCTTTTCGCTCTTCACATTGCTGTTATATACCATCAAAATAACTAATAAAAAAACACAAATCACACAGCTCTTTATTAAACTATATTATAAAAGTGATGAAGCATTTTTTAAAATATGTTCACCGTAATCTGCCATGCAATAAAAGAAGTTTGAAAGTTTTAAAAGCTAAATTTGAAAAGAAATGTCTCTTTAAAAAATACCACATCAACAATAGTACTCTGTCTTCGTCATTTTAAGTCGTTCAAATGTAAAAATACTATGTAATTATATTTCATTGTCTTTATAATTTACATTTTCGGATCGTGTACGAAATTTGCCTTAAAACGTTCAATTGGTCGGAATTAACGGCCATGTCAAATTTGATCGTCAAATATGGTGCGTTTTTTCGCGATAATGCGAACCATATACATAAAAAACATACAAAAATATCATTTTGAAAATAGCGAAATTGTTATGAAAAAAAATTTGACATGCAACAGCCCGCATCGTAAGTAAGCGAAAGGTAATTGAAATGTCTGCAAAAGAAATGAAGGAGAAATATAGTGCGTGTCTTGTATTTGTCAGTTTCCACACTCTCTTGTCAAACGTAAATCTTCTTCTTGCAAAATGTCAAGATATTTTAAATGTATTGAAGATTACTTTTATAAAAGGTACTCCGACTTCAATCAAATGGGCTAATCGAATTATCAACTACCTATGTAAATTTGTGCCATTAACGTTTTAGTAAGCGGTTAATATTGATGTTTATTATGTTTATGGACCTAACGTAGTGTTTTGAGAATATTTGTCTCTGCAAATGTTATGGCAACACCAATTAATGCAAGGTTCTAATTTTGTTGAGAGAAAAAAGTGATTTGGAAAGGTTTTCCATATGTAGCAAAATACCAAAACTTTTCTCTAATAATCGAATAAAAATGTGGGGTTAAATATTCTAAAATATATAAATTTAAGGTAATGAAGCTATAAATAGATCCCTCCACCTACCTAAACTCCAAATTATCTATTATCTATCTAATATATCTCTAATATATAACTAATATATCTCTAATATCTCTCTAATATATATCTAACATATCTCTAATATCTATTTCAGATCTATCTAATATGTCTCTAATATCTCTCTAATATCTCTCTAATAACTCTCTATGACTGTCTGTCTCTTTGCATCCCTCCCTCCTCTCAGCGCCATCCTCTCACTACTTTTTCCGAAACAATTATTTTTTTACTATCTCTCCCGACCGTCGATTTTTTTGAACAGATGGCATAGCCGGAAGTGCAAACCACCTCTGCCGACGACTTGTTGACCAATGAACAAGAGCTGCGCAGCGCGTGCACCATGGCCGACAATCATTGAATCAATGACTTCTTGTTCAGTGCGGACAGCTACATTCCTGCTTCATTTTCGGCCTGTTGCTAGCGACAACCACCGATCTGGATACAAGACGCTTAAGTTAATTAACAGCATGTTCTGATTCAAGAACTCGGTGCTGAATGACCCGTCATACTCAGTGCTCTCCTACCTGTCACTGTCAGTGCTATCCTACCTGTCCCTTTCAGTGATATCGTAACTGTCACTGTAATTGCTTCCTACCTGTCACTACTATCAGTGCTGTCCTGCCTGTCACTATCAGTGCTGTCCTGCCTGTCACTGTCAGTGCTATCCTACCTGTCACTGTCAGTGCTATCCTACCTGTCACTGCGGTCTTACTGGTCAATGGCTGTCATACCACTGTAAGTGGTACGCTATTGGCAAAAGTTAGTGCTAATCTAATGATGTATATCAGTACTAACATACTGTTCAATGTCGGTGCTGTCAGTTCTAATAAACCAGTTATTTAAAACCAAAGTGTGAGAACCGTTGTGAATACGGTCTGTTGTGCAGAGACTGGATCAGTCATTCGGCTTCGATAGTTGTGTTGTTAGCGTCGTTAAGACTTTATCTTTGTTGACTTCGTCTGATATTTATTGGGCTCGTAGGTCGATATTAATAAAATAGGGTGTTGGTGGCCGTCAACAGTGGACACTTAGCTGGACCGCCGCGTCGAGCTGATGCGATGGTTCTAAATGTTCAGATAAAGGGTTGCAATCTAGACCATGTCCTAGAACGTTTTCAATAGTATACAATAGTAGAATGAGTTGCCCTTAAGATTTCTTGACCAGGGCGGAAGGGGTATAGAATATGTTAGAATAAAAAGTGAAAACTGTTTTATAGAGTTTATTTTTTCTTTTAGCAGTGTTGTATAACTCAGACGTGTCATAAGTGTCACGCCACTCTTTGGCGACGTATTACTTGTTAATGTATTTTGTCTTTAAATTGTCTTTGAGTTGAAAGCCCATGAATAATTATGGCCCTCAATGACAAGGGGAAAAACCGCAGCAGCAAAAAAATATTTTTTTAAATCCCAAAAATGAAGAAACGGATCTGGGGGGGGAGGGGGGTGGACGGGGTGGGGGGTGTGATGCAGTTATTAAAGATTAACCTCAAGTACTCTCGACAGGTTAAGCTGGGGTTTAGAGAGTTCGATATTAGAAGTGGAGGCAACAGAGAAGGGCGTGAGGTCAAGGGTCGGTCTTGCGACCTGGATACTTGAGAATTTTTGTAAACACAGAGTGTACTATTGTATGAGTGAGCACTCCAGAGTCCGACACCTATGCAACAAACCGACTCTTTGAAAACGCCGCCCTCAGCTTGGTAAATCTGTGAGAGAGAGGGCTTACAGACAGACGGACTCGAAGCACTTCAATAACAAATAACCTACTCAGAAGTTTAATCTTAAGCAAAGAAGGGGCAAGTCAATTTGTATTTCTTGAAACAATATTCCGCTTCTCCCCCGTTGTTGCTTACAAGAGACCCGATGTTCGTATTCAGGAATGTCTCAAGACAAGAAATTGTTGTTGTTTTGTTAAGGCAGGTACTTTATTATCTTTGCCTGTTTGTCCGATGAGTGGCACAAGGCGTGTCAGAGAAGGTGCTAGTGAGGATGCTAAAGAGTTCGGCTAGAGAGGATGATAGAAAAGATGCTAGAGGGGAGAGGGGTGCTAAAGAGTTTAGAGTTGGCTAAAGTCGATGCTAAAGAGGGAGCTAGAGACATTTGAGAAAGGATGCTAGAGGGAATGGTATAGAGGGTGCTAGAGATTTGGCTAAAATGGATGCAAAAGAAGGTGCTAGAGGAGATGCAAGAGAGGATGCTAGCGATTTGAGATGAATAAATGTTAAAAGAGATCGCTAGAGAGTTTGGCTAGAAGGTGTGCTATGGTGGTGGTAGATGAGAGAAAATATTTGATGAACAGTGAGAATATATTTAGGGTTCTAAAAGGTCGTCTAAACGGTGATCTAGCAGTCGCTTCAAATCTCGGTAGTTAAATATGGTAATTATATTAATAACATTAGTAATTAAAAGATAAAATGACTGATCAAACAATTATTGAGTCAAATGGATTTTTAATTGACCCGTGGAGAATGATAACCGTTAATTAAAACAAATGCTAAAATAATTCCAAGTTATAAAGTTTTGTTCCAATGGGCTTCGGTATGATATAAAAGTTTTCAGTAATGATTACAAAGAAGTTGGGGAAATGAAGAAGCTCAACTCATGTTGTCGAAACAAAAAAAAACAAGGTGAAGAAAAAATGGGGTCAGATTTGTCCGCATGTTCACGGAATAATTTTCCAGATGGCTGAAAGTGTGACATTGTTCAGAAGCTCAAATTACAGACATTGACCGCCTGATGTTACTGCCCCTTAAATGTAAGGCTATCCGTCGGTAATTAATGCCCGTACCCTCATGAAAGCAAATAAACCAAACACGTACGTGTGCTTTGTTCTTTTTTAGTTCGTCCTGCTGTACCGTTTGCTCGAAAATACACGTTGGTGTTGGGTTTCAGTTGAAAAATAGGCAGTTTTGATTTAATTTTGCAATTATCTTAAATTTGCGTTAGAAAATAAAATGAAACTTGTGTTTTGTTGAAATAACAATCTATAGCCTTACACTTGTATCCAAAACATGCTGAAAATAATAGTATTTTTTGGCCTGGGCCAAACTAATTTCCCTAGACATATCAGCGCCAATGAGGCAGATAACGATCGATTAAAAAGTGATTTGTGATCATTAACTGGGACTCAACACATTCGATGAATTGATTATTTCATTTTCATTCGGCTTCGCGTTATTTGAAGAGATATGCATTCATTTCTTGCCTTTTCGGGCACAATAATAAAAATAATTGAACACTATTAATTCGGGTTTATTTTGATGAAATTAAATTTACTTCTAAACTTAGATAACGTATAAACATGACCCTTACATTTTATAGTATTCGGTTCATAACTTGTGACTTCTAGTCACTAGCAGGGGAAAAAAAAGAAAACTTTGGACTTTCATTTTCAAAAGTGCACTCTGCCGACCTTAAATAAAAACTAGTTTCAATCGTCATGTTTGCGTGACGAACAATTTCTATTGAAGAGAAACGTCTATTAATAGAAGTAGAAAAAAAAAGAATGGGAAACGTAGGGGTCTCATTGCATAAGGACAAAAAATATCTGTTTGGGACCATGGTGTGTAATTAGCCTGTTCAAACTGTTAGAAGATATTACTGACATGGTCTTACATCGTCCACGTGACCCCCTCCCTTCCCCGTCCCCTACGGCCCAGGCTCATTGCGAGGCATGCAGTCATCATTTTGCACCGAACATCGTAGCGGTCATGGTATAAAGTAGAAAACTTAAACGTCATTTGCTATCAGATAATGGAACCTGGGGAATAATAGATCACTTCTTAAACATCAACTTTTGTCTTTTTTTAACACTGGGGAACTGAAAAGTTATAATTTTTACTATCCTAAACCTCTAATCAGATTTTAATAAAATGTTTTTCAAAAAACTGTGACGTTTGATGTGTAAATCATGACGTACAAATAAAGACATTTCTTCGGCCTAGAGCGTGTAATGTTTTCTTTATCAGAGCAATCTTATAAATTATTTAATGTTTCTGATGTTTCTTTTAGCTGAAAACAGCTCTAAAATCTTCTTTTTAAAATCATAAACTTTTAGTAAAAATCTGATGTTAATCATACCGTCACTGACATGATCACTCACTTTCAACCCATATTTTTTTCTCGACTGAATTTCGGGCTAGAAATGGGTGGAAAACAATTGGAACATCAACATTCAAAACTTTAAGAAAAAACGCAAGACTAAACATAAACTATAGAGGAGATTAGGACGCAAAATTTTGAGTCAAAATTTTTATATTTGTACATTAACATGTTATAAAATATACTGCCAAAGCCAACTCCCTTTTGTTACCATGCACTCCCAACGCCGCATCCCCTTTCTTGCAGTGTACTACTGCCAATGCCCCCTCCCTTCTCTCACCCTGTACTCCCAACGCCCCCCATCCCTTCTCTCACCCTGTACTCCCAACGCCCCCCCATCCCTTCTCTCACCCTGTACTCCCAACTCCCCCTCCCTTCTCTCACCATGTACTCCCAACGCCCCCTCCCTTCTCCCACCGTGTACCTGCCATCTGAGTTCAACAAACTGCACTTGTCGCGCGCCGTTTTGGCTATCAGCAAGATGGGGGATGACGTCAGTAGCAAAGTGTGAGCGAACTTAAGTCACTTAAGAACATTTAGAACATTCCATCTTATTTAATGAAAAAGATGTAACTTTGGCATCTCTGAGTGTGTGAGTAAATTCAAAACAGTTCTAACCATTGAAGTACTGAAGGCCTCGTATATATGGTTCAATATATAATAAGCATTTTGGTCTAACGATAAGCCTCAAAAAGACCAACATTATGAGACAAGGAACTGACTGCTTCCCAGCAATCTCCATTGAGGCAAACACCTTGGATGTCGTCGATGAGTTTACCTACCTTGGCAGTAACATCACAAGCACACTCTCCCTGGAAAAGGAAATTGAAACCAGAACCGGCAAGGCTTCATCATTAATGGCTAGGCTGAATAAAAGAGTGTGGAACAATGCACAGCTCACTGCTAGGACGAAAATCACTGTGTACCAGGCCTGCGTGCTCAGCACACTCCTCTATGGCAGCGAGTGCTGGACGACCTATGCCAAACAAACAAAGCAACTCAACAGCTTCCACTTACGATGCTTGCGCAGGATTCTGCACATCAAGGGGCAGGACAAGATAACGAATGTCGAGGTACTCAGAAGGAGTCATATGCTGAGCATAAACCCAATCCTGAGTGAGAGGCGCCTGCGGTGGCTGGGACATGTCCGCAGGATGAACTTGGAGCGCATTCCAAGAGCCCTGCTTTACGGTGAGCTGGCAAGTGGTATGCGGAAGAGAGGACGCCCCTGCTTGCGCTTCAAGGATGTCTGCAAGAAAGACATGAGTCTGGCGCAGATAGACCATAAAACGTGTGAAACCATTGCTGAGGAGCGCACCTCCTGGCGGGCTAAAGTACGCGAGGGCATCCAAGTCGCGGAAGCTTCCCTTACAGTCAAGAGCGAGGAGAAAAGGGCCAGGAGAAAGGGGAAGGGGGGTAGAGGAGCAGGAGGAAACGCCATCATCCAATGAGGATGGACGGATGCCATAGATAGATAGATTAGATATAATAAGCATCTGAGGTTATATTATGAACACAAACTTGCAGTCAGTGGCGTAGCTAGAACTTTTACCGCCCGGGGCGGTCTCCAATTTGCCGCCCTTTTCAGGGACCGTACATAAATGTACATATTCTTGACATAAATCTTAATAATGTTCCATAAAATAGACGAATTCAAATTATTTACATATTACTTTAGGCGTAAAAAATTTAATGAATAACCATTTTTTAAATCAAAAACACAAATTATTTGTGCTACTTGATGCAATAAAAACAAAATTAATTTAATTTTTAATCCCTTATATTAACTTCACCGCCGTCTCATCTTTCGTTCGTTCGTTTGTTCGTTCGTCAGAAAAACAAAAGTCGAAAATGACCCACTTCCAGTAAAGCCATCGAACTGAAATTTGGCACACATGCCCGTCTCACCTAACAATGCATCGTATCAAAATTTCAGATCGATCGAACGTACCGTAATTAAATTAATGCATTTTTAGTTTATCTATAAAATCACTATTTTTAGAATTTTTATTTGTCGTCTGCTAACCTAGCACCTATAATTGGCGGCAGGGGAGATAATTTCTGTTCGATTAAAGCTTCACTGACCTACTTTCGCGGGGTGAACGTGTAGACGTTTATAGACTTTTGTCGCGTTGAAACATAATCAATACTTTTAGTTATATCTCATATATAAGGGATTTATAGTCAAAAACTTTGTTTTTACGGGGTTGTTTTATTAAATCCCTTATATTAACTTGTATTAACTTCGAAATCTTCTCTCTGTCTCTCTCTCTCTCTGTCTGTCATCATCTCTTCGTACGTCGGTCGGGCGGAAAAACAAAAGTAAAAAGTGACCCACTTCCCGTGATGCCATCGAGCTGAAATTTGGCACATAGACTCGTGTCACCTAACAATGCATCGTATCAAAATTTCAGGTCGATCAAACGTACCATAATTAAATTAATGCATTTTTAGTTTATCTCTATGTAACGTGCGTAATACAATTTAAATTATTTTTTTTCACGTGACAGTTCAGTTCAAGCGTTGACGCCATCCTTCGATGTACCGGGGTGCTTTTGTTTACATTTTACGTGTCACGCTGAGCTCTGTCCAGCGATCGTTGACCAGACCTTTCCCTCTCCCACCCCCCCCCCGGGTTATATAGCAAAGGGGAGTTAACATATTCAGTCTGTAAATGTTTGTCGCGTTTTAACATAATCAATACTGTTAGTTATGTCTCATATATAAGGGATTTATAGTCAAAAACTTTGTTTTTACCGGTTTGTTTTATTAATAACTTACCTTACAATAATTTACTGAAAACTGAAACAGTAATATTTGAACCACCATGCCTTGTAGGTACTTGTTCGTGCATCATTCTGCGAATGTCGAAATTCCAAGTAAAAACTTTCGTGTCGATATAAATCGGCCCAGCTGTGATGTGATTTTGGGTAGTTTTCTTATAAAAGTTTCATCTGTGACTTATTCCGCTTAGTTTTCCAAACAAATGGATACCTTTTTGAGCGATTTAAATTTCTGAACGGTTTTGCGTTAGTTATAATATCCACTGTGTAATCAAACAAATCTTGTGCGAATCTGTTAACTAAGACTCGAAATTACGAATATTTTTGTTTCACCTTGGTTTTCCCCCTACAAAAGAAAAAGGGGGGTTGTAGGAAATGGTTGTACTTTTCAAACGCCCACAAATGCCACCCCTAAATAAGTGCCACCGGGGGCGGACCGCCCCCACCACCCCCCCCAGCTACGCCACTGCCCAGCATGTGGCAAAGTTGTCCCAGCAGGTGGCAAAGTTGTCCCAGCAGGTTTTCCCAGACCTAAAAGTTATTATTTACTTATTACTAGACCGATATTGTGTGTCTAAACTATAAACAGAAAAACAAGTTTTGCGGTTTATTTTTGTACATTTATATTAAACTATCTCTCAAACTATCTTTTTTTTCCTCTCCCTCTGAACAAAATATGTGATAGTAAAAAATGTGCTATAATTCATTTTTTGTTTTGTTTTTGTTTTACACTAAAACTAATACTTACTACCCATAGACCTATATTTATAATTTAACTAACTCTAAATACGCATTTTAATTAACTTGAGCCCTGAATTATATCCATTATTTAGGAAATCTTAAATCCACTGTAAGGGGCCTGAAAGCCACCCCCCCCCCAATTGTTCTTTTAAAATTAAACTAGAATGGTGAAATTTAAGAAAAGCATCTGACAAGTTCTTAATATTGTATAAATGTGATTATCAAAATCATTTTGACATATAAACTATTAGACCTCTTTGCACCTAGCGAACAATTTATCAAATAAAAATTTTCATTTGAAATTGATAATATCAACAAAAAAAATAATTAATAAATGAACGTCCAAAAAAAAACTTGACCCAAACAAAGGGTTGAAAATGATTTTGGATTGGTTTTAAGTTTAAAAGTTGTAGGGAGCGATTGGTTCTGATTGGTTGGTGATAAATTCGAATTTCGAAGTATTGACCTTTACTGTTGTTTAGTTTTTATTAAAGTCATTAATTTATTATTTAAAATTGTATATCCAAGAAGAAAATAAAAGTTTTCTATAACAATGAAAAGAAGACCTAGCGCTTTTATCGATAAAGACGGCAATCCCTTTCGTCTATCCTGCCAAATACCTGCAAATTACTAAGTTAGCAATTTGAATCGACACTATGAACAAAGTAAAAAAGAGTTTGCATCGCGGTATCGAAATGCAATCTGAATTAATAAAAGGCAAGCATGATAAGTTAAAGTCCGGAATATGTCAACAGGAGACACTACTGAAAGGAAGGTGTCACTTCAACTGAGGCAAGAACTGCCGGAGCTTAACGAACTTATTCTAAAGGGGGATTTATTAAAAGTAGAATCGAGGAAGTATTTCAATAATAGTTACAAATAACTCCAGACACAAATTACAATGAATCTTTGTAGTTCATGATGGAATTCATAATATCAAAGCATCAAGCATTAACTAGTAATCGGCATCTGACAGAACCTCTCCGTACCACAACTACAAGCTACCAACCAGATTTAAAGAAACGTGCAAGGTCAAACCAAGGCTTCTCAGCAGAATCATAATCATAACATTTCATGTTCACCAAATCACGAGTCTACACGTAGCACGGTTTCTATTCATATAGTGTTAAAACAATTCAAAAGTTAAAATTATTTAACTCACATAGAATTATTTTTTTAATTTTTAAAAAAATTCATAAAAGGAATAGTTCATCGTGAGCGTGGTCGTGACCCATAGTGCTTCAATGCAACAAATTTTTTTTTAAATTGCATGATTATGTGTTTATATTTACTCTATATCAGCAGTTTCAGTCCTAATAATGGCCTGATTTATATACTGCATAATTGTGTGTACAGGGGTATTATTTATATAATGCATGATTATGTTTACACATTGACACTATAGTAGCAGCTTCAGTCCAAAAAATATCTTTATATATATAATGCATGATTATGTGTACACATTGACACTATAGTAGCAGCTTCAGTCCAAAAAATATCTTTATATATATACTGCATGATTATGTGTACACAGTGACTATATTAGCAGCTTCATTCCAAAAGAGGTTATTATTTATATACTGCATTATTATGTGTACACAGTGACTATATTAGCAGCTTCAGTCCAACAAAGTGCATTATTTATATACTGCATGATTATGTGTACACAATGACTATATTAGCAGCTTCAGTTTAACAAATGCTACATGTCTAAAATATGTGACGTTTGTTTCCTGTGGAAACTATTAACGAGTATGTTTATGAGTATTTCATTTCTGCACAATTTGTCTTGTGTATACCTGACCCATTTTTAGTGACGCCTTCATTTAACTCAGCAAGTTTCCTTTTTCTTAATTCCGTTTGCAGCATATAACCATGATGCAAACTCTTCATGACATTTTCATATTTTCGCTTCAAATTGATGGCTTTGTAATTTGCTAGACATTTTTGGCAGATAAGACAAATTCGCTTACCCTAATTATATTTATTTGTAGTCTTCTTCCCTTTCTAATAGAAAACTTCCATTTTCAATATTTGTATTTCCCGCAAATGTTTGTAATATTTGATGTAAACTTATAAATAATAATACGTTACTAAATTTAGTAGGACTTACAGACCGATGATAGCCAATACCATTAAATGTGTATTTTTACCGGAACCATAACAAGAAAAATAGTAGTTAACGTCACAAACTAACCAGAAACTAATAGTTTCATTCAATTTTTAAAAAAACAAAACAACTTTCATTTAATTTTTATAATAAATATTTCAAACTAAAAGATTTAATGTGTTCGTGAAAAGCAATGAGAACATGGAAGAGTATCATTGGTAGGCCTGCAGTGGCGTAGCTGGGGGGGGGCGGTCCGCCCCGGGCGGCACTCATTTAGGGGGGGGCATTTGAAAAGTACAACCATTTCCGACAACCGCCCTTGTTCTTTTGAAAGGGGAAAACCAAGGTGAAACAAAAATATTCGTAGTTTCGAGTCTTAATTAACGGAATCGAACAACATTTGTTTGATTACATAGTGGATATTATAACTAACGCAAAACTGTTCAAAAATTTTTAATCGCTAAAAAAAAGTATCCATTTGTTTGGAAATTTAAGCGGTATAAGTCACAAATGACGCTTTTATAAGAAAACTACCGAAAAACACACCACCGCTGGGCCGAATAATGTGTGCTATTAATATCGCCACGACAGTTTTTAGGTGGAATTTCGACATTCGCAGAATGATGCGCGAACAAGTACCTACAAGGCATGGTGGTTCAAATATTGTATTTAACTTGCAAGTAGTCATTTATATTACTGTTTCAGTTTTCAGTAAATTATTGTAAGTTAAGTTATTAAAAATGAAATTTATTTGTTTTTATTCCATTAAAGTAGCACAAATAATTTGTGTTTTTCATTAAAATACTGTTATTCAGTAACATGCTTACTGAATATGTTACGCCTATCAAATTAAAGTAATAGTAATGTGTAAATAATTTGAATTCGTCTATTTTATGGAAAATTATTAAGATTTATGACAAGAATATGTAAATATTAAAATGTATCTGTTAATAAACACCACAATAGACATAATAATTACGAAAAAAGACATACCATCATACCAGTACTTTAAACTTTCAAGCGTCTTGGAAAAATTGACATCTGCAGAAGTAACTAGGAACACGAGATCAGATGCTGGAATTTTACTCAATTCAATGCTATCTTTTTCTCTTCTATGTCATCTCAATTTATGGGAACCCGTCATTTTTTTAATTAATGAAAAGCCATTGCATGGAACAGAGATGTGCTAATACAAAATGCTGTTATATGAGCCAAACAATTTGTGAAGAGATGGAGATATCAACTGAATGCCTAGTTAGAAGGAGAAAAAATATGAGTAAGGAAAATTCAGAAGACATGGTTCTATCTTTAGAACAAGAAGTACAACTAGAAATTTTTTATCCATGGCTGGAATTATAAAATAAAATAAAATAACGCTTTGATGAGTTGCTTGTCCTTGCAAGGAAATATTCGTATATACATGTAATACCATGTAACCTACTAAATGAAGCATTTGAACATCAAATAAATTACTTTATTGACATTGACAGTTCAATATGGAAAGAAAAAGGATCCAGGTTTTTATGGCTGTACCTACACTACAAGAAGAGGCATTATGTTAGAAAAACGGGGGAAAAGGTCCCCTGGTCTATTAAAATTAATTCAACAGTATATGTTGGAAAATTCTGTACCCAGTATTGTAATTTTGCTTTGAATTTTTTCAACTATTGCTATCAGTGTTGCTAGTTGTGAAAGGAGCTTCTCCAAACTGAAGTTGATAAAAAATCATCTTTGTTCCACAATGAGCGATTAAAGACAACAAAATCTTGCAATACTGTACATAGAACAAGATATTACAAATAATTTTAATTTTGATAGCATAATACACTATTTTTTATTATGAAAGTTAGGAAAGTAAATGTATAAATATGTTTATATACTAATGTACAGAGGCGTAACTGGGTTTTTGATGCCCTTGCCTAATTTAATTTTGGCGCCTTTTATTTAAATAAAAATTAAAAAATTAGAGATTTAGCGACGCCCTTTTGAACTGGCACAGGCCGCGTCCTTGGCAACTCCCCCAATGCCAAGCCGTTTTTACGCCACTGCTAATGTATACAATTTTTTTGTTTGTAAAAAAATATTTATTTATAAATACAAAATAAATGAATAGTATTTGGTAATGTTCTTTTTTGGGTGTAAATTTCGAATGTGTTTTGTCTCAGGGGGGGGAGGGTTGGGGGACCTGCGACCTCAGTAACTTTCTTGTGGCCTGTAAAAAAAGTATCTTGTATTTTTATAAATGTGTATTTATAGGTATAAAATCTTTAACGGCCTCTTTTATTACTGCTTACATACATATGGCATGCAATGGTAAACATGTTCCCCACCTTTACTTCGTTTCAATTACAATTATTTAATCACATTTATTAATTTTTAAAAACCATAATATAATCGACTAAGTGGCCGTCCATAAATGACGTCACTCTATTTTGTCTGATACTTCACCCCTCTCCCCTCGTCACGCGTCGTCACAAAAATTTAGACCCCTTTCTTCAATAAGACATACAAAACTTAGACCCCCTTCTTCAATAAGACGTCACAAAGCTTTGACCCCCCCCCAATAAAAGCCGTATTTTCTGTTTGAAAATGAGCATGTTTCAAATTAAATTTTGCAATTTAAGTATGTTTTAAGTATAACGCTGCACTCTAATATCGTAACACGCGTTTTACATAAACGTCATTAAATAAAGTGTCAGTAATCAAATATTTAAGTGGGAATTTATTTAAAGTTGCGCGTTTTGACGTGACGTCACATTTCTTACCCCCCCCCCTTTTCGTTACAGATCGTCACAAACGTATGTGACTCGCCCCCCCCAGGTGCGTGACGTCATTTATGGACGGTCCCTAAAAAGGGCGGCAAATTGGAGGCCGCATGCGGCCGTAGGCATATACATGTTGCGTTCTTATGCCGATGCTAATTTTCTTTGTCGAGCATTTTCGCTTTATTTTTAAAATTTTATTCCTAGTATTTGATTGATTCGAATTTAAGTATATTAAATTGGTTTTATGGCTCCATAATTGATTTATGATCATTAGTCATTAATTGTTAACATCCTTATTCGAAACTGCATTTCAGCTCAACTGTAAGTGGCTTTTGTTTACGATTTACATATTGGCAGTTTTTTAAAACTTGTAATTTAAAAATGAATTGACGTTAATTAAACCATAAGTGCTGCCAAAAAAAAAGGAGATTGAGGAAGAAGGTCGTGTTTTTAATGAAGAATGGACTGGTAAATATTGCTTCACAACCAACCGTTGGCAGCAAAGCATTCTGCTTGCTGTGCCTGAGTGTGTGAGCGTCTTTAAGGAGTACAACTTTAAAAATAAAAAGATAAATAAAAAATCCAACACATTTCGATTTCGGGCACTATTTAACGAACGAAAAGAGAAAAGTGAATTTCCAGGAGTTGGTTAATAATTTAAGGAAGCAGCAAACTGTTCCCACCAAATAGTCTTTGGTACAAGATGCTGCAACCGAAGCCAGTTTTGTACTGTCCCATAAGATTGTAAACGGGAAAGGTATTTTTCTGACAGCGAGTTTATAAAGGAATGCTTGTCAGATGCAGCAAGAATTATGTGTCCAGAACAGATAAAAAATTTGATAGCATTTCTTTATCAAGGAGAACTGTTGTCAGTCGTTTTGAAAAAATTAGCGTCAATTTGATGGACCAACTTCTTGATGCAAGCAAAGACTTTTTGTGGCACTCTCTTGCGTTGGACGAAGTACCGATGTACAGGATACAGCACTTTTGTGGGTATTTATACGGGAAATAAACACTCGACTTGAGCTTACCTGTAGCCGTCTGCAAGAGTTAAACCTCACCAGTCCGCCTTAGTGACCGGCACGGGTCACTGCAGGTTCACTCCAGACCACGATGTGACTGGAATTCACCACGCCAGCGGGCCAGCAACACACTGCCCCTGGTCTGGGTGAGAGATTGATTGTTACTAAAGTGGTAGTGTGCACACCCACACAGCGCCGCGCCATGTGCACCGCGCCGAGATGCATTAGGTGGTATGAGAGAAGAAGTAGAGAGAGAATGACAATTTTGATGCGCTAGAAAGAAAGAAGTAAACGTGATAACTTAAGTTTCAATGTTGTGAATAAACACTGTTAAAAAGACAACTGTTTCAGTCCCACCTTTGTGAACTGTCTTAAATTAAAGCCTCCACACTGCTACATACCGAAGAATTATTTAGTGTTGAGCCACTCAAAGACACAACTAAAAGCCAGGATTTATTCAATGCTGTTCAGAAATGTATTGAAAGAACTGGTTTGGTGTGGAACAAGATAGCAAGTGTAACAACATAGTGCTGACCATTCACTCTTAACTCTGCACTATTTCATCCATCATGAAAGTCTGTGCAAAGCTGCGTTGAATATCAAGCATGTTATTGACCCAGTTGTCAGTGTGATAAACCTCATCAGAGCCAGGTTATAACCACAGGCCGTTCAAGTTTAAGGCACTGCTTGAAGATTTGGAAACTGAATATTATGATATTATCTACCACAGCAGGGTCCGCTGGCTGAGCCTGGGCAAGATATTGAGGCGAGTGTGGGATCTCAAGGAAGAAATAGTTATGTTCCAGGAGATCAAGAGTTTGTTTGTGACTTTCTTACTAACATTTTTAAGGAAGAGTGGAAGTCAGTCTTCATGATACCATTGACATTATGGAAAAGTTGAATGTCAAACTTCAGAGCAATATCTTGTTTGCACATGAAAATTTTGTGTATGTGAAATCATTTCAGGCAAAGCTCTCCCTGTTCTCCGGGCAAGCAGGTGAAAACAGGTTTTGCCATTTCCCTTTGCTGAAACAGAAAACCATTTCTAGTGAAAAGGCTAACAAGTACAAGGCTCAGTTGGATGACTTGGTCGTGAAATTTGAAAGGAGGTTCCAAGACTTCAATAACCTTGGAACCACTCTTCAATATCATCAGTTCACCATTCAGTACAAAAGCTGATTAAGCCCCAGAGGATATACAGGAGAAGCTTGACCTAGAAGCAGATTATGACCTGAAAGAGAAGTTCAAATCATTTCTTTTGCTGGAGTTTTATGGGTGTTTGTCAGCATCAGCATTTCTACACTAAAAACCTTTGCTGCAAAACTTGTGTCAATATTTTGGTCCATATACATCTGTGAGCAAGCTTTTTCTTGCATGAAAATAAACAAGTCTAAGAAACGATCGATGTTGACTGACTGCAATTTGAATGCCTTATGGGTATCACAACAAGTAAACTTGTTCCACGGATCAAGAACATCATCCGAAATTGTAAACAGTTACATACTTCTCATTAATTATAATTGTAATCTATGGTCAGCTTAAATGTAAATTATGTTCCTACTTCTCCATAGTTATTATGAAAGGTAACAAACTTTTGTTGAAATAATAATGAATAATAAAATATTATTATCAAATTAGAAACTGTTTCAGTTTGTATTTTAAAATGTAATGTACATATGTAATAGAGTGTGAAAGTGAAATAAAATTATAAGTACATGGTAATTATCATCAATTTAAAATTAGAAGTTGTCAATTGTAATTGAATTATATTTATATGCGGCCCGCCTATAACAATAAAGTTTTCAATGCGGCCCTCCGTAGAAAAAGTTTGCCCACCCCTGACCTAAGGTATAAGGTGTTGCAGAACGTATTGTGTTATAAAATAAAATGATACGTGGGAAGGTAAATAAAAATGCGTGTTAATAGGTAAATAAAAAAGTGAATCTTACCTGAATTAATGCCAACGCAGCTTGGACAACTACAGCTACAAAAGGGACAGTAACACATCGTAAACAACTACATCTGTTCCAGTGTTCGTCTGACTACATTGACATCTACAGCTACACCCGTGGCAGTATGACAACTTGGACTTCTCATGATGTTCTAGAAGAGGCCAGTGAATGCGGTGATCCATCAGAGCAAACTGTCCACAACATCGTCAGTTTGGCTTTATAAAGCTTTCTAACTGGAGTCGTGATTGATTGCTCCATTAGTTTTATCCAATAGGATAGTGACATAGATGTTTTATCCATTAAAGGTGTAATTTAATTGTCTTTGCTTTTGTTGCTTCTGCAGTTTGTTTTGATATCTAAACCTATGCCAAACCTAAACTTGTGTATTGAACCATAGCTGTTGACTTGTGCATGGATGAATGCTTTAGTCTTGTTTCTCTGCAAAGGAAAAACACAGTTTTAGGGGACATACATTTCGGAGAGTCTATGAAAAAAAGAAATTAGAGCTTAGAAGATTAACCATTACCGAACTTGTACTAGGTACTTAATAAGGAAAAAAAGCAAGCTAAACTTAGCATAAGGTTAGAGAGTGGGCTTATGATGCTAAAAATAAGCCATATAAATATTCTTAATTTTTTTAAAGAAATAAATTGGAAACAAATGCATAACAGACACCTGCCGACAAAAAATTGCCATGATGAAATCATAGACACATGATCCTGTCTAACTTTGACTAAACACAAGGAACGTTCAAGTAACTCTTTAAAATATGCTATTCACTCAAAAGTTACCAAGTTCATTCGCACGGGAAACACATCTTGTGACACATCGCCCCACACACCGCTTGTATTTTAAAAAAAGTTCAGAGCTACAGGGAAAAAGGGAATGCCAATTTCTTTTTTTAAGAAGCAGTTTGACCTCGGTTTCATATGCGATGATGAGTGACAACAATCTCGTTGTTAGAAACACAACAAATAACTCGGAGAAAGAGTGGCAGAAATCAATCATCGTCGACGGATGCCCAAGTTAGGCTTACAACATAACAATATAACAATATAATATATATAACGAGGGAATGAAACGGGTGAGACTGCAATCAGGGTTTTAGATAAACAAATATATGTTATTAAAACAGGGTGTGAATAGGCCTGTGCCTGACAATACGATATGGAACAACGGGTATATCACAACAATATTTTTTGTGAACAAGGATATAAATTTAATGTGGGGGTGGCAATTTTGTACATTAACTACGAGCGAAAAAAATCCGAACAATTCCACTGGATCATCATCACTCAAGAGTTTTCCAAAATATATTACAAATAAAACATAACATTAGTTTACCTTAGAACTTTGTATTTAGCAAAATGAGGATGACGTCAGCTGTGTACATGGACTCGAACAACTCCCAACTCCCAACAACCGCTTCTCGGGGTAGAAGACGACAATGACTGGTCGTATATCCGTTTCGAGTTAGCCCGCTTATTTTACAGCGACCAATGAAATGACAGAGTGTAAAGTTCAGCAAATAGTAACGCAATCAACATTTTCCATCATGTTTACATACAAAACACAACTGGTTTGCTCCAGTTTCATGGAAATATCTTTAGTTAAGTTAAGCAGGTCAGCATGAAATTCCATTCCATGGCCATCGAAGTGTGACGAGTGTTAACATCGGGGTTTTAACTGTCCAGCATGTGAGGGGCCGTGTATAAAGTACGTAACGCTATTTTTTTACCATTTTTAACTCCCCACTCCCCCCTGTCACAAGCTGTCAGAAACCTCAGCCCCCCCCCTAAAGTACGTCACACTTTCTAAAAATTTTGTTATTTTTATTAACAAAATAATTAAAATTTAATTGAAAACACCGTGACATCACACATGGCGGGACAACCCCTCCCCCTATCACAAACTGTCACACTTTCTTACACTCCCTCCCCCCCCCCTCTGGAGCGTTACGTACTTTATGGACGACACCTGACTGAAAACACGGTTTATTGAAATGGTGGCCTTCATACCAGAGGCGTCACTAGGGGGAGATGCGTGTGGTGCTGAACCGCACAATGACAAGGAGTTACACCAAAATGTAAAATTGGTTATATGCTCCTGTTACTTGGCACTGGCAGACTCGGAGCAGATCTATGGGGTTAGTCGTGAAGAGGGGGGGGGGTAACATCATGAACTGCCACACTGGGGAACACCAATCCTGAGGGACGCCTCTGCTTCATACACTGACTCTCGTACCTACTAAGATTATTGAAGATTTTTAAAACAAAGGGTAAATTTTTTTGTGGATTTAAACTAAATTAAGTAATTCAATTTTGGGAAATAAATTTTTAGGTGAATTAATTTGAGTAGCAGCTCTCCTCTGAATACCGAACCTTTCCATTCCTGACCAAGTGTAGAGTATAATTTACGATCGCTGTCTGCGTTATGAAATGAAATCTTCGATTAATAATTAAACTCTAGCTAGCAGTAAGACAAAATTAGCATCAAAACACATATCCAATATATGGGTCGTCCATAAATGACGTTCCGCGATTTTGGCCGATGTTTAACCCAACCCCCTCCCGTCACACTTCGTCACAAAAAATTAGACCCCCTCCAATATGACGTCACAAAGCTGTGACACCCCCCGTCCTAAAAGCGGTCTTTTCTATTTGGAAATGAGCATGTTTCAAGTCAATTGTCTAGTCATTTAAGTATGTATTTAGTGTATGGCTGCACTCTAATATCGTAACACGCGTGAATCCATGTAAAACGATATAAAATAAATATTAAGAAATTCGAAAATTTAAGTGGAACTTTGATTTTTTGTGTTTTGACGTGACGACCCTATTCTTAAAGTCGTCGCCCCCCCCCCTCGTCACGCATCGTCACCAAAGTGGGGACCACCCTCTCCTCCCTAAGTGAGTGCAGTGGCGTAGCTAGGGTCATGTGCGCCCAGGGACATGACACAAAATCTGCGCCCCTTGTCGGACCGAAAGATTCTAGGGGCTCAGTGACCAAATAAAAAAAATATACTTTTTTTTAAATTTTATGGTTTATATTGTTCATTTTCAAAGCATTTGGTATTTTAATGAAATAGAATACAGACTAATATTTCTCTATACCGTTGTACACAATTTATTTTAAAAAATAACTCTACTAATTATACATGACTCGAATAGACATAGTCTACAAAAAATTGATCCTCCTTGATTTGAATGGCGCAAACTCATCAATCACGTTGTCAAAATTAATATTCCCAAGTGGTTCTATTTTGATGCTAAGGAGTGCAAGATCAATCATACGATCTTGTCCCATTGAAGCACGTAAAAAAGACAAAAAAAGCTTCAGTTTGCTGAAGGACCGCTCACAGTTTCAGTTGAACAGCAATTGTTATAAGTATTTGAAGTGAAATGCGCAGATTCGGAAATACGTCATCTCCATATGAAACTATAAAACCAAGAAGATCCAAAGGAGTTTCCTGTAGAACTTCAGTCCGGTTGTGCATTTTCTTTTCCATTGGCTACCGCAACCTGGCTCAAATTATCACGAATGTTGACAATTTCTGACTCAATCGATTCAAGATCAGATGCTGCTTCCTTAAAATTCACAGTAGGATTCTGCAACCGTTTCTGGACACAATCAATTTTCCCAAGTACGATGTACCAGAAATGTAACAAAAATAGGAAGTTAAAGTTTAATATACCTACCAGCTAAGCTTCTGCATCACATCTGGTGTCAGGCGTCATATTTGTATGTTCTAATAATTTTTCAAACAGCCCTACCAGTTCATCTAGTTCAGTGCTTCTCAGAGTGGTGGTCCGCGGATCGGTGCCGGTCCGTGGGCCATCCGCTGCCGGTCCGCAGATGTTCTCAAAACAAGGACAGAAAAAAATTGTCAGTGCAGGGAGAATAGTGCACCGGTCCCTGGTGCAATGGAAAAAATTCCTGCCGGTCCGCCATACTAAAAAGTTTGAGAAGCACTGATCTAGTCCTCATAAATAGCTTTAACAGCTTCTGATCGTGCACTCCAACGTGTTTCAGACTCCCTATTCATTGTGATTAGCACAACTCTTTTTAATTCTTCCCAACGAGTTGTTGAACGAGAGAAAAAAAAATGTATACTTTCAACTGTTCAAATAAAAAACTTGATAGTAACTGGAACCTGTTTAGCTGAGTGTACTCTTGCTAAGTTTAAGCTGTGGTTGTCACAGTTATTGCACAATGCTCTGTGATTTATTGCACATATTCGCTGTGGAAGGCCGGATATATGCCCAGTCATTACAGAAGCATTGTCATAACATTGTGACCGACAGTCGGATAGTGGTATGCTATTAGATTCCAGTTTTTCTACGATAACTCTTTCAAGCAGGTTTGCTGCGTCTGTGGAATATATCTGTACAAAACCTAAAAATGATTCTTTGATGGTTACTTTTGTAGTTAAAAATCCACATCCAAAAATCTGATGTCTTGAGAGAAAACTGTTCCCGGTGTCCTAGATCGAATGTTGAGTCAAGTAAGATACCGTAGTACTTGTTTTTTCTGATTTCACTCAACAGCTGATTCCTTACAGTCGATGTAAGTAGGTGGATAAATTCATTTTGGATTTCCGGTGATAAATAAGATACTGAGCCGAGATTATCTCGGGCATTTTGTAGGTGTTTTTCTAGCCGTGTATTATATTGAGCAACACGTTTGATCACAGAGAGACAGGAAAGAGAGGCGGTATCTGCTGTTTCATATGAAAGGAATCCAACTTCCTTTGACATACCGACGGAAGCCCGTGAGAGGAGAGACCTTCCCTCCTCTCCCCCACTTTACTCCCTCCACAATGTGATTGTGGAAGTAAGATTTTATTTAAAAAAGAGTCACAGCATGTAGCAAAGGGACGCGGATTAACCATTATGTAGGCCAGTGGTTTTCAACCTTTTGAGATTCAATAACCACTTGAAAAATATGTGTCTTAGCTACGGACCAATACTAAAAATTGTGCTACTGCCGTGCTGGAAAGTTAAATATAATTATACTATGTATATAGCTAGAAATAAGTAATATACATGTTAGTTAGTAAAACTTTACTAATATGCTACGATTTGCGTGCTCCAAAAACAATATTGTAATGGCTTTCTTTTGTAACAAACAAATGTCATTTATATTAGTCTCATAGTCTTCTTATTTAATTCTATTTGCTTACTATAAAAAAACAACTTTCAGTCATAAACAGTTTTTGTATTAAAAAGACTGCCATATTAGTTTATTTAGTGCGAACGATGTTTTGTTTTTATTGTAAGCAATGCAGAAAATCCACTTTCACAAAGTTGCAAAGGATAAACGTATTTTAAAAGCTAGCTGAGACAGTTAGGAGTACTCAAAATTTCATTAAGCCCCATTTCTGATGCAACAAATTCAAAGTGGTATCGCTGGTCAGTTCAATGAATTGGTTTCATTACAATGTTGGTAATTTTTTTATTTGATGAGTGAATGTGTGGACAATAATGGCAGCCACTGAAAGCAACCTGCAGGCATTTGAAAACAAATGCATGAGGAAAATTCTCCAGACCTCCTATTTAGAACATAAGACCAATGATATATCTGGGACAGAATAAACTCTATTGCGGGTCATCAAGAAACCATTATAACACAAATTAAGAGACGCAAGATGGTATGGTTCGGTCATGTACTGCGACATGATACCCTGACAAAAAATATCCTTCAAGGCACTGTAGAAGGGGGCCGGCGAAGAGGTCCACAACTGAAAAGCTGGCTGGACAAAATAAAGGAATGGACAGGGACTTGCAGTAGAGTGTAATCTTTTTTTTTATATAATCATATCATTTGTAAATAGTGTCAAAAACGTGAATTGAACAGAAAGTATAAATTATATTTAAATTTTGACTTTAGCAATACATTAAAACAACACTATTCTCAATGTTCCCTTTAAGCTGCGTGGTTGGGCGGCCCCGCAGATATCTGAACAACACCGCGAAGAAAATTTTGTAAAATATTGCTAAAAAATTGATGGTGTGCTACTTTGCACACGAACCAACTAACCTTAGAGGGAACCCTAGCTTATGTCAAACAGAACCCTATCCATAAAACACAACCCTATCGATCAAACACAACCCTATCCATCAGTCAAACATAACCCTATCCATCAGTCATACACAAACCAGTTGTTAGCTCAAGTACAAACCCTTTGATCAGTAAAACACAAACCCATCGTTCAATTAAACACATTCTGCGTTTAAACACAGTCATTCACTGGCCACGCTGCTCCGCTTCTGTCTCTTCGGTGTTTCATCTTCTCTAGCGAGCTCGTGTCCCGTTCAGAGAAGTTAACCAACTCGAATCTAGCTGTTAGAAACTGCGCCTTTTAATTACTGTCAGTTTTGTAACAAACTCCTTACCTGTGTCTTTAACAAGGTAATAATTAGAATTGTGTCAAGAGATCCAAGCCCCTTGTAGAGCCGCCCCAGTTGTAACAGGTGTTGGCTGTTCGACAAAGTGGCCTGGTGTTTGCCGGAGTTAATTGTCCAATAACGGCTGAATGTTTCGGGTCTGGTCCGGTCAGCGGCTCAAGAAACAGACGGCACAGGAAGGGTGATAAGGACGTGGAAGTTCACCAAAGGGAGGCAATTTTTGTTTCTTTGTTACGGTGGTACTTCCGTAAACTAAAGGGGAACGTTTGTTAATTTAAAAAAGTTCCACATTGTTAAACTCGCAACAGGCTAAGCAACACTGTAGTACCGTAACAACTGTTGACAGTTGGGGATGAGCTACTGATATTTAGCTTCACTTTGATTACTTGTAAAAAATATGGGAAAGATGCCAGTAGAATGCTTAGCTTAAGGAGAGTAACTGACATGAATTTTGTTTTATGTTTGAAAATGTAGAAAATGTTTTACAGGTTCCTCTATCATCAGTTGATTAGTATAAAGTCAATTTTAAAGTACGCCCTTCCCCGCGCACGCACACACGTATTAAGCTAACAACGATTTTTGAATACCAGTGGATCACGAAACACAGAAAATGATGAAGAGACATCAGTGACTCAAAAACTATAAATGACCTGTTCATACCGAGAATTCATTAAAATCTAGTGATCTGTTATACAACAGTCACGTTTTAATAGGAGTGACATTAAACCCGGCTTTTTTGTTCAATAATAGTCAATTTTAACATAGCAACTTTTAAAATTACTAGTTAATAGTAACTGAGGCAAAAAAAATGAATTATGACCAGCAGGCAGGAATTAGTATATGTTATTTACTAAAGTACTATTCAACCCATGCATCCAGTTATATAACATGTAATTTTGTCGTAATAACACATCTCCCTTCTTTGTTCTGAAATATTTTCCTCGTTCTATGAAATATAAAGTATCTTGCTAAATATTGTGAATAATGAAAGTTTCTAAATTATATCTCACATGAAATCTTGTATTGAAATGATTTCTCAAAACATGTCTTGCGAAATTTCTTTTTCAACATTTATTGACAGTTAGAAGAATTGTATGGTTTAAACCAGTGATTCCCAAAGTGGTCCCTACGGACCCCAAAGGGGTCCGTGGAAAACTAAAATTGATTTGGGGTCCCTGAACAACGTCAATGGGCCCGTGCAAGGCATAATATAAAATAATAAAATGTTGATCTATTTTTACACGCTTTTATTATTATTATGGAAATAAAAAAATTAAATAGCTTCTTAATGCTTTTTCTGACAATTAAATACCATCTGAGGGGCTATCAGCCATGGCATACAAATGTAGTTTCGCCTAGAAAATGAAGTAGAACGATGATAAATTCCACAGCTATAACTAATTAAAATACTTGTTTTATTGAAAGTTGACGCTTGATGCGCAAGAAACGCGTAATTCCTATAAGTAGGTAAAAAATACAATGTTTTAACGTCAATCAAGGAGGGTTGCAAGGTTGGGTTATTTTCGATGTGTCCGGAAGTTATATTTATCTCAATTGTATCCTATCTAAAATAAATTTTTTTCAAAATTGCTTTACTGGATCATTACATTAAAAAGTTATAATTATTAACAGTGGTTAGTTACAACAGATAGAATGAATGAGCCGGAAAAAAAATTCCGACAGTACAGTGTTGTTGAATATTTGAAGTATTGCTAAATATTTGGAAACAGATACGAAAGGTGAAGCGTGATTTAAAAATAAATTTAAAACATTTTTTGAAGTTAAAGCTACACCCTTTGACTTTAAAACAAGATGTACCGAATGTAGTTTCAGTACATTGTGTCATTCATTGACATCATTTATTGTCAAAAAATCTTAGTGAAAGTTTGCATGGATCACCAGAGTATGTCATTAGAGCAATTAATAAAATCAAAAGGTATGCATTCAATGATTATTTGCTCAACATTATTTGGAAAATGAAGAAGACTATAATCGTTTACTATTCTTAAAAAGGTACATATGTTATCAAAAATAGCACATTTAAATCAATTTTATGCTCTCTTTGATTCTTTGATGGAATTCCTGGAAAGCAAAGACAATGATTCAAGTAACTCAAAAAATGACATATCCTTTATGAATTATTTATTTGCCAAATTTAACGAAATTAATTTGAAACTACAAGGTGACAATTAAATTTAATCAAAACTAAAACGTTATATTTTGTTTGTAACAAACATTTTTCTTTACAAACAAAACTTGTGAAGAGAAGAATATTCTGTTTCCAAATCTTTCGAAATTGCAAAATAGAGATAAAGATTTTCTTCTTTTTTTTTGCTGTCAATACTTAACCGCTCTTCATGCATACCTGAACCAAAGATTTGAAAACATTCTTCACTCGGATATTCCCGACTGACAGTTGAAACCTTTTGTTCGTGGAAAAACTCAGATCCCCAACACAGATGAATACATACTAATGCAGGAGCAGCTTATTGAAACATCCACAAATGAAGAACCCAAACCAATGTTTGAACAAGAATACCAGAAATTATTGTTACAAAAAAGGATCTCAATTTTTTATCCTGAAAAATAGATTATGGCACAGAAGATGTTAATTGTTTTCCTGTATTCCTATTAGTTGGAACAAGGATTCATTACCGTTATGAACTTCATAACAAAGAATAGAAACCGGCTAGAAATTAGTGCTCGTGGGCACTTGCACAAACATTGAGTCGAACATAAATTCACTCATAAAATCTCATCACTTTCATCCAAGTCATTAAATGTTTTAAATTAAATTGTAAACAAAATTTATAATTTCAATAAATACTTCTTCATCGAAAAGTTGCTTTTTTGGATTTGTAATTTTTGTTCTATGCATGTATGTACGTTAGTTTATTTTCACTTTGGGGTCAGTGGGCAAGTTTTGACAATAAAAGGGGTCCATGTGTTAAAAAAGTTTGGGAACCTCTGGTTTATACAGTGATCGGGTCGCATCCGCGGGTTCAATCAATTCAACATTTTAACGGTACACATATTTGGCGAATCAACTTTTAGTGCCGAACGCCTATCTATGGTAAGTTATCTGAAAAATTCGTCAATTTTTCACAAATATCAACTATTGTAGTGCAACATTTTTAGAAGCACATATTCATAGGATTTTGAAATTATTTTTTTTTACAAATTTACAAAATCAGGTAAATGTGTGCATTTTGTGTAATTTCAACACTAAAAGTACTAAAAGTACAATAATTATGTCTGAATTTATTTTAATAACATTGTTATTCTGTTTTTTATATGCAATTAATATGTAGATCAAATGAGTCTGAATAAACGTTGTTTTTTTTATAAACGAACATTTTTTTTCTGAAAGCCAGATGCAGCCATCGATAGAGCCACGTCTAGCTCGCGAGCCATGGTTTCCCGACCCTTGCTCTAGATGGTATTGCGTAGCCTTTGTTTATTTAGTTCGCTTGATTTTAACGTCTTTAGTGATTTAAAAAACAAAAATAAAATTTCTTGAAATACTATCATCGACCATCATTTTTCAGCTACAAAAATATATTAAATTTTTATAAACGCCGGGCCACTTCCCCCCAGTGTCCATTTTTATAGTTAATAAATTGCATTATTTTGCCCCAAAATAAAAAGAACGATTCCCCATTCATGAACAATCAAAACCAACTAACAAAAGTTTATTTACCACCCTTACAACAAATTACAGCAGATATCTCTGAGCCATCCAAATAACTTTCTCCAGTTACCCATGCCATGAAAAGACAACTCGCTGATGTGTTCCCACCAAATATAGCAGCACTCGGCGACTTTTTGGTGCTCCTGACAAATCTCTAATTTGATCATGTTGAAGGTTAGTGTCAGTTGACCGGCCCCGTGCAAACCGTTCCTTTGTACCTAACGCCCCGAGTTCATCAGCATTCAAAGAGTTCGTCGAAAGCAATGACTCGATGGTTGAGAATAGATTGTGTCAGCGACGCTGTGTGTAACGTCTTTTTCTTCGAATCTGCATTATTTCCCTTGTTTCGGTAACCAATGATATAGCTACAATCAGCTACATGAATCTGGCGTGTGGCTTTTTAAATCCCTTATATTAACTTGCTTTGTAAGTTTAATTGGACATGACTTATAGTTTATAGGATTGTAGGTAATTGAAAGTTGAATGAGACAAATCCCATTGAGCCAAACTTTGGTATCCGTACTTATTCGTGGGCGTCTTTGAAGCCAGTCTGATTTTGTATTTGAATGAACTCTTGTATATCTCTCTGTACGTTTCTGATAGGTTTTTATACTCTTTTTTATTCCATCCAGCTCAGGTTTGGAAATGAATTTTCACTCAACTTTCCGTTCTTCCAATCTCTGTAAATTGTGCAATCTTCCATATCCACAATTTAAATTCACGCTCTTTGGTTGCACACGATGAATACGTTTAATTTTCCTGGCTTACCCATGATAATACACTAAGACTAACAGACAAAAAAATTATTTCCCGATTTTTAATCTGCATGTATTTGGAAAAAAGTGATCGCTTTTTTTTAATAAAAAAACATTTTTTGTTAAGCCTTAGACGATAATGCTTCCAAGTTAGTTCAACTCTTATTTTTTAAGTTGAGCAGCAGACCGATAATAATTTTTTTTAATTAACGGCCTACCGAAAATACCTTGGGATTAAACTTGAATGTTTTATTTTCGTTAGGTTTGAATGGGAAAAAAATCATATTTTAAACAAGATATGATTCACAAAATGCTGATAGATTGTAATTCTTTGGTGAACGATGTAGAGTACCTAATGATGAAATTTAGACTTTGATAAACATTGATACACAGAGAAAACATCATAATTTAATAGCTTCTGGGTATTTCTGTGGAGGCTTCCTGAAAGCAAAAGAAAATATTACACAAAACTGAGTTTATGACTATTGGAAAAATCTTTTTTGCAGGTATCTCAAGATTTTTTGAAGTAGGTTATCGATAGAAGCGTTGTTTTCTTTTACTGTTTGGCTGGCCAGCTGACCAGCTATTGCTTTAAGAGCAGAACCGTTTTGATGAGATTGCGTGATGTTAAAAGGACATGGATGCCAGTTTCGCTATGCTGTAAATTTATTGTTTTCATAGTTTTTATGTCTTTTATGCTTAACATTTTATTAAAAATGTTTAAATAAGCAATCTTCTGTGGGTCTTGAACGGATTAATAAAATTAACTTATTATCTTATGTGAAAAAATATTTTCGCCATTTAATTTGTTCAATGGTTTGGTGGAATAAAATGTGAATGTTTCATGGCGATTGAAATTGGGCCTTTAATTTTCTCTTTAAAAACAATGCAGGCACCAAACTTAGTAGTAATAACATACCTTAGGGCATTTTTAAATATATTATATTGAAATTATCAGCTTTACTTGATATACTACACGTTTCTGTGCTTTACCTATACTAATCTATTAAAATTGCGAGCATTTTTCTGATTGGCCTCGGCAGAAATTCATATCATTATACATAATTTAATGTCTAATATAGCTTGACAATTTTGACGATTTTGCTGTTATGTTTAAAACAAAAAAATTTATTCAAAAATTCTACACAGTACATATTTTGAATTTACGATGCTTCAATCAAGGAATCTTTAGACTTTGTAGATCTCTTTAAAAATCTCCTGGCCTCTCAAAGATCACGTAACTTATTACGGAGATGTTTATGTACATTTTAATTACATGAACTTCACATTTAATCTCATCCGACAACACTTATGGGACATAAAACTATCACCGTATTTTTAACTGCACGCCGTCTGGGGGAACTAATGAAAATATGGCAGTAATAGTTTTAAGGAAACAAATTCTTGAAACTATGTTTTTTTATATTATAAATGAAAACGAAAGAACTGATAGAGCGAAACGAGACGCCCTGTTAAAAGACATGTTTGCTTCCCTTGGCTACTTTATAGCCTCCTACCATGGTTATCAGCCGCGGCAATGACGTCATGGAAATATATTTCTCCACATGAGCATCATTAGATACAAGGGTGGGGTATCCTCGAATTCCAAGATTGTCCGCAGTTACCTTCCCACAGTTCAAGGAGAGCAACGAAAAATATATAAGCATTTCGAATATTTAAAAATGTGATCTATTTTAATACGAAATAAAAGAAAAATGTACAAGTAAGCGTGTATATCAACGATTTTTTTTCTTTTGCTAACTATCGGCAGTAGTCCAGCCTTTATAAACTACTCCCGTTTGTAAAAGGAACCATACGAGGTGACGTTATATTTCATGTAGTATGTATTTTGGTGATTCTAATTTATCTAACTAAATCCAACTATGTATATAAGACGTTAACTGAGTACCAAAGCAAGTATTAATTGAAATTGGCACCAAGATACGTGTTTTAGTTTGCTTAGTTGTTACACACTCAATCCTTATGCTAAATACGCTTAGGTACATGCATAGCTTCCATCCATCATGCTATAATTCAGCAGAAACCAGATTTGTATGGTTTATTTAAAACTTTTGAATGATATTAAATTGAGGGTAGTCAAAGAAATCCTGGTTAAAATTGGACCCTAAGGATAATTTTAGACCTGTGCTCGTGGAATTAGTCGATATGTGCGTCGATCATTGGTCAAAATAAACAGTGGACAAATGACTTCTAATAAAAGTCCATTGAACAAACAGCGGACTGTTGGCTAGTGCAGGAGTTAGACGTGCTGGTAGTCAAGATTAGAGTGTCCTTTAGCCAGACCGGATCCGGCCATCAATCCCTGGTCATCAATGACCAACTTCCGGCGACGTGACGTCACATTATCAATAGAACCAAGAGTATTTAAAGTCACATTGATAAAGGACTTTTTACAGCGCGATTGCGTTGTATTTGGAAATGTTTATCAATAACAATAGGAATGCACAATCTTATGCATTATTATAATTTACATCCATGTGAAATATGAATTGTACCAAAAGAAATTTTATTTCTTATTACAACTAGTCATCAAGATAACTCTAAAATTCCATGAAGTAGATAAACACAGCAATGCAAACAATTCCAAGTTGAACTTCAAATTGTGAAATTTAACAACGAAAACATTGTGTCCCAAATGTACAGATTCATCTAAAACAATCTATGGTCTTTATTGTTTTAACAAGCTCCATGGTAACAGGGAAAATCGGCTTATCTTCACTTAGGATATGAGTATTTAGGATAATGTTTGACAGTTGACATCCTCTGAGATACAGGGTGCATTTTTTAAAAATGTGTTTATACATTTATGTGTACAAATTTAGAGACAATGTGTAAAGTATGGTTAAATATGGTGCTATACATACTTTATGAGACTATTGGAAAATATAAGCTATTTTATATTAATTTCATTTTTTTTAAGAAGCGCTTTTAGATGAGAAAAGGCTTGTCGGTGTTGTCAGCAGAACTGAACATGGCTGACGTCATAACCAGAGGCCAACGTGTATGCAGCAGAAGTTCGCTCCTGGTTGGAAAATGAATGAAACGCAGTTTTACAATGGCAACAAAATTAAATGGTTCTGTCAAGGCCGTTAGTGACACGTACGTTGAAAACTTTCATTTCTTTGAATCAGTTTCTGAAGAGTAATTCCTCAAAATTGTTTTCAACCTTGTAGACTCTAAACGTACGTTTACTGCAAAAATTCAGCTGTAAACGATTTCATTCGTGGGCGGATTGCAGTGTTAGGATACAGCGTTTGACATAACCAGGTGAGAGACGCAGTGATGGGCGTTAGAGCGATCAGGAATTTGTGTTTTCATTCGGATAGAATAGGTGACGCGCAGCCAGAAGAGATAATACCTGGGAGTCAAAGCTCTAGCATGTGTCTTGGAATGTGTGCGTGGTTAATGTTTTTGTTGGGGGAGGATGAAGGGCGTTATTTCCTGCAAACTTCGTGTGTGACGTCACGTTGTGTCATGGTAGGCAGCTAAACAAAGCAAGTGTTTATGGGGAATGTTTGGTTCGATTTTTTTTTAAAAAGTATCTCAAGCGCAACTTGACAGCAATTCTTTTGTAACGGCATAATCTTAGATGAGAAAAAGAGCAAGGACGTCTGGACTTGTATTTCTACATCATTAATTCTGTTCGAAAGCAACTGTCTGGAATGAAAATGAGAATGATTTTCATTCTTTTATTCCTAGCTAGTATATTTTTAAAATAATTTTCTTTTTATTTTATCTGATATGATTTGAAGATTCAAATACAGTTAAATACTTTTATTTAATGGGAGCTTTTAAGTCACTAATATCCCCGATGAGAAGCCGTACGAATTCGCGTTTTCACATATGTATTGACAAAATCTCACCATTCATAGGAGTCAAGTTGAGTATTGATTGTGGGACTTAAGAAAAGGAAGAAAATAACTTTATTTTATGTAGAGTAACAGGAATAACCAGGTAGTATTTTTATTTTAGATCAAGTATGTCTGTTTAAAGTCCAAGGAGAAATACGGTGGCATTTTGCTCCGTCTGTTTGTTCAACATAAAATTTTCGCGAAGAAATATTATCCCGCCCTCCCAGGCCATCTCAGCTGGTAGCTTTTTGCAACTAAAAGTAGTCGGTGGCTAAGCGCAACGCCAGCAGTTCGGCACCCTAATCTCGTCAAGCAGTTCGGCACCCTAATCTTGTCAAGTAGTTCGGCACCCTAATCTTGTCAAGCAGTTTCGGCACCCTAATCTTGTCAAGCAGTTCGGCACCCTAATCTTGTCAAGCAGTTCGGCACCCTAATCTTGTCAAGCAGTTCGGCACCCTAATCTTGTCAAGCAGTTCGGCACCCTAATCTTGTCAAGCAGTTCGGCACCCTAATCTTGTCAAGCAGTTCGGCACCCTAATCTTGTCAAGCAGTTCGGCACCCTAATCTCGTCAAGCAGTTCGGCACCCTAATCTCGTCAAGCAGTTCGGCACCCTAATCTCGTCAAGCAGTTCGGCACCCTAATCTCGTCAAGCAGTTCGGCACCCTAATCTTGTCAAGCAGTTCGGCACCCTAATCTCGTCAAGCAGTTTCGGCACCCTAATCTCGTCAAGCAGTTCGGCACCCTAATCTCGTCAAGCAGTTCGGCACCCTAATCTTGTCAAGCAGTTCGGCACCCTAATCTTGTCAAGCAGCTTGGCACTTTAATTTCCTCAAGCATAATTTAGTAAAAGCGTATAATATATTAGCATATTCATACAGACGATTGTTGCGTGGTACGCTTATGTATTATTTATGTCAAGTCTTGCATTTTTATTAAAGTTTTAAATGTTGATAGTGTATTGTATTCCTGGCTTTTTATTTAGCCCCCATTCTTGGCCCGAATGCAAGTTGGTAAAGAAACCAAAAAAGTATTTGCATTTGTTCGTTCTTGCATATGAAACGAGAAATGATTTTAAATCCCTATGTCTACCTGGGTGTTATATTAGATTTTTATTGTGTTTTCATTTCCAAGTTAGAATATATTGCCATATAAATCATTCCTACTTACATTTGTTCTTCTATCCTCTAGTGTCTCTAGATTCAGTGATATTACAATCACAATGATGTTCCTTTTGTCTATTGTGCATAATCTCAAGTACGTACTTTGCTGCTCTTTTCGAATTTATTTAAGTTTATTTATGTTTTCTTGTGTAAACGTGTCCCACACTGAAGAGTTTTAGTCTAGTACAACGCTAGCCAAACTGCGGCTCGCGAGCCGCATGCGGCTCTTCAGTGTTCAACTTGCGGCTCGCGAAAAGTTAACGAAATTTAAACATTTTGTTTGAAATATATATATCAATAATGAATAACAGTTATTTTTAAACATGACCAAAACAAACCGTTGAAAATAATTTTGCCTTAATTTCACATTTTAAAAGTTGAAAGGAGCGATTGGTTTCTGACTAGTTGGTAATGTTACCTATAACATTTCAGGTTCGGGTTCCGTTAAAAATCCGCATTTCAAAGTATTTAGCATTATTGTTAGTCTTATTGAAGTTAGTAACTTATTACAGAAAATGTTTAATCAAATATGGCAAAAATGTGCAGGAAACGAAAATTTAAAGAAGAAAATATATGTATTCCACCAGATTGGGAAGAGGACTTTGCATTTATTGGTAACGACTGTTAGACAATTTGCCGTATCTGACTGACACCGCTAGAAAATTACAAAGCTAGCAGTTTTAGACGAAGCTATGAAAAAAATCATGGAGAGTTATGCATCGCGGTATCTACTCATTCACCTGAAATCTGAATTTTATAAAGGCAAGCTTGCTGAGTTGAAGTCTGGAATGTGCCTGCAGTAAACACAACTTTCTGCTATAAGCAAAGAAGAAATCACTTCAACTGAGGCAAATTGTGCCATCGCTTTGAATATTGCTCATGCTAAACGACCTTATTGTGATAAGGACTTTATTAAGAAACATATCGAGGAAGCTATTTCAATATTAGATCCCAATAATTCCAAACGTCTGCGATTTTAAATGACAATAAAAATAATTTTACAAAATAAATCGCAAAGGGATTTTTTTTTATTGTCAGTGGGGTCGTGACCAATGTTCCATCTAAGGTTCGCTGGTCCGTGTGCGAAGTAAAAAAAAACAACAACTCGCGTGCAAAGTTGCACAGCATCCATTTTAGCAATATTTTACCAAATTTGCTGCGCAGTAATTCTGAACTGCTGTGTGGTGTCGGTCAGATATCTGCGCGGCCGCGCAGCTTAAAGGGAACATTGGTCGTGACTCATAATGCTTCACTGCGGCTCTCGACAAATGTTTTTGTTTTTAAAATGGCTCTTAGTAACGACAGGTCTGGCCACCCCTGGTTTAGTATAAATCTCACCAATGTAATTTAGCATCTTATTTTTATGTTGTAAATACATTGTTTTTAAATGTCCAGCAACACTCAAGTTTGCTTGGATTTTTTAATTATTTCATCAAAATGTGGATTCCATGGAAATTTTTCATTGCTACTACCACAAAGTACTTTGAATCTTTAGTTGGTTTTTCCATGAATTAGCGTAGTTTGCGGTTGTTGTTTTTTTTTAAAATAATTAAGGCATACAACTTTACACAGACAATGAGTATATGCCTTTGATAGCGTTTTCGTGGTTTGGAACCTATTTCATTTTACCTCCAAATTATTCTATAGCAACTACGTCATCCATGATTGCGTCAACCAAGTAAGTGGGTGATACTACCCATTCAAGAATCACATGAACGAAAAACAGGTCTATAATCTGGGGAAAAGTTCCATAGGAAAAACTGTTTGATTAGCTTAACATGCGTGGTAAACAGCTGATGTTGCGATCTCCAAAGCAATTAATCGATTTATTTTTTCATGAAAAAAATTAATCGAATGTTAAAAGAATTATTGGTGTATCCAAAAACAGGGTCTAAGGTATGACCGTTGCTGAAAGCGTGGAAAAAAATGTGTTTACCATAATATTATGTACTCAATGCATCACATCTCGTGAGCAGCTGGCGGTGCTAATAGGTCCTCGGCACTCCACGGTGAATTATTAAAGTACTAGCTCAATACCCGTGTAATGCTAGGATATCTTGGTGAAGTATGATTACAATACACGATTATACCATATTTGTTTTGTTTACTTGTTTTTTCCATCAATAGTTAAAAGTATAAGCCTGGTGCGAAATTGGTTTTCTATAGGACAGCCTTTATTTCTGAGCATGCTATATGTAGTAACCATCTTCTTTCTGACAGAATATAACGTAATAGTGTAAAACATGTCCATATAGTATGACTGCCACAAAGACGCATGCACTACTCTCTAATCTGCATCCGTACAATCTAAAAATCAGTTGTCTTGTTTGGGTATTTCGTGAAACCCCGTTTCCAATCCAACTGCAGCATTTCTGATTAGATGCACATTAAAATCACCCTTCTGGAATTCACAAATCATGCTGAAATTTGGTCATTTTAACATGACCTATTACATTATTCCCTTGACTCTTTTAATTGTAAGTTTGGAGAAATTAAGTAACTTAAAATGGAAGCTGAAGTCGGAGTGAATTTTTGAAGTTTCGTTTTAAGCTGTTTATTCACCCTGTAAAGTTTGCAGATATACGGAATAACTCTATACGACATAAACCTGACCACACAAAAAACATCCGATTACCTAGCATCATATTTAGGCAACTGACGAGTGCAATAATGACGTGAATGAGGAAACTGACGATGGCAATATAGTACAGGATGAGGCAACTGACGAGGGCAATAATGTACAGTGATTGAGGCAACTGACGAGGGGATAATAACAGTGAATTGAGGCAACGCGGGGCAATGAAATACATGATGAGGCAACTGACGAGGGCAATAATATAACAGCATTCTCACAACGGGAGATAAGGTAAGATAATGTTCATGTCACAACAAAGTTAAGCGAAATTTCTTAACCACTTAGGGATCGGTATAGCCACGTTTAAATACGTGGCAGATAGGTTTTCTTTGTCAAATGAAGTAAGCGACAACACAAAGCACGTGTTCTGACTGTACAAAAAATGGCTACTTCTCCCAAGAAAACATTACATGTATTGTGGTGCTGTCTTAAAGTATTTAGATGAATTGTGTTATGTGTTTTCTGTTACATTTTGATGTAATAACGAGAGAGAAGAATATCAACAGCATGCAGATGATTAATTTTTTTTACCAGTACTGAAATGACCCACATAGTTTCTGTTCATTATTAACAATTTAAAGTAAATGCTATACATGGAAATGTATGGCCCATTGAAGATAAGAATTTTAACAATTATGATAACACGAAGATCCACTGATCCGCCTACAATCTCACATAGCGAAATTTTTTCATCGTCGTCAGGAATCAACACTTTTTTTTTACTACGCATAACAAGTGAAATATCCTAAAAGAGCTAAAAGAAATGAGGATGTGATTCCACTTTCATCATCATGATTGTGGACAACAAATCATCTTCCGCTCTAAGAAAGTGTCGGTACTTGTATCGACATGAAATAAAGAATTATGTCTCTCTCTGTCTTTATCTATCTATCTACATATCTATCTATCTACATTATATCTATCTACATATCTATATCTACATATCTATCTATCTACCTACCTATCTATCTATCTATCTATCTATCTATCTATCTATCTATCTATCTATCTATCTATCTATCTGTCTGCCTATCTATCTATCTATCTATCTATCTATCTATCTATCTATCTATCTATATATATTTATCTATCTATCTATCTATCTATCTATCTATCTATCTATCTATCTATCATCTATATCTCTTTCTCACTCCTTCGTTCTCTTTGATATTGATTGTCTTTCTCTCTGTGTCTCTCGCAGTTCTCTATGTCTTATGGCTATCTCTACCTTTATCTGCTTCCTTCATCTCTCTGTAGTCCCTTTCTCTCCCTCTCTTTTCCCTCTAATCTCTGTCACCTATCTGTATATAACTGTTTTCTCTCTTATATCTCTTTCTCTCACGCACTCCCTCCCTCTCTGAAAGAGGTCAATTTTAATTTTTTTAAAGCAATTTCTTAATGATTCATTTGCCTTTCTGCTAGTCGTTCTTCCCCTCTCATTACCTGGCTGGCATCAGATGCATGACAGAGGGAGGTTGATATCATTAGCGCCCCACAGAGATTTGCAGTCCATGCCATGAGTTTGTAAGGAACAGTTTGTTTACGAGCCACAGAATCAGGGAACTCTACGGCTACAACACATCTCCACCCTGTGAGTAGATGGCTATGGAGGTGAGCCATGCGAAGAAAAAACCTGCCCGGTTTGAGAAGAGTTCTTTAATTTACAGAATGAGATTAAATGATTTAGTTCCACTTTACTTTGTAATGCACTTAAGGAGAGTATTATCTTTTTAAGATCTTCGTAGTATATTTCGTTTTACCAAAAAATTTAATCCGGAAGTCAGAGATTCGAATCCTTCTTTCCATCGACCCAGTTTTTCTTGTAGCTGAGATCACGTGTTCAAAGATGAGTACCAGCTGTTGGCTATTAGCCAATCACAGTTGGGACTTTGTACAATTCTTAATAACCATTGGTAATACATGATTTAAAGGGACATTGATAATAATGGTTACAAATAGTTACAATCGTTTTGGTGTAAATAGTATATAGTTATAGCGTTATGTATATTAAAATATATTTCATTTCCCTTTAGTCCGGTTTTCATTTTACTGCAATATAGATATATATATATAAAACTATATAATTTGCAATTGTCACGCAAGTCAGTCAGTCTGTCCTGACGCTACTAATTTTAGAAAGCAGGGAAAACCAAATTACTGCACCAAAGCATCAAAAGGTGTGCAAATTAAATATGCACTGTAAAAAAAAATTATATGACGTAATTGTTTTCGCTCATATTTTAATTTTCGAAAAGGGAACATTGTAAAAAGAGAATTAGATGATGGTTAATTATAAAATCAAAAAATTAAGGGGGCGCCGTAGGCACAAACGGTGCCGCAGGACAAACTAGCGTACACCCGTCAAAAATCAGTAGCATGAATAGTAGATTCACAAACTGTCCTAAAGCCCGTACTCTTCCTTATTTAGGTGAATGATTAATCAAAAAGCATTATTCGTTGATGATTGTATATTCTATATAAAGATTAAGCCAGAACAACATACCCAAATTTAATCTTAATAGAAAATGCTGATGAATTACAAGGATGGAAAACTATTTCGAGTTTGTCTTTTACTTCGAGAAAAGTATCAACAGTTAAGATTATCATTGAAAAAGAAACATCTATTTATATTTTAAAAAATCTATTTATGGAAAAAAGCTCATTCAAACAAAAAATATAAATTACTTAGGAGTAATAATACATAAAAATAATAAAATCCCATACTCATTCTGTGACGCTAAAGGATTCTGTAACGCTAATGGACATCTCTATTATTTTTTAAAATTGAAAATATAGACGTAAAATCGTAATCATTTTTGGTTTCGAGATTAACAGAGCGTGTGGTGTTCTCACCGTAAAATATTATATGACGTCATTGTTTGAGCTTATATTTTTATTTTGGAAAAGGGATATGTAGATAAATTTTGTTAATAATAAATCATTCTAATGAACTAAAATTTACTTATTCATTCTTTTTATTGAACTCATTCACATAAAAAATTTTGGTTGTCGGACACACTGATTCGAACATTCACATACCAATTGTTGGTTGTCGGACACACTGATTCGAACATTCACATACCAATTGTTGGTTGTCGGACACACTGATTCGAACGCAGGCAATAACATTCACGTAAGTTACTTGGGCTCTTGAAAAAAGTGTGCGCCGAAGGCGCCCCAGAATATCTAGGGCACTTAACTCCTAATGGCAAACTCCATTAATCCTGGGTGAAAATATACCTTTTTTCTTAAACGTTTAAGATTATATTCCCCAATTCAATTATTAAAGATCTTGACAAATAATGATAAATGCATCCATTATTATCCATATTGAAATGAGCAGGTGTTTTGAACTTCATATCTTGCCCTGAATGGGCCCTGGGGCCCTTCGTGTCGTTGTTTTTCTTATATGAGTTATATATAAAAATTAGGTTATGCGTTAGCTACTGAGTAACTGAATGGATCTTAACCAAACTTTATAAAAACTTGGTAGCCCATATTAAAATACATAAGCGCACTGAACTTCTAATGTCAATTCTTCGGGGCCGGAGGCCCCAAATGTCTTTTTTTCGTATATGTTTAAGATATTTTTCCAATTAACTTTTTAACGATCTTGAGAAATATATCCATGATGAAACTGAATTAAAATGAACATGTTTTTGCAATTGAAATCTTGCACTGAATGGGCCTGGGGGCCCCTTAATAACATTTCCCCCTACAATAGCTATATAAAAATTAGTTTAAGCGTTAGATAATGCGAAAATAACTGGATTTTGACCAAAATTTAGTATATAAAAACTTAAGAGCCTATATTAAATTACTATAAGGCACTTAACTTCTAATGTCCATTCCCTCGGAGCTGGGAGCCCCAAATGTCTTTTTTACTGAACATTAATAATTGTATTCCCTATTCAATTTTACACGATCTTGAGAAATATAGCTTGAATACAATGGCAATAAAAAATAAAATTATCATTCATTTTGGGGCCGGGGCCCTTAATATCGTTTCTTCTTTTGTAAGCTTTTAAATTATTTATTTATTTATCCGTTTGCTATGAAACTTGGACTTTTTTTTTGCACACTTCCGCGAAGGTTTCTGGCATAATTGTTTTTAAACATACTACTCATTGGTTTCTTTAAATGTATTTATTTTTACTGCGATCGTTGCAACGCACGACGGGTCTGATCATCATTTTTCATTTGTCCTTTGAGCTCCTTGTGGAACATAAGCCTCTGTCAAAGCTCGCCACTCTACACGGTCCCTTGCCAGTCGCTTCAATTCTTCCCAGCTCTTCCCAGTCCTTCCAGCCTCGTCCAACATGCTCCGTCTCCATGTACGCTTGGGTCGTCCTCGTTGTCGTTTGCCCTGGGGGTTCCAATCTAAGGCCTGCCTAGCCCTGCTGTTATCTTTCCTGAGGGTGTGTCCAATCCATCTCCACTTTCTTTCCATGATCTGCTGTTCTACTGTTCTTTGTCCACACCTCTCCCACAGCTTGGAGTTTTCGACCTTATCGAACCATTTTATTTTCAGAATATTTCTGAGGCATCTGTTAACAAAGGTCTGGAGTCTTTTTTTTGTTGTCTCTGTCGTCCGCCATGTTTCGGATCCATAAAGTAGAACCGTTTTAACATTGGTGTTAAAGATCCTTACTTTTGTTTTGACAGAGATGTGTGTAGATCTCCAGACGTGTTTCAGATTGGCAAAAGCCTGTCGCGCCAAATTTATTCTTCGTTCGATGTCCTCATCTGTTCCCCCTGATACACTGACCACACTCCAAGGTATACAAAGTTGTTTACTTGTTCCAGGTTACGGTTTTCTACTTGGATGACTCCATCTTGTAGGAAGTTTATTTTCAAAAATTTTGTTTTTTTGAATGTTTATAATGTCCTACTCTTTTCCCAGTCTCGCTCAAGGCTGTGATTTTGTTTTGCATGTCTTGAAGTCTGTGGGACAGAATGGCCAAGTCATCCGCAAACTCCAAATCTTCTAGTTTTTGCATTAGGTTCCACTGGATTCCTTTTCCTGAGCTTGCATAAGCTTCTTTTGTGACCCAGTCTAACACAAGAAGGAACAGAAGTGGTGAAAGGAGGCATCTTTGTTTGACTCCAGTTGTGACATGGAATTCATCTGTTAGTCTACCATTATGTACTACTTGGCAGGTGAAGTTTTCGGGTCTGCTAGTACTGTATAATGTTAGACCCCATTTAAAAAATTCTATCTCATGAGCTGAGTAAAAAAAGTTCATTGAATTTATTAATCATACGAATCGTAACAACTGGACCGAGAGATGTTTCTCATAAGAGCCTTAGAAAAAAAATCAACTTGTTTCCAATAATGGCTTTTGTGCAGTAGAAATAATGAATTAGTAAGTAGAAAATCATGAGTCAAAGGCAAGCTGGGCAGTGGCACAAATAACTTTTGCCTATAATTTTTTTTAAGGACATGGGAAAAATCATTTTTTGTAATTTAGGTGATATCCAGGTGATATCCAGGTGATATCCAGATAAAATTTAATAGCAAAAAATAAACTTTGGGTAATTTTTTTTTAAGGAAATGCTAAGAATCAGAATACAAAAGTTCAAGGATTCACGTAGAGGTCAATGTTTTATAACACTTGACAACTACTCAAAAATTTTTCTTTTTTAAAAGAATGTTTTAATTATTCTAGTAAATTCCAGTTCGAGAAAAAATAAAGTTAAAGGTTTGTTTGTTTCTTTGTTGTTGTTTTTGTTTTTTGGTTTTTTTTTGGTTTGTTTGTTTGTTTGTTTTTTGTTTTTTGTTGTTTTCTTTTGGGTTGGTTACAAGCTGAACCAGGCAAAAGATACCCAAATCTCTGCTATTGCCTTCAGAAGGTGAAATGATTCCTTAAAAAAAATATTATGTTATTTGTTTTTATTAGTTCAATGCGAGATTCTTGGTGAGCCCCATATCACAACTTTACACTTGATCCTTCGATTTCTCTCATACACGTTAACCAGAGGATGACACAGCATTATTTCATCACGCTGCGGAGAAGGCTTGCATTTTACTCAAAGTATAGTGATTGCATCTAGTGATTTGCAATATTCCCCTGGGGGTCCATTTTTGGGAGTGTACTTTGTGGGGTTTTGAAGAATGCAGTCATCATTACCTAAGAATACCACCAGGTGCGTAGGAAAAGGACAGCAGAGGGGTTGTCCGTAGGGGCGGTGCTTTTTATTCCGTTATAAGTAGGAGCAGCATATGTGGTCAGCGTCTGTCTTTTTTTAAATTCTTTTTTTTAGTTGAAAGGTAGAAAAGAGAAACAAAATTATGTGTCCCACCCACGTATCACTTATCGTAGCTACGCTCCTCCCTAAATTGTAGTCATATTGGACAAGTATGTTGTCTAAACGTGTCTTCCCTTGAAGAGATTAACGTTTTCACCAAATACTAAAATTAAGTATATTTGGAACGGAATGACCCATCAGTAGTCTCCCCTCATTTAAGGGGAGTTTACAAGTATGAGAGGCATGAGTAGTGCCCTCACATCCATCAGCGGCAGATGTGACTGTAGTTTTCAGCCTGCACATTACTTTGGGATTGTCCTGCCATCACTGCAATGACCAAACATAGAAGACTTGTTCTTTTACTGAGCCACAGAAACACAGTGCGGCCAACATTGCCATTCAATGGTATTGTAATACGCCTCTCGTTTAATAGTTCCCTATGTTAACTTACATACACAAACTCCATTGACACTCGTGAAACTCACAGAATACAGTTTTTGTTTAGTGTATCATCTGGTAGATGTTGTTATATTTTGATTTGAGTTGTCGTCGGAGGTCAAGTAAGGTTGAAAACTGCAATGTCCCCTTAGAGAACCTTCTCTAAGTGACATTATTTATACTTAATCATTATGCAACCTTTTTGAGAATGCTATTGAAATTTTGAGAATCCCTTAACGATTCACTGGTGGAACAGAAGTGCTTCTTCTCCATTTTTTACTATTTATGTGAGTTTCTTTCAATTAAATGGTCATTGATTTTTTCACGTGTATTAAATATTAGAGGGCTAAGTGTTTTAATGGAGAAACAGTGTCAGAACAAACAAGAGAAGAAAGAAAGAAAGAAAGAAAGAAAGAAAGAAAGAAAGAAAGAAAGAAAGAAAGAAGAAAGAAAGAAAGAAAGAAAGAAGAAAGAAAGAAAGAAAGAAAGAAAGAAAGAAAGAAAAGAAAGAAAGAAAGAAAGAAAGAAAGAAAGAAAGAAAGAAAGAAAGAAAGAAAGAAAGAAAGAAAGAAAGAAAGAAAGAAAGAAAGAACGAAAGAAAGAAAGAAAGAAAGAAAGAGAAAGAAAGAAAGAAAGAAAGAAAGAAAGAAAGAAAGAAAGAAAGAAAGAAAGAAAGAAAGAAAGAAAGAAAGAAAGAAGAAAGATAGAAAGAAAGAAAGAAAGAAAGAAAGAAAGAAAGAAAGAAAGAAAGAAAGAAAGAAAGAAAGAAAGAAAGAAGAAAGAAAGAAAGAAAGAAAGAAAGAAAGAAAGAAAGAAAGAAAGAAAGAAAGAAAGAAGAAAGAAAGAAAGAAAGAAAGAAAGAAAGAAAGAAAGAAAGAAAGAAAGAAAGAAAGAAAGAAAGAAAGAAAGAAAGAAAGAAAGAAAGAAAGAAAGAAAGAAAGAAAAAACCAACAAACAAACAAACAAACAAACAAAAATACAGACAAACAAACAAACAAAGACAGAAATATGTCATTAGATGCCAACAAATTCCATCCACTGTTCCAATATATTCCATCAGATCCCCTACCTTTGTTATCAGAATATTAAATAGTATATTTCTTGACCCCAATTCTCGAGTCTTCACCCCACTCTTACACTTACTTTTTTTTCTAAACTAAACATCTAAAACCTTTAAACTTTATAATTAGGATCTTGAAATTAAGCCTAAACTGTTCTGAATGTTCGGTAACGTTTGGCGAGACACGTTCATATCACAGAAGTACAACGACAAGGGAGAGCACTGACTGTCACTACATATTAAGGAAATAGGTTGAAAAGAGTTCAAACAAGTAAACACATTTTTCAGCTGGTTTAAAATGATAGTCCTATTCCATTAAAAGAATTCTTCAGAGCGTTGGTTACATTTTTGGGGTTCTCTTACAGGGGAGTTATTAAGAGCAGGGTAAATCCTAAGCGACCGTTTCGTCCCCCTCAATTTTACTAGCAACGCCATTGAGCGGTGCCGGTTTAGGGCCAGGAGCGCCAGTACGGATTAGCAAAAGGAACCGCGAAGAACGCAGCGGACGCCAGCTCTGAGGAAACCTTCCAATGGGCGTTGCACCCTAGGTAGGTCATTGATGATCCCCCGCATTGCGGCGATCCTAACCATTGAGACTCGTATGCTTTGCCGGGGTGGCGCCGAAGTGGTAGCGGGTCATAGTAAGGCAATTCCACCCCTCCTTGTGAGGTCAACTTAGTGGGAGGCATCCTCGACTTTCTGTCTTAGATGCCCCGGTGGCCGCTTCAGAAGCGACCGCTCCGGGGGGGTTTTCCCAGCTGTCAACGTCCTTTTCTGGGGAGGGGGCCAGATAGCTGGGAGGGTCTTCCAGGAAGACCCATGAAGAGCACTAGGCTCGGGGCTTCTGATTTTCTTCCACATGTAGGATCATTAAGAGCAGGAGCATAATTAATTTTAATTCCACATAGCTAATTTGTTTACATTATAGTTGATATGGAATAAATTTTATTAAAAGAAATTATCGTTTGTGTAGCATTAGTTTTTAATCCATTAATATTTGACCTACCTCAGCAACATTTCCATGAAACAAATTAAACTAATAACTGTTTTTATAAATCTTAACACCATGTTTCTATTTGATTAGAAATATAAAACGATATGATGAAGAAGAATCGATGGACATAGAACTTTACACAAGTAAGGCATTTTATCGAGAAGCTTTTTTTTTGGGTTGGGGTGGGTGTTCTTCTATAAGAAGACCGAGTCCAAAATTTGTTACAGTAAATTCTAATTTAGTTAGATGGACGCTTAATTTTGTTAGAGGGAAGTCTAAATTTGTTAGAGGGAAGTCTAAATTTGTTAGAGGGAAGTCTAAATTTGTTAGAGGGAAGTCTCAATTTGTTAGAGGGAAGCCTGAAGTTGTTAGAGGGAAGCCTGCAGTTGTTAGAGGGAAGTCTCAATTTGTTAGAGGGAAGCCTGAAGTTGTTAGAGGGAAGTCTCAATTTGTTAGTGGGAAGCCTGAAGTTGTTAGAGGGAAGTCTCAATTTGTTAGAGGGAACCTGAAGTTGTTAGAGGGAAGTCTCAATTTGTTAGTGGGAAGCCTGAAGTTGTTAGAGGGAAGTCTCAATTTGTTAGAGGGAAGCCTGAAGTTGTTAGAGGGAAGTCTCAATTTGTTAGTGGGAAGCCTGAAGTTGTTAGAAGGAAGTCTCAATTTGTTAGAGTTATGCCTGAAGTTGTTAGAGGGAAGTCTCAATTTGTTAGAGGGAACCCTAAATTTGTTAGTGGGAAGCCCGAAGTTGTTAGTGGGAAGCCTGAAGTTGTTAGAGGGAAGCCTGAAGTTGTTAGATGGAAGCCTGAAGATGTTAGAGGGAAGCCTGAAGGTGTTAGATGGAAGCCTGAAGTTGTTAGAGTGAAGCCTGAAGTTGTTAGAGGGAAGCCTGAAGTTGTTAGAGGGAAGCCTGAAGTTGTTAGAGGGAAGTCTCAATTTGTTAGAGGGAAGCCTGAAGTTGTTAGAGGGAAGCCTAAAGTTGTTAGAGGGAAGCCTGAAGTTGTTAGAGGGATGCCTGAAGTTGTTAGAGGGAAGTCTCAATTTGTTAGAGGGGACCCTAAATTTGTTAGTGGGAAGCCCGAAGTTGTTAGTGGGAAGCCTGAAGTTGTTAGAGGGAAGCCTGAAGTTGTTAGAGGGAAGCCTGAAGTTGTTAGAGGGAAGTCTCAATTTGTTAGAGGGAAGCCTGAAGTTGTTAGAGGGAAGCCTGAAGTTGTTAGAGGGAAGCCTGAAGTTGTTAGAGGGAAGCCTGAAGTTGTTAGAGGGATGCCTGAAGTTGTTAGAGGGATGCCTGAAGTTGTTAGAAGGATGCCTGAAGTTGTTAGAGGGATGCCTGAAGTTGTTAGAGGGAAGCCTGAAGTTGTTAGTGGGAAGCCTGAAGTTGTTAGAGGGATGCCTGAAGTTGTTAGTGGGAAGCCTGAAGTTGTTTGAGGGAAGCCTGAAGTTGTTAGAGGGATTCCTAAATGTTTTAAGACCCAATAATGGTTTACATACACAACAGTAGATTGAACACACATCATTTGCCATTTACATATATTTATTTCAGACTAGATACGACCCGCGGCGTAGCATACGCCGCAAACTTGCTCATCATAGATAGCGCAAAGAATGGGGGGGTGAGAGAACGGATATAAACAGCAGCACGAAGTAATGCGAAAAAAGCGAGTAAACGTGGAGACATGTGCACTGTGGTTGTTGATACTTGCCCACAAACCCTTTACTACCATCCCTTGTCAACCATAAACTCCGATTGGCTGACCCTAGCGAGGGTTAATTATGTTCGCAAAAAAAAGGGGGAAAGAACGGGCAGAAACAAACATTTTAAAAATTATTATATATGTTCCCCCTTTGGCTGCTTGAACGCAGGACTTTCCGCGTTTAAGGCGGACGTGATAACCACTAGTAACACTACGAATCACATGTCAAGGAACAACGCAAGTTACCGCAAGAAAAATTATTGCCCCCCCCCTTTTTTTTTCCTTTTCATCCCACTACGCTTGCCAACAGTGATCGGTCGACCCCAGCGAGGGTCAATCGTCATACTCATTTGCAAATACTCGTTTAGGTGAAATATATCTATATATATATAGAGAGAGAGAGATTCTGTACTTAAAAGTTGATTATAAAAGATTATTTTTTTTGGTCTCGCTTTTTGCTGTTATGATTGTAATGATAAAAAATGACAAGGATTCTCGCTTTAATATTCACATGTTTCCTTGAGTAAACAATACTATAACAGTACAGACGTACGGTAACTAACACACACAAAAATTGTGCAGGGTCTCCGCCCATGCCTTGGTAACAGTAATAGTTTTACCCTTTTGAACAAACTTGAATTTTTGGACAAACACCCAAAGAATCTCTTATGATGGACAGACACCCAAAGAATCTCCTATGATGGACAAACACCCAAAGAATCTCTTATGATGGACAAACACCCAAAGAATCTCTTATGATGGACAAACACCCAAAGAATCTCTTATGATGGACAAACACCCAAAGAATCTCTTATGATGGACAAACACCCAAAAAATCTCTTATGATGGACAAACACCCAAAGAATCTCTTCTGATGGACAAACACCCAAAAAATCTCTTATGATCAACCTTGAGACAAGAACTTTCGGGCACGGTGTCAAAAAGAAAGAGAAAAAATGTCTTCTCTAGAATGTGGTAGTTAATTCCGCAGAATGTGATACTTCAATCTCCTGCTGACTACGTAGAGATGAAATTCCCGTTCAAAATTGAAGCGGTTCATTACAAAGCTAGAACAGCGGGGGGCCTGTCCGTGGCCATCTTTCTTGATGAAAACGACGCGCTTGCCAGGTAATTGATGATAATGGGGCGTGCAGGCCAACACGCGGGGCCGGAAACTTAATGAATTTGAAGTTGAAATAGCTGACGGATGGCCACGTGGCAACTGGCTTGGCCAGGTTCATTGTCACATCTGTGTACTAACTAACAGGATTAAGATTTATGAAGCAAGTTGTAGGGGCTGGGTGTAATAAAAATCGTGACTACCAATTTGACCGAGAGAGTACATTAATTTGGCACAGTTCCGTCGATCTAAAAGCTGCGTAGAGCTCAAGAATATGATTGGCAGAATGGTTTTTATCAAAGTATTTTGGCAGATTGGTCCATGGTTATATTAATTCTAATTTGAAAAAAAAGAATTATCATTTTAAAATCACGATTAAAACTAATTTTTTTTAATTAAAAGTTTTTTTTTAATTAAATATTTGATCAGAGTGCCCTTTATTGTGTATAATTATTCGACAGTCGCATAATCAGACGTGTGTAGATTAAAAGTGCAAACAACACTTTAGTATGTGAGTATTATTTCATTCTATATATCTTTATATAAAATAGAATTTTAAGTGTCTTTGTAATTTTTATTTTCCTGCAATTATTACTGCTATATTTCCAAGTCACCCTAAGCATACTAAGCAATATCAGTTTTTTATATATTATTTCCCTGATATTATTACTGCTATATTTCCAAGTCACCCTAAGCATACTAAGCAATATCAGTTTTTTATATATTATTTTCGTTCCTTTAAAACTTAAGGGGTGGCGATTAATAGTTTTTTTAATAATGATAATGTAACAATTAAAAAACAATTAGTAAATTCTAATTGTTGAGCTATATCCCACTGACCAGTGATACATATATCACTTCGTGCGTATGGGTAGCTTAGAACGACTAAAATGTCACCACAAGTCTTCTCATGATCGATGTCTTCAAACACACCTAACCAGAAGAGAGTTGATGTGTCCTCCGTACCATCCCAGGTGAGTAGCACAGGTATCAAATGTACCTGATCACATCACCTGAAGAAAATGTACCTTTGACGGAAATGTTCAGTGTAAGCGACATCATGGACATGGCTGATGCCGTGACTATACCAGATTGCTAGTGATCATGACTTAGGACAGGTTGGCTAAGTCTGATTAGCCGGATAGCCGCGATATCTTTTTAAAAATATTACATAGCCAAAGATCATAAATTAGGCTAAAGCGGGCTAAAGCGTGATTAGCCTAACAGTAATGATATTTTGCAACATTCCACTGTCGAAAACAAAAACTCCTTGCGAGGGATTAGTTGGTTTCAGTAAAATCCATAAACTATGTACTTTTCCTTCTTTCTATGGATGATTAAATGTGCACCGAGTCTATACACATGTGAGTTATTCACAAATCGATAGAGTACCAACATTCACCTCACATAGAAACAAATTTCTGCTATAACGTACTGGCCTCAAAAAACTATTATCTTTACGCTAATTTGGGGCACTATAACTCAAATGAAAACATTTAATATGTCATATTTATCATCCAGATAAAATTACTCTTATCTGTTGCACAATTTAAAACACTATCACAACAGCTGATTGCTGACGGTAATGTTGTTAAATGTGAAAGTTCAAGGGAGAGTATTCTTGGCGTGCAATAAATCAAGTGAGTCATTTTATAAAAGGACTAGTAATTTTTCCACCATACCAAAAGTTCTGGAAAAACTATATGGAATAAAAGGGAAAATGCTAACTGAAATAAATAGTATCATTTTTTCGAGCAATGATTTTCAAATAAAGAATTTGTATTGAAGGTCATAACCTTAAATGCTGGGATCTTATCGTATCTGTTACAGGAGATTATTGGGATTTTCCTACGTCTGTGATAAATAATGCTTTAATAGCATTTTACTGTGTAACATCGGTCAAGTCGTAACGACCATCTGTGTTGTATGATGTATCAAAACTGAAACATTTTGTTTTCCTTAAATTATTTTAAATCCTAAGAGTTGTGGTTTGGTTTAGTTTAAGGCGTTTCACGCTTCAATTTACTCTCGATACTCAATATTTTAGAAGCTTTTAATCTTTTTTATCTTTCTTTAGAACTTTTTTTATATAAGTATTGTTCTGGTTTGAGGCTTCTTGTCGACAATTTTTTCTAAGACCTTTTTCGGAAATTCCCATACATTTTTACCGATTTTCTGCTATGTAGTGTTTCCAAAAATGTTTTGTAAATCAATAATATGGTTACAAGAAAACCTTTAAAAACAAACGTGTTTGTCTTTTGCTACCGTCAATGATCAAAAGTACGTGAAGTTCAATTTAAAGAAATGAAAATTATTCTGGACAAATAGTTTACAATTTATAACTTACTCTGATTTTAATATGCGCCGTCATATTATAAACATGCGTATTCGGCTTTAGCATCCACCCAAACACCACATTCTATCACTCTCCATTCACTTCTATTTCAGTTAGTACATTGAATCAAATTCAGATAAGGAGGGAAGCACTTAAGAAAATTCCTACTTTCTTTAATCGCGCTAATTGATTCCAGCCTAGTATGCCGTCTGGTGGTTGGTGCAGTGGCCCAGGAACGTGTATTCCTACAGCTGCTTATTCTGAGGCCGTCTGCGTGGTCAGGTTTCGGATCTCTATAAGTCTTTTTCTACAGCTCTCCCCAAGGTCTCCGTTAGTCATCCGTGGTGTCACTTTCCTCCACTCTACAACTCCAGACATGACCAGCGTATACAGTTTCTTCAGTCGGTTTTTTTCGTGTTTCCGTCCTGTCATCGTCATACTACCAATGTTCTTCTGTATTCTACGGTTTTTATCGTGTTTCCACCCTATCATCGTCATACTTCCAATGTTCAGTCTTCTACGTTTTGCACTGACTCAAAAACTTCGGAAAAGTCCATGCAAATATTACATTGTATTTGAATAAGTTTTATCGTCTGATTCAACAGATAAGCGCTCGCGCCCTTAGGCGTGTTTTAGATTCTCTCCGTGCACACGGTACTGCGAACAAGTACTTCTTCCATGTAACCAGGTATTTTTATTTTACTTTATTCACAGCCAATATGTTATTTTACAACATAATAAGTCCCTTTGGACACTCCATTTATATAGTTTGTGTTTCGTGAAATATAATTTTGTCTGCTTACCCCAATGATGTTATACAAATCAAATACGCAACTAATGAATTTGCCATTTCTATGGAGTTTAACTGATTAGTGATTAATTCTGTAGAGATTATCCATATAATACTTCGATCTGAAACTTTAGATAATTCCCTTACTTTTAGTAACCGCAGCTATTACAATAAAAAACAATAGCACATGGCCAAAAATTTACAAGCTTAAAAATGGTTCCAGCAGAACCTGCCGTTTGCCATTGTGTCATTCTTACGTTATACAAACAAATGATTTTCCTTGGTCCTTTTTCTTTTCAAGTGAAATAAAAACAAAAGAATCATAATAATAAAACTTTCACCCGTAATCCGAGGAGAATGTGAGGAAAATTAATTTAGGACTTGTGAACCCTGCACACACTGATTAGTATCAGGACTTAATTCGAATAAAATCAATTGCTGTATTTCACCGGCATGCTCGGTTATGCTCTACCGTTGTAAAGGTGAAGGTCGAAGGCATTTCCGTTCACCAATCTATGTGTGCAGAGTAAAGAAAAAAATGGCCCTGGTGGCTATCTGTTAATCTAACCACGGCATGCGGTTACTGTAAACTTTTCTTTAACTTTTTTCTTTTTTTACAATTTTTTGCTTAACTTAGACTTAGAATAGTCCAATCCGATAATTTTACCGCCTCTCTCCCATGAAAATAAACTCAATAGTTAAACGAAAATAAAACCCCACTTCCACTCCGACTTTTCCCCCCGACATATAAATATGAATCATTACGACTTTAAATATAATCATTAACAAAAGAAATTTCAAGTTAGAGAAAGAAAAATTTTTTTGAAGAATTAGGAATTGAGATTTAAACAAATGAATTTCTTAGATCAATGTCTACCTATAAATTATAATTATTAAATCCTTTATATTAACTCGTGGCGTCTGGTTGATTTCTTGATTTTTTGCCGAAAAAAACTTTGGATCGATTTTTAACCCGCTTCCCCGTATGCCAACGAGCTGAAATTTTGCAGGCAGACTCGTGCAAAACGATTAAAATGATCTGTCAAAATTTCACATCGATCGAATGTACTGTAATTAAATTAATGAATTTTTAGATTATCTCTATGTATCTCTATGTAGCATGTTAATGAACAACCTTTTTAATATTTTCCTGTCGTACGGTGCGGTGCGTATTATATTGACGATACTTTTTAAAATATATTCCTGATCTGTAAATTTTTATGCTAATCTGTCGTACGGTTCGCAATATATTAAACATGTTTTTTATAACCCTTTTCCGTGATCAAATCGAACAGAACTTTAGCAGGCAGACTGTAATAGTTTTTTTTAAATATAAATCCTTTATAAATGAGACATAACTAAAATTTTGGATTTTTGGATTGTCGTGCGATGCGTATTATAATAAAAATACTTTTAGTTTTGTCTCGTTAATAAAGGATTTATAGTCAAAAACTTTGTTTTTTACGTGTTTTTTTTTAATTTTAACTATTAATTATATAACTATTAATGTTTAATTCGAGAGTATTTTTGCTATGTTATACAAACACACACAAGTCAGTATTTAAATGTGCAATGATTGTATTTATTAGTGATAAACCATACGAAATTCACTTCAATTACCTAAAACAAAATATGGTGACCTAGCGTACCACTACTGTTCGTATTCTAGAATGACCTAGTTCAGGGATTCTTAAACTGGGCTTGATCGAACACCTGGGGTTCCATGAGTCAGTATCAGGGGTTCGGTGTAGGTCAAGACACACGCCTGTCTCATTTGATTCGTGATGACACGCCCCTCTTGACAAGGCTTCGGTGAATGCACATAAGAAACGTTTGGAGCCCAGTACCTCCAACAAGGTTAAGGACCACTGACCTAGTTAAACTACTTCCCGCGACAATAAATTTTGAACTAATTGGACGACAACCAGAGATTGTTGAACAAAACAACAGTGATAAATGAAAGCAATTTTATTGCGGACTGTGAAACGCTTGGTATCTCCTCTAACTGTCAACCCCAACCGTCTCCCACAACCCCCCTTCCCCCCCCCACACACACACACACAAACACTAAACATGGACGTATATTTCAGGAGCATGGGGAGAGAACCGAGTAATTATTAGCACTTTCTACAAACTCGGCATCAAAGGGAGGTAAAAGGGGTGTTAGCGCGCTAAAGGAATTGTGGTAATTAGTCATAGGATTACCATAGTTTCATTATCTTATCACATGACACTTTTACATTTAACTTACTCATTTGATCTTTGCGTAGTCGCCAATTGAAGGCTATTGTAGGCTATAGTAGGCGATTGTAGGCATTTTATGATCTGAAATCGACTTGAACGTCCCGAGGAATATATAGAGTTTTGTGTCTACATCCCCTTGCTCCAGCTTCAAGCAACTCTGCTATATGCAGTGGCGTAGCTAAGATTGGTTTCAACCGATGCGGTAGACGCATGGTGTCACCCCACACAAGATCACGCATCCCATCATAGCTACCCCGCTGAAACGTTGTTCCCTAAGATTTTACATTTGCGTGGTCCCCTGAAGCTTAAACCGGCACTTAATCGCGGGTGACTTTTAAACACCTCTGAAATTTCATGAAAGATCTGACTGACAATACTGGCAACATGGGGGTTTGGTAATTTTGTGTTTATTTCAATCCGAATGTTCGTGAACAGTATTGATCCAAGCAAAGTCAAACTAAACGCCAGCAGACGCGTTTGACCAACGAATAACCAGATAACAGCTGCATGAGGGGAGAGGATAAAAAATTATTTATTTTTTTATGGTGTCTTTCGGCGGGAAGGGGGGTCAAAGGTCAGCCAATGAAAGGTGTCCGACATTAACCTTTAAGTCGCCAGCACCTCGTTCGTTAAGAAGGCACTTACATCTAAGTACTATTAGGCACTTTTATCTAAGTACTTCTCTGAAGGTTCCCCCAACGAAAACACTGGTTGAACATTCGGTCAACAGAATAATAACGAAGGCTTTGATGTCAGTGTCAAGTGGCACCTTTCCCGTGCTGTTACTTACACTTTCTCTTGATGGGATATTGACGTATAGTCAGCGGCGTAGCGTGGGTATGTGCCGCCCGGGGCAGTAACCAAATTTGCCGCCCCGCCCCCCCCCCGAAAAATATGTTAAAGATATAAAGGGGAAAAAATAATTAGAAAGTAATAATGAAACACTATATATTCTTATGTTAAAAAGAAAGGTTTCATTTCTTTAATGAAATTAAAGTTTTATGTTTATCCTCATGGCTCAATCTTTCATGTATCAATGTTTTCAGCCATGACATGCTCAATAGCCAAAATAGCAATAGATTAGACAATTTTGGTGTATGCTATTCGTACTTGATCGTCATTCATTTTTTCATTAACATAATTTTAGAGAAGCCCTTTTAACGCCTTGCATTACTTAAGACAGTTGTAAGCATTGTTCGAATTAATTATATTATTTTAGCCAGGGTAACTTTGAGCCTAAATATCTTTTTAAACTTAAATAAACCACCTAGTCTTGAATTCATATTTTATTTTTTCAATTCATGGGGTTAAAATATTCCTTGCCTGACTATTGCATGTGGGATATTTTAATACTCTAATTTGAAGACAAAATTTCAAAGTCCAGAAGATTAGCTGGTGTACGAAAATCATGTCTGTTTTCTAAATTCTATATAACTGCCAAAGCGTCACACGAATTGATAAACTAATCTCATCTTATGAAGAAACCAAATTTCTTCTTAACTGTTATTCTACATAGCATGGATACATACATATTTGCTACGATCACCAAAAATTTCTTCTCTTTTTCTTTGATTGGAAGGTTCGATTAAAATGATGAGGTCTCCACATAAAATTGTATCAAATGTCAAAGCATCCTTTAAGTATTCCATTCCATTAGTTTCTCTGTGAGTAGCCACTGCTAAGAAATTTTTTGTTGAGCACTATACGTTTTGTAAAGAATTTCGGGCATTTTTTAAATCCTTTATATTAACTCGTGGTGTGGTGTCTGTTTGAACCCTTGCTTGCTTGATTGCTTGATTGTCGCCAAAACTTTGGATCAATTTTAACCCACTTCCTCGTAAGCTAGCGATCTGAAATTTTGCGGGCAGACTCGTGCCGATGATAAAAACGAAGTATCAAAATTTCAGATAGATCGCATGTACTGTAATTAAATTATTGAATTTTTAGATTCTTTTATTTATTTCTATGTATCATAGTATCATGTTATTTCTTTGAGATAGAGTGTCTCGGTGCGTATTATATTGAACAACCTTTCTGTCGCGCAATAAGGTGCGTATTTTATTGACAACACTTTTTATAAACATATTCCTGCGTCTGTTCGTGTGTTGAGCTTTTGTCAGCATCTTTCAGTTCTAAAGCTTACAAAGTAACCTCAGAATGGCACCATGGTATATTCACTATTTTATATCCTGAAGTCTGATTGCCTTGCTTGTAGAAGCAATTAGGTATTTCCAACAGTGTATGGACTTGGAAAAGAATGCGTAACAAGGCTCAAGTGTACTAAAATAGTTGGAGAATTTGTTTCAGTGGAGTGTCATGCTAACAAATTAGAAATAACTGTTTGAACGATTTTGACATGAGATTTTATGTTTTTGCGCCTTTGTTGAACTCTTATATACTTTCCAGCCCTTAAGAAGTATTAACACACGTTGGGCCTGTGCAGTCCATTATTTTAAGATCATCATTTATTCAAAATCATTTCAGAAATGTCGTAAGCAGATTCACTTTTGCTTGAATGAAATCTTTGAAAGATTCCATGCCGTCTACTTTTTGATTTTCCATCTTTACATATCACACAACTGGACTTGTTTGATCCTTATGTCAAATATATGAAGAGCTATCAAATACAATGAAACAATATTTGGTATCTTGTTATTGAAGAAAGATAATTTTTCGTGAACAGTATATCCTAAAATTGCTATTGTCTTAGATGACAAGTTGGGACGCGGTGGTCGAGTGGCAGCGCGCTCGACTGACATACCGATGGTCACGGGTTCGAATCCATGTGAAAGCAAGAATTTGTTCCCTGAGTCACCGAGCTCCGAATGGGTACCTAACACTAGTTAGGCGGCAGGGTAATGCGTGGAAAGCCGTGGCCTGTGAAAGCTGCATCACTTTCCAACAGATCATCTGTCATGGTCTGTGGACGCAATTATCTTCTGCATAGAAGGAACGTCTGTATAGATAAAAAGATAAGATAAGACCCCTTTTCCCACTATGTTCTCGGAGTGTTCGAACGTACTTTGCAAGCTAATGCATTAGTTCCAGAATATTGCCTTTATTCGCAACAGTATTGCCCTCTCTGTGACTTTAAAGAGTCACATTCAATTTCGCCAGGACGTTAATAATGTCAAATATTCTAACAAGAATTTCTTGCCACTTTGTTTTCGCTTTTACAACTAATTGTCCGTCTTTATTAATAGTCTATTCTTTTTTTATCCAATTTCTGATTCATTCCGTTTGTAAAAAAAAACGTTGGCAATGTTGAGTGCTTAATGAGTTCTTATCTTGGCTTTTCTTATATTTTAATAAAATTTATTTTCATGTTTTAACAATTAGCTAATTAACAAAGAGGAATTTGCCGCCCCCCCCCCAAATTTTGTATTTATTTGTGCCAAGTTTTAATTCCATTTGATAAGTAATTGTTTCCATTATTTTTGTTTATGCCACAAATCAAAATAAATTAAAATTAAAATAAGCCATATAAATACGCCAACAATTTTTTCCAGTAGTTCACTTACATTAAAATCAAACTTGAATCAATTATATATACCAGGACATTATTGTCATACTGTCAGCTCCTATGTTTTCCGGCTCAGTAATATTAGTATCCGAAGACGTTAGATTTATAATGGAGTTTGAAGCTTTGGCATTAGAAGCGCTCTCGTATTTTAATATAGTTCTTCATTTCGTTAATTTTTTTATCTTGGCTTTTCTTTTATTTTATTAAAATTTATTTTCACGATTTAACAATTTGCTTAATAACAACTAGGAATTTGCCTCAATTTTTACAACAGGGGCGGCAAATTTTAAGAATCAATGAATTTATCACCACATCAGTGTCACGTTCTCATACTAATTTAGCCTCTTATTATAGTAGTATTAGTATCAGAAGAATTTATATCCAATAAGGAGTTTGAAGTTTTGGCAGTTAAAACGTTCACGTGCTTTTGGATAGTTCCTTTATTTCTTTTATTAATTTCTTATTTAGCTTTTATTTAATTTCGATTTTTAAAAACTTCTCATTATTTTAAAATTTTCGTTTTTAAGAAACTAATTAACGACTAGAAATTTGCCGCCCCTGGCAAAGTGCCGCCCGGGGCATTTGCCCCTTGCCCCCCTCGCTACGCCACTGCATAGAGTGTATATAGCATGTATAGGCTTACTTCAAGCAGTCATCTATTCAACTACATATTGCCAGAAATACCGCCCCCCCCCGCCCCTATGACTATTTGCAGGAATGCATGATATTAAGACAACTAAAGTTATTTGATCAAACTTGATTGCCAGTTGCCAGACAAACATTGTTTATTTATAGCAGATCAGTTTGGATAAACCCCTTTAATACGCTTCCCACATTTTTTGCGAAGACCCTGAAATATACACATTTTTCAACGCAAACACAATTTTTTAAACGCAATTTCCTTATGGGAAAAATTGCGTTCATATATTTGAAATGGCTGTGCTGTCTGTTCGAGCTTGAACAAGCAACTATTCCTGAACCATACCAGATAAAGGGTTCGGGTCTTTTTCAAATATGTTAAGGAGGTCCCAAGGATGTGCAAGGGCCAAAAAAATGTCGAAAAGGTTTACTGGATTTCCTGGAAAATATAAATTTAAAAAAAAATATATATATCAATTTTTTGTCAAATTCTCGCCAATCATAACATCTATCGGGTTAAAACAAACGCCAAGCGATAGCTAATAATATTTAGAACAGTGTTGGAGTAGGACGTTTTCAAAAATCTCTTTTCGTTCCATTCCTGTAATTTTAGCAGCCAATTGTAGATAGCAATTAATTTGTTTACTTTCAGAATTATTGATTTGAAATAACTTTTAATGTAATCTAGAATGATTTGCCTTGAATACAAAAAATCGGAAATTCTTTTTTGGAAATTGCGTTTAAATACTCATTCGAGTTTTTATTACTTGTTTATATCAATACTTAAGATTCCGAAAAACAATTAGTGCATAAGTTAGAATTATAACTTGTTTGTTCATGGCAGTGTTGATTGGACGGTCATGGTACCTATAGAGAAGTGTTAACTTTGATATAATTGATGTCAGTTAAGGCTACCGCACTTCAATTATTGGAAACAGCTTTAACATTCATATGAGTTCATTTAATTGTTTCTATCTCACTCAAAGCAATTATTTTGCTAAAATTCAACACGTTTTTTTTTAATTTAAAATATAAAAATGTAACTAAATTAAAACGAATATTTTTTATAATAAATATGATAAAAATTTATGTTTTATTTAGTTTGTTTTCTAAAATGTAGATCCTATTAGGAAAATTAACAACAACTTTTCATCAAGAAATGTCTAAAAATAGAAATACATGTATTAAATAGATATAGCTATAACTATTGTATGATTATTTGAGAACAGCGGTATCAATATTTGTCTTAGGGGCCGTCCATAAATGACGTCACGCGATTTTTGCCCCCCTCCCCCCCCTCGTCACAAAAACTTAGACCCCCCCTCTAAAAATACGTCACAAATCTTTGCCCCCCCCCTAAAAAAAAGCCCCCCAAAAAAACACTTTATTTTCTATTTGAAAATAAGTATAGTTTCAAATCACTTTTATTGTCATTAAAGTATTTATTATTTATTTAGTGAAGATCTACAATGTAATATCGTAAACCGCGTGAAGCATTTTTTAAAAACGTTTAACTGGCCTTCAGAAAACGAACTGTGTTAACATCCTTAGATTATATTTTTTTTTAATGTATACAAATTAAACATTGACTTCTAATCATCACGGTTAACGTCTTTGTTTAGCAAAAAAATTATTTAAAAATAACATTTTTAAAATGTATTTTTAAAAAATCCCCCAATTGACTGACGGGCATCCCGTAAGAAAGAGGTCGGCGAACAGAGGTAAATAACCTCATCTGGGGTCAAAAAGGGAATTCTTGGGGGGTAATGCAGACTCATTTGGGACATATAACATCCACTACAATCCACTAGATATATTAAAATATGTCATGTGTACGTGTACGCTTGGAACATATGCCCATTATTGGGCCGGTTCCTTTAAGAAAATGCATTTTTTTTTAAATTTTACAACTATGTAGATTTCTTACCTACATAAGACACCTAAATCTACCCTACTTTCATTTATATTGACACGAGTGACAATAATCTTAATCCACGTGACTTTTCTGTATCACGTATACTTTCTGTGATATTTAAAATTAATGCCTTAAAAACTGAGCTAAGAAGAAAAGTTGTTTTGTGTTCCTCTCGAATTGCAATGTCAAGAATTTGATGCATTCAATAAAGTTAATGAATACTTGACTAATTTTAAATGGGGTCATTTACCATTATATCTAGAACAGTGTTTCTCAAACTTTTTAGTGTGGCGGACCGGCAGGAATTTTTTCCATTGCACCAGGGATCTGTGCACTATTTTCCTTGCACTGACAATTTTTTCTGTACTTTTTTTAGAACATCTGCTGACCGGCAGCGGATGGCCCACGGACCGGCACCGGTCCGCGGACCACCACTTTGAGAAACACTGATCTAGAAGACTAGAATGGCCAGGGGCGTTTTACCAAAAACCCTCGAACAATTATATCAAACTTAAAACGTTTTTAATTCTATCAAATAGATTCCCTCCCCCCTCCCTCCCCTTTTAAAGAAAAGGGATATTCCGTGTCGATTTGACTTAAAATATCTACACATCCTATTCAGATCATTTTTAGACACTTGTCATGCTTGTAAAACTCACCAGTAGCATTTTCTGGGGGGGGGCTAACGACGCTCCCCCAAATCCCCGAGTCATGTGAGCAGGACCTAGAGTCTGAGGGTTGGCTAACGCACACATAAACTTGTATATTTTGGGGTAACGGGCAAAAAATTTGGTCGACTCCTGCCATGAGAGAACCAAACAAAGCTGCGGTTACATCACAAATGCTTTGATGTCAACATCAAACGACGCAGTGCAACAATTTCATATGTAATCTTGTGGATTCTCAAACTTAAGGATTATAATTAGATTTAATTTTCGTGTCTTGATAGCTTACGCCAACCAGCGTCTGATGGCCTAACGACCGGCACATTAAGAAGCACTGATTTTTTTTTAAAAGAAAAAAATGTCATTAAATAAATTGTAAGGGACCAAATATTTCAGTGGAAGTTTTATTTAAAGTTACCCTTATGATGTGACGTCACATTTCTTCAACCCCCCTCCCTCCCCCTCGTCACGTATCGTCACAAAAGTGTGACCCCCCTACCCCCCCCTCTCTAGGTGCGTGACGTCATTTATGGACGGTCCCTTATTCCACCAAATTAAACGGTGCTAAAGAATTCAGTCAGAAATCGTTTTATGTTGTCAGGAAAGTTTATTTAATTGCAGAATTAAATTAACTTTAAACGTGTTTCTTAATAACGTACGCGATAGGTCAAATATCTAAAGAAAATTTCGCAATGCATCCAAACTACCAAGCTGCAATGAGACTGGCATTACACTGGTATGTTAAAACAAAAGAATATTGTAGCGAAACAAAAATTTGAACGATTTTTTTTTCTATCTTGCGTTTTGTATTATTTTAACGTCACGAATTTAGAGTCAGGGAATCAGATTTCTGTCTGACACTATCTGGGCGAACCAAAGTGGATTACCCAGAAAAATAACATTGATCTTCTCCCATTGACTTTGGTTACTACTGCATCAGCCAGACTTCAATAACAAAATCTGACAGCACATAAAAGTGGGGGAGGCTCCCATCGGCCCCCGCTCCACTTATTTACAATACATTATGTGTTTGCTTGTCATTACAGCTTCGGTGATAGCAGGAAACAATGACTGGCTAGTAAAGCTCGATGTGTTTGTAGCATAGCTGAATGTGTTTGTAGCAGAGCTGGATGTGTTTGTAGCAGAGATGGATGTGCTTGTAGCAGAGATGGATGTGTTTGTAGCAGAGATGGATGTGTTTGTAGCAGAGCTAAATGTTTGTATCGGAGCTGAATGTGTTTGTAGCAGATATGGATGTGTTTGTGGCACAGCCGTATGTGTTTTTAGCAGAGCTGGATGTGTTTTTAGCAGAGCTGGATGTGTTTGTAGCAGAGATGGATGTGTTTGTAGCAGATTGATGTGTTTGTAGCATAGCTGAATGTGTTGTTGCAGAGATGGACGTGTTTGTAGCAGAGATGGATGTGTTTGTAGCAGATTGATGTGTTTGTAGCATAGCTGAATGTGTTTGTTTCAGAGATGGATGTGTTTGTAGCAGAGTTTAATGTGTTGAATGAAACGTTAATTTTACTGGATGACTGCATTTCTTTTCAGTCTTGCGAATATCGAGCCATGATTCGTAATAAGATTATAAATGTTTGTTACTACAAAGTCTTCTAAATCATCTATAATTGCTATAGCCAATCCATCTCCTGTTACCCAGGTTTTAGTTGCTCACCAATCCATCGGCTATAAACAGTTAATAGATTAGTTAATAATTAACTAATCTATTAACTTTTAAAGTCCTTATTGAATAGATCATTAATGAGCCTGAAGAGACGCCTCAAAATAGGAACGCATCGGAAAAAAGGCCTTCATTACCTAACAGACAAAAACAAATAGAAGTTCGAAACTAAAAGTAAACTTATCAGCAGTGTTTAGCCCAAGACACCAGGGTCTTTAGTTGCTAACCATTATATAAGCTATTAACTAATCGCTCTCATTAAAAAAAAATTTTTAGGATTTTTAAATTTGATTTTATATTGATATTTTGTTTCATTTTCCTTCCTCATGGCAGCAGGGAAGCATCAAGTGAGGTTTCTGTGACTGGTTAATGTTAATAAGATCTTTTAATTTAAAGTTCTGTACTCGGAGAGTTCAGGTTTGGCCATTTTTCTCTTTTAAAAAATCTCCCTAAGTTTAATTTCCTTGATCTGACTACATCTTAAAAAAAATTTTTAAAAAATTAAAAAAAGAGTATGCAGAGGTTATAAGAAGAATTCCACCCAACACCCCCCCCCCTTTTTTTCCTTTAAAAAAAAACTAACTAACCCACCCAATTTCGGACCAGTGATAAATACGAATTGAGGAAGGGGCAGATAATTAAAGGGGGAGACCACTGTTTAGTTCCATTGTTGAAGTCAGGCGGTCTTGAGGAACCTGTGGGGTGAGGAAGGGGGGGATCATTGAACGTCTCCTGCAAGAGGAAGATCTCAGCGTCACACTACACCTGACTAGTTTTCTATTCATCCCATCAGGGACAGCCGAAATAGAGACAGAAAGTCAGAAAGGAAAATAATAGGGATAATAGTACATGTTCCCCCTTTTGGATAGCGTTTGGGGAATGGAGATAACGTGCATAAATACCATACTGGTAGATTTTTCTTGGCACTTACCATCCATTGGTTTCAATGAACTCTATTTTTAGAATAGCCTTTCGATCTGGCCTTCAAATCTTGGACAGAGTTTTCCCATCAGCCAATGTTTGTCCTTGGGGCATTGTTGAAATGTAAACTGTTACAGTTATTGTTACATCAGATAACCCAACTCAAACAGAGTAAGTCCAAGAGGTAGCTTTATTTTCTGCATCTTTATTTCAAAATAAAAAAATGTGATCTTCCCAACCACATAGTACATAATGAAAGCACATATGAGTTTATGAGCCAATTCAATGTTGCCAAGTACACTTCAGATTTCCTCTAAAAATTACAACATGCAATCTACACATTCAAACACATCTTAGCTGTACAGAACAATCAACATCAAGTTATTCCAAGTAATAATCTTCACAACTTGTTCATAGTTTTATCACATGTCACAGACTACTCTCAAATCAGAGAAGTTAAATCTCTAAAATATCTGATAACACTTATGCCGCACAAATAATCCATACATACTTTGCAAATATGTAGCAAATGTTATAAATCAAAATAAGCGTCCACAATATCTGTTAAAAAATTTTCCTTAAACCTAGACATGACTTGCACATTGTTTAAAAAAATCAAGAACTATATCCCATTGTAGCACCAGTCCAACATTTATTACGTGACATTGAGGTTATACGAACGACACCTAACCCTTGTTCCCTCAATACAAACCCCACCTTTAAACTAGCTGACATTTATAGGAAATCTTGTAGATCCTGTTCAAGCACAACACCTGTGTCAAAGAATGAAAGTCTTCAATTTTCCACTAAAAAATAACAACATAGAAAAACATTTTCTGAGTAGTCTATTAATATTCAAACTTAAATAATAACTTTTTCTTCAAGGGAAAGAACTTGATTTAACCCCCTGACATTTTTTTCTTTCAGAGAGTGAAAAATGTTTTCTGTTGCACTTGAACTTTTTTTAAAAAGAAACAGACATATGTAAAAGCAAATATTCTATCATTAACAAAAATATTAAAAATTTTCTGTAGAAATAAGAATGTTTTAAAATAAATTTTTTAAATTTAATGAACAAACTCACGAATATAATTTGTCAACATAAAAAAATGCCACATAAAATGTAACAATAACATCATAACATTGTCCATTGTGTTTTCTGTTATGTTCCTATCAAAATGTCCTCAAATATATTTATTATAGAATATATGGAATGATAAATTATGATTTATTAACCACATTAACCATCCCCAAATCCTCTATGTGATTTTTACAACTAACTCTCATGGTGTTTTTAAGCTTAAAGTTGGAAATATGTAATTGACTTATTAAATAAATATTAAATAACTAATAACTTTATTCAATGAAATGATTTTTAAACAATTTTTTTTACAATAAATTGTAAAAAAGAAATATTTAAAAAAAAATAAAATAACTTTTTTTTAAAACACTTGATATTTTTTTTTAAAAACTTTTTAGTACCGGGCTTTCTCCACAAACTACACAGATAGTTCATGAAAGGGAGATTATAGTAAATAATACATTGGTGTTGGAATATAAATGTTCTTTTTAAACATCCAATAAGTCAAATGTTTATTTACTCAAGTTTTGATAGTAAGAATTTGTAAAATCCGAATAATTCTTTAAAATACTGATGGCACTCATTTTGTTGGCTCAAACAGAAAAAGTTGTAAATCAAGTCCGAAGATATATCACATTTGTTGATACTTTTAATGAATGTTTTTTTAATTAATATTTACAATTACTTGTTAAACAAACCTAATCTAATGGAGGTGGTGGAGCTTGAAGTATTCTACCAGTCAATGATTTGGTCATTTTTACTTTGTGAATAGCTGTTTGGAGATCTGCCATGCTGATTTTCCGAAGTACGTTTAAATCATCTCCTGCTGAACCTCTGAAAGTTGGTAATAACGATGTAAATATATTAAAAACCCTAATAATTTTAGTATATATTAAGTTTGGCTTTTTTTGGTTCAGAAAGGGAAGAATTTACCATGAAGGCATGGAAGGGGGAATTAAAATGGACAAAGTAAATCTATCATATATATCAAATGACCCTGATCGCTTTCTAAATTATAAAATTCTAACTTTTTGAACTAAATGTTCATCGCAACCAATATTTTTAAAATAAACTTATATTTAAGTTAAATTTTAATTTCGTGTAAAAGTTAAAAGATAAAAACTTTTAAAGATTCTACCTACCTAGCTGTCAATTGTACAAATTCATGGACCACTGAGACAGCAGCTGCTCTACAAGCTTCACGGAGGTCACTTCCCGACAAACCTTCAGACAACTCACTCAGATGGCTGTAGCTTAACTCTTCAGTCTGAAAAATTAAAATATTAGTTGTTTTAAATATTTTTTAATGGCATTCAAATTATTTTAGACTAATCATGCTTCTGTAAAGGAAATACAAACCAATTTTCAACCAACAATTAATAATATTAATTTCATGACATATAACTATTATAAAGAATCTGTTTTACCTGACTGCATCTATGATTTAAACAAGCCAATAACGAGTGGAAATAAATATTAAACTTTAATTTTTATAAACAAATCATTGATAAAAAAAAATTTAAGATTTACATTTTTTTTTATCGACTGAGGAAAATATAATATTTAATTTTTAAAACTTAAATTTCAAAAAAATTTTTTATCTACCTCTTCATATTCCAAAATAAGTCTCAAAATGGCTTGTCTTTGTTCTTTGTCCTGTCGAGCAAAAAGAACTGACTGTATAAAACTTAAGAAAAAATATAGTACAAAAAGAAATAATATATAACTTTTATTTAACACTTTAACTTCTTTCTTTTAGATTTAAAATAAAAACAAGCTATCTGAAATAGGTGACTTTATTATAAATTAAATATAATTATAACATTAAATGCCCCCTTCATTTTTTTAAATTTATAACAATTACACTTCACATTTCTTGACTCAAAGAGTAATCCTTAGAAATAATTAAGCGTATTCATTTTTAAATAACTACATACATATTTTCACACCATCTTCATAAATAAAATGTGCTCAAAGATTGATTAATCAATAATAATTTTATTTGATATATTTTATAATTGTAAACCATTATTTTCTGTAACATATTTTGAATTATTTTTTTTAAAGAAGAACAACATATAACGCATTATTTAAAATTTGAGAAAACTCTTCTGATGTTTCACTTACAGGTATTCCTACATAAAACTGGCTTGGCATTCGCCGTAAGATGGCAGCATCCACGTCCTGAGGTCGATTGGTTGCCCCCATGACCATGACCCTAAGGTTAGGGTCAGTAGTTAAACCATCCCATAGACTCATAAACTGGGTCTTCATCATTGCTGTGGCTTCATGGTCTGTTGATGATCTTGAACGTAGGAAAGAATCTATAGAGATAATTTAATATTTTAATTAATATTGCAAACATTTCCTGAGTAGCGACTATTTGAATCTCATAATGCTCCACAGCCATAATAAATGAATTACAAAAAGATATTGTAAACAATTTTTCATTTACATTTTGCCTTCTGCACATTTCTATCTTTAATGATACTTGATATTAAAAGCTACTTTTCGTCTCAGAATGTTCTTATCTTCTTCTTATCTTATCTATACAGACGCTCCTTCTATGCAGAAGATAGTTGCGTCCACAGACCATGACAGATGATCTGTTGGCAAGTGATGCAGCATTCACAGGCCACGGCTTTGTGGGTTCCACGCATTACCCAGCCGCCTAACTACATGTAGTGTTAGGTACCCATTCGGAGCGGGGTGACTCAGGGACGCCCTAGGCCCCGGGAACAAACCCTTGCCTTCACACGGATTCGAACCCGTGACCATCGGTACGACAGTCCAGTGCGCTGCACAACAATAGTATATGACAATGACTTTCTTCCACAGACATACACAAAAGAATTCACCTATTTCATCTATGAAAATAATGGTGGGCTGCAGCTTCACTGCCTAAAAATGAAATATGGAATAAATAAACAATGTGTTAAGAGAATTAAAAACAGTCATAAGAATAATCACATCTATAAAATCAAATTACAGGCATATAAAAATTTATTTTATTTTAAGTCATTAAATTAGCCATTGAAAATACAAGCTTTTCCAATAACTTTGTAACAATGATGGTGATTTTGGGTTATTTTTCATGTCTATTTTGTTTTCAAACTTTATGAAAACATATAATTGTATGTATATTTTTATACCGATAAATACATAACAGAATATCCCCTTTCATTTACATGTGTATTTACACGGGTGTTTAAGAGTTCAGTTTTCTAGCATATCCCTGGTGGCCATTTTGCACTTGTGCAACAGCTCTTTGTACAAATGCAGCTATTATTGCAAAATTATTTTACTTCAGTTAAAAGCAAGTTAGAAAGAATAACAACTTTCATGTTTGCACTTGTGGGACTGTAAATTTTTGGAAACATTTCTTTAATTGTGTCATTAAAAAAATCTGAATTGGCTAGAGAAATATTTCTATCAATAAGAAACTGGATATATAAGACTTACAATCTGATAACTGAATTACCCCATTCCTTAGCAAAGAAATAAGACATAGCATGTCATAGATTCATTACTTTTACCTTAAGCTGGGGAAGTATGTTTTTGTTTGTTAAAATATATTTATTAATATCATTGAACCCACTACTTTCAATAGATAAGTGGGTCTGGCAAATATAGCAGAATGCAACTATTTTCACCAAGGTGTAATGGCTGAATAAATTAGTGTTCTTCCTAACACTCCTTTTGAAAAGGTTGATTTTAACATTTTTTTGTTTAGTATAATTACTATCACTCTCAACTCTCAACCACAGTCACTGGAAAATTTTGTTCACCAGATCTCTTTACAAATTTATCAATTTAATTAATAAAAAGCTTTCACCAAATAATTCACCATACAACTGAATTAATTTTAAGGCAAGTAAAAGGATTAACTTTCAATATTAATAAGATAATTTGATGAATGAAGAATTATTTAGAGATCGCGGTTTACTTAGATAAAAGAAGTGTAAGAAAAAACATCATGGCAATCCACCACTTACCACTTTCAGATGTATTCCAATTTTTTAAAATTTCTTTATCTTTGTTGCTTTCAGATTTTTATAACCAGTGACAAATTATAATGGTCAGAATGTGTGAATTTTAAGGGGTTTTCTCAAAGAGGTAAAAAATCTGCACAATTCTGAAAAAATCAGAATGGTTGGCAGGTCTGCATCTATGATGAGGTGAACCTACCATTTCCAGTGCTTGACAGCTCAAATTTTTAAAGGATGTTTGAAATTAGACCAGGAGAGACATCATCACCTTAACCATAATAGAAGCTTACAAGGCGGCTGTGTACCCAAAGCAACCGTTTGCATGTGGGCATTAACAGTATACTATAGTCATGGTAGGGCAAATAAACCACACAGCTAGTATTGTGCTTGGGGAGGGGGGCGTTAAGGACATAATAAACATATCGTTGAAATGTATTCTTTAAACTCATGTAAAAGGGAAAAGTTCTGACAGGAAGGAAACTTGTCCTTCTAACATATATACTTAATGCAACAAAAGGCTCATAAAACAATTTGATGTAACACTCATTGCTGTATAGAGCAGGTCAGAACATTTACACATTTTCATGATTCATTACCTCTTTCAAATTGTGTATATTTTTTAAATCATTCATAAAGAAATCAAAGCAGATAAAATTGTAAAAAGCAACTGACCAAAGAGAAGACAGCCTCTGCTCTTTTTTGTGACTCTCCATACCACTTGTCTACAAGAGTGGAAACTTGTAGATTAATGAAGCGGGCGCCTGGTAAAAATAGGAACATACTTTTTAAAAGACTGGCATCAATTCAGGCATCAATTCAGGAAACAATTTATCATGGAAAGTTTTGGTATTTAAAAACAAATGAGATAAAAATTATCTAATCAACGTTTTAATGAAATGTAATTTTTTTCTACAAGTCACTAATTTGTAAATTTGTTTTCAAATAGAATGATTAATTTTAATAAATATTTATTTCAAATGTAATGTGTAAAAATTACCAGCTGCTTTGGCTGTTGCTTTGGCAATCATTGTTTTACCACATCCTGGTGGGCCATACAACAAGATACCTACAAAACAAACATTTAAATAAATCATGAGGCTCATTACAAGAAATATGCCATAAAACTTTATTTTATTTTTATTTTATTTTATTATTTATTTCATATTTTACAAACAGGTTTTAGTCTAATATGCAACAAATTTCAAGCAATGCTCTGCTAGCAATTGGCATTATTTGTTTCTATGTATCATTTTTTAAAAAATTTATAGCTCACTATTTTATCTGTTTGAAACTCTAATCAATTTAAAAAAGAATAATAAGTCTTATTTATTTAGAGATGTTTTTATGAAACATTTATCAGTCTTTGAAAGAAATTATTACTAGGAGCTTGTTTCATATTTAAAAAAACATATTCTTTAGATGAGCATCAAAAGAAATAGGTATTCACTATTTAAAACCTTTAACAATGTTATTACAAAAACTTAACAAACATAAACAGTCAATCATGTTAAACAATAAAATTAAATTTTTATTCTTTTTTATACAGCTTTTCAAAACAACTCAATTTCAAAATTATTTACATTTTAGAAAAGTAAACCTAATGTTTACAATTGTATCTGATAACCTAAATTGTGATTTTTTTTCACTGTACAGTTGGGTCCCGTTATGGTGCAGTTCAGTAACTCTCAAATCCACGTAATTCGTGGCAATACCATGGGTCCCAAATTTTACTGCCTAATTGACTGTGATGACTAAACCATTCATCCGATCGCCATGAAAGTTTAGGAGATTGTTGAGTACCCTTTCAGGATGGTAACTGGCCAAACAAATTTTGAACATTGACATTCATAGCCCTGTAACTCGCAGTTCACTTCATGATTCGATAAAATGGGACCCCCATTACCGCGCCTTAATGGGACACGACTGTAATTGAATATATTGAATATTACTACTGTACCTTTAGGTGGCTGCAGGAGACTTGAATTTCTAAAGAGATCAGCCCTTTTGAATGGAAGTATTACTGTCTCTTGAATATCCTCTATTGTACTTTGCAGTCCCCCAATACTTTCCCAAGAAATTTCCATTGAACTAGGATCCAATAAATTAGCAGCAACACATAATTCATAATCTGTTAGCTAAAACCATGGAAAACAAGAAAATAATAGTTCATTTTACACTGATTGGGAAATTAATAATTAAATAAAGTATGAAAGGGAATATACAAAATTTAAGTTTTTATTTCAAATTATGAGCTTGATTACTATGATTTCTTTGCTTTCTTAACTCACTTAAGTACAAGATATTTATTAAAATTATTTGTATTGTGCATATACTGTACCTTCCCTACGTTCTGGACTCCTAGTTTGGTTAACATCTTTTGTGCCTATCATTGATTTCTTGGGGAAAATTTTTTTTTAAATTATATTTTTTTTAAATATATATTCTATGAAAAATATATTCAAAATATATGTATATATAACATGCGTCGAAAAGCCAAAAGTTCAAGATTTCATACTTTCTGAAATTATAACTTATTATTGAGTGATAGCTAAAAAATTTGAGACAAGGCCTTTTTAGAGAATCAGTGCCCAGAAAATGGAGCTCTATCTTCTATCTGATCTATACAGACGCTCCTTCTATGCAGAAGATAATTGCATCCACAGACCATGACGGATGAACTGTTGGTAAGTGATGCAGCGTTCACAGGCCACGGCTATGAGGGTTCCACGCATTACCCAGCCGCCTAACTAGTGTTAGGTACCCATTCGGAGCTGGGTGACTCAGGGACGCCCTAGGCCCCGGGAACAAATCCCTGACTTCACATGGATTCGAACCCATGACCATCGGTAGGCCAGTCGAGCGCTCTGCCACTCGAGCGCGTTTCAACTCGAACTCTTTTTACAAGACTGCACTTAATTTTTTTTTAAATCTATAAAAAATAAACTTTACAAATAACATATAAGTTTTATTCTTATTTTTGGAGACAATTAAGTGAACTAAAATAATTTTCATGAATAAATTGCAATTTCAAAATTTTTGCAAATAAGGGGCCGTCCATAAAGTACGTCATGCTCCAGAGGGGGGGGGAGGGTGGTGTAAGAAAGTGTGACAGTTTGTGACAAGTGGGAGGGGGGGGGTCCGGCCATGTGTGACGTCACGCTGTTTTATATTAAATTTTAATTATTTTGTTATTAAAAAACACAATTTTTGTTCGAAAGTTTGACGTTCTCTAGGGGGTGTCTTCCTAAATTAGTGACAGTTTGTGACAGGGGGGAAGGGGGGAGTTGAAAATGGTCAAAAATAGCGTGACGTACTTTATGGACGGCCCCTAATATCTCCTTATTTATTATGTTTTCATGTACTTTTTTTTAGGTTGTCTGTTTGGGCAATGATATTACAAATGCTGAAATATAATATGGTTTGTTTTAGTTATCTTCATTCATTCCTTAAACAACTTCAATTAACTGCAGTTTTAACTCTTAATGTCTTTAAGTATGGTAATGCGCGCATTGCCTCTAATCCTGAAGCGTGGTAAAGCACGCCTTGATAGCGCTCTCTTTAGTAATGAAATCATACAAAGTAAAAACTTCATAGCGTGAGAGAAGATTTAGTCGACTTCCCGGAAAAGTCGATGTTTACTTTACGCTAGTGCTTTCCAGGTTAGCCAAAAAACAAAACAAAAGAAAAAAATAGACTACCATATTGGGATTTTTTAAAATTATAAATATTTTTTTTATGGACGGCACTATAACTACTTGTACCTTAAAAATTCAGTTTTTAAATTAAAATTGATTATCTCAGTACTAATGTTTTGTATTAGAATAGGAATTACACATTTCAGCCTAAATATAGTGATATCGGCTCATTATTTTAGCAGCGGTGTACCTAGGCCAAAAAAACGTTATAAAATAACATGCGTCGAAAAGCCAAAACTGGGTGAATAAATTATTAGATACAACTTTAGTCATAACAGTAAGCACATTGCTTATTACTAGTGTTATTGTTACGACTAGTCGTAACAATAAAATTATTTCGTGTTTTTAAGACTATACAAAAAAATACATATTTATAGGCAGGAGTGTGTGTATTAATATAATTAATTCTAAAATCTAAATTCATTTAGATATATTTAATCAACGCCTCCGCTTTTCAGAATAAGGAGTACAAAAAATTACAATCACCAGCACGATCATTGTGGTTTTAAAAAATTTAATTAAATTTTTAAAATTTGCCATCACTGGGGTTCCAACCACAAATCAATACTAACATCAATCCATCGTCCATCAGCCTATCTATTCACCTAGAAATGCTCGTGTTAAATTACGATTTTGTAAAATTGTAACTATTTGTCGTTAAGTGGACTCCAATCAAGTATTTTTACCTTTAAAAGTTATTAATCGGCTTACTTAGTAATAATGACATTTGATTATGAGAACTAATGTTTAGTATTAGTATTAGCATAATTAAAATACAGTTTTAGTCGTAACAGTAAGCACATAGAATATTATTACGACTAGTCGTAACAGTAGCCAGTAAACTAGTCGTAGCACATAAAATTATTTGTATTGTTATGACTAGTCATCTAGTCGTTGCAGTAGACACTTGGCACTTGGTTCTTTTTAATGCCAGAGTCAAAGAAATGTTAACAGAAAAATTACAATGAAACAAGAGCAAGCATTAAAGCTGATACTGATACAATTGATTGTAATAATTTTAGTTACATTTCATTACATATTAAAAATTGTAATATTAAATATTTAAAAAATCAATTGCAAAGCTAACTTCAGTTGATCAAAGAATTGTTTGAAAAGTGAAAAAGGCCACTAGGAAGATTCTGGAAAACTGAACTTTATGCAGCAGCTGTTCATATGTAAAATAATAGATATTCTGTTGTGCATATATATAAGTACTTAACTTTTAATTGTTTAAAGTTTGTAAATTGTTATTACTACTTATTGACTTATTACATTACTATTTATTAGTGATTAAGTTTAAGTCAGTGAAATTAGAAAATAAATGACAAAGATTAATATCAACCCAAGGAAGTGAACAACATACATAATATGTCAATCATGTAGCCTGTAAGTGCGTAGTCTTATAAAAAAAATTAAAAATTACCTCAGCTTGAGCTATTTTCTTTTCTTTTTTTGTTGGGTCCATTGCATCAGTCAGCCATTTGATTCCAAAGTATGTTAGCGTGAAGGATGCTGCCACACCAATAACAGTTGAAACTATTTTGGCAATGACTTGATTTCTTGACACCTCATGATAGTCTGACATAATTATTTCAGTGTTTGAATTATTAACTTCGGAAACAACGTTCGATGCAATATCCCTTACGTTTTTGACGAAGGTTCTTATTCCGGGAAAGGTCGACATGTTTTCATGTTTTATAATAACCTGTAGGATTTTCAAATTATTACTAGATGATACAAGTCGTAACCACGAAACAATGCTTTAATTTTCATTTCCGGTTGCTTTTCTAAGAAATAACTTAAATAAAATAATTTTTATAAAAATATGGGGGGGGGGCTGAGAGCAGTGGCGTAACAACGGCTTGGCATTGGGGGAGTTGCAAAGGGCGCCGGCCTGCGCCAGTTCAAAAGTTCAAATCTATAATTTTTAATATTATATCAATAGCACCAACAGGGCCGGATTTCCGCCTAGGCCCACAAGGCCCGGGCCTAGGGCCCCAGCCAGTCAAGGGGCCCCGGTGATGGAATCTTTACATAAACCCAAAAGCCTGGCTTCATCGTCAAAAAGCTATATCGAAAATAATAGTATAATAAATATTTTTACCAAATTTTGCATACACTGCTCGGTAGTCAAGTGCACGGGGTTCTTTTGTGTTGGTTTGTCATTGTAAGCCGCTTTCTGAGCTGCTGTTGCGATATTGTGGAGAAGACATGGGGTGGGTGTGACAGATTGCACCACCAGTAAAAGAAAACGTCACGACCCCCACTTCCCCCCTCCCCATACCACACACAGGGCAAGACACCGCCTGAGCAGGGATTTGGGTTTCAGATTAAAGATAATTGACAGGGACCGGAAGAACAATTTTTTAATGTTGACTTGTCTGGACCAGAGGCCAGGGAGATGTCACAGATAGTTTATGGGGACCTGGCAAAGGTTTCAATGAAGTTCGTTTTAATGCCTTTAACTAGGTGGTCTTCTACAATTTCACCTGCATACCTTTGGTCACCGGTCTCTAATATATTGAAGGGGAAAATGTTAGATATGGAATAGGAAGCAAGGGAGGCAACAGAAATGACAGGGTGCCACGAGTCGAAGCCTCGGGGAGCCACCGAATAGGGAGCCAGTGTGTCGAGGGACGCAGTACGGAACAGAGACTCTTCACGCTGGACCAGGTGACACTTTTCTTTTCATATTTTTGTCCTTTATTAAATTAATCGTATGTTTATATGTAATTATGCGCAGAAAAAAAGATTTACTTGAACCAAGAGAAATTCTTGAATTAAGAAAATTTGAGGTAAACCGAAATTGTCTTAAATTAACAACTAAACAATAAATTGAAAATTAAAAACATTATTCCAAATAATTAAACAAAATTCTGTTTTTAAATGACCCTCCGTTTAATATTAGTTATAGAAATTGCGGTGCCGCGATGTCTTACTTCAATAAAAAATCTAAGCGAAGCGGTTCCAGAAAAGGAAACGGAATTTTTAAAATCGAAAAACTAACTCTTTGTAATGTTCCTAAGTTAAAAACATTTTTAGTCTCGCCTGCGTCTATACACCTACTTCTGGCTCTAGTCCTAGTACTAGTAGTACTAGTCCATTAGCCAGTGGCAGTTGCAGCGATGCTGCGAATGACCGTCAACAGGAAACTCCAAGAAACGTGTCTGACTGCAACTAGCTACCTGAAAACATTATTTCTGAAAAACATGTAACAGCTATAAAAAAATTAAAACGGTTATTTATAAAGTCTTGAATATAATTCTTCTTTAACTTACGATCCTGCTGAGTGGGTGCGACATTGGAGTACCTTGTTCAAAATGGCGTGAAAGAAAATATTGATGCCGACTTTTCTTTTTCAAGGCGTTAGTACTCAGATAAAACCAGATATCTATAGCTGTCACTTTTTAGCAGAACACTAAACAAGGGTGAAAAACGACCTCAACCTTTGATCATATTTTGCAAGATCAAGAGTACAGTATTTTGCGCCCCTTGTAAGATGTTTGGAAAATGTGGGCTATAACTAATGAATGGTTCATCGACTGGAAAAATCTGTTCAACGAATGAAGGAACATGAGAATTCGGACGAACACAGGTCAGAACTTGCGACACTAATAGCTAGGAAGAATGATGGCGGTAGAGTTGACAAGAGTCCTGTTCTTCAAACAGAAGAAGAAATAAAATACTGGCATGAGCTTTTGAGGCGCATTGTGTCTGTTGTGAAGTCACAGTGGGAACTATGATATGACCATATAAGTTTTGGCTGAGGTTGATCCTTTTCTGGACTTATGCATACAACGCCACGGTAACAAAGGAAGTGGCACAACATCATATCTTTTGTAAAAAAAATATGCGATGAAATGATTAATATTATTGCAGAAAAGGTAATAATTACAATACAATTGTGACTGAGATTTTTTTAAAAAAGCAAAATATTTCTCTATTTCTGTGGACTCTACTTCGGACATTTCTCATGTAGAGAAATTTTCTTTCATTGTGAGATATGTCTCTGAAGACGAATATTATTTTGATGTTTATTAAAGTCACTAAAGAAAAAAAAAGTATATGTTCTGTACTACAGCATTCAATTTGCTAAATTTCCAAAATTGCTTCGAGATGGTTGGGGGGGGGGCAAAAGTAAAAAGTGCCTAGGGGCCCTGGGTCTCTTAAATCCGGGCCTGAGCACCAAAGATAAATTAGCCAAGGGCGTCAAAACCACAGTTACGCCGCTGGGAGAGAGAGAGAATTTTAATGTTAAGAATATCGAATAAAAATATGTATTGTATTGCATTTCAAAGGACCCTTGCCGTAGGCAATTTTTTTTTCTTCGATTTCTGGGGAAAATAAAACAGGGACAGGGCGGCAGGGGATAAACGAAATTAAAAATAGTTTATATGTTTTTTCCTTTCAAATTTACATTCATTTTGTGTATAATTTAGTAATCACAATAATGCCTTTAATTGTATGTTTCATAACTTGCATAAGATTATTTTTTTCTTTTTAAAAAGCGCGTTTGTTATATTTGTTCCCTTGCCTAGATGGTGGGTAAATGTAGTTTCGAATGTTTCAGATCTATTAAAATTGAGATATTTTAAATTAAGGTGAAAGACACGATATACAGAGGTTAGACAGTGGTTATTTGTAGATCTATAGTGGCCTGTCATTTTATTTACAGGCAGACGCCTAGGGGCAGACGACTCACTGGTCGCCCAAGACTGAGGTGGATCGATGCTGTGGAAATGGACGTACACCAGCTGAAGGTTCGGGCATGGAAGAGGAAAGCCAGGGCCCTACGTGGGCTGTAGTGCCATAGATGATGATGATGTGGTGGAGCAGGCCAGGGCCCTACATGGGCTGTAGTGCCATAGATGATGATGATGTGGTGGAGGAGGCCAGGGCCCTACATGGGCTGTAGTGCCATAGATGATGATGATGTGGTGGAGCAGGCCAGGGCCCTACATGGGCTGTAGTGCCATAGATGATGATGATGTGATGGAGCAGGCCAGGGCCCTACATGGGCTGTAGTGCCATAGATGATGATGATGTGGTGGAGCAGGCCAGGGCCCTACATGGGCTGTAGTGCCATAGATGATGATTTATGATGGCTCCGTCGCCACGGCAGCAGGTTAGTTTGCGAGGATGTCGTTGCATTTATATCATCCTGCATTTCCTGTTCGGCGTTCTCAAACTCCCTAGGCTGGTTTGATGCGTTTGGTTCCACGTCAAATACTAATATGGTGTCTTCAGAATTCCTTGATGAAAAGAACGGGTTTTCACGAGTCCATAGAGTCTGCACTATCAATTGCAACGTGTTGAAACACTCGTCTGCATTCATGTCATAATCATAGTCTGAAAAGTTTAGTTTGGAGTCTTGTATAAGCACATGAAATATGGCAGGGCGCAGCTAGGGGGGACAGAGGGGCGGTCCACCCCGGGCGGCACAAATTTTGAGGACGGCATTTCTGGGCATTTGAAAAGCAAAGCCATTTCCGACAACCACCCTTTTTCTTTAAAAGGGGGAAAACCATGGTGAAACAAAAATATTCTTAATTTCGAGTCTTAATTAACAGATTCCCGCCACATTTATTGATTGCATAGTGGTTGTTATAACTATAACTTAAAACCGTTCAAAAATTTAAAATCGCTCAAAAAAATGTGTCGATTTGTTTGGAAAATTAAGCGCCATACGTCACAGATGACGCTTTGATAAGAAAACTACAAAAAATAAATAAATAAATAACAGCTTGGCCGAATAATATGACGTGCTATCAACTTCGCCACCAGTTTTTGCATGGATTTTTGACATGATTTGTGTTTTTCATTAAAATACGGTTATTCATTAAAAATGTTACGCCTATCCAATTAAAGTAATGTGTAAATAATTTGAATTCCTCTATTTCATGGAAAATGATTTAGATTTATGGCAAGAACATGAAAATATTCAAATTTCTCCGTTAATAAACACCACAATAACATAAATAATTTCGAAAAAAACATACATGTACTTTAAAATTTCAAGCGTCTTGGAAAAATTGACATCTGAAGAAGTAACTAGTAAAACGAGATCAGATGCTGGAATTTTACTCATTTCATCAATGCAATCTATTTCTTTTTCTATGTTATCTCAATTTATGGGAACCCGTCTTTTTTTTAAATTTAAATAATGCAAACCATTTCATGGAACAAAGAGATGTGCTAATATAGAACGCTGTTATAGGGAGTGGGAGATATCAACTGAACGCCGAGTTAGAAGGAGAAAAATATTAGTGGGGAAAATTCAGAAGACGTGGTTCTATCTTTAGACCAAGAAGTACAACGAGAAATGTTTTTTTTCCCATGGATGGAATTATAAAAGAAAATAAAAGAACGCACTGGTGAGTTGCATGTCCTGGCAAGAAAATATTCGTGTATTATACCATGTAACCTACTAAATTAAGAATTGCTTTATTGACATTGATAAAGAACAGTTCAATATTGAAAAAGAAAGGATCCAGGTTTTTATGGCTGTACACAGGGCCGATCTTAGCAATTGCGATGCCCTATGCGGCTTAGTATGCGAAAAGGATTGCGCGGGGCCCAGTTTGGGTAGGGATAAGGTATTAATAAGGATAATAAGTGAAAATAAAGATAGGTGGGGCCTATGAAAGCCTTAAAAAAGTATCTTGTATTTTTATAAATGTGTATTTATAGGTATATCATCTTATGCGGCCTCTTTTATTACTGCTTACATAAATATGGCATGCAATTTTAAAAATGTTCCCCAATTTTACTTCGTTTCAATTACAATTATTTATTCATGTTTATTAATTTATAAAAAAAAACATCATATGATTGACTTAAAGGGCCGTCCATAAATGACGTCACGCGATTTTGGCTGATTTTCCACCCCCTCCCCTTGTCACACGTCGTCACAAAAACTTAGATCCCTTCTTCGATATGACGTCACAAAGCTTCCCCCCCCCCTTAAAAGCGGTATTTTTATTTGAAGACGAGCATGTTTCAGAATCATTTTTTTTTGGTCATGTAAATATGTTTTTAGTGTAAGGCTGCACTCTAATATCATAACATGCGTGAAGCCATGTAAAACGACATTAAATAAATTGTCGGTAATCATATATTTAAGTGAAACTTTTATTTAAAGTCACGCGTTTTGATGTGACGTCAAATGTGTGACTCCCCCCCCCCAGGTGCGTGACTTCATTAAGTCAAAAAGGGTGGCAAATTGGAGACCGCCCCGGGCGGCAAAAGTTTTAGCTACGCCACTGGAATATTGGCCAGGAAATTCCCAGCTCTTCAGGAAGTATTCAGCCAAAAGCAGCTTATACACTATGTCCAACACATCGGACTTTGGACACACTCGGACCTCGGGCAAATTTCGAAACGGCCTGTCAGTTTTGGAGCAATATATATACAATGTATTTTAAAAATATGTATAATGTATAATGGGAAAATACTCGATCTGACCCCACTAGACCTACCAACAATTGTGGCTTCCCTTACTAAAGGTGGGCGTGTTTTTGTTGTGAATAAGATCAGTTTCTGTCCAGGAAGTTAACTGGGAGAAGTAGTCAAATCACTCTCACCGTGACTGTGGAGCTACTTGTTTGATTTGGTGGATTCCAATCGTCGTTACGGAGGTGCTTGGACATTCACATGTATACAAGACTTGAAGTAACTAATTAATGAAATAAACCGAGTAAAAAATTACCTGAATTTTTAAAATTATCGTATCGTTGGCCTCGGATGTAATAAGACTTCAGTAAATAAAGTATTAATAAAGGGACCGTATAGTATAGGGCATTATAGGCCTTTCATATTGGCCCCTCTACGATAGAGACTCGGGCATCAATAATGGCAGACAACGCAAGTAATAGTATTTCTTTTCGTGAATCGGGACTCTATGTCGGTCCTGAAATTGAAGGATATCTTGAGAAAAAAGGAACTGGGGTAAGTAACTGTAATTTTCTGTAGCCCCTAATAATACTTAAGGCAACCTTTAATTAGTTACACTGTAAAGGCCCCTAGTGTATGGCATTGTAGGCCGTAGTATTTTAATTACAATATATGAAATACTAATACTATGATGTAGATTCTGCTTGACAGCAACACAAGGTACTATTCCAGGCTATCTAAATAAAATTTGAACGTTTTATTTACAATCCCTATAAACGAGTTTCTAAAAAACACCTAAGACCTAAGACACACGTGTTCTTTTTAATATTGGTCGCCTTAAGTCTTAAGTTAATCCGTTAAAATATATTTTTTCAAGATACCCCTTTAATTTATCATAATTTGTAGGACATAGAAATTCAAGAAATGAGATGGATTGTGATAGATAGACCCACGCTCTTCTTATCTTATCTGTTTACAGACGCTCCTTCTATACAGAAGATTATTGCGTCCTACGCTTATCTATGGTTTGTGTTTAGTCCTGCATTTTTATTAGAGATTTAAATGTTGATAAAGTGTTGGTTTTCCTGGATTCTTCAGGCAACCCATTCCACGCCCGAATTCCGGACGGGAAGAAGGAAAACTTGTATGTGTTTGTTCTTGCATACGGAATAACTTCAATAGACTCGTAAATAAAGGAAGTAAATAAGAATCTGTAAACAGATTATAATTATGATTAGACCTAAGTCATAAGTGTCCTCTTTTTAAAACGAATAGCCTTGAATAGCTATATTATCTACACCTAGCTATATTATCTACACCTAGCTATATTATCTACACATAGCTATATTATCTACACATAGCTATATTATCTACACATAGCTATATTATCTACACATAGCTATATTATCTACACATGACATAGCTATATTATCTACACATAGCTATATTATCTACACATAGCTATATTATCTACACATAGCTATATTATCTCCACATAGCTATATTATCTACACATAGCTATATTATCTACACATAGCTATATTATCTACACATAGCTATATTATCTACACATAGCTATATTATCTACACATAGCTATATTATCTACACATAGCTATATTATCTACACATAGTTATATTATCTCCACATAGCTATATTATCTCCACGGACAGAGCCTTAAGAACATCCATTACGTCATAATATAATATACACAGACAAGAGTTAACTCATTCAGTAAAGAGTGTGTATAATTATTATAATAATTAAGTCCATTTTTAATTTATTTGTAAGTCTAAGCTGATTAGCTTGTAACCAAATCTTAACTATAATACTATAACAGACCCTCCTTCTATATAAAGACAGAAGATTACTGCGTCCTACGCTTATCAATAATTTATGTCTAACTTGCATATTTATTAGGGTTTTTAATGTTTAGTATCATAATCTTAGAATTGTTTATTCAAACCAAGGCCATACTGCCACTGATTGTTTGTGTATCTTAGTTGTATATATTATATTATATAGGCTAGGGGAGTTGTTTCCTGCACCAATGGTGCACTTGTCAGTGTCACCTTATCTGTCATGTAGTCTTATGTAGTCATTACTGGCTGGTCTCATCCCATCTCTCATCGGCTTTGACTTTGAAAGTTGGGCCAGTGGTATAACATTCAGTCAACGTTGTCAGTACCAGTACATGCCACTCAGGCCTGGTGACACAACATTCACCTGTGCTTGCTTCTAAACTTAGCCTGGCCTCCATAATAGCTCCCCCCCCCCGTGTGGTTGGGGGGGGGAAGGGGGGCATTCCGGGCTTGTGTTGATTTAACTTGTGTGTAGTCCTTTAGACTTAAGATTACGGCATAATCACTGGTTGTAAAAATAGGGGCTTGGGTTGGGGGTTGGTGGGACTGCAGTAAGTCTAAACGATAAGCTACAAAACAGCGTAATATAATGTATAAAAATTTGTAAGACTTACTGAGCTGAGGATGTGTTGTAGGAATGTAACTTTGTAACATCAGTAGACAACAAACATTCATTAAACCTCCACCATATGTTTTATTAGAATATAAAATTCAAAAAAATACCCCTCCCGGCCAAATTATAGATGGAAATATGTGATACAATCTTCAATGTAGTGAGAAACTTGAAAAGAAACCCAACAATATAAGGAACATGTGGCATGTGGGCAAGAGGTAATAAGCAGTCATCAAAGAGTAATACAAAAGAAGTCTTAAAACAGCGTCACGGCCTTAAGTCATGTAGTGTAGAACCACCTGCCCACTGTGAGTAGGCGTGTTAGAATAGAAGTCAAATGTGTGTCAAAATACTTTGCTGTTCGTTCACATGAAATGTCACTCTTTACAATCTTTTGAGTCTCCCGTTTTATCTTAATCTTCATATAATATAATATAGGTGCTCCTTCTTTACATAACGTTATAGCGTCCTACGCTTATCCATGGTTTATGTCTAAACTTGCATTTTTATTATAACATTATAATTACACCAGAACCCATCTTAAAATTTTAAAAAAAAATCCTCAAATAAAATCCTGTCTTGAAAAGTTTCCCTGAATGACTTACAATCAGAGACGTAACAACGACTTGGCATCGGGGCTGTTGCCAAGGACGCCGAGGGCTAATCTTTCAATAATAAATTTATTCTGTAATAATTTACTATTTTCCCTATTTCTCAAGGGCGCCAAAATGAATTAGCCAAGGGCGCGAAAAACCCAGTTACGCTTCTGCTCTGATGAATGGTGACCCGTCAAAACGGCCCCGGACAAATTGTTAACATTTTTCAACAAAAACTTTATTTTTTTTTCATTTTAAGCGTTTGTCAACTTTTTCACCCTTAAATAAAGTGGTAAAATTTTTAAAAATATATCTTGTGATGTTAAGTGGAATGACCGGCTCCTTAACTATCGCCATATCTTGAGTGCTGCGTGCAGTATATTTTAAGGATGAGTTCTTGTTCTTTTTTAAATCTAGCGCCTAGCACTCATGGAAGAACAAAACACTGCATTGTCTTGTTTTTGCCGGGGGGGGGGCAATTACTGTAAGCTGAATGTAAAATGCCATATCAGATTGGTCTTCTCTTTTCTTGTAAAGCTAAATATAGTTGAAAGTTAACATTAATCCAACTGTGAAATTGACATCCGCCCATTCAACCCTGTTTCAAGTGACAATCAAGAGTTCATCGTTTTATAATTCAACACTTCTAGTTTAAAAAGAACTTATACACGGGGGCTCTGATAACGACGTATGCTGCGTTGCGTGGTGGGGGTTGGGGTGAGAAAGGGAAGTACTGGTACTATCTAAACGTTTCAAGACATGTACTCAATTAAAGTAGGAGTTAGTGGGGGGGAGGGGTGAGAAAGGGAAGTACTGGTACTATCTAAACGTTTCAGGACGTTTTTAGTCATATTAAATGAAAGTACTTAAACTTATATAAGTTTTTAATTATTTTCTTCTTTTTAGTCCACTTATAAAAACGTGGGTTTTTTTTAATCTTTTTTTTTACTTATATTTATTTAAAAAATTGGTTTAGTATAATTTTATTTTAAATTACATTTAATAATTAATTTAATGTGATTGTTGAATTGCAACATCTACGTGTTTGTACCGAATTGTCGGGTATAAGTTTTTGTTAACGAGAACATCATGTCATTCTCAACATTTAATTTTTTTTATATCTTTGTTTTAAATAAAGAAGAGTTGAAAATCAATTCTTACATAGATATATAGACACATAGATATTCATCTAACACACACTGGAGAATTTCTCAGACATGGCAATGTTTCCAAGACTACATTTTACTTCATTAGTTGTGCAGCTTGGATAAAAATGCCCCGAAATTATATAGAAATGCGATAATGTTCGTTTTCTTTCCTTGAAGTTTCAGGTTCAGCCTATTTCGCAGTTCTAATATATTATATGCTGCTCTTTTCAACCAATCTTCGTCGTTAAAGTATACCAAAAGTTCATGCTTCCCTTGCACTCCAAGAAACAACCTTATTTCATCTTTCAATTCAAAGACAAGATTCACAACATTTCCTTTCGACAACCTTTCGACTGCATTGTAGAAACAAATAATCTCGTGATCAGAATCAATTTATTTGCGCTGTTCTTTAAACAGATGAGTGTTAAGAGCTCCATTTTTGACGTAATTTACGATTTTTATCAGCGAATTAAATACATCTTGCAGAGGAGATGGAAGATTAATACTGGCAAGGATATACTTATGAATTATGCAATGGATTCACTTGCTTGGTGAGCAAGTCCTCTTAGGTTTTAAAGCCTGATTTTGACCCAAGTATAGATAAGATCGTGTACATCAGTACATACCCCACAGACGTACCCCACAGACGTACCCCCACAGTCCTTTTTCCACTTTAATCCTTCTGTCTAAAAAAACGTATTTATATGCTCCATAATATATTCATTTTTGTAGTAGTTTCAAGTCCACTACAAAATAGGAACTCTTACTTTGATATCATCCGAATAAATAAATCTTTCACGCAGACAAGCAGCTGAGCACACGCGCTTACGTCTGTTGATTCATCAACTTGAAAAGAAAAAAAATGATGAAACCTTTAGTATGCATCGGGGCATAAGATAAAGTGTCCAACCAATCAAAAAGCAAACTTTGAAGAACACGTGATACAAATTACCATTTGAATATTGTTTTGGAGCGCTAACTGTTGAAATTAAAGACTATACCTATAGCTATGTATATTAATCATATGATAACTTCTCTAATCGGCATTAATTTTCAATGTATTTATATGCAAGAATACGAATTAAGTAGTGCAAGATTGCATTATAGTTAATTACTTTTTGTTGAAATGTATAAGTTGACGACCCCCAGAAAATCCTTTGCGACACCTTGGAGGTCGCGACCCACAGGTTGGGAACCCGGGATTTATTTAGAGGAACGCAGCCTTATGAAGGATACATGTTTTGAAGTCTGTTCTTTCAATGCGGTGCCAATACATGTTTAAAGTCGTATTTCCGTTACAAAATTTATTGGGTTATTCGGCTCAACAATAGGAAGCCGGTACAGATCTTTAAGAGTAGGTTTAATGTGGTATGACTTCCTCTTCCACGGTACAATGCACGCTGCGTTGTTTTGTACCGAATGGAGTCTGTGCATTTGGTTTTAAGGCAATCCCCATGGAAGCTGTTGCAGGATTCCAGTAATGTCCATTGGTCACGTGGTTGTTTTGTCCATTGGTAACATGGATCTTATGCCCATTGGTCACGTGGATGATATTCCATTGGTCATGTGGATGTTATGTCCATTGGTCACGAGGATGTTATGTCCATTGGTCACAGGTATGTTATGTCCATTGGTCACAGGTATGTTATGTCCATTGGTGACACACTGGTATGTTATGTCCATTGGTCACAGGTATCTTATGTCCATTGGTCACATGTATGTTATGTCCATTGGTCACAGGTATGTTATGTCCATTGGTCACAGGTATGTTATGTCCATTGGTCACAGGTATGTTATGTCCATTGGTCACAGGTATGTTATGTCCATTGGTCACAGGTATGTTATGTCCATTGGTAACGAGGATGTTATGTCCATACGATACGTAGATGATCTGTTAAGTTCACTGGACACAATGATTTGAGTATAAGGGGTAACAAGAAAGAAGAGGTCACCCCGCTTTTAACCCAACGCAGGTAAGTTAAATATTTCAAACTCAAACTCATTGAGTTGTCAGTAGCTAGAATCTCGTAGTGAGCAGTGTGTCAAGTGCTGGCGTCTTGTTTATGGTTTACTGCTACTCCTGATTATTATTAAATGACACTTGATAATGTCAACGACTTTGTCTTTTGTGTATCACAATAGTTTTCTTGTGAGGCTGAACTTAACGATGACTAATATATTTATAAGTGATGTTCAATCATGCAGTCAGCCAAGTAAAGAATATTGATGTTAGAGTGTTGTGTTGCGACTAGCTGGTAAAGTATAGAAGTAGATGATGGAGGAGGTTTTTAAGAAGATTTAAAAAATAATATTGTTGGGATATGGATGGTGAATGAGGTTATAGTAATGTGGTTTGTGTGTGTAGTGATGTGGTTTGTGTGTGTAGTGATGTGGTTTGTGTGTGTAGTGATGTGGTTTGTGTGTGTAGTGATGTGGTTTGTGTGTAGTGATGTGGTTTGTGTGTGTAGTGATGTGGTTTGTGGGTGTAGTGATGTGGTTTGTGTGTGCAGTAATGTTTTTTTTGTAAATGGTGTACGCTAACACGTGAACTGCCATGAACCTGTAATCTCCACACCAGCTCGTGTCACAGTGTTAAAGAATTGGCTGAAAGTTAACATTCTCAATCAATAATTTTTGTTTTCCCTATTAAAACCAAGAAGAGATCTGTTCCAAGTAGTAACATAAATTTTACGTTCAAACAGCTATGGCAAGCCTATAGGGTTTACGTATATTCGGTTTCATTTCCTGTTATTTGAAAAGCTTCCTCTGGTTCGTCTCCTGTTTGTTTTCCCCAAAGTTTAAACAGAATTTATTTCAAAACGTATTTGTTGTCCCAAGATTAACATTGCGCCAGATAGAAGTCAAATAATTGAATGATTATAAGACGATGGAAATGTATAACTATGGTCCCATTTAAACAAAATCGTTAACACACATTATCATAATATGTTGTTTCTTTCCTTTCTTCCATGGTAACAAACGCTTGAATAATTTCCCCCACACATATTTAACATCCTTATTTTTAAGTCTGCAACCTTGTGTTAAGCTAGAATAATTTTTATGAATGTTATGTTGAAAAATGAATCTTACTACAATCATCTTTAGAAATGTATTGCCGGTTGTAAAGGAGATCAACTTACTTCCTGGTCTTAGAGAAATCTGTTATAAATAGAAAAATAAGGAAATGCCCAAAGCACCTTTGAAATTTGATTAGCTGTAGCCCCAGAACCTATCAATACAGTGGCTTTTCTTTGACATATATTTGGATTTAGCATATTTGTTTACAGCGTAATGAAGTGGCTCAAGTTAAAAGTTAGCATATTTGTTTGCATTTTTCATTGCGAAGTTCTGTTTCTTATGCGTGAGCTTTAAATAGCATTGCTGTTGCCGATTTCTCATTATTAAAATGGTGTAATGGCTGGTGGGAGCATAAATTATTTTATGACGTCAGATTTTGGGAATCCCATCTCGTCAGAAACCCCCCCCCCACCCACAACCACACACACAATTGTCAAATGTACATTACCGCCCCCCCCCTACACACACACACACACAATTGTTGGCAGTGTCAGATTATGTACAAAGTGAGTGTGCAGGTGGGTGGGGGCGTCAGTTACACCCTGGTGGTGGGGGCGTCAGTTATACCCTGGTGGTGGGGGGCGTCAGTTACACCCTGGTCGTAAGGGGGGGGGGCGTCAGTTTAGATTGAAACTTCGCTCCTCAGATATTATTTACATCCCTAACGTGCGAGTTCCAGTCAACCTTTGTTTGACAAACAAATCATCATACAATTTTAGTTTATGTTTTCTTTCCATAGGTGACTCAAATATTATGAAAGTCTCTCCTTCTACTTACACGTTTCTGTTTACCCGACAGTTGTGAGGCCTGCGTCATTGTTGTGTAAAGTTTTTTAATTTTTATTTTTTTTAAATTTCCTCTTGGTAAACTGGACACATGTTTGTGGCTGACAATATCCGCTTCCAATGAAAAATGGCGGATAGAGCAAATAATAACTTTTTAATTAAAAAAATAATGATATGCCCATGTTTACCGAGATTTTTAAAACGTTATTAAGTAAATGTACCGTTGTCACTAATGCAAATGAAATTAAAATTTAGAAGATAAACAAATCATTTTGAAAATAAAATGACTATAGAAAGAAGAGAAGACCTATTAAATAAACAAAACACTAAATGTCGAACTGTCGTAAATTAAACCCTAACAAAACAAACCGAAACGAGAAGTTACTTTGGGCGAGGTGAAGCCAGACATGTCCTTTGATCAGATCTGGTATCAGGCCAGGTGCATTTTAAATCTTACAGGTAAATAGAATAGTAGTTTGGCGTTATGTCTGCATCACCTTTGGCTTTAATAATTACCAGAGGCGTAACTAGGGAGTGCAGGGGTCGCTTGATGCCAAGGTACAGGGGTGCCAAAATAAGGAGCACAACGCTATTTTATACTCAGGTAGCAATGGTAACAAATCGGTAACAAGACCATAGCTGCGGCTATTATATTCACCAGTTAATTAAGTCGCGTATCGTTTCTACTGTCTATTATTTACATCGCCGACTTCAATAATGTGATAAAAGGGAATGTGGCCGAATTGTATAGTTTGTATAGTTTGTCCAACGGTGCAAGATGTCATATAGCTACGTCACTGCTTATTACCACCAGGGTGCTATCTCTAGGAAATAACTCCTTCTTCAATCATGGCGCTTGTATCTTACTCCTGGACTAAGAAATGTATGTTGGTTTAAACGTATATGACATGATGATGCATACTTGGTCTAAACTTATGAACTTAAGAATCTTAATGTCGATTAATACAAGATTAGTGTAACCGGAGTTGTCCATTCAGGGAAGTCGCTAAAATTACCACTCTCAGGTCTCGTTCACTTGGCTTTCCTCCTCCCTCACCCCTTCCCCAAAGTTGTGGACGTCCCAGACCACTTACAAAAAAATTTCCGGTTGGAAAGGCCAGGAAGTATCATAAATAATAGGAGTTAAGAGTCACTAAGAGTTAAGAGATAATTTAATATTGTTCATTGTGACACATCAGTGAATCAAAAATTTCATTTTAGGTAGAGAGCAAACTTTAATAATTAATGAATGGATCTAAATCAGCATCTAAACAGGAAAAAAGTTTAGTTATTAGAAGATGAATATATAATATGTAGATCAAAATGTCAGAACAAGATAGCCCACGGACCACCACTTTGAGAAGCAATGGTTTATATAACCAAACATCCATAGATTCAGGTGCCATATTCCACTACGAAAGCTTCCTGGATCCATCTGTCATTTTTAGACACCACCCCTCATATGCGCATGTGTAATAGAAGTCATTTTGAAGTGATATAAACTTACGAAGTCTAGTCCAAAAGTACAAATTTGTGGTGTTTAAAATAGAGACTAGTTGTTTATTGTAGGACATAAAATAGTCTTTTGGAATGTGGGGTGGGTAGGGGAGTGCTGGAGAAGCGATTCACTTTTAAATCCCTTATATTAACTTCAGCGCCGTCTCTGTCTCTCTGTCTGTCGTTCGTCGTCGGGCGGGCGGAAAAACAATGACCCACTTCCCGTGATGCGATCGAGTTGAAATTTGACACATAGGCTCGTGTCACCTAACAATGCATCGTATCAAAAATTCATATCGATCAAACGTACAGTTATTAAATTAATGCATTTTTTAGTTTATCTATATATACGCCACCCGTCCATGTCCAAACCCCCTCCCCCTTCCCTAAGTTTTAAAGCCAGGGGAGATAATTTCGGTTTCAGTCTGTAAATGTTTGTCGCGTTTGAACATAATCAATACTTTTAGTTATGTCTCATATATAAGGGATTTATAGTCAAAAACTTTGTTTTTATGGGGTTGTTTTATTAAATCCCTTATATTAACTTCACCGCCGTCTCTCTCTGTCTTGGGCGGGCGGAAAAACAAAAGTAAAAAATGACCCACTTCCCGTGATGCCATCGAGCTGAAATTTGGCACACGGACCCGTGTTATCTAACAATGCATCGTATCAAAAAATTCAGATCGATCAAACGTACAGTTATTAAATTAATGCATTTTTAGTTTATCTATATGAACTATATGTAGCGGTCGCTATTGTTTACATTTTACGGGTCACTTGACTTCACGCCAGCCATCGGAGAACACATCTCGTGTTTTAACCAGGGGGTTTTGAGTTAACGCGTTGGCGCCACCCGTCCATGTCCACACCCCCTCCCCCTTCCCCCAGTTTTAAAGCCAGGGGAGATAATTTCGGTTTCAGTCTGTAAATTTTTGTCGCGTTTGAACATAATCAATACTTTTAGTTATGTCTCATATATAAGGGATTTATAGTCAAAAACTTTGTTTTTACGGGTTTGTTTTATTAAATCCCTTAATCAGGGGTGGGCAAACTACGGCCCGCGGAAGCCTTCGGTAACAACGAAAAAATCATCAAATTTATGTTGAAGAAGGATGTGTGTACTTGAATCGAGGCTAAATTTTGGTTAGGTGCGGCCCCTTGATGTTTCATTTCTTACTAATGCGGCCCTCGGACTAAAAAGTTTGCCCCCCTGCCTTATATTAACTTCACCACCGTCTCATGAGCGGGCGGAAAAACAAAAGTAAAAAATGACCAACTTCCCATGAAGCCATCGAGCTGAAATTTGGCACACGGACCCGTGTCACCTAACAATGCATTGTATCAAAATTTCCGATCGATCGAACTTACCGTAATTAAATTAATGCATTTTTAGTTTATCTATATAAAACTATATGTAGAAGTCGCTATTGTTTACATTTTAAGGGTCACTTGACTTCACGCCAGCCATCGGTGAACACATCTCGTGTTTTAACCAGGTGTACCGGCGTGCTTTTGTTTACATTTTACGTGTCACGCTGAGCTCGGTCCAGCGATCGGTGACCAGACCTTTCCCCTCTCCCACCCGCCCCCCCAGGGGTTATAAAGCAAAGGGAAGTTAAGACAGATTCAGTCTGTAAATGTTTATCGCGTTTGAACATAATCAATACTTTTTGTTATGTCTCATATATAAGGGATTTATAGTCAAAAACTTTTTTTTCTTTTTTTTTCTACTTGAAAATACTGTTATATAGAGTTTAAAACAAAAGATTCTTGGGAATCTTTAAAGCATAGTCCATAAGTTCTAGATTTAATCGAGAGAAAAGTAATTTTTGACTTTTATTATTAATTTTAAAAAACCTGTTTTATTTAAATTGACCCTAGGCGAAAATCAACAACCTTGACATTGTACGTCGTAAGATAAGAATGCATGGTGTATAACTGTTTGAGTTGTGCACACTTGGAAACCAGATCTCCATAAAGCATTTTTTGTAGCAGAAAACTAACAAAGTTACAGAAATAAATATTTCAGTAGTGCACACTACCTCAACTAGAAACGAGATCTCCCTTGAGATTTAAAAATAAACTTCATTCTATAGCAGATTACGATAATATTGAAAATTATAAAAATAAAATTTCTCTTAAGATCGATCTCGAATTGCCTAGAACTTAGAACCATAAAGTTAATTGACCGCCATCTGTGCATGGTCGACAATGATGGACCCGTCATTGCATTAACCTTAATCGTTGTCAATGGAATGATTATTTAATTGTATGTTCATTTAATATTTAATTTAACAATTGAAAATAAACGGTGTTATTCTTTTCTTCCACAAAAGATCGTTGTGCGCAAGACCAAGACATGGTGCTCACTTCAAGGGAGCACACTCTATCTTAAGAAGGTAAGTCTATTATTGAACTTGAAGCTTCATTTGCCTCCAATTTGCAGAAATAAAGTCGCCTGCCCACATTTTGGTTTGGCCTTCATTTTCGTTTGGCAACATTTGGAGCTTTTGATTACCCTCACTCTGGGACATCTAAACCAAATGTCAGAGTTAGCGCTGTTTCTTTGCAGCTTTCCGTGTACCAAAACGATCTATTTGGTTTTCTGGAATGGGGCATAAATTAAAAACTCTCCCTGCGACGCACAATCAAAGCCGGCTACCCTTTGAGTATTTTATTTAGAAATTGGTCTTCTTGCCTCAAGCTGCTAAGAATTTCCTTTGCCTTTATTTCCTTGTTTGGTTATTAAATACATAAATAATTTATACGAAAAAAATTATTTTAAGAACGACCCAATCTACTGGTGTTGTCGCATGACATAGTGGGACAATTAGTGGAAGAGTCGAGCGTGGGAACGCAGTTTAATATCAGTTTAATTTGAATCTCCTGCCTTCAGCATCTTTAATCCTTGTTTAGAAGCTATGTTTTCAATCTGGGTTCCAGAAAATGGGCAATCAGTCATAGAACTTTGTCGAATAAACACATGTAAGTAAAGCGCAGTTTTGTGTCTGTGTGTGTGTTGAGCGGGTGGAAAAAAAAAGGGGGGGGGGTAAATCTGAAGACTAATTCAATGAAATCCCTACATGAATCAATTAATTTCACTAGGGCCATCTCGTTAGTTAGATAAACCTAAGAAGATTCGGTAACTAGTTCAAGCCAGAGGTTTCCAAAAGTAGGTCTAATACCCAATAGAGAACAGAATGCTAAAATTGTTCAATGAAAATCTATAATTATGTGAGGACTTAAGAAAAGGAGCGGCTTAAGAGATTTCTGAATGTCATAAATGTTGATTGTTTGCTGAGCCCCTAAACTTATTGTTGAAGTTGTTGTTTTTTTGTGTGTTGTATTTATAAAATAGGAGATACACACAAACGAATGTGTATGCAAAGTAATAAATGAAACTTTATTAATTGACTAATTTTTTGTTTTGATCAAACAATTCTTTTGCGTAGGCTATCTTTTATTTTATTTAAAAGCTTTATCACAGTCTTATTTTATGTAATATATCATTCTTTACTTATAGAATTTTATGTTAAGTTACAGCTGAACATGAATCATCTGTGTTTACACCTACACTTAATGATTTTACTTTAATCTCCTTTTCATTTCATGATTTTTTAATACCCCACATGACAACAAAAAATATAAGTGCAAAGCCAAATTGACTGTATACTGAGCGAGGGGTGATTTCCAGTAGTCCACCAATGTCCATGGGGTAATGTGATGTCATCTAATCTGAATTTGTTTTGTTATGTTTTATTAGAGCCAAGGGCTAATGGATACCCTTGACATTGGGGAAGCCCACCAGGTGAAGAAAAGTGGGAATGATGCCACAGTGTTTGAAATCGCCATCAAGAAAAAGTCTCATATTTTTGTAAGTAACAAGGTTACTTAGGTTATAATTTTAATTTTATTTCTTTTATTTTTTAAAGAAAACATGAAATAATATATGTTAAAAAGAGTTTTTAAAGAAAGAGTTTTCAAGGAACAAAAAAAAAGAAAGGGCACATGAAGGGAGATAGCAAATACAATTTTTTGAAATTTTGCGAACTATAAATTATGACATTCATTCTACAAAAAACATATTTATAATAACTAGTTATTTATAACAAACACATTTTATATTTAACATGAGATATCTTTGCTCTGTTACTCCAACGAATATTAATTTGTGTTAAAATATTGTTAATAATAGTATTTATTAGAGCATGTTACTATAACTTTTAATTAGGAATTACATTTGCTTGGAATTTTAAAAAAAAGCACAGAAGCAATCGTTCATAAATACAATTGATTGTCGATTATTATTTATTGAGCAAGGGCAGCACACATAAGGGCATCACCTGAAAGGGTACCCACAAAAAAAGGTGTCTGTGACAATACAGTCTGACAAGCTGTAGCAGCTGGGTACCCCAAAAACAATTATTGTAGTTTACTGAACTTATTAAAATTCTATTAAAAAGAGCATCATGGTCATGGGGATTAGTAAGTTTATATAGCAGTTTATTTAATGGCGTATTTGTTCCAGATGTTTTCCAGCACTGAATTATGTGGGACTTTCTAACCTTCTTATAGCCATAACCATTGTATCTCTACAGATTTGTCCCACTGCTGAAGAATGTTCAAAATGGGTTAAAGCTCTACATACTGCTATGGCCCGCAAGGATTCAGGGTAAATTTTTAAAATTCTTTTACCAATACAAGTTATTAAACAAATTTGAATGCTTAATATTTATTTTTGGAATATCACTTTATTAATATTTACCTAATATCAATCTTTTATGATAAATCTACTTCAGAAAATTCTGTAACTTAAAAAAATATATAAATGCATTTTATTATAAATTCAAATCTGAACGTAATACTAATATTTTAATGTTCGAAACCAGTTTTAACAATATATTAATTATTCAATCATATAAAATTTATATAGCTTATTGAAATCAATGAGAAAATTGTTAAATTATTTGATTTTTTGAAATAAGTGCTTATAATTACTTTATTTTCTAAATATTTTTCAGCCAAAGAGGCTCAAATTTCTTTCTACCATCTCCTGATGATGTGTCAGAAAATGTCAATAGTGATTATGAGAGTGTGTATAACACAATAGCTGGAGAACAACCTGACGTCAAGGGTTTAACCAGTGAACAGACAATTTATAATGTCTCATTAGAATATTCAGATCCTATTGATTCCAAGGAGACAACACAGGAAGGCCCTGATCCTCTTTATTCTGATATAAATGATGTAAATATTCCCCTTAATTCAAGGGCTAAAAGTGAAATACATAAAGACATCAATAGACCAGAAACTTTGAACATTGCAGAAATGGAACAAGAGACTTACTCAGATGGATACTCAACTGTTCAAAAATGTAAACAAACACAAGAAAATTCAAATGAACAGACACTTTCTATGTCAGGAAACAGTAATTGTACAAAAGAAACGCCTGAAGAAATCTACACTGAAGCATCTTCAACCAATGATTCTGGCCAACTTGCAGATGATCATTTATTAAATGAACCTCAGCTCCGCTCATCTTTTGTTCAAAACAAAACCACACCGGAAACAACAGTTGACAAAGACAAGGAGGAAACTGTGGACCCATTCACCATGCTAAAAGCTGCTCTTAATGAAGATGAGTCACCAATACCCACATACAACCACCCGTTGACCAAAGCTGACAGAGAGCCACTAAACCAGCTGAAGGAGTGTCTCAGCAGCAACCCCAGGCTTTGTGACGTGACCCACATGACTTCTGCAGCTAATGATAATCCAATTTCAAGTCTCAAGGCATATTTGAAAACATTAAACATTTAGTCATTTAAGTTTGTCCTAAAGATTAAATTTATGGGTTACTATAGGAATTAATCACATGGCCTGCTGCTGTCTCTTCAATTGTAATGTAATGGTGTTCCCATCATTGTGTGTCATTTATCTATATGACATCTGATATGTTTTTCTTTTTTTAAATATTGAAATGTCAAGTATTATGTTTTAAAAAGATCTCGTATAGTTATAATTTTATTAAAAATGAAAACAAATTTTAATTCTACTTTGAAACTTTTATTGATGTTAATTTGACAAAGAGAGGGGGGGGGTTGCTTTCTTTTTTGTTTTGATATTTCATTCAGAGAAATAGCATTAGATAAAACTGTCTTCATGGTAACATTAACTTAATTTATTATTATTTTTCTATACCTATACACGTAAAAGATTTAGTTTATGGACATAGTTTTCCCCATTTCTTCAGTACCAAAAAGTGTTCTTTTCTTTTAATGACAGTATCATTTTATCATTCACCCCCCCCCCTTTCCCCCCTGGAGTAGCAAACAGTTGTGGACACGAGATTTTTAAGATTGGGCATTTTGTGATTGACCAGTTCGGAGGGCCTGAGTTATTTATTTTTCGAACAAGCTTTTGGATTTTAAATTATATGACAGCCAAGCAGTTTATTAAAAAATTTTTTTTAGCAGCATTGCCTCTCATACTCATATACTAGCAGCATTACTATTTGATGAATCAAGTAGGGATTTTGTGCACCTGTAGAGAAAGTTATTTATTCATGGTCACTTACTGGCATGGGTTCTCAATAAGTAAATGTATTTGACATGTTAAGGACACATAAGTCTACATTTCTGAGACTGTTAGACTTAAAATAACATTGCCAGGAAAAAGTAAATGACAGAAATAAATTATGCCTTTAGATAAACATTTTAATTCAATATATAATTAAAAACATAAACTTTTCTGATATCAGCATTCCTTTAATTTTTCACTACTTAAAAACTTAAATAGGCCTAGGATCAAACTAATAATAATAATGTCTTACAATTAATATGCATATTTTTTGCAGTAAACAATAAACTAGCAAAGAGTCTGATTTTCTCTTAATATTTTATCCTTCATGAATCACTATTATCTTTATCAATCTCAGTGCATATTGTGATCTGCTTTCATTCACTGCTTGCCTTGTTAAGCACTTGATCATAAACATACTAGATGCACATTAAAGATCATCTAGATAATAAACATTGATGTATTCAGTGTCTGTCATTGAAAGAACCTATGAGTAATTTTTAAAATTGAGCTTTAAGGAGGGCCAGAAGTTTACACATGCAAAACAGTTGCATTGCCCACAGCTTGTATCATATATTAGAGTTATCTAAGTAGTTGAATTCAGTTTAGTTATGTTAGTTATAAAAAATGTGTGTAGATAACATTGTACACACATAGGCATCAGCATGGATTCATTAATTATATATTAGTTATATGATAAAAATAATTATTTGAGAGATTGCTGATTAAATTCTCATCCATTTTAAGGGTATATGTTTAATTAAAGTGTTTAACACAATAATTTATGTTATGGAGCTAACAAAAATGGTCATCTGTCTATTTAGGTCCTGCTCTAATATATTCCTCTATTCGGATGAATTAATGGCTTTCTGCTACTATGTGCAGGCAAAATGCATCATCACACACTGGTGTAAAAAGTCATCTTTTTTTAACTATTAGTGTCCCATTAATTTTTTAAAAACTATTTCAAAAGAACAGTTCTTTAAATTAAAACTAACCACATTACTGAATATGTATTTAAATTTTATTGATTTGAAAGAATGTTATCGTTATATAAACAATTTTAAATTTTACACAAAAAATTGCAACTAAAATCATGCATTTTTACACATATATTAGAATATAACTGATATAACACTGATGCTAGTACAAGATAAGAAAGTTAAAGGAGTTAAGTGGAGATCATGTCTGTTAAATTCAAAGCACCCATCGACTAAACAATGTAACAAGCCTTCCATTGGTTACTTTCTTTATCTTTACATTACTGTTCAAAATTATAAGATGATTGAAATAAACCTTTTTGAATAAATAAAATATGTCTGGACAACTTAATTTTTTTAAATTAGATATTTAACTGTACACCAGATTGTTGTAAGGAGATCAATAATTAATGTGTGCAAGAAAATTGGAGCTTGATATAAATTGTGGGGTTTTAAGGAATTCAATAAATCATTATTAGTACAATTAAGGCATAACACAGGTACTGAAGATGTTGCAGTTCCTTATTGCTAACATCTAGTTCCTGAAACTCGAAATGGTTTTATTTTATTTTCAAATGATTTTTTCAAGAACGTCTTTGCAATAATTTAAAGAATTTAAAAAAATTATTTTATTTATTAAGTACATTGGGTTTTTATTTTTACAATTGTTAAGTGGTTTGAAAAAATTGTCAGTGAAGAAAGCTAAATAAACAATTAAGAACTAAATATGTAGAACAGGAAAAAAAATACACATAAATCAGATTAGGTTATTTGTTTTGATTTTTTCTACTTATCAACAAAGCCATTTTCAAAAATATTTTTTACTTGTTTCAGTTAGATTTGTAGCTCTAAGAGGAACTTCTGCACCTTACTTTATGATTTTTTAGGAATAAACTTTTCTTGAGAACTTTGGCTGACAGTGTCAATGGTGTGGTGGATCCAACCCAGAAAGGCTCTTACATTTACATACACGCCTGGTGCATTCGCCTGTGCACAGCCATACCCCCAAGATGTTATTCCTAGAAGTGTATAAGCATCTGAAGAAAATTTAAAATCACTTCATTACTTCATGCAGACTTTTAAATGAAATTGTTTTTAAAAAAAAGTATAATGGAAATTTTGAGTGACTCAGCAAAAAGCCCTAATTTCAGCTGGGTTTTGTTTGACATTTAAAGAATACCACGGTAAGGTAATATCACAAGAAACACTATTATGCCCCTTCTCCCACACCTAATAAAAAATACTAACAGAATGCCTTTTTTTGCATTTCTTTCACAGTAACTAAGGGGATTTCAGCATTGCTGTGGCCCTGCATTTAATAAACATGAACATTCCCTTAACTTTTGATAATCATATTTATTCTTTTTAAAGTACATTAAAATAAATCTTAGGGCTGATTTCTAAATCATATTACAGATATTTTAAAAATGACAGGTTACCATTTATTTTACAAGCCAATGGTCCTCCACTGTCACCATCACAAGTATCGATACCACCGGTCAAGTATCCAGCACAAATCATACGATTTGTGTATGAACTTCTTGGGGATTTTTTATAGGCAGCGGCACACTTGGTCTGACTGATCAGAGGAATTTCTGCACCTTTTAGTGCACTTGGGTATTGACCTTTATTGGTTACTGATGCATAAAATGGTTATCAGTTCATTTATTATATTTTGAAATCCAACTTTTGTGTGATGAATATTTAATAAATAGAGGTAACAAAAGATTTTTAAAAACCACGTTTTTATAAGTGGACTAAAAAGAAGAAAATAATTTAAAACTTATAAGTTCAAGTCCTTTGATTTAATATGATGCTTATGAGGTTTTACATATGCAGTTCACTCATTCTCTCACTTATAGATCTCTCTTTTGCCTTCTAAATTATAAATCTTTAATTTTTATACCAAACACCCGCCCAACGTTTTTAGTCATATTAAATCTAAGTACATGTACTTGAACTTATAAGTTTTAAATTATTTTCTTCTTTTAGTCTAAGTGTATGCTATGGTGAGTTTTGACGCTTCCTTTTGATTATTGAAGTATTGATTATGTTCAATATAATACACATTATTGATTATAATTGAAGTATTGATTATGTTCAATATAATACGCATCGCACGACAAACATTTACAGACTGAACGTGACTGAACTTCACTTGCTGTTAAACACGGGGATGTGGTCATCGATGGCTGGGGTGAACCCCGGTGGCATGTGGATGTCAACAATAGCAGACGGATACAGATGCTATATCGAGATAACCTAAAAATGCATTAATTTAATTACGATACATTCGATCGATCTGAAATTTTGATACAATGCATTGTCATCCAAGATCTATCTGTGGTAAAATTTTGAGATCTCTAGATCCATCAAAAGTGGTTTAATTTTACGTTGGAAAATTTGAAATTTTGCAGATAAACAGGAACGAAAGCAAGTTAATAAAAACGTGGTAAAAATCTCAGTTCTCTTGATCTTTTTATGTTCAATTATGAAATTAATTATCCAATAAAGATAATAATATAAATAATACAGTTAACATTTTTAAGCTGCATAAAAAAAAATTTAAAGTTAAAGTTATATATGGAACTTTTCAAACCTGGACTAACATTCCCCCATCCAGAAATTAAGCATTTTGTTCCTTCTGTATAAGGAGTATTTTCATCAGGCAGGCAGACAGGTTGAACAAAATCATTGTACACAATTCCCTTCCCAAACTTTGGCTTTATTTTAATTAATGCTATATCATAATCTTTAACATCAGCTAGATGAAAGGAACATTTTGTAAAAATGATAAAATACATATTGAAAAATGGAAAAGAGATATCAATTTGTATTCTTCATAGATTATCTATTATTTTTAATTTAACTGTTATAACTAAATTTATGATTTTAAATGAAGGACCATCAACTTCTCCAATCTGATTAAAGCTGATTAAGAAAATGAAAACAGCTTAAAAAGTTTTCAAAAATAAAATAAAACATCAATTAACAATAGTTTTAATATACTGTATATATATATATTTAATTTTTAATTATTTGCATTTCGAAAACTCACAGTTGTAGCCAACTTGTAAACATAATACATTGGTCTTTCATCTCACCATTAAAATCTGTATCTATATAATTTTTATAAAAAAATAACATTACCAACCCTCAGGATTATATTTCTCATGTATTATTAGTTGATCTATTTCAAACTTCTGCTCCCCTGTATCTTCATGACTAAAACTGTGATCTCCAACATAGATATTCAATTCTGATTTACGTTTGTTTCTGAAAATAACAGCCAGTTTTATGTGATTAAATGTAATTGAATAAGTTTGATTATAAATTATTTCAACTAAACATTAAACCAATACAAAATAAATGGGAGGTTTTAGATGTTGGCTATACCACTTAAGTGAATCCACTAGTTTTAAGAGTTGGGAGGTCTGTGATCCATGTATTAACATTGGGGGATAAACATGGGAGTTATTTTCTTCACCCATCACCATGTTGTGACCAATCCCACCAAGTAATTTTTGAGGTGACATTTAACCTCTTGTAGACGTCTTTGAAATTCATTCAAACAAATTTTTTTACTAATTTTGAAACATCTCAAACATTTGTATACCTTTATTATAGAAATGATAAACAGGGCTGGGTTCTAAACGTGTCACTGGGTCACTTAGCTGTGGTGTTATCCAAAATCAGAAAGAGTCATAAATAACTAATTGCACCAAGTGTTACATCATTTTAAATATATAATTACTGTAGGGCAGCTAAGTTTTCATTTTATTTTGTCTATTAATTTTAGTTTACTTTATTTTTTTGGGGTGCAAATTTGTTCGTTGAGGAAGGCTTTTTGCTAAAACATTTGTTGTTTTGTGACGTCCTGTCAGGCCCATACATACCTTATTCAAATAACATATTTGTCCTCTAAAAGCCTGATTACAGTCTCACTTATATTTTGTCCTCACAAATAACCCACCTATCACTTATCCTGACCCTAACTCTAATCGTGAAGCAATGTCAAAACTTACGTGAAACAATGGGCAGCACTGATTATCCAATATTCATTTATAATTGAACCCCCACAGTGATGATCATTAAAAGTTTTGCTGTAGACTCTTTCAATTCTGGCTTGCCAGGGATGCGCCCCATGAGCTACAAATCTGCCACCAATAATCTTTAAATTATTTGGTGCTGATGTAACCCTTGGTGCAGTGAGATCATCATAGTCAGGAGGGAGTATTAGTGGGCTACGACGAAGCCTATTAAGCTCTTTGTGATCATATGGTTTATAACCACATATTCCTTCTTGGCCTTATAAAGAAAGAAACAGAAAACAATCATAAAGTTATTTTTTTTATTTTTTATAAAGTATAACGCCTTGAACATTACCAAGTTCATTCAGCATTTTATTTCATTAACTGAATTTAAAATTGTGATATAATTTAATGTTCTTTGTTAAAAAATATAATTTAAAGCTATCAGTTTACCTATGACACCTATAAAATTTAAACATTCTTTTTTCAATATGTTTCACTATTTATTTAAAATGACTTATTTAAAAATAAGTTGCCACATATAAAGGTTTCATTGCTACTGATACCATAATTATTTTACCTTTTATACCTTTATCTTTAAAAGTTAATAGTTAAAAAATAAATAATCTGGCATATTTAAAAAAGTATGTTTCCTTAACGCCTTGGACTTCATAACTCAAATATCTTCATCAAACTTTATTATGAATGCCTCCCCCTTTTCTTTGCAAAATTACAGAAACACAAACAAAATTAACTTGTTTAGCCAGATCTAATTTATTATTTTTGACATAAAAGGGCAAAAAAATCTCATGTTTAAGGTCTTTATTGTCAGATTACTTGTGATAGTTTTGCTTAATCTTATCATGTATGTGGGAGAGTTTTTTGAGTATATAATTCCATTTTGCATGATTTTATATGAGCTAAAATAGAGTTACAGATATTATATTTTTTGTATTTGAACTGTTTTAATAAGCTGTGATAGTATGTTGGAGATTTTTCGAAATCTTCTTTAGTTTTGTTGTATCAGTTTCATACAAGTAAATCTCATAAATGATGTAATGTTTAAAAATTCACAAATAAATCTCACAAGGTATCAGCTAAGTTATAAGGAGTTTTGAAAATTAACTATAATTATTGTCATTATTCCCATGCAGAGGGTAACCAACTCATTCACCACAATGGTAATTTAATAAATAATTTCTCTTTAAAAAAAAAGTAAAAGAAGGTCTAACATTATGAAGTCAAATTAAAGATAAATTATAATAAGTTAAATGTAAAAAAATCTTTTTTTTTGTTTTTTTAAAAAGGACACGCTTTTATTTACATGTAGAAATTGCACTAAATATGTATAATAAAAGAAAAAATTTTTTTCCCCTAACTGAAAATCGAACCTCGTACCCACATGTCGGCAATCGATCACGCTTATATTTCAGCCAGCAAGACTTGATGTTGATAGTACTTTTTAAAGTTATAATAATTGTATCCCTCTAGGGCGAATTGAGGCATGGTTCATTGACGCAAGTGATAATATTTTATATAGACAAAAACTAAAAACTAAAAGTGCAATAATTTCAATACGGTACATTCGGTCGATCTGAAATTTTGATACAATGCCTTGTCATCCAAGATCTATCTGTGGTAAAATTTTTAGATCTCTAGGACCATCAAAAGTGGTATAATTTTACGTTTCAAGTTTTGAAGGAAGGATGGAATGAAGGGTGGATGGATACAACATACAAACACTGTGACTTAAATAAAAGCGTGTAAAAAGCAAAATTGTCAAAGAGACAAACAAAAAATTAAGGATCTCATTTATCCTAGATATGTGTAAATCCAATGCACTGGAGGTTTTAATAGCCCAAACAATAACAAAGGAAAGGATAAAAACAAATAAGAAGCTGATAATGTTGAATAAACTTTGCAGAAAACATTTATTTCCAATCAATTTTTTAATCATTTTCTTTATATTTTTCCTTCTCATTTTCTGTCTTCACAGAAGATAACAAATTATTTAAAAGAAGAAAAGTTAAAAAACTTTTAAGGAAAAAATAATAATTTTAAAAAACTAATTGAATATAATAAAATCTTTCGGAACTAGGACATACAATACATCTCAAAATGTGATTGCAATATGTTACCTCCAGCAATGGGCTTCTTTGACACATCAGGTGGGTAAGTTGCAGGTGGTTTGACCTTACAATGCACTCCAGCAGCCTCACGAGGTAGGCAGTCGTGTTTATTTATTCCAACAATGCCCAAACAGTTGGAGATGTGTGATTCTGTTCCTTTACATTCCACATTGTCCAAAAGAAAATCCAAGGAAGTGGAACTTTCATAAAAGGATTCTACAGATGGTACACCACCATCACTGAAATTCAGGATGCATCAAGCCAATGATGGTTTAACAAAATAAATTACTATTTGGGCTAAATGAGATCAGTTATCTCTATTGCATAGTTATTATTTTGGAGCTTTTCATATTGTAAGTATAATTTGTTTTGAAAAGAATTTAAAAGCATTTTTATCAGAGTTTCTAAAGATGATAAACCTTAGTTGAGTTTTTTTTACCTATAGTTTAACATTTTGCAAATAACATTGGCATCCAGATTGTCCCAGTTGTCATCACAAATACGGTATTGAACACCGTCGAATGTCACAATGATATCACCTTCATTTGCTGCACTTCCTCCAGTCAAGCTAATAATGAATGGTGCTGAAATATAATGAATTAAAACAAATAAGCATTTATCTGTTAATTTAATATGCTTTAAAAAAATTGAAGATATTAACTTCTATTTGCAATAAAGTGAAATTCATCACACAAAATAAACAACTCAGTCATACATGTCTATCATCATAGTTTAACTGCACTTTGCAAATATTTTAAAGATACTTTAAGTTGTACAGGCTTTTGTACTTGCTTATTGGTCACTTTAGAAAAGAAATAAAATTATTTTCTATAAAAGTGATGATTCACATTTGAAAAATCATATGATGAACTATAATTAAATGGTTATCAAAAGAAACTGCAATTTGATTTTGTTCGTCGAATGACTTTTTGTTTTAAGTCTCAAGTGTAGAAGTGGTAGGACTAACAAATTTTGGTGCAAATTTATCAACTGAAAGCATTTCATCAAAACCGCCTTTTAATATAACAGTGTTGTTTGGTAATAACAAATGTCAACCATGATTTGAAGTGTGCTTCCACAATTCATATTTTAGCTTCCAATACCCAAATGAAGCTAAAGAACCCCATTATCTCCCCTACCCTAACTAGTTACACTGTCCTATCTTCCTTTGCAAATTATGCTGATATTGTTGGATTTAATTTCATTCATGTATGTTAACTAACTCATAGCTATGAGAGATCAACTGAGAGAAATAACCTGATGGGGGCGCAGTTGACATCTGAATTGGTGGACTTGTAGCGCTGCTTGCCCTGGGCCTGGTTGAGGGCATGGTTTCAGTCATGAGTTGAGTTGTTATGGTGGGAAGAATGCTATGAGAACTTAAATGACATTTGACTCCGACATCCTCTGAATGATCACAATCACTTTTCCCCCAACCGTCATGAGCACATTTTTCCAATGAATCTTCCTTTCCATTACACTTAACATTATCCAACCAGATGGGTCCAGTTCCTTCCCCAAAGTAGCTCTTTATCATAACTTGCCCTCCATAGCTGTTGTAAAGTCAAACATGCAAAAATAAAATATATAAAACAGTTTATACATTTACACTGGCTAATACAGTGTGTATACATATCAAGAAATTTAATTTGAATTAATTAGTTTCATGCAATCAATACAAATAGACCATCCTTATAACCTGATAATAGAAATATTGGAGACATATAAATAACAATGCAGAATTCTGCATCTATTCAAAATGATTCTATGTCCTAAAAACTAAATTAAATAATATTCACCAAAACCACATAAATCTTAAAGAATCTCATGACTGCAGATAGAGGAATATTATAATGCACTCTATTGAACAACAATCTAGAGAATGTATTATTTCTAGTAGGCCTAAGCAGTATTTTTCAAAATACAAATATAATAAATTGTATTTATGAAATAAAAATTATTTTTTATTTTTAAAAACAAGAGTATAACAATAAATTGCTCACCGAAAACCCATTTTCTTACAGATTACTGCAGCATTTTCTTCATTCCATGAGTCATCACAGACTGTACCCTTAAGTCCATTTCTGATGATTTCTACTCGACCCTGTCCACGTGAGCTGCCATTAACCAATCTATATGTTACACCTGAATTATGGAAAGAATTAAATTTCATAAAAATTGTTTTGACATTTTTGCAATAGTTCATTTTATAGATACTTTTAAACATGAATAAACTTTTTAAAACTATCTATAAAAATGTAGAAGTATATTTTATTAAAACAATGCCTCATAAATATTATTTTTGTGTTTAAGAAAATATTTTGTAGATATCTGAGATCGTAAAAATGTCAGCCAGATATTTTAAAATATTTTAGAATTTGTATTATTACATAATTGTAAAAATTAGAATCAAAACTAAAAATACATAAATTCCAGTTAATTATAGTCCCTTTTTTGTTTTGTTTCAAAAAGTTATTTTCATTTTTTTAAAAATTGTTTATTATAAAAATACATGTTTAGAGTAGAAAATTAAATATTATATGTAAAGAATGGCTGTGTACTTAGCAAAACAAGTGGCTTTGGTCTGCATGAAATGTGGTAGTGTATCTACAAAACAACTGGCTTTGGTTTGGGGGGCGATAGAATTTCATCATCCTCATTAAAAACTCTTTCTGAGTGCCAATTTTTATACTGAGGCTAACGCAACATTTTGTGTTTAATCTTTTTGCTAACATTTTATTTTCACCCGCAATATATCTCGGCCAAAGCCCATAGTTTTGCTAATTACACTGCAATGATTTGCACAAGTCAAAACCTCTGAATTAGCTTAGCTCAATGTTGTACTTAGTGCCAGGCATAAAATAAATAATTAAAGGGAATTTTACTTACTGAAGCAATCAAGCTCATCTGAATTGTCTGCACAATCATTTTTTTGGTCACATAAAACTTCAGCTTTAACACAAGATTTATTTTTGCATTTAAATTTCTCAGGTGGACAACCTGTAAATATTGTATCAAATAATTGAATAATTATTCTGTGAAAAAAATAATCATGATTGTCAGAATGGAAATTAATTTTCTTTTATGTGTGAATATTTCTGGCACCACTAGACAGAAGTCCTGCCCAACCTCACCAACAGGATTATGGTTAGCCCTGATGCTAACAATAATCATAAAGCTAACCCTAATGCCAACCTTAAACATAAATCAACCCTAACCCTAATCCTGAGCATAAAACCACATTCGACATCATCATTATAGCTTTTTATCATTACTTCCATCATTATCATTTTAGTCTAATGAAATTACTTATTGCAAAAAAGGCAAGTACCCAAAAATATGTTAACCGTGAAGCTTCATGAGCCTTTCAATTTACAGCTAACCTTTTTCAGCCTGGCAGACAACTCCAGCAATCTCATAAGAATAGCAGTCATGAGTTTTCCACGGAGCTTTAGCACACTGATTCAATGATGTCTCATTACCATGGCAATTAACATCGTCTAGTAAAAACACACCATCTTCAACAGGGTAGTTAAAATGGTTTACCTTTGTGGCTTGTTCTGCAGCTCTAGAAATTTTTTAAATATTTTATTTAAATTTTATAAAAATTCATTCAAAATCTAAAATAAAAATAAAAATTAATTTCACAAAGTCTGATTATGACAAATTAAAAAATAAAAGGTATTGTTTAAATTGTTCAGTACTATGAGCTTACTTGTATCCCAACATCCTACAAACAACTGTCGCATCCTCTAAAGACCAGTCATCATCACAGATGACACCTTTGACACCCATGAAAGTGACCTCAACTGTTCCAGCATGTTCTTCTTTACCAACTAATGCCACACTGATATCTGGTTCTTCTTAAATAATAATAAAACAAGAAAATGAGTAAAACTTTGAAAAATCTTGACTATGTCTAATCTGTAATTATTTTAAGATAATTAAATACTTAATCACTACCCAATGCTGTTGCTATAATTAACCTAATTACATTGGTATTCGTATTTACTCAAAACAATGCTATTGGATTCCTTTTAAATACAAGAAAACATTGATAAACTAGAACAAATTCAAAAAAGAGCTGCCAGATTCATTACTGGAGAATATTCGAAACTGACAAGAATAACACCATTAGTTAAACATTAAACCTTGAAACACTAGAGGATAGAAGAACCAAAAGCAAAGTAGTAATCATACATAAAGCAATTAATTCTAATTTAGAAATACAACACAAAGATAACTTAATACAACCCTCAGATAGACATAAGGATAAAAACACCTTTCTTATTCCGTATGCAAGAACAAACACATACAAGTTTTCCTTCTTCCCGTCCGGAATTCGGGCGTGGAATGGGTGGCCTGAAGAATCCAGGAAAACCAACACTTTATCAGCATTTAAATCTCTAATAAAAATGCAGGACTAAACACAAACCATAGATAAGCGTAGGACGCAATAATCTTCTGTATAGAAGGAGCGTCTGTAAACAGATAAGATAAGATAAGATACTTGAAATAGAGTTGCTTTCAAGCTGTGTAGTAAAAAAAAATAGAGGCACAATTGAAATGTAGTCACAACTATTGAAATCATATTTCTGATAATTGATTTCTTCATCAGACAATAAAAAAGTGTTATTTAATTATTGTTTTAATTGGCTAAATCAGTTTCTGTGTAGAAAAAAAAGAGTGCTTTAAAAAAAAGAAACTAATCAAAACCAAAACACGCCTTATACTTAATCCTAAGATAGAAATTATAAAGGTAAAGAAATTTAAATATTATTCATTTAAAATTATTTGTTAAAACCACAAAACTTACTATACATTTTGAGGATCATTTTATGAGAGCATTTGATTGTTTGTTGTTGTTTTTTTGATGGTGAGAGTGAAATTTTTTTTTGTTTGAAAGCAATAAAGAAATTATTGATGTATTTTGCACCAGATCACATCCTAGGTTTTCATAGGCTTCACTAGTAATACTGATTTTAGACCAATAACTAAAAATTATTATTTCAAATTTCAATAAAGCAAAACGAGGTTTTGAACAAAAACTCATTCTTGCATTCCGCTCTTACAACGGTATTGCCTGACAAATACTTTCAAAAATCATAATATAATTCTTGCTGACTTTGACACTATCAGGAAAGTCTTATCTTCACAACTTATTGTCTTTGGATGGAGCTACAATTATATGTGATATTCATGTTTCAGTCATTTTTTAATAAACATTTGTCAAGACTAAGCCAAAAACAAGAAGTTGTTGTAGGACTCACACCAGTTTATTGGAAACTGAACAACGTGGCTTCCTACAGGGTTATTAAATATTACAAAAAATTTTCAAAAGAATCAGGCAAATTAAAATTATGAGATTTATAATTAAAAAGATGGCTCTCCCGTTAAGAGAAGAAGACAATTTAATAGTTTCAATAAACATCTTCAAGATATCAGATGTATCAAACTGGGCTCTTTTTAACCATGCCAATACACAAGCTAGAATTAATGTTGAAAGAGAAATTAGTTCAAACTTTTGAAATAATATTACTGTAAAAATTCAAACAAATACTGTCTAATCTTAATAATGTCCAGTACATTTTTAAAAACAATTCTTTGATCATCCCAATACTCTCAACAAAATAATTTTAGAGGCACAACTTCTGTTTTTACAGGCTAAATGGTATTCTGAAAAATTAACAATTTTATTATTTCAAATATCATTTTTTCTTGTTTTGAAATGTGCTGAAAACAGCATTTAGTTGTAAATTGTTATGATTTGCTGTCTAACTTTCAAGCCTAATTATATTCTGTTCAACTATTTTTTTTCAAATTAGGAGAATGTCATATAAAATAAAAAATACCTGTCCCACAATTCCTCTCATCAGAATTGTCCATACAATCATCTTTTCCATCACATTTGTATTTTTGATCAACACAATAGCCATTTTCACACATAAACTTTCCATCACAGCTCACTGAAATCATTTTACAGCCTTTGACATGTAAGAAATATCAATGCAATTTTTCTAAATTAAATTCTATGCTCAAACTTTCTTACGGAAATCACTCTTCTTACCTCATTTGATTAAATCTTTTACGTCTCACCAATCTTAGGCTCAGGGTAAAGCTTTTAACATGACATCTCACTCAAAATTAACAAATATATTTTTATATACTTTTCTTTTAATCTCATTGAAATACTGACACACCACCCTGATATTTGTGCCTGGGGTGGGTGTCCACTTGCACAGCCCTGAATCACATTTATCTTTGAATTTCAATCTTTTTATATAAAACATATTTAAATAAATAATATAAAATAAACAAATTTCTTACATTGTGAAGTTAGTTCGTAGTAATTATGAAAACGAGATGGAATGATTGATCCATTTTGACTATTGTACTCTGAGAGCTCACAACTCTTCCAAAGAATATTGTAGACAAATGACCGACAGATATGCAATGTGCTAGCTGCACAGTTCTTTGCACACTACAAGAAAAACATTTAGTGTTATTAAAATTTAATATTTATCAGTTTCAGAGCAAAATAATTCATGTATTTGCTATTGTTCCTCTTTTTTTTCGAAATCCAAGTATTTCATTTTTAAAATTATTTTTGCAATACTTACTTTCTCTTCATTCATGTTCATATAGGAAGCAAATGAGAATATCTTCAGTCGATCCCTCAGAACCAGTTTATTGCCCTCAAACAAATTAAACTCTGCCACAGTGTACTCTGCAAACATTTAAGTCTTATGTAAATGTAAAATAGAGAATTTTGGTTTATTATTTTCATTTGTTTCTACAAGAAAAACAAAATAAACACATGCAATTGTACATTGATTCTAAGACTATTTCCATAAAAAGATAATTTAAATAATATGAGTATTGCATTGTCATTAAACAGAAAATATAATCTACAGAATAAATATAAAGAATTCATAGTTGGTATATTAGAGTGACAAAAACCTTACTTTATTTATACAAAAAATAAATTTGAAACTCATTCTAATTCAAATTTTTTAAAACAATTTTCAAGTATATATTCAGCACCTATTTGTCTGCACTTTGTTTTCTTTCTTAAAAATATTGTGAGTAGCGACTTGAATTTTTAAAATAATATTCTACAAACGCTTTATGTATTGATGTCGATGTTTAATATTCAAAATTGAGAAATAAAACTCATAATTAAATTTCACATATTATTTTTCAACTGTTTTTCAGGTCAGAAAGTCTTCATCACTATTTATTGAAAAGATTAAGACACTTGCTCTTGCATACCACAGCCCTGTTCATCTTCCCCATAAGTACAGTCAGTTATTTTGTTACATCGAAAATCATCTGGGATGCATCTGAAAGATATATTTTTATATGACGATAGTGACCACTTTTTACACAAAAATTTTTTTCATTGTTAAGTTTATTGAAATAAATTTAAGGGTAAAAATTTACTGCTTAAAACATGTTTGAAAAATGTCATAATAAAATCCTTTTCCACATAATTTTTAGAAATATCTGACTCTCACATTTTTTGTTTTGCACAGTAGAATTCATCTTTGGGACAGTTAAGGAAAGTAGAACCAACATCTAAAAGGAATGAAAATATTTTATTTAAAAAAATCATCTTTTTTTTTCGCCAGTATTATTGTTAATCAGAGCATAATAGAAAGAAATGAACATTTCACCAATGAATTTTTGCCCCTAAATACTATTGTTTGATGAAATTAACAACATCCGTTCGCAGACCTTGAAAACAAACTTGTTTTTTATTCGAAACATGCATGAATAAAAATGAGTGAAAAATGAATAATTTCAAAGTAAATTTGTGGGAAAATACTTAATTTAACAAAGATATACCTAATTCCATATGATATAACTTAGGCCTATACTTATAGTAGTAGTTTAAAGTTGATTAGTCAACCTCAAGAATTTGTATACAGTACTAATCAAATTCAAACTACTTCTATAAATTACCCAGAGGCTTTGACAACTCCAACCTCAAGTATTTTGATACAGTGACTTGTCAAATTCTCTGGATAATTTATTAAATGAATACAGCTTTAAAATATCATTACCTATGATGCATGTCATGTAAATAATAGAATATTGCTTGCTGTTTACTCATATTAAAAATATAATATGATTCTTTCTCACTTAGGGCCAAACCAACCAAAATTTCTTACTTATATAAGGTACTGTTGTTGTGGTCTCTTCAATATCTGAACACTTTGGTAATTTGCAGAAGCCAAACTGTTGTCTTTCATGATTGACCCAACACCAAGGTCGTGCATCATTATCAGGATTTCGACAGTAGTTATGATACCCTAAGCCCTTTCAAAGGAAACAATTTAAAGTTTTAAGTCTTATAGTTATCAAAGATATATGAATGAAATATGCTTGTTTTTATTTTCTTATAGTTCATTTTCTAATTGTAGCAAAATAGTCTTAGTACAAAGGGTATCAAGGAAACAACAAAAATTTTCCATATCTTAAAAGTTTACCTATTGTTCTTTCTTTTTTTTCTTTAAAAAATATGTTAGATAATTAATGGATAGCTATGAATTGAAAAGTTTATTAGATTGTCTCAAATTTTTATAAAAATCGATCAAGTATTATGTTTTTACTACTTTATTTATTTAACTTGTCTATACTATTATACTTTAAATAGAAATTAAACTTCAAATAGTTCTGTATTTATAAAAAAGTATATATTTTTCAAATATTTTAATAATATATATAAATGTTCCAATATTTCCAATGTTCAATATTTTTTTATTAACAAAAAAACACCACCTTTCTAGGATGTGTCCTATCATTTACTTTAGAAGATCCAGACCAGCTGAGACATCGATTCCCCTTTTCCGTTACCGATGCAAAGCCTCTGTAGGATAATCCCTTGCCAATATAGCATTCTATCAGAAATAGTTTATAATATACTTCTTTTGTTCTTTATAAATACAACAGTAAAATAATTTGTTAGGAATTTACAAAATTTGGTGTAACATTATGTAAATTTAAGTAGTTTAATTTCAGATAATTAATAATGCTCTTCTTAATCATTACTCTAAAAAATATGTTGTGAAATAGCCTTTGGTTGTGGTTTCACATTGACAAATATTCAAATTACATGTAATTATGTTTCCTACAAGTATAATGGTCCATGTTACTTTATATGAAAAGATCAAACCTTTTACTTTAGATGTTGCCTCTGCTTCAATTACATATTGACAAATGAAATTTATGCTAGGTTTCCTGCACAGGTCTGCCTTCCAAAAGAAATAATCAAGAGTTTGTGTGCCTCTAGCAGTGTTCTTGAACTGATCTGATAATGTGAGACAGTCATGGCTTTTTTGTACTGTTGGTTCTGAATTCAATTTGTTTTGAGCTGGCCAACCTAAAAAATGTTAAATATGTAAAAAAAAATTTAAAAAAAATTAAAATAAAAAAAGAATATAAAAAAAAGTTATATGATATTTTCAATTAGTCGCGTTGGGCATTTGCAAATGAAAATATTATATTTTTCTTAGACTTTGTGAGATTTATTCTGTGAGAAATTTTTTGTTCCCCACCTATATCTAAACGTTTATATAATTTAAGTAGTTCTTTAGAAATACATGCTTAAAACTTAATTATTATTTTTCAGGGGTTCCTCAGTCAAAAGTTTATATTTACCTACCTGCTCCACGTTTTAAAATTCTTTTATCATATCACAAGTTAAAGCAGTTTTTACCCCAAAAACAGCCCACTTTTTAAAATAAAAATGCAGGAAAGATTTACCTACATGCCCCACGTTCTTTCCTGCATTTTTATTTTAAAAAGTGGGCTGTTTTTGGGGTCAAAACTGCTTTAACTTGTGACATGATAAAATAATTTTTTAAAATTTTCACTGTTGTTTTTTCCACATAAAATACATGTATATGAATATATATCTTAAAAGTTTAACGTTTCAGTCATTAACTTTAATAAATCATCAGGCTATTATTATTGCATAACATCCAGCATGAAGATCTTTTTTAAAAGAAAATTAATCGCTTCAACTGAAATAATTGCAGAGTTCAAGGGGACAAGAGTGTAAGAAACACTTACCTCTTTTGGGACAAAAAGTTGGAAAACCAAATTATTTATCAGAACCACCAGACCATATTGTATTTAAACTTCTTTATACAGAGGATTGCCAGACGGCCTGGTTTAACCACGAATGAAAAAAATGTGGGTGAGACTGCAATCAGGCTTATAGATTAGTAGATGGATAACATGCAAACAGGGTAAGAGTGAGCCTGACAAGATGTCACAAAACAGCGAACGTTTCGGCAAAGAGACTTCTTCAATGACCAAATAGTACACAAATAAAACGAATATAAAGAAATTACAACTTCAATGCTCTCTTTGGCTCTGGCTTTCACCACAGATACGTTTTAATTTCTTTATATTCGTTTTGTGTACTATTTGTTCGTTTAAGAAGGCTCTTTGCCAAAACGTTGGCTGTTTTGTGACGTCTTGTGAGGCTCACTAATACCCTGTTTGCATGTTATCCATCTACAAATTTAACCATGACCTTGTGTTTTTTTTTAGCATTTTTCTGAAAAAGATCAATATTTGATGTTAATTTACCTGGAAACCACTGGTGTTGGGTGATTTGGGACCTCACAGTTTTTAACAAAGATGTAGAACTTTTTGTTGCCGGGTTTCTATTTCTTGTGTTGTGCTTGTTGACAACCTGCTTTGTCCATTGCCACACTTGCCCTATCTTCCTCCCACCAGTGTGCCATTGATGGATATCTAAAGCAAAAATTGAATTAATTTGACATTGGTGTTGATATTTCCTCTATCATGTTTGCCACGCTGGGAAATGTATCGGTTAAATCTTTTTTAATGTCTTAACAGTCAGACGAAATTAAAATTAGCGTACTCCATTGTGTTTAAGCCTATAACAATTAATGTACATGTAAAAGACATAATTACCAGGCATAGAATTCTTAAGAATGTTGGACAAAAAATGGTTTTCCTCTTTTGACTCAATATTAACGAGGCTGGCATTATTTTTGGAACAGTGGTTCATTGCCTGCTGTATATTTTTTGCGTTTGTGAAAAAATTATAACACTTTCCGAAACCTGACTGCCATCCGGTAGGACAACCTGACAGAATAACATGGACACTTTTTTAATGTTAAAATCGTAAACAGACATTTAGATGTATTATTTGATGCAACCAATGAAAGGAAAACATTTTATGATTAGTGCTGGAAATAAATTAGAGATTTATGTAACTTTTGGGCTTTATAACGTACTTGAAAGTTGATAATATTTGAAAATTAAGTTAATAATTGTCAATTTCAGAGTGGGTGATTTAGTCTGTTAATAATTAATTGAGCCTTTAAAAAATTATTTTTAAAAAAGCAATAACCAGGCGTATGTAAAGTTAGAACATAGGGCTACCAAGTAGAAGGTTTTGTCTTGGGCATAGCCCATTCAAATGCGACCCGTCAAGTTAACGCCACCGCGAAGAAGGGACACCCCAGTCCTGAATAAATGGGACATCCCAGTCCTGAATAAATGGGACACCCCAGTCCCGAATAAATGGGACACCCCAGTCCTGAATAAATGAACCACCCCACTTTATAGGAATCGTTCCCTCAGATCTGAATCTACTCAGTCGCTAATAAAGACCCACCTACATTATCAGCACACGTGACAGAAGCCACTTCCGTTGGAACACAGTTGTCCTTGGTTGAGTACGAACATTCCTGGAGTGCTTGCTCACTGCCTGAACAGCGAATATTGTCCATCAAAACCTCTGCTGTCCAAACTTTGTCCGGCGGCAATGATTCATTAGAACCAGTGACAGCCATTGCTCCACTGTATTCAAAGAATCAATGTTCATATCACCAAGACATTGCATTTTTGTTAACAAATATTTAGGATTATATAATCAATTATTGTTAACTTTTAATACACGTGCATTAAAAGCATCTCTTTCATAAAGATTAGATTAACTTGTGGTCACTGTTGTAAGAAGAAGAAGGGCTTATCTGGGCTATCTTCTGCCAAAACCAGATATTTAAAAAATTTGTTTGTGTTAATTCTGTCCTTCCTGGAATGCACTAAATTGAGCAACGTCACTGCATCTGAGTCTAGGCTATGTCATTGATTTGAGACTAGATATGTCATTGCATCTGAGTCTAGGCTATGTCATTGATTTGAGACTAGATATGTCATTGCATCTGAGTCTAGGCTATGTCATTGATTTGAGACTAGATATGTCATTGCATCTGAGTCTAGGCTATGTCATTGATTTGAGACTAGATATGTCATTGCATCTGAGTCTAGGCTATGTCATTGATTTGAGACTAGATATGTCATTGCATCTGAGTCTAGGCTATGTCATTGATTTGAGACTAGATATGTCATTGCATCTGAGTCTAGGCTATGTCATTGATTTAAGACTAGATATGTCATTGCATCTGAGTCTAGACTATGTCATTGATTTGAGACTATTTATGGTATTGCATCTGAGTCTAGACTTTGTCATTGATTTGAGACTATATATGTCATTTCATCTGAGACTAGACTAACTCACTGAATCTGAGACTAGAATGTCATTTCATCTGAGATTAGACTATAAGGGGCTGTCCATAAATGACGTCACGCGATTTTTGTCGATTTTTTACCCCCTCCCCCCTCGTCACGCGTCGTCACAACAACTTAGACCCCCCCTCTAAAAATAAGTCACAAATCGTTTAACCCCCCCCCCTAAAAAACACTTTATTTTCTATTTGAAAATAAGTATGTTTCAAATCACTTTTATTGTCATTTAAGTATTTATTATTTATTTAGTGAAAATCTACATTGTAATATCGTAACCCACGTGAAGCATTTTTTAAAAACGTTTAACCGGCCTTCAGAAAATGAACTGTGTTAAAATCCTTAGATTATATTTTATTTTAATGCATACAAATTAAACATTGACTATTAATCATCACGGTTAACGTCTTTGTTTAGAAAAAAAATATTTAAAATATTATTTTTAAAATTTATTTTTTAAAAATCCCTCATTTGACTGACGGGCATCCCGTAAGAAAGAGGTCGGCGAACAGAGGTAAATAACCTCATCTGGGGTCAAAAAGGGAATTCTTGCGGGTAATGCAGACTCATTAAGGACATATAACATCCACTACAATCCACTAGATATATTAAAAAACGTCATTTGTAAGTGTACGCTTGGAACATATGCCCATTATTGAACCGGTTCCTTCCAGAAAATGCATTTTTACCACGTTTTTATTAACTCGCTTTCGTTCCCGTTTGTTGATTGGTTTGTTGGTTTGTCAAAGATTTTTTCAAATCTGCCAACGTAAAATTGAACCACTTCTGATGGTCCTAGAGATCTGAAAATTATACCACAGATTGATCTTGGATGAAAATGAATTGTGTCAAAATTTCAGATCGATCGAATGTACTGTTATTAACTTATTTAACTTTTTAAGTTTATCTATAATCTATATATAAGAATCTGTACCGTCTGCTTTTGTTGACACCCGTGAGTTCACCCCGTGACCACAAAACAATGTTTTTAAAACGTTGGGCGGGCGCTTGTGAGGTGTTTGGTAAAATAAATAGAGGGAAAAAAAATATTTTTAAAAACCAGGTTGTTATAGGTGGACTAAAAAGAATACAATAAATAGAAGTAAAAAAAAGATTTTTAAAAACCACGTTTTTATAAGCGGACTAAAAAGTAGAAAATAATTTAAAACTTATAAGTTCAAGTACNTTGATTTCATATGACTAAAAACGTGGGGCGGGTGTTTGGTATAAAAATTAAAGATTTCTAATTTAGAAGGCAAAAGAGATATCTATAAGCGAGAGAATGAGTGAACCGCATATGTAAACCTCTAGAATACTAGAATGGCCAGGGGCGTTTGACCAAGAATCAATCGAACAATTATATCAAACTTAAAACGTTTTTCATTTTATCAAATAGATTCCCTCCCCCTCCCCTTTTAAAGAAAAAGGATTTTCCGTGTCGTTTTGACTGAAAATATCTACACATAATCCTATTCAGATCATTTTTAGACACTTGTCATGCTTTTAAAACTCACCAGTAGCATTTTTTTTTGGGGGGGGGGCTAACGACGCTCCTCCAAATCCCCTGAGTCATGTGAGCAGGACCTAAAGTCTGGGGGTTGGGGGGGGGGTAACGCACACATAAACTTGTATATTTTGGCCCAAAAAAAAATCGACGACTCTTGCCATGAGAGAACCAAACGGAGCTGCGGTTACATCACAAATGCTTTTATGTCAACATCAAACGACGCAGTGTAACAATTTCATATGTTATCTTGTGGATTCTCAAACTTAAGGATTATAATTAGATTTAATTTTCGTGTCTTGATAGCTTACGCCAACCAGCGTCTGATGGCCTACCGACCGGCACATTGAGAAGCACTGATTTAAAAAATAATTTTTTTTTAAAAAGTCATTAAATAAATTGTAAGCGACCAAATATTTCAGTGGAAGTTTTATTTAAAGTTAAAGTTACCCTTTTGATGTGACGTCACATTTCTTCAACCCCCTTCCCTCCCCCTCGTCACGCATCGTCACAAAAGTGTGACCCCCTCCCCCCCTAGGTGCGTGACGTCATTTATGGACGGCCCCTAACGTCACTGCACCTGAAACTAAATACGCCATTGCATATGAGACTAAAATACGTCATTTCAAAGCAGACTAGACTCCGTCATTACATCTGAGACGACAAAGAGTTTCGTTGTGCCCAGAGCCCACTGGTCATTTGATCTGAGAATAGACAACGTCATTGTATCTAAGAATCCACCACACGTACATACTTAATGAAGCCCAGCTGTCGGCAGGCCACTGTTGCGTCCTCCAAATGCCAGCTGTGGTCACATACGTAGCCCCATTTCCCAGCTCTGTACACCTGTATCACACCTGAGTTTATAAAATTTCTGCTGGATCGAAGGCTGAAACAATCAAAGGCAAACCAGTAAATTAGAAGATTTAAGCTAAAATTTGAGTAAACTGGCTCAGGGGAGGGGCCTTGCATCGTTAAACCATTAATTAATGGTAATTAATATTGTCTAATATAATATCGGCGGAGTTTCATTTCTAAAAACCTTCAAGCTTTTATAAACACATGTCTCCGAACAATTCTCCGAATCCGCTGGCCAAATGTCATCACCAACGAGGACCTCTGGCAACGCACACAACAAGAGCCAGTGGAAGAGCTAATACACCAGCGCAGATGGAGATGGATTGGCCACACTCTCAGAAAGCCTGCATCCAGCATTGTGAGACAAGCCCTCACATGGAACCCCCAAGGCAAGAGGAAAACAGGTCGTCCCAAAATGATCTGGAGAAGGGAACTGGAGGCAGACACCAAAATGAGCGGACACAGCTGGGGGCAGATTGAGAGACTGGCGCAGGACCGGGATGCCTGGAGAACATTTGTTTGTGGCCTATGCCCCAGATGGGACGAAGGGCGATGATGATGATGAATATTGTCTGAAGAAATGACAAGATTTATTATGTAACGTTAATGCCAGCATAAATACATGTACAATGTATTTGAAATGAACTTCTTTAATTATGATTCATATGGATAGACGGCTACCTTCATCGCGTGAACAAAGAGAGAGTGTAAAATGTAGGCTGAAAAGACATTCGCTTCACGATTAATGTACGATTAGTCCAACACAAATTTTACTTTTGGTGTCATGGTATGTGTAATTAAAGATGCTATACGCTATACATAATTCAATACAAAAGGACGAAATAGCAATTGATGGTTGAAAACAAAGGGAGTAAATTTGAGAATGACTAACCGAGTTTCTCGTTAGTAAGTTACCCCCACACAATTTCACGGCAATTAATTACTAAAAGAAACATTAAGGAATACTTTTAAAAAAATTATTAAGGTTCTATCCTGATAATTTTCAACAAAACTATTTAAAAACAACAATACCGAAATAACTGAAATGTTTAATATCAACAAAATGCGTAGAACAGATCTCACCGAATGAGTTCCCCTGACTCAATGTTCTCGACGTCGTAGACATCTGTAGGTCCTATGTTGCCATCATCAGAGATGTCACCTAATAGCTCTCCAACGTACCGAACGTTTTGATGCTGTTAACAAAGAAACTTCAAACCATATCAACGGTTAAACTTATGATTACTTTTTTAAAAAATTTCAATTAAGTTTAGAGTTTTTAATGGCTAGAATTTATCATAAACTTATTGGTTTTTTGTTATCCAGGATTAAACAAATTAATTTTTTTCCCTTCAAATTACTCAGAAATGTAGACATTATATCCTGCTTAGGCTTAGGGCAGATAGAAAAATGGAACAAGAAAAGGTACCAACGAGATATGAGTTACGAATGAGTGCAAATTATTTTTTCAAGCATGAACAGCGTGTTAATTGTTGGCCATAGCACAAAACAATATTTTAATTAAAAAAAACCCGTAAAAAACCAAGTTTTTGACTATAAATCCTTTACGCATGAGACGTAACTAAAAGAATGTTCATTATAACACGCAGCGCAAGACCATCCAAAAATACAAAATTGAAGTTGTGTCGTAAAACATGTTTAATATAATACGCACCGATCAGGAATATGTTTATAAAAAGAGCTGTCAATAAAATACGCACCTTATTGCGCGACAGAAAGGTTGTTCAATATAATACGCACCGCGACGCTCTATCTCAAAAAATAGCATGATACATAGGAATAAAAAAAATAATCTAAAAAATCAATAATTTAATTACGGTACATGCGATCGATCTGAAATTTTGATACATTGTTTTTATCATCGGTACGAAACTGCCTGCAAAATTTCAGCTCGCTATCTTGCGAGCAAGTGGGTTAAAAATCGATCAAAAGTTTTGGCGACAAGCAAGCAAGCAAGCAAGCAAGGTCGGTCGGTCGGCCGCAGACACCACGAGTTAATATAAAGGATTTAAAAATAAAGAAAATTATCCCTTAAGATTATTCCAAATATAGTTGTTTTTTAATCAAATATTTTTTTATAAGTATAAAGATAGGACCAAAAATTAAAAAAGAAACAAAAAAAAACCCTACTTTTCTTTGAATTTTCATTCTAATGCGTTTACTATGGTTTAAAGTCACTGTGAAAAACGCTAACGACAAAGAGTTTCGTTGTCAGAGCCCACTGGTGCTTAACAATCCCATCACATCGGTCAGCATAAAATATTTTAAAAAAACACAAAAAACAAATGTTTTTTGCCAGTAGTGATAGACGAGGACCTTTCTCATCACATCAGCCATGTGCTTTGGCAGCCTTGTGTGTCCTTTGGCAGCCTTGTGTGTTCTTTGGCAGCCTTGTGTGTCCTTTGGAAGCCTTGTGAGTCCTTTGGCAGCCTTGTGTGTCCTTTGGCAGCGTTTAGTGTCCTTTGGAAGCCTTGTGTGTCCTTTAGCAGCCTTGTATGTCCTTTGGCAATTAATTACTAAAAGAAACTGTATGTCCTCCATCAGCCCGCGCCTGGAAGGCCCTACGTAGAGCCCAACATCACTGTCAACGGCCAGAGACTCAACACAGTGTACCGGTTCACATACCTAGGCAGCACACTGTCTCAAAATGTCCCCATCGATGACGAAGTGAACGTCAGAATTGCTAGAGCCAGCTCCACTTTCGGCAGGTTGTACCCTAATGTCTGGAACAGAAGAGGCATTACCATCCAGACCAAGCTGAAAGTGTACAGGGCAGTGGTGCTCCCCACACTGCTATATGCTTGTGAAACTTGGACTGTTTATCAGCGCCATGCAAGAAAGCTTAACCACTTTCATATAACAAGCCTCAGGAAGATTCTCGGCATAAAGTGGCAGAACAAAATTCGAGACACAGTGGTACTGACCAGGGCAGGTCTCCCCAGCATCTTCACCCTCCTGATGCAGACCCAGTTTCGCTGGGCAGGGCACGTTGTCCGAATGCCAGACGAGAGACTGCCAAAGAGAATCTTCTATGGTGAGCTCCAGTATAGCCAGCGGTCCCACGGTGGGCAAAAGAAACGCTTCAAAGACACACTAAAAGCCTCAATGAAAGCGTTTGCCATCAATCCAGACACGTGGGAACGAGCTGCAATGGACCGATCCACCTGGCGCTCTTCCATCCACGAAGGTGCCGGGTCATGCGAGGCAAACCGGATCACCGCCGCAGAAAAGAAGAGGCAAGCCCGAAAGGCCCATGCTGTCAACTCTCCAGGATATGTCGCACTAGTCCCTTGTCCCTTCTGTTCCCGAACCTTCCGTGCAAGGATCAGACTAATCAGCCATCTGCGCACGCACAGACAACCCTCGGATGACTAGAGTGGTCCTCGTCGTATCGACGGACGAACGAACATGTCCTTTGGCAGCCTTGTGTGTCCTTTGGCGGCCTTGTGTGTCCTTTGGAAGCCCTGTGTGTCCTTTGGCAGCCTTGTGTGTTCTTTGGCAGCATTGTGTGTCCTTTGGCAGCCTTGTTTGTCATTTGGCAGTCTTGTGTGTCCTTTGGCAGCCTTGTGTGTCATTTGGCAGCCTTGTGTGTCATTTGGCAGCCTTGTGTGTCATTTGGCAGCCTTGTGTGTCATTTGGCAGCCTTGTGTGTCCTTTTGCAGCCTTGTGTGTCCTTTGGCGGCCTTGTGTGTCCTTTGGCAGCCTTGTGTGTCCTTTGGTAGATTATTAGACCTATTCTTTCCCGAAATGTGCGTGCCCCAATGTTCCCTTTAAACTGAGCGGTTGCGCGGCCGCGCAGACATCTGACCGATGCCGCGCAGCAGTTTAGAATTACCGCGCAGCAAATTTGGTTTATATAAAATTGAACGAAAATGGATGCTGTGCAACTTTGCACACATGTGTTTTCACTTCACACATGGACCATCAAACCTTAGAGGGAACATTGGCGTCCACATGTCGGACAAGAGATGGTCAGGATGTCAGACAAGAGATGGTCGGGATGCCATCAGAAGAGTTTCGAGCACGATCCTTCTTGGCATGTCTTCTGGACTTTGCAGCCTGTTTTCTGTTTGCCTCACAGGAATTAAGTTAGATGTAAGCGGTTTAACTCAAAGGTTTATGTGTTCATATGGTTACTGACATCCTGGGACATACCAAGTAAACAGGCTAATTATTCAATAGATCTATTTCAAATTTAAAGATTGATTATGGTTTTTACAAGTTTTATATTTTTTCACACAAACACACAAATGCATATATATATACATTATTTATATCCATCTATTGATATCCAAACTTAAGATTATGCAACTCGAAGCTCTTTGAGCAGTTTACAATCTATTCGGGATCCGAGCTGCTACTACTTCGGGCAAATACCAGAGACAGAGTAGATATGCCTGTCTGGACGAGTGCTCGAAACTCTGAGCAGACATCAGAGACAGAAGTACATATGCCTGTCTGGAGGAGTGCTCGAAACTCTGAGCAGACATCAGAGACAGAAGTGCACTTGCATGACGAGTGTCGAACATTATGGACAGGCGCAAGAGACAATATAAAGCCCGACACTGAGAAGTGGTGTAGTTAGTAAAACTAGGCGTCTAAAGTGTCATCTGTGGTTACACTCCAGAAATGCACGCCTCTAAAGTACTTCCGGCGTCATTCAAGAGCTGTATAACTCGGTCAATATAAATAAATAAATAAACATAGTACATTAAGTATGTATCTTGGAAGAGCATCATACGACATACCCACCACACTGAAGAGAAATGGAAATATTTAATTTTTGTTTCCTGGGTGCAATTTTTATTATGGATTTTTAAGAAATGTATTGTGCGGAGAGAGATAGTAATAGCATTTGTATAAAAAAATGTATGGAACATAGAAATTGATATTTATATACATGTAAATTTTTTAGTCTTGAAATTTTTTTTTAGTAAACATATCTAGTTAAGGTGTCATGTGAAACAATAAATACAAATGTTGCTGTGAAACTTACCGAGACCAAATCATCACCAAAATTAATATTATACCTCCTTGAATACCCTGAAAGAGAAAGTTAATTGTTTTACCGCACATGATTAAATAGATGTACATTTTGTGATCTTTTTTAAAAATGAATGAATGAGGGGAGATTTATTTTTTACTAAACGCAACATTTTAAATAATAAGTTTCATTTTAAATCTCACGTCCATTCTGCTTATGGTGATAAACGCCAGTAGTTAGTGGGGAAAAGCTTCCGCTGCTTGCCATTGAGTGAGACAACCACAATATCTGGAGGCTAATGGTGTTTACATTTTGATGAAGTTAGTGTTAGTGACATTAAGGGCGGCCCAAGCTTTTCGCCTTACCGTGCCACACGCACTCGCACACAAAAACTAATTTTAAAAAATAAAAACAAAACACTCTACAGTCTGCATCTACAGCTTTCCGAGAATGTCCTTCCGCCCTGAAGCTAAAAAATTGCCACCATACCCCCCCCCCACACACACACACACCACTGCGTTGCATCCATTTAATTATTCCATCTTGGAATCTATTTAAGTATTCTATACTATAGGATGCTTTTCTAGTAATTTAAAATCTATATATTTCTTGGAATTCATCTGTCAACACAGTTAATCTCTTTTTAAAGAAAGAAGCTAACTCCACCTATCAACTCATATTTCTATATTACATGTAGTTACCTCACAACTTGAAAATCATCACTCGATATTTTAACAAACTAGATTATCTACAGATCTTATCTGGGAAATTTCTGTTGTCAAGTTTATAACCAGTGATTTTTAAAAAATTGTTTTTACAGAACCCAGTTTCTAACCCCCATGACATTTTTTGGAACATTTTCCAAGATATCACACAATTAAAAAAATTGTGTTCGTTTTCCGACATGTATTGAAGTAAAAATTCTTTATTTAGCTTTTTTTACTATTTCACTTCATAAATGTAGTTCTTTGGTTGGCTGTATCATTCTTCCCTCAATTTAATTTCCTGACACTTGCTCATATTTTAAAACTGAATGGGAACAAAAGTTCAGTGGCCAGTTAAGTAACACACTGTGTTATATGCAGCCCGTTTGTATTACTGTTTAACTTTACAAATGTCTGTCATGGTACTGTATATTGTCATCAGCTTATATAACACAAGAGGCTGAGACTTAAATGGGAGTGTAAGTTTGTTTACACACTAGTTACCACGGAAACTACAAGTGTTTACTTTTAAGTCAAGTGGTTAAAACAAAGGACTCTGGCGAAGAATATTTTCAAACTTTTTCCGCGTCGAGATTTTGAAAGGTGCAGAGGCGTATTTGGATCATTTCCAAACAAGGCGTTATGTTTTTTGCCCCCACCCTCCTTTTCCCGGAACAAACCTTTCACTACTCTAATCAGTCTGCTATAACATTTGACGCAGACCTTTCACTACTCTAATCAGTCTGCTATAACATTTGACGCAGACCTTTCACAACTCTAATCAGTCTGCTATAACATTTGACGCAGACCTTTCACTACTCTAATCAGTCTGCTATAACATTTGACGCAGACCTTTCACTACTCTAATCAGTCTGCTATAACATTTGACGCAGACCTTTCACAACTCTAATCAGTCTGCTAACCACTCATTGTACCTCTAAGATCAGGACGAGTTGTCACATCATTGTTTCACTATCATATTTTTGGCACTATGTGTAATATGTATCCAAGGATAATGAAAACAAAATAACTGAAAATGTCACAAAGTCTCAAATGTCACAAAAGAGCTCACTCAAATATCGCTAAAATTCACCCCCCCCCCTTTAATTAATATACACATCAAACATACACACATGTAAAAATTATGGCTACAACATTCTATCCGTTTTCTAATTTGTTCTTATTCTTAAAAAGTACTTATTTATTTCTTATAAAAATTTGCGTGCAGCCAGGAAACTTTTTGGGAAATGCGATTCTTTTTTTATTTTTTCTTATCTGTTACAGACGGTCCTTCTATACTGAAGATTATCAGTGTAAAGAAAAGAAAAAACAAAAATACATCTAAATTTGACAAACATTTTAAAATATTGAGTACATGTTACAGGAACTATTAAATATTAAATTTTCATTACATAGAGAAAGTTGTAAAATTTTGTCTTGTTCAGTTAAATTTCTGGACATAAGAAAATCAGGTTTTTTTAAAAACAAAAACTATTCTGTAACTTGCATATACATTTATGCAAAACTTATTCAATATCTTAATATTACTCGTAAATAGCTTGTCCATCTATTGATATCCAACATTTTTTTTTAAATTTCCATCACAAACGAATAGAGCAAAACTTAAAACCACCTGCCCCGTGCCATCCACTAGAATGATCGTCGTGGACTTGATAGGTGATTTGAAGTGAACTCTGAAGAGAAAACATACACCAAAATATGATATCCATTGACTAACACACCACAAACAACTTTAAATTATACATACACCAACAATATGATATCCATTGACTAGCACACCACAAACAACCTAAACATACATCAACAATATGATATACATTGACTAGCACACCACAAATAACCTAAACATACATCAACAATATGATATCCATTGACTAGCACACCACAAACAACTTACACATACACCAACAATATGATATCCATTGACTAGCACATCACAAACAACTTACACATACACCAACAATATGATATCCATTGACTAGCACACCACAAACAACTTTAAATTACACATACACCAAAATATGATATCCATTGACTAGCACACCACAAACAACCTAAACATACTCAAACAATATGATATCCATTGACATCGCACTCCAAATTACATTGAATATATATATATATATATATATATATATATATATATATATATATATTTATATATATATATATATATATATATATGTGTGTGTGTGTGTGTGTGTGTGTGTGTGTGTGTGTGTGTATTTACATAGGTGCCAATCTCAAGCTACATCACAAACAACTTATTTCTGTATAAATAAATTCTTGTGTGATGTGCCAAGTGCCAACTAGCATCTCTGATACTAAGCTGGAAAAATGCACCTTAGTATTGCGCTTTTTCAGTTAATCGTTCAAAATTTATTTTTCAGTTTTAGTCTAAGCGTAGCAAGCATTTAACAGCGCCCCGAAAAGGATGCGCATTAATTAAATTCATCTTATCTAATTACAGAAAATAATAAGAAATTTAACATAATTGCGCAACACGTTTACAGCAGATTAATATATGTGTATTTTTGTGTGTGTGCATATGTGTGTGTTTCTTTAAATAAAGCGTTTATTAAACACCTTACCACGTTAAATGTACGAAATGTTTGAGGTCGAGCAAGCTTTTTGCCGGAAGGACGTACACCTTTGTGGACCTGTATAGAAAATGCCAGTTTTTAATGTTATGGTGAATTGTTAAAACCAACATAGGATCTTACAATGTCTACAAGGGACGATCTTTCACATAATTTCCCAAATTCCTCACTCCTATTGAAAAGTTAATTTTCTATATGCTACAATTTAAAGTAAAATCTCTGATCTTTCCATTTTTAAACTGTTCAGAGACAAATGAATGAATTCTTTTCTAAGAAACAAGCTTTACATGTCCATGTGCCGTAAAGTGTAACAGGCCAAAATGAGAGTTATATAAACTATAAACTATAATATAATAGTGAACAATGATAAGATATTAATTTTATTTAAAAAAGGGGGAGGCTGGCAATTTCATAGCCGGGCGCAAAGTGTCTTAGAAAAGTCTCATTTATAATTTCATACCCAGTTAATAACATGTGACATAGCTATAGGTGTACTGCAAATTAAAGCCGCCCCTGATGGAATCCCGTTGTTACGACTAGATGTTCTTTCTTATGTTGTTTCAATGCAATTTGTGTAATGAACAACCGGGTCGGTATTTTTCTGCACCCCCCCCCCACCCCGCTAAAGGGTTTCCAGATGAACGTTATAAGCTACTTTCGCCCCGAGATGACTATAACTGAAACTCACTTAAAATATTCTAAAAAACTGAATTACACATCAATCAAGTTTTGGGGTCGTCCATAAATGACGTCACGCACCTAGGGGGGAGGGGGTCACACTGTTGTGACGATGCGTGACGAGTGGGAGGGAGAGGGGTTGAAGAAATGTGACGTCACATCAAAGGGGTAACTTTAAATAAAACTTCCACTGTAATATTTGGTCGCTTACAATTTATTTAAAGACTTTTTTAAAAACCATCAGTGCTTCTTAAAGTGCCGGTCCATAGGCCATCAGACGCCGGTTGGCGTACGTTATCAAGAAATGAAAATTAAATCTAATTATAATCTTTAAGTTTGAGAACCCACAAGAGAACATATAAAATTGTTACCCTCTGTCGTTTGATGTTGACATCAAAGCATTTGTGATGTAACCGCAGCTCCGTTTGGTTTTCTTACCGCAGGAGTCGGCGAACTTTTTTGCCCGTTACCCCAAAATAAACTAGTTTATGTGTGCGTTACCCCCCCCCTCTCCCCAGACTCGAGGTCCTGCCCACATGACTCGGGCGGGGATTTGGGAGAGCGTCGTTAGCCCACCCCTCCCCCCCCCCGAAAATGTTACTGATGAGTTTTACAAGCATGACAAGTGTCTAAAAATGATCTGAATAGGATTATGTGTAGATATTTTAAGTCAAAACGACACGGAATATCCTTTATTTTATTTTATTAATTTTTTTAAATATTTTTTTGGGGTCTATTTGATACAATTATAAACGTTTTAAGTTTGATATAATTGTTCGATTGGTTTTTGGTCTAACGCCCCTGGCCATTCTAGATATAATAGAATTCATTAACTTTATTGAATGCATCGAATTCTTGACATCGCAATTCGAGAGTAGCACAAAACAACTTTTCTTCTTAGTGCAGTTTTTAAGGCATTAATTTTAAATATCACAGAAAGGAAACTTGATACAGTCAAGTCATGTGGATTAAGATTATTGTTACTCGTGTCAATATAAATGAAAGTAAGGTGTATTTAGGTGTCTTCGTGTAGTACGTAGGTAAGAAATCTACAAAGTTGTCAAATTTAAAAAATGCATTTTCTGGAAGGAACCGGTTCAACAGTGGGCATATGTTCGAAGCATGCACGTACAAATTGTACACATGACGTATTTTAATATATCTAGTGGATTGTAGTGCATTTCATATGTCCCAAATGAGTCTGCATTACCCCCAAGAATTCCCTTTGACCCCAGATGGGGTAATTTTCCCCGGTTCGCCGACCTCTTGCTTGCGGGATGCCCGACAGTCAATTGAGGGATTTTAAAAAAAATACACATTAAAAATAATATTTTTTAATATATTTTTTTAAACAAAGAAGTTAACTGTGATGATTAAAAGTCAATTTTTAATTTGCATGCATTAAAATAAAATATAAACTAAGGATGTTAACACAGTTCGTTTTTGAAGGCCGGTTAAACGTTTTTAAAAAACGGACCGGTACAATTGGATACCTAAAAATTAAAATTATAAAAGTTTATGTTAATAGTATTATTAACCCAAACGGAGCGGATTCTAGCGAATTTATAACTAAACAAATTTTTAAAAAAATAAATTATATAAAACAAGCAGAAGTCATACTTAATCTTATAGGGCTTTCAGCCATCTAGGGGCTCATTTTGCTATCACGTCTATTGTCTATACAAGCAAAATAACGTCAAAACGGGAAAAGAATGCACCGGTACCGGTGAAATGTAAAAATCCTGCCGGTCGTCTAAAACGAACAAGTTTGAGAAGCACTGGCTTACAATTTATTTAATGACGTTTTACATAGCTTCACGTGTGTTACGATATTACAATGCAGACTTACACAAAATAAATACTTAAATGACAAAAAAAGTGATTTGAAACATACTTATTTTCAAATAGAAAATAATGTGGGTTTTTGTTGTGTTTTTAAATGGTTTTTTCTGGTCAAAGTTTGTGATGTATTTTTGGAGGGGGGGGTTGTGACGACGCGTGACGAGGGGGGGAGGGTGAAAAATCGGCCAAAATCGCGTGACGTCATTTATGGACGACCCCTTTTATATTTTTAATGACGTTGTCGTTTAATAATTTAATAAATGAAATACTGTGTGAAGAGTCATTGAGAGTGATTAAAAGGCAACATGTAGTGTTCCCATCCTTACCTGTAGTATAATTTCCATTCCTTAACTCGAGGAACGGATAACAAGGTTGCTAGTTATACTTGTTAAATTTAACTAGTATTTCAATCAGAGACTGCGATGTATTTATTACCTGATTTCTCTGCGGCGGGCGATGACACGACACCAACGAAGCCAGAATGAAAACACACAGACATAAACCAGAAATTGATCTGTATGTTGAAGACGTCAGGGGACAGTGGTGTCGTCTGCCCAACATTGTGCAGCACAGTTGCTTCTAAGCAATCAACTGTCCTGAACAGAGTAAAAAAGATACACTCAGTAATCTCTGATACCCAAACACGAAGTAACCTTTAAATGAAGTCGTTGATCTAACAAGTCTTTGAGACAGCAGATGTTTAAAACAAGATGTTTACCGCAGAACGATGAAACATCAGCTTCAACCAACTTCTGCTGCTGTCGCATGTGCCGAGCTGTTGATGCTAAGTGCAGAGACCTCCCCTCCCCCCCCCCGGCCACCTCCCAACCGACCAGTTCCGTTACTCATTGCGTGGATGTCAAATGAGGTCAATGATACTACAGCGGAATAGTATCTGCATCCGCCTTAGACAATAGGGATTGTTCTTTCAAGTTTTAAATTCTGTCTAGACCAGAGGTCACTCAAACAAGGGCCCGCGGGCCAAATGCAGCCCATGGCGTCAGTTTATCCAACGTGCCGACGATATTGACTTTGTTTGATAAAAGGTATGGAACACGTGACGGTGTGGTACAACTTGAATTTAAATTTTATATTTATAAGATTTATAGATAGAACATACCTATACACAATAGTCCAAACGAAAGTAGATCAAGGAAAACTATTTTCTGATGCAACTTCATCAAAAAGTATCTGATGGAAGCTCCACATGATTTGTGTCTTAAGAAATCCGATTTGTTTGGAAGTATTAGCCTTGCGGAAAACTTCAGCAAGTTTAAGTATGTTGATCTATAACATATAAACAGGGTATTAGTTAGCCTGACAGGACGTAACACAACAGCGAACGTTGGTTGCAGTGTCACCCCCATTATTTTAAGAATGTTGAGAACACGAGTTGAAGCGAACATAGTTCTATAAATACGCGAGACATTTAGAAATTATTCAGTAGTATTCTCTGGCGCTGGATGAGTCTCCCATTTTCACCAGTACGCTGTAAATTATCGAATTCTTTCTTGGTGTTGCATATGACTTTAAGTAAACGAAAGAAACAGTATTCTTTTGTAGCATGCATGGAACAAGAAAAGTATAAACACATTGTCATGGACATGCAATTTTTTTTTGAAAATGTATAAACTTAAGTGGAAGCAGCTTTGCAATGGCGGGTAAAATGGCTTGAGTGACGAAGGCACTGGTGGTAGAGATCATTGACTTAGAAATTTACCAATGCCGGACGCTCTGCTCATACACCGCATCTTACATCAGCAAGAACTCTAATGGAAAAGACGTATTTCTTGCGTACCTGCAATTTCTGATGTGAATTTCAATCAGCGTAGAATCCAGGATTTACTTGATGATATCCATTCTGAATCATGTGACTTGCCTAATCACACAGGAGTGTGGTGGCTCAGCTGCGGAAATGTCCTGTTATTTTTTACAAGCCCCGAAACGAATATAGGTATTTTTCTCACTGAAATAGATTTTTCTAATCCACAGCTGTCAGTTCATACGTGGCCGCAAAATTTGTCATTTTTGGTTGATATCACATCCAACAAGAATCAACTGAACTTGAAAGTTCGGGTGAAATAAAGGACAATAAACCTCGTCTGATATCTGCACAAAATCCGAGAAAGCTGTCATTGTCTGAGGTAAAATTGGAAGAAGAAATCATTTTTTATTTTCAGTTTGAAAACTATTTGTGCTGCAATCTCGACGTCCCTCTCAATTTTCCAAAGGGAAAAAAATATTTGTGACCTGAAAAATAATTTTTTAAAAGAAATTTTCAGATCCGGATATAATTTAGAGTGTCATTCTTCTTTTCCAAACGTCGTCTGATGGTAAACTTTGTCATGTTCCAGAGGAACTACAATTGAAATTCATTGATTTTCAAGCAAATAACTTGCTGAATTTTGCTGCTGGAATGGCAAGTTTGGAAGATCATATGACAGGGAACAAAAATTTGGAAAAAAAAGAGAAAGACTAAATTCTATTGTTTGAAAGAGCGATTCCAAACCAAAAATTGAGTGACATCTTGAAATCCAATAGTCAGCTTCACGTGTCTCTAATGTTATTTTTTTAGATTAAAAAAAATATATTGAATATTTTTGTTTCTTAGTTTTCGCGATTCGAATATGTGCATGCTAGGTCTAATGTAACTATCTTTTGCTAATGTCGCATTCTTTGGTAACCTTATTCTATTTTTTTAGTAAATATATGTATTTTTTGTTGTCTTTGCTATCTTTAAAAAATTACGTAATTTAATTATACTCAACGGTGATTAACACAAGCTGATAAGTTACCTTTTACTTCTACTTTTCCTGAGCGTTTCTTTCTGTGAATTTTTTTTCTTCTTTTCTGTATCAGAGCAAACTTATCAAAGCGATTTAGTGGCGTGGTCACAGAGACATAGCCGTTGAATAATGTTTTATCTGCTCTCCCTTTCAACCATTGTAATGATATTATCATTAAAATTGTAAACTGTGCCAATTATAAGAATAAGATTCCATGGTGTCACAAAAGTAAAAGGATACCGTAATACTGCTCAATTCATAGAACAGCCACAACATTAACAATTATGTATTCAGCCTAAGATTCTATATCTTTTCCCGCGCAATTTCACTGACGAATGCGATTAATTAAGTCCCGCCTCAAAGAATAATTGTAACTGTTTCGTGAATAGGAAACATCAATTAACTGCCTCACATTGAACAAATGCAATCTCCTTACTTCACCAATCAAAATGATTCATCACTTTGTCTCATAATGAAAGGTATACACGCTCACCAATGGTCTCAACATACCGATTTAATTGGGCATATATTCATATTATTTATATTTGTTCAGGGAAGCATTGAAATAGTGATTGTATCAACTATAAGTGTGACGGTATGAAATTTAAGTACACAAGTTTATTGGATGTTTTTTGTTAGCCAAGATTGATAAGACAAAAACAATGTTCACCTATAACATTAATAAATATAGTCAATATATCCGAGATGCATTTTAAAAAAGTCTGGGGTCTTTTTTACGTGACATCGAAACTAATCACCAAACACACATTTTAAAAACATTCATTAAAAATTGTAGTCATTTAAAAAGATGGTTTCCCTCAAATAAAGAAAATAAATAATAAAACAACCCATATTTATATTATCGAATTGATCCAGTTTTCCAGTAGAATAACTTTCTGGTGGAAGTGTTTCTCAATGACGTAAAATGTAAACAAAGTTTGAAGGTCAAGTGTTGATCAAGACTAATATTTAAAAATAAACAAATAAATATGTTTAAGTTGTATAAACATAACCTAGTACAATGTACATGTACACTTGAATTGCATCTAATTTCCATTAGTCTCTCCAGATTACTGCTTTATAATAGAAAAGTATTTAAAAAAAAATCAGGTATTACATGTAGTCACAATGTATTATTAAATCAAACATTTCTTTGTGATAGCCACAGACAGCAAACATTAATTAATATTCGGCATGGGAAAGCCTTTCTCGAAACCTAAAGATGTCTTCCAGAATCTGGTAGGTGTTGATAATGTTGATGTCAATCAAAATGTATAGTTTAATAATAATGTGTCCAGAGTCTAGAGGTTAAAAATGATAATGAATGGCTCCAATAATATAGGTATTAATAATGTTAATGTATTCCAGGATCTATGGGTTTTTAATATTAATGTAACGACGAATCTAGAAGAATTAATGCTATTGTCCCCCAAAATATAAGGATTAATAATGTTAATGTCTCAAGTAGGCCTACATATGGATTAATGTTAATGCACTTGAGAGCCCAGCTGTTAATAACATAAAGAGGTAATAATAAGTCTCCCAGGGTCTTAGCTTATAATTGTGAATGTATCCCAGAACATAAGGATTATAAGGTTAATTCTTCTAGGGCAGTGATGGCGAACCTATGCCACGGGTGCCACAGACGGCACGCAGAGCCTCATCAGCTGGCACACAACTAAAATATTATTTCCTTAATCAAACCAATTTGCTGGCACTTCGTGTTGGTATTTTACTATACAGTACAAAAGTAGGTTTTAATTGAATTTTTGGGTTTCGCGGACCCAAAAAGGTTCACCATCACTGTTCTAGGGATTAATATAGTTATGCCTCACAGAATCTACCGGATTAATGTTTATGCCTTCCAGAGCCTAGGGGTTAATGACTTAAAACTGTCCCAGAATATTGTTAATATACGTATGTTTCCTGACAATTTGTGAGTAACAGTGAAGTCAAATGAAATGTTCTACCTATTATGGGACCAATATTTTTTTAACTGCAGTGCATTATTAATCTATATTAAAATTTATTTTATTATTTTAACTTTCAAGTCCTATTGACATAAATATTTTTAAGTAATTCAAATCTTATAGTGCTTCAAATGAATAGCTGTTAAAGGAAAAATAATTTTTAATTTAAATCTGGCACCATTGCTGTGACTTAGCTTTTGTATTTTCAAAATTGAGGGTTAACAAAATTAATATTAAATTTTACAATTTAAATACTATTAGTATTATTGACTGCTTAAAATCCTTACTTAAAAAAACCTTAATGAATTGACTTTGCGTTAAATACTTAATGGCAACTGATGCTTGAGGGTTAACAATTATTGCCTACATGTCAAGGATATTTGCTCATGGTATGCTTCATGGCTGAAAATAGATAAATCTAAGGACTTATTATGACTTAAAACTATTCAGATATTGTCAACAACTAAGACAAAACAAAACTGGGAAGTAATTAAGTTACGATAGGATAATTTAGTGGAAGTTACTTAGAAGTAACATTTTGGTCATTTGTATATATGAGAGGTAGATCCATACTACAAATTTGAAAGTTTAAAGAGTGCATATTTGTGTGGCTAAGTGGGGTAAAAAAAAGCTTTTATTTTTATTGGAATAGTTATTAAAAAGGGGTCAACATCCTTTAGAATATTTCTCAAGTCTATTTAAAATCAGATTTGAAACTTGGTAACATTTGTACGGAATTTTTCTGAGAGTTAACTGGCATGAAGATAAAAGCTTGCAAGCTAACTTGACAAGTAAGTCTGGTTTGTTACACAACTATAGTAAAACACTGTTTAACATTTGAGATGTCAGTGACTTAAAATTTTATTTTTACTTTTGCCATGACAACAGCATTGTGATGAGTCAAACAAATGATTAAGCATTTCACATTTTGAAATTTCAATTACAAATATTTGAAATATTCATCAAGTGTTTTAAAAATCATGTTAATACAATGCAATAATAGAGTGCAGTTTTCATCGACCTGGGGAAAAACAAATACTCTCCAGTAAAGCTCCACCACTGAAATGTCTAATGAAAAATTATGTTAAAGTGTACGTCCCCTGGCCAAACCTTGTTAGGGTCACTGCCATGCCAATAAAATAAATTATTAAATACTTGTCAACTCACATGAGCACATGAATAAATGTATTCACAGTTTAATTCTCTCTTTTATCACTCCAAAAAATTGTACAGCATAATTTTTTCAAACAGATGCTAAAACAAGCATTCATATCAGCTGAACACACAATGAAAATTGTCAAACACACGCTCCTGCTGACTAGGTCACAATTCTTTGTTACTTAAAGATCACAACAGCTGCTTAAAGAAAGAGCTTAATGCGGGACACAACAAATGCTGGATAAACAAATTCTGTTCAAGTAACTCAAGCTCGATAGACAAATTATCCCTTGGCTTTACTTACATTAAAAACATCATTTGAAAAATTAGCATTTAAAAATGATTGCCCTAAAATTCTTCCGGGCATTTTAAAGGTTCATACTTTGTATTGATTCAAACTTTATAAAGGTATTTTTTTAAAAGGTCATTTACACATAATCATTTAAAAAGATAAATCTCATGACAATTTTAAATTGCTTTTTATCTCATACCAGTAGTAAATTGCATTTTGTACACTTTTATGTTAACCTGAAGCCCTTCTTATAAATTTAATCCCAGATCAATAAAAAAAAACCAAAAAAACTTAATATATTTCTGTGATGTATAAAATTCAGGGAAAAAAAAATCTCATTATATTTTTGACATACTTAAACAAGTTGTGTTATGCCATGGTGTGTAGATCAATCAAACACAATTGTCAAGTACTAGGTGGTAATTTTGATATCATTGATATAAATCAAAATCATGACAAAAACTTAGTTTTACTTGTTTGTATGTTTGAGAAACAAATTAAAAAAATATATATTTGCAGTATTGAAAGCACAAACTGTAATTTCACATTGAGAAAAAGCATCAATGACAGGCAATATCATTCATTCAGCCACTCTAAACACACTATATATATGTGATAACTTGAGTAGGCCAATGATGAAAAAAAAATGTGATGATTTGAGTAGGTTAGTTTATCATCAAATTGTGAAAATTCCAGTTTATCTCATGTGATGTACACATCTGTATGCATATTCATATATATATATATATTTACTTATGTGCAAGACAATGTTAAAGTAGAGCCCATGTGAAATATATAATAACAATATATTATAAAGGGGGAGGGTTGAGTAAAATATCATTGTTAAAAATTGATCGGTTTTATTTTTTTTTAATGTACACAAAAAAAATTATCAACTTTATGGGTAACATATCTTTCTGCACAACTATTTACAAAAGTTTTTTAGTCAGTTGTTTTTAATTGGCAGAAAGACATAAGGTCCTCTTCCTCTTAAGACATTTCTAAAACTGTTAATAAATTTATTCTTTAAGCTGGTTGAAAAAACTTATTTTTCAAGATTTAACTGCTACGGCTCTTCACTATTTGAATACAACAAGCTTTTAAATTATTACAATCCATCAATCAGTATGTGAGTTTGAAAGAGTTTATTCTAATCTATAAGTAGTAGTATCTGCTTGTAATCAGTATACGCTGTTAAGAAGTGTTTAGATGAACAATGTTGTTACACCTTATTTAATGCAATGCTATGTTGGCAGTTCAAATTTAAGCCACTTGAAAGATTAGAAATAATGAGTGAATTAGGAGTTGGAGGGTTAACATATGATAGTCTTTGAGTTATGCTTAATAAGAAAAGAAAATTTTGTAATAAATGTATCGAATATCAATATCTGTTTTGAAGTGCAATATTTTATATTAATGCCAAATCAACTTAATGCAAATTAATATCCATAAATAATAAATTAAAACATGACAGTAGTTTATTTTTAAAAAGACTCACAGAAATATATCATAGTTGACTGAAGTCATTATTGTGAGTTGATGGAACAATTATGATTTGGTAGAGAATTCATATTTCCATGTGTTTATCTTATAAGAATTTAATTTAAAATGCATATTGGGTACAGGGAACCAGTTTCTTTTCTTTTTTTTTCAATATGACAAGTGCATTTTTAAAAATACTAAAAATTTATTAACCAACATTTAATGGACAAGTTAATCCATGATTTTTCAAGTTACAAGTGACAAAAACTTTTTCTCCAGGACCTGTGAGGTTAAGGTTAATTTCAGTCACGTCAACATGACAATGTGGCTAGCAACAGCTAACCTTTTCCAGAAAGTTGTATTAAAAAATGTATGAGAATTACATTAATTTCCTCACTTCACATTTGAATTCCAATGTCACCAGTCACAAAAAGCTGAGTGGAAAATTTCCACTATATTTGTTTAAGCTGCAATCAGGTATCCAGTTTAGACCGCTTTGTGCGACATGGGAGGAAATTCACTATCATCATGTATTCTCAGTGCGCCAATGGCCTCTTCCCCACCAATGGCACCATCTAGAGGATCTTGATAAGGAAGTGAGTCTGAAATTTTAAATTAAACAAATTTGACATTTCCAAAGACTTAATAAAATACATTAGAAATCTAGATCATGAATAAATACAACCCCTGTCATTAATGTATATTAAAGTTAAATTACGTTTAAGCTATGAAATTATATATGATATATAATTAATTTTCATGTTTTAAAGAAAAAGATTACGTGTCAAATATTACTGTTCACTTAAAAATACACAATCCTATCTTTCAAAAGACTATAAACACAGTCTTCAAAATAAACACAATTCTAAAAATAGTTTAAATGCATTTTAAAAAAAAGATAAGTTATACTATTATGAGTTAGCCTTAAAAGGTATCATCAAATACATCGTAGTTATCAATTTTAAGAATAGGGACAGGGAGATTATAGAAATTCACAGATTTAGTTAAATGCTTTCAAGATACCACATTGCCTTAATCAAGATTCTTGTCTATGATGACTCCAACAGAGAAGTTTGCTTAATGCACAAATTTTCCAAGCTTTTAAAGGCTGTCAATGATGATAGCGCTTTTCACTTTTTTTTTACAACCCAAAGTTTTAAATATTTATAGAAATTGAGTTAAAGGTGTTGAAAACAAATATGATGGGGATATTGATATTTCAGACTTTATGATATACTCTATCATTTCACAACAAAGATTTGCCATTCGCATCCTTTTTAGTAATGGATTTATCGATTAAAAAATTTAAAGCTAAATATGGCAGAAGGGGGTAACTCACATTAAAGTTTAAGTGTTTAGTAGCACGCTAATAAAATGGCACTTTCCTTTTTTTCTTACTGCTTATGCAGCAGTTTTATTATTGTTTTACTCATTCCAACTTATACTGTTACTTTGAATAATCCTTATTTTTAGTTAAAAAGACTTCATATTATCAATACTGCTATATAAATTTAAAAAAGTCTCTATTGCAGGCAATAATGACTATGATGCCACCTAGTGAACCTGTGAAAATTTTCAGATATTTTTCTTAATCTTAAATATTACAGATGCTCCTCGTTACAGAATGAGTCCTAGTTTTATCCATAGTTTATTCAAATTAGCTACAATGGCATGATTTTTTTTTCTTTCAAAAAATCAATTTTGAAAAAAAATTATTGATAAAACTTTATACTTTTTTTCAACAATGAATATAATGTTTCTTAACTAGACTTATCCACCTTTGTTGGCGCACAACTGTTCAAATGCTGCCATAAAGAAGTTTATCCTCTTCAAATTAACCCCACAAAGTGGTATAAGAAAAATATAAAAAATATGCTATATAACAAACATTTTCTGTAATACAATGACATTTGAAAACTATATAAAAATATTAAATAAATAAATATTTATAAAAAATTTATAAAAAATTTTTTTTTAAATGAGGGACAAAAATATGTTGCAGGAATTTTTTTCAGAAAGCAAAGGTTGTATTACTTTTATTTTACCTGTAAATGATTGGAGTTTATTTTATCATAATTTTGAGAGCAACACAAAAAATTAAATACAGTTATTAGTATTTTAAAGTAAAATGTTTCAAAAAATAATTACATCTGCAAAAATAAAACAAAGAAAGCAGTATCGACATGCAATCAAGCTACTGTAATTTTATACATTAATTCTACATGTTAAGAAAATATTCTTTCAGTTGAATTGTGCTTGGTGTAAATGTTCTATTAATTTCTAAACTACTGTACAATTAACATGACATTGTATATGTGAAAATTTTATATTGCATGGATTTAATAGGTAATCTTCTTTTTGGGATCAGTAAAGGCTACCCAAAGTGACTAATTCTTTTAAAATTTCATTTCTTTCATAACACTCTTTGAGATTACGTTCACCTCGTTTTAACAAGTAAAAATAAAACATTCTTTTCAAAAACTAAGGGTGCCAGAAAAAGAACAGATACTCAATAATGGAGCTATGGTAAATCCTGACATTGTAAAGGACCCAGAAATAGTTACCTCCCCTTACTCTTGGGTATCTTGTACAGCAGTCTTTAGACATCTGCTACTGATAAAGTTAAATATGCTAAGGTCAGTTAGAAAGTTTGAGGAGTTAATAGAGCAAGAAATTTTTTTTATAAATTCTGGATTGGATTTTTAAAATTATTATAATATTCACACTCATTACCTCTTATTTTTAAGGTAAAACTTAAATTATATCATTCTGAAATATTTTTTAACAATTATAAATCAATATTGGTAGTTTCTTGACTTAAATCAACAATCAGTTGAAAATAATATGCATACTTCATGCAAAAAAAGGAAAACATGGAATTGACAATTATGGAGAATTCATTTTAAATTGTTAAAGCAGTATTTGAAATAGATTTTTATCTCTTAATGCCAAATTTTGAGAAAATTTTAATTAGTGATTAGTCATTTGTAATAAGGCAAAAAAATTGTTTTTATGGCAAAAAATTGTTTTTATGGCAAAAAATTGTTTTTATGGCAAAAAATTGTTTTTATGGGAAAAAATTTCACAGGGGCCACATGGATATTAAAACATATATATCAAAATCATATTTTTAAATTATCACCTTTATCATTATTAAATTTCTTAACTCTTTGAGTAAGGATGAATTAATTTATTGGAAAATCATATTTACAATAGTCTTTAAGATTATGTATAGCCTGATCAAACTCGAAATGGAATGCCCTTGATATACTAATTTCTTTACGTTGAAGTTATTTCAATTGAAATTATTTTAACAATCTGCTTTGTATTTTAAATGTAATTCCGAGAGATTATGTTAGTTAACATATGAAATAATACTCAAGAATAAACTCACACTATAAGTTTCTATTGTTTAAGCAAATTGTTTCAAATGAATCAATAATGTCATTTAAATAAGATGCACATTAAATGCAGTCATAACAATCAGCTAAAGCTTTGAATCCACAAACAACCAGCACAGTCATACAATAAAACGATTATTACTAAACCAAGCAAACCACCGCCACAAAACTAAAAAAATAAAGGGATACATTCTGCTACAAGATTGACTGATCAATGAAACAAGTGCAAACTATTTAGGGAGGAAAAATTGGAAAATTTCTAGATTAGATGGAGTTAAAAAAAACAGAAGGGATATAAGGTGGCAATACCAATTACTATATTTGCACTGTGTTTTTGAAATGATTGTCAGGTTAAGAGCCTTTAAAAAGCATCGGATCGAATTTGATTTACCTCCTTCTTCTATAAGATCATCCAGCATGGATAAAGGATTTATGTCCGCAGTAGCCTCCTGGGGGCCCCCACTGTTCTTCCCTTTCAACATGTCGGCATAACTCTTGTCTCCTCTCCTAGGCTCAGCAGGGGGAACCACCAGCGGTGTGCGGGGCTTACCTGTGGGAGCCACTGCCTCTGCAGATGACGAAGACTGCGGTCTCCTAACTGTGGCGGCATAAGATGGATCATCTTGGTTGCCAGGTTGGGTAAGTGGTCTGTCACTAGCACCTTCTTCTGAGGATGAACCGTGCTCTGGTGCTTGTCCTTCTAGTCTAATTATATTTTTAGAAAACGGGTATTTTAAGTTGATTAGCCAAGTTCATTCTTATCTTTAACACAAAGATACAAAACCCTATTGAAGATTATTCATTTAAAGTCAGGTACAGATGATCAGAAATCTAGCCCAAGGCTAAGGTGTGAAGTCTAACCCTAAATTTTACTAAGAGAAGAGTCTTAGAAGTTCACACAAGTCTTAATCCATTGTGCTATGGTCTTTCCTAATATTTTTATATTAAAACCTACTTACTTAAAACCCAATAACTAACTCAAAGACATTTCACAATGTTTCCTAAAACTGAGTTTTTCCCTTCAGTTCTGATTTAGTAGACTGGGTAATTTTAGGACAGGTTATTTGTTGTTAGGATATATACATTTGTAAATATAATGAAACAGTCTTAAGATCAATATAAAAATAATGTTAGAAGAACTTTTTTTATACTGATTTGATTTTTTTTCTAACTCATTTCCAATTAGAACAGGATGAAGACTCATAAAACCTTAAAATTTACATCATTAAGACTAAAAATAAAATTAAGTGCAAATGTTACCTTTTTTCTTGTGGCATATAAAAAATTAGTTAAGCAAAAAAAGTTCTTCTTAGTTTGATATTGTCAATTAGACTATATTATATATTTTTATATTTTCTCAATATTTATCCACAATGAAAACAATCGAAGACTAAGGTTAAATTTTTAACATAGTTACATGTTTTTTTTCAAATACTTACGTGTGTGTCCTTAACAAAGTACACTCCCCACCTTCATTAGGATCTATGTTGTAGATGTACAAATGCCCTTCATGAGTGGCCACTAATAAACGAGGGATCTTCTGTAAACTATAAGTAGCAACAAAGAAAACAACTGGATCAAATTTAAAATAAAAGGGAGATGTGTATTATATTTATGCATTGTTCTTTTTAAAACAGTTTAAGCCTAAGAAGGAAAGAGACAAGAGCAGAGATTATTAAATTTTTTAAATGAAGAGCCATAATTTGATAACTTATATTTCATATGATGATATGAATGCATTTTGGGATCTGCAGACTGGACAGATTGTTTATAAGGCTGGCACTAATCTTACAACGGTTCCAAGTTTCACAATAAATTTCATTTGGATCAAAAGAAGAATCTTATCTCAAATATCTATTTTCTGGATTTAATGCTCTAGTGAACAAGCAGTTTTTTTTCTGTTGTTAACCTACATTTAACATGGTGGTAAAATCAGCAAAATGATAGGCCAAGAGTTGTTTTTACCTCAGGAGTGAAAGAAACGTTCATTAATAAATTCTGATAGCTTAAAAGACACCCACATTCTCATTTCCAATGTTTTTGTTAACATGACATTACAAACAATTAAAGAATAATCCCTTGTTTCCTAACTTATATGTGTTCTGAAGTAGCATACTTTGTGAAGATCAACATATCTAACTTATTTTACTAGTGACTCCAAAACACTATTTGCAACATGTTAGGTTGCTGGTTGTAGCAGCTCAAGAATGATTACTTAATTCACTTAATAGCCAAAGGGTTTTAAAATACTTATGTGAGCTATAAATGTTTAGGTATTTCTATTGAAATATGGTTTGAGAATGAAAGTTCTAATCATGAATGTAAATAATAAGATAAGAACAATGGTGAACATTAAACATTTTGCGTTCAATATATTTATAACTTTAATTAGATAGGCGTTTTTTGTTGTGAACTGTTGGTGCCTATATTATTAACACTTTCATCAATATAAACTGATATGCATTACGTAACAAAGTCTTTCTAAATGAATGATGATAAACAGTTATTGAATTTTACTTCTAAACAATTTAAGGTTTTCCCCATAAGTTTTGGGTTCTACTTAAAAGCTTAGCCATAAGAACTTATATACGAAGGGAATCATCACTTAAGTAATAATCAAGCATTTCAAATCCATAGCTCGTCAGTGCGCTACCATTCACCAGCACAGTATTTACTCTTTGAGTATCACCACACCGCATTCAGGCAAGCTAAATCTCAGTTAACACTTGTAACAGGAATTTTAAGGATCTCTGACATAACTCATGACTTGTAAAAAAAACAAAAACTTATTCACTCATTTTTTGACATACAACAAAATAAAATAAATATACCAATATTGTTTGACAACTTATAACATACTGGCGATAACTAAATAAATAATTAGGTTAAACTTGTTAGACTTGGGAGAGAAAAAAAAGCATGACTTAAATAGGAGCAACTTCTATGAAATAGAATCTTAAACATGACCATGATAAACTTTTTCATTAGCATCAGACCACAAAGCCCTGTATCATTGAACTCTTAATATACAATATAATGTATCTGCGTCTTTTTTAAAGAAATGAACGTTACATCTATGGTAAAAGCAAGCCGAGGCAACAAAAAAATAGCTATGTTTATTGAAAAAACTAGGACAGGTTTTATATTGTTCACCGTTGCTTAAATGCATACCTTTATTGTTTAAATGATTGTAGATAAGTATAAAATATTTAATGTTTCAATAAAAAATGAGACAAAACTATGTCACATTAAGCTTTAAAAACTTTTAAAAGGCTTTTTTAAATGAAATGTGACAAAACAAAGCAGTGTTATAGTTCCATACATGATATTGTGAGCTTTTAGTTTATTTTTAAAAATTATGTTATGTTGAAATGGCAGTTATCAAAACTTATTAAAAAAGCCCTTCTTAATTTAAATCTTAAAAATTAAACTTTGAGAATTCATGAGTTTATTGAGCTTTTATAAAAAAGAACATATTTTTGAATGGGACTAAAAGGTACAAATAATGTTAGTCTATTAGTCTGAGCATTTGAGCCTGAAAGTCATTAACAAACCTTTCAGCATGTGTAGCGTAAAATACATGGGGTGTGCTTTTTAAAAGTTAGTTTACTTTTCTCTATCCTTATAAACTGTTCTGTCTTAACTGCCAGGATGCCTTAACGAGAGTGTGGTCAGATAATCCCTTGATGACATTAAAAAGTTCTGAAGGGCTGTTTTCTTTAATTTTAAATCTTTTTAAAAATAAATCAATATTTTAGCTAACTATTTCAAACTAATAACAGCTCAAAAACATGTAGAACGAGAATTTTTAATAGTAATAATTAAGACCAAGAGTGTAAGCAATATTGAACAAGAACGGTAACTCTGGGATATTAATGAAATTAGAATTAAAAAACCAACTAGTGTGTTAAAATTAATAAGAATTGAAATATTAACTTACAGATCAACACCCTTATCAAACGGATAAACAGGATATGTGTGCAAACTGAAATCAAGTTATACTTAGAAATATTTTTCAAATGAGATTCCACCGATGACAATAATAATTGCCCATGCTTTTTTTTTAAAAAAAAATTTGATGGGTGCTAATAGCAATAAAAATACATAACTATAAACAAAAATAATAATGGAATAAAGTACTATTTCAACTAAAATTTATAATGTGTTTTTTCCCACCTATGCTTACATTCCAAGCAGTTTTAAAAAAAATTTTTTCTTAAACTATATAGATATGAAACCTTAGCTTGTCCTTGGGAAGGTATATTATATATTAGTTATGTTTCTATGCCACTAAGACAATACAAAACAATTTTATTTACATTTTAATTTTATATAATTTGGGATAGATTTATTATAAAATTTAAAATATATAATTGAATAACAGTAATGCAACTTACGGGGCAATGGTGCAAACACTTTTCAAGCCAGCATGTGGTAAACGTGCTGTGGCAAATGAGCGGCCTTGGTTCATGACATCAGATATTCCTGCTGGGAGATAGCTGGCAGAGGTTCTAAATGTACTATTTAGTATTCCCATCCATGAGGTGTCTTCTTGAGGCCTATATAAATTTTAAAAAATTTTCAAATTCATAATTTGAAGGAAAAAAAACATAATAAAATTGAGGGTTCACCGACAAAACGGCCCCAGACTAATAGATATTAATGGAATAAAAATACACTCAAATATATTAATTTTTTTACTCAACGATTCAGTGTCAGTTTTAGTTCACAAGAAACAATAATATAACCTTGCAAGAAACAATTTTATTAACAGTTACTCTATATGGTACCAAGTTACAATTGTTTGTTGAGAAAAAATAATATAATAATATCACAAGAAATAATTGTACAATTAGACCACTTTCTTTAATGTGAAAAAGTTGAACGAAGGTTAAAATGCAAAATAATGTAAATTTTTTTTTAAACAAATGTAAACAATTTGTCTAAGGCTGTTTTGACCGGGGCCGTTTTGACCAGGGCCGATTTGTCTGAGACCGTTTTGACTGGGGCCGTTTTGACGGGTCACCAAAATTGAGATTTTTAAAAAAATAATACAAATTAATGTTTTGTATGCACCCCCCAGCTTTTTTAAAAAAAAACAACAGAAATGTAATTTAGTGCATTGTATATATTTTTTGTTTTAAGAAAGTTTAAATTTTGCTTTAAAAAATTTGATTTGATTTGTAAAAGGGTGCTGCACATTCAAACATTGATACCTTTCAATGACGTGAAAAATAAAGTGGCTTACTTTGAGGGCAGATATTTTCACACTTTATAATTCTTAAAAAGCGATTTTTTTAAAAATTATTTTGTCAAATTATTAAATAACCTAAGCAGATAGTAAGTTCTCACTATTGTTAGCTGGGCTATGTGATAATATGGGCTTACTAGCGAGACACACGTCTCTAATTAACAGTTTCTTTGATTAATAGCTAAGTAAAAGCTTTGCATTACAAGAATGGAAAATATCAATTAAGTGTCTTTGAAAAAGTTTACTTTTCTTTAGGCTCCTCCAGCTTGAAAATATGCACAGTTTCTGTATTGCTGCATGTGCATAAGAAAAGTGAATCAACACTGAAGGCCAGACATTGGATATCTGCACACCTGAGAGTAGTGAAAAATGACAAAATTCATATTAACCTCATAGTTATCACCGACCATATAAAAAGGGATGGAGCTGTTATTTTTTTTTAAACATTATTTTTGAAAATATCCTGTATATTCAAAATAATTAGAAATATGCTTTTAACTTTATGAAATACAAAATACACAAACAAATTGTGTAATGAAAACTATAAATTTGAGCTTTATTATTAAACTAAAACGACAGTTAACGTTTCAGTCAGTACAATAAACAAAATATTTACTTACATAAGTAATAAAATTATATTTAAATTCTTAAAACATACTACATCATTAAATAGTTCTGTAAAATAAAAAGAAAGGGAAAACAAAAAACAATGACACAGGATATAGGAAAAAGGAGGAAGTATCAAAAGTTACAGTGAAAACCACAACGGGAAAAAGACTCAACAGTTAAATAAAATTATGAATTTGGTTAATTCCATATAGAGCCAACATACCAAATTGTTTAATATGTCTATTTTCCATGTACATACTATCATGGGTATTGCTCGCATATAAAATACCAGGTAATGTAATATCTGAAATTCTACCATGGTCAACACTGTTAAAATGTTTAGACACAGGACACTGAGTCTGTTTATTTATATTATACAGGTGTTCTCTAAACCGATCTCCAAGACGACGACCTGTCTCACCCACATAAATGTTATTACACCTCTTGCAAAGAATTGCATAAATCACATTACGACTTGTGCAAGTGAATATATCTTTTATTTTGAATTTTTCAAGAGGGAAAGAAATGTTGTCACTTTCAATCACATATGGACAAGTATTGCAACGGTTACGGTTGCAACCTTTTGTTCAAATATGTGCTTTCATTGTGGGAAGGTGACTTCTTACAAGTATATCTATATGATATATAAACTTTATGAAGTAGCAGTATGTGAAATTAAATTATTCAACAAATTAAACTTTCTCAAACAAAGGGATTCAATACAATTAATCATAAGGTAACTAACCTTTTAAGACCTCTGCGAAACTCAAACAATTTGGCACCATCTGGAAGACTAAAAACCCTAATGACAGTGCCCTGAAACACCAAATACAATAAATATATATGAAAAAAGTAGAATAAAAAAAAATCAATTCTTATATTGAATATAGATATATATTTATAGATACAGTCGAAACCGGTTAAGTCGACGGCGTTGGGGTATGAAAAATGGCATCGAGATAACCGATGATCGAGTTAAAACGAAAACCAATATGGCGGCAAAATATTAACATGCGCTTGAAATTTCTTTATATACGTGTTGTGCCTTAATTAATGATGGGACAATTAATCAGAATCGTATCGGAATATACGAAATATCAATATAATGTTAAATTATGTGATATATTATATTATGCGAAATGGAATGTCCTTGCGAGTATGATTTATGTAAATGAATTAGTGACTCGGCTCTGACTGAGGCTCTAGTGCATTCATTTGCTCGTTCGTCCTTGAACTTTATTATTTCATGTTATTTACTACTAATACTAATGATGTAATTATAGTTAAAGTCATAATCTTAGTGTAAGTTTATTACTAATAAATACCAAGGCATTTATTTGTATAAGGACCAAGGAAAACAATCAATATTCAAATAAATATATTTGTTAATAATTGACTATTATTACGCTATGACAAGTGTTTACCGTAGTTACTACTATCAAACGGAACGACCGCTTTAAAAATGTTTAGGCTTATTTATTTAAGTTTTAAGTCATCGGAGTTTAAATAATTTATTCAGCTGCAACTTCAATAAGCCCGTAATAGCTTTTTACCCCGGAGTTCGTTTTTGTTGTGTTGAGCGACGGTGACTTCAAATCGCTTTCTCCCTATTCCAGTATCTAAATAATATACACGTCATCACTATTAGTCTACTTTGCCTACGGCTAAGGAATGCTTTTTAAAAAAATAATTTTAATTTGCTTAGTTGTCGAGGCACTGTACGAGAGCTTGATGTCAACCACGGTCAAAGGTCACGGCGATTATACGTCGGGTCGCTCTAAGTGAACTCAAAGGGACAGGGGGGGGGGACGGACAAGTTACGGAGTTTTCTAGTTAGGGATAATGAGGGTGGTGGGGGGGGGAAGGCTAGAAGGCTTGAAAGGTCTTTGATGTTTATATAAAAGGAAGCCTCTTGCTTTGACATACCAATACAAGACCGCGAGAAGAGACACCTTCCCTCCCCTCCCCCACTGTTATACATCTACAGTGGGTTGGGGGAAGGAACATTTTCTTTTTAAATTGAGTCAGAGCATGCCTTGGTAAATGGCCAGTGTAGCTCAACCCCACCTAAACCCCACCCTATTGGGTGAGGATCGTCATGTGCGCGGCAAAATTCAATAATTCTGGCAAGTTGACGAGTGAAACATAATATGGTATTTAAATAAATTCCATCTTATTATGACTGTTTACTCCGTTTTATCAGGAATTAGTCGGTATATTAGCTTATTACCCGGAGTTAATTTTTTGTTGTGTTACCGCAGAATACCAGAGCCAACACGCGAGCGAACGTGACATCAAAATCAAAGCGTTTTCTTAATAAAAATAATATTCTGGTCTATAAATATAAAAAACACGTCAACACTGTTTGTGGAGTTCGCTAGTGACCGATTTTTTAATAAAAAATGTATTCGCTTAGTTACCGAAGCATAGTACCAGAAGTAACAGCGCTGAGCAAGCGGTCTGTGACGTCACATGCAGAGCCGGGTGAGGCAGAAAATTGGTCCCTTCCCTTGGTTATAAAAAAATCATAGCTAACATTTTCAAAAGCTGGCGATTTGTCATGGGGATCTAGATAACCAACGTTAAGTGGCAAATTTGACCCTTTTTTGTGCTTGTGTTATGAGGTTTCAGCGACTTAGAAAAATCGAATTAAACGACGAGAAAATGCTAAGACAAAGAGAGAATTTGGCGGTTCCAATGAAAAACGTTGACATAATGGGGTGGGCGAGTTAACCGAGCTCGAGTTAAGTGGGTTCGACTGTATATATATTTATAGATAGATAGATTGAGAGCTTTAAATTATTTATTTAAGAGACTCACACTTTTTAAAACTAACCTTTTCTGATGCTGTTGCCAAGCGTGTACCTTGAGGGTTAAATGCCACAGCTGCTAATGGATTATCATGAGCTGAGATGTTAATCACTGCTCTCTAAAATATAAAATGCTTTTTTTAAAACTAAGATATAAAACATGAATGATCATAAGTAGCCCATAACTACATTGTTTACCTTATAGAAACTTATAAATAATTTATAATACTTTTTACAGCTCTACTTTTACAACAAAATTATATAACTTAAAACACCCAGTGTAAATAGCAATGCTGAAAGTTTCCATATGATCATTGGGTGTATTTTCACTCATTAACCTTAGTATGATTTTGTAATTGACCAAAAGTGATTTAGATATTCTTGTTGAAAAAAGTTTTTTAGGTTGCAAAGGCGTAGCAATTCAATTTTCATTATGACTCAATGTCTTGCTGCCATGATATGACATGGGAGAAATATTCTGAAAAAACTGCTCCTAACTGCATAATAAACAAATTTTCCAATATTTATATATTTTTAAAAAAATATCAATTAGGCTAATGCCACAAATTTTGGTTGAAATTAAGTATCATAATATTAATATTGTTTTTGTTTTTTTTAATTTGTGAACACAAAGTTTTTTTTATTTCTGGATTCATTTGAATTTATCATGGTAATGCTCATAAATTTAGTAATATGAAAAAAAATAATTAGTAGTGTGTTGAAAAAAATTAAGTTAGTGGAAATGGACTTTATTATTCTTGATTAAAATATGAAGAAATGAATTTAGGCAACCTACACTTATTTATATCATTTATAAATTAAAAATTCATCATTATGATACTCACACATTTTGTCATTGACAACAAATAATATTTAAAAATATCACATCAAAATAAAAGTCAAAAGAAGGAAAGTAAATTAAAAAATATGGAATAAATAACTGTTAGTATTATTTAGAACAGCGGTTCCCAACCTGTGGGTCTTGACCCCCAAGAAAGTGAAAATGCAAAATTTCACCTATTTTGTAAAAACTATAATGAAAATGACTTATTTAAATAAGAACTTAACACAGCAGCAGTTACACCAAAATATCAAAGCGGCTCCTACAGACAACATGAGCATGTTTTGCTACATTTGTTACATTTTTTAATTGATGCTGAGAACTTACGGAAAAATACCCTACTACCGCTAATGAATGGTTAACCAGTCCTCAAAAACAGCCATAGAAGTGACATCAATAAATAAGATTTTCAAAAGCCAGCGATTTGTCATGGGGTTTGAGATAACCAACATTAATAGGCTATTTTAGGCATTCTAAGGTTCTTTGACAATTCTAAGGGGTCAACATAACTGATGAGTAAATGTTATTGTATGTATTCGTTCTATAGCCCATTCGTTCATAAGCCAACCCTCCCTCTTTTGAAAGAGAAGAGTATAGTGTGTAACCCGCTCGTAAGCCGACCCCAAAAAATAATAGGAGAGCGTAAAACAAATGGTACACATTTTAAAAAAAACCTACAAGCTTAATCGGTAATTATGATTGTTTACTTTTGTTTAGATTGAAGAACAAAGAGATTTGAATTACAGAGAAGATGGATTGGATCAGGGCGATAAGACTGCACGGGGCCCCTGGCTGCAATTCAAACTGGGGCCCTATCCAGCTAGCGTCCAATTAAATAAAATGATTGCTAGCAGCTAATATAAGACTGTAACTTGTAACTAGATAGTCCATTGGTTCCTTGTTCATAATGTGTCTGTACTCCGGGATCGGATTCATCAAAAAAAACAAACACAAAGAAATAACTGTTTGCCTGGAAACTAAAATTGAGTGTAAAAAGATCATTTTTTAAAAAAGACAAATAAAAAAAAACATATGCCCCCGCCGGGAATCAAACCCGCTATTGCTTGCGCCACTAGACAACACGTTGCCTCAAGACCACGAGATCCTGATGATTGAACAAAATTTAAAAGATATAAATAGTATTCAATAATATTTTCTCTTATTGAACCAATCAAATCAAGTTTTTCGATACTGAGGCTACCGGGTCCGAATAGCGATAACATTAATAGTTAAGATTTTATTAATTTATTTAATTTATGATATTTTTAGGGATTGATGCAAACATTTGTCCAACTTTATTATAAATTATACTAAATTTGGGGGCCCCTAAATCATCGGGGGCCCCATGGCTTTAGTCCGTTCAGCCCCCCCCCCTTAATCAGCCATAGGATTGGATGTCATTTTTTATAGCATTTGCTAGAGGGCTTTTTATTATATTAAAGCGTAAAGAAAATGTTTTTTTAAATTTCATTTTAATAAAGTCAGTGTAAACTACAGAAATGTTTCATCAAATTGGTGACTATATAGGTACTACCCAGTCTTTGTATTATACTTTTCTTTGCATTTCCTACTACCTTGTAATACCTATCTTTGTGCTCTTTGTTAGGCAAGAGTTACCGGTTGTTTTTATTATTTTTTATATATTTTTTTTGTAAACAGTGGCAAAAGCCAGTTCATTAAAATTCGTTGTTGATTTTGTCCAAAAAAATTCAGCTTTAGAACGAGTATATACGGTAAGACAAAGAGATAATTTGGCGGTTCCACTTCAAAAACGTCGACTTTATACGATTGGCCAATTAACCAAGACCAAGACAACTGGGTTCAACTGTATTTCAATCTTTGCTTTGACATTACTACTAAAAAATGTATGTGGTAATTTCAACCATTTAAATGCTTGAAATGCATGTGTAGGTTCATCATGATTATTATTGACTAGGATTATAATAAATTATTCCAATATTGTATTGATAAATTATTTTTTTTATAAAACATTATATCATTGCTTCACAATCACTGTGATGAAATCCTGGGTGAATTATAAATCTCTTGATTTTAAAATTCCTTTTAGCCTTTTCATGTCAGCTTTTGTTGCCACCTAATCATTTTCAATTTCAAGTTTGGCTTTTATTTTGGGTTAATCAATAAACCTTAATTAATTTTTAAATGAAAAATAAATTTAAAAACAATCCAATGCAAAAATGTGTCCAATTACAACAGGTGCTTACCAAAGTAATTGTGTCAAAGATTTGCACTTCACCAGCCTGAACACTTCCAGGATATGCCAAGTAAGCATGCTCATTGTGAGGTGAGAGGGCACATATTCCTTTAGGGTTAGGAGGTGTGTCTCTTATGGTGTGTAAGACTTTCATGTCACGAATGTTGTGAATGTACAAACTCTCCTCCAGACAAACTACTAATCTCTGAAATTTTTTGATAATTCAATCATCATTCTAATGATTAAGTGAAACCATTTAAATAAAAAAATGTGTATTCATAGTTGTTTCATTATGTGAGCATCAATAATTGTCAGTTCATTGTTTCTTCATTCATTTAAAAGTGATTTGAAACTGAATTTCATAAATTTTAATTCAAAGCCAGTGGCATAAAATAATTACCATTCTGTTCAACTTGACAGCTAAAATAGCATTGGAGTATGAATAGTTGCATATTTCTGATCCCTTCTTAAAGTGGCAGACATCAAGCTTCCGAGGGTGATCACTACTGACTAATGCAACCAGACTACTGGCAAACAAACGTTCAACAAGGTGGATGTTGGGACGTTCTATACAGGAATTCAAAATTGTAATTAATAAAAGCAGCCAATGATTTTTTTTTAAAATAACAACATAAATTCACATTTTAAAATGTATTAATCTTGTTTTAATTGGGGTGAAAGGATTAGCTTTTGGTTTTAGGAGGAATTTCAACTATACCAGTTTAGAGGAGTATTGACAGTTAAATGTGAGTGAAGAAAGTTTATTTTTATTTTTTATACTGATTTTCAATTAAGGAATCTTGATTAAAGGGGTTAATAAATCATTTAGCATTGCTTTGTTGTTATCATATTTTAATGTTAAACTGATATATAGAGACTGATAATACAAAACTAGGTATTTAATTATTACAGCATATTATTTTGGAGTTTATATAATAATTATGAAAATTTGCAGTACACTAAAAGATTTATAGAATAATTGTAACACAGAGACTAATAATGATAACCTCCCTGAAAGACTTAAATATAAGGGCTAATACTACCCAAGGGTCATATGATGGCTCCGGAAACAATCTTAATAGGTCGAAATTAATGATTTGGATTTATGTTTTTGTAACATGTATAACTGATGAATAATTTTTTAAAAATAAAAGTTGTTAAATAGTATATAATACTATAAGTTTTTAAACATTATTCAAACAAATTTTTTTTAAAACCAAAGATATTCAATGATGAAAATTATGAGGACTGACAAAACAATTTTCATACAGTCACATGACTTACTGTGTAATACTTTTTAAGAAACCTCAAATGAAGTAAAATGAGCTCATACTGAAGACTTGCCAATAAATATATGTTAAAAGAAATGGACTCTGAAAACTGAAATTATCATGTTCAATCCTGATAAGAGAGTAGCAATAATTAATTTACCATTATTTTCATGAGTAAATTCAAGATTCTCCACTGAAATTAATGGATACAACTTGAAACCTGTCTTTGATCCGGTCTGTAAAGATCTATATGATAGATAAGCATGGAATTATAAAGGGAATTATTTTAAGTTACTAGTATCTAAGGTAAATAATAAATTTTATGATACAAAGACAAATAAATTATTCACAGGGTAATGTATTGTCATATTTTGTAATCAGATGTCACTCTGCACCAACATATGTTAGCATATGTCAACAGACATGCACTAAAAGAAGAGTCAAATTTTAAATATAATGTGTAAAAATTTAGGCTAATAAGTACAAGAATTCAATACAGGACCTGCTAATTCCTGACAAGAACAATTAGTGGCTGGAACAGCTACCAAAGGGATCAATTAAGGAGGAAAACCATTGACTCATTTGCGTCTTTTGCCTCCTGTTACCCAACCTCTCCTCACTAATATCTTGATGAGAAGTCCTACAAAGTACCATCTTTATGACATGTGTAAAAAAGCAACTACCTAACATGTGTAAAAAAATGGATATTCTGTTATGTATATATCTATATGTAATGTTAACATTTCCAGTAATGTTTTTCTCATATTCTGTGGTTTTCTGTAGACTCTTAAAAGATAATGGAGGTAACTTTATATTTATTTAGTATGTAGTTCTTTAACCAGTGCCCCTAGGGTGCCCGACCCAGCGCGCAGACCCTTTACAATTTTTTTTTCTTGGCAGGTCTGTAATATAACTGAGTTAGATACCAGAGCAGGGTAAAAAATGGAGTCTACTACTGGGGATGAAAAGCTGTAACTGTTGCACATTCTGAACACTTTCTATGAGTCATTTAGTTATTTTTTAAATACAAAATACACAAACAAATTGTGCAATTAAAACAATAAATTTGAGCTTTAGTTTAAACTAAAACGACAATAGACGTTTCGGCTAATGCAGTACAATAACATAAAATAGGTACTTACATATATTTAAATTCTTAAATATAGCCGAAACGTCTATTGTCATTTTAGTTTAAAATAAAGCTCAAATTTATTGTTTTAATTGCACAATTTGTTTGTGTATTTTGTATTTTATTTAAAAGCTTTATCGCAGTCCCATTCTGTATGAGTTATTTTTAAGTGAACTGTCTTAAATAAAATATCAAGGGTGAAAATGTACCTGAAAACATAAAATATCAATTTAGACCAGGCCAAAGACTGGCAATTTTTTTATCTTAAAAGGAGATTTCCTAAAATCTCAACCAATGTCAATTAAATTATTTTATTTTTAATGATCTATGTGATTTGTTTAGGGCGGTTTGAAGGGAAAGAATAAAACACTAACTGAGGAATGAAACCCAAATCTAACAGTTCCACATCGCCACATCTCTAAATTATCCATGAGAAGGCCAAATCTCATGTTGGATAGGCTACAGGTTTTTTTAAGTTATATTAAATTATATACAGCTTCAAACTTTAACATCAACTAATCAAATGTTTTGTGGACAGAGACAGAACATTTAATGATTGCACACATTTTGTCTAAATATTAAATATAATATAGTGAAATTAGTAATTAGTAAGGTTGTTAAGACCGCTCGTTTTTGAGGCCCGGTTAACCTTTCAAAAAAAGACGGTTAACCGGTTAGCCGCTCCGTATTTATACAATTTATACTATGTTTAGTGCACCAACAAGAGAATGGATCAAATTTTCCCATCGTGTCGTTTGATTTGACATCAAAGAGCCCGTGATGTACCGACTCTAGTGTTGCTGTCAAAACAGCGAATTCAAAAAAAAATCCCCTAAGAATTAAACTGTAATGATATTCAATTTTTATGTAATAACTAGCCGGGTTACCCGGCGTCGCACGATTAAAATAATAGTCAACAGATTTTTAAAAAAAATTATTTCAATTCATTCATTGAAAAACAATTTAAAAAATAAATTGAAATGTAATTAAAAATAAGTACATGTAATTTATATATTGCTTATATTAAGGCTTGTCGATAGACTATATTTTTGGTTTTTCCGTCTGGTGCAAAAATGAAAAGATTTGTATGTGACCCAACTCTAGAACATGCCACATATAGCTGTCCGTGGGCAAAGCATGCTTCCTCAAGTACAATGCCTGCCACTTTTAAAGACTGTCCCTGTGCCTTGTTGATAGACATGGCAAATGCAAGCCTGATTGGAAACTGGAGGCGCTTGAAATCAAAAGGCATATCTGTTGGTATGAGTGGAATTCTTGGGATGAAGACATCTTCTCCTTTGGCGCAGCCTGTCAAAATTGTGGCTTCTATTACATGAGGTAAGAGATGCTTGATGCTCAATCGTGTTCCATTGCATAGTTTAGGGGGATCCAAATTTCTCAGAAGTATGATAGGAGCTCCGATTTTAAGTTCCAAGTTATGTGATGGCATGCCAGGAGGATCTAATGAATTCAAAAATTCTGTTGGATAGTAAACAGCTTGGGCCGGATCTGTAACCGTATCAATAGATTTGTAGTTTTTTGAAATGCCTGGTAGAAAATTGTGAATTTGAGAATTGATGCTGTTGACACTTGAATTCTTTGGAGCAAGAATGGCCCTTTCGCACAACCACTCAGGATTTTTAAACTGGTCTTGGATGTTTGGAAAAACGGCAAGTTTCAACTCTTCAAGTGACTTTGCTACAGTGCAAAAATTTGATGGGAAAGAAACTGTTCCTGATGCTGGGTCTACCTGCCACTTTCCATCGCCAAGTTGAAGCAATTGATGTGAGAAGTAGCCTGCTGCATTATCTCCATGTAAATGGACTCTCATGTTGGTGGTCAGAGTCATTTTCTTGACCTGTTTCCACAGAGTTGAAGCTTTGAGGAAGGCATTCAACTCATCGCTTGGTGTTGACCTTGGAATGACAGGCAAAGTTTGTCGAAAATCTCCAGCTAATACCACAACTGTTCCTCCCATTAGTTTTGTGTTTCCTTTTAAATCCTGAAGAGTGTTGTTCAAGGCTTCAAGAGCTCGCTTGTGTGACATTGTACACTCATCCCAGACAATGAGAGAACACTGTTCTAGTACCTTGGCCTTTCCTGATCCTTTTGATATGTTGCAGGTTACATTCTCAGAATGGTTCATGTTCAAAGGTAACTTGAAGGCAGAATGAGCTGTTCTACCCCCTGCAAGCAATGTTGATGCTATGCCAGAAGAAGCAACGGCTATAGCAATACCTTTGTCTCGTCTGATTGTAGCCAAGAGCAAATTGATCACAAATGTTTTACCTGTACCTCCTGGAGCATCAAGGAATATGATTCCACCTTTTTTTGAGGTAACCAGTTCTAAGATGTGAATGTAGGCAGCTCTTTGATCCTCAACTAAACGTGGTTGATTTTCTGAGACATAGGCCATCAATTCATTTGTGTTATAATTTTGTTCTCGTAGAATTTCACTATTCTGAAGATTGTTTTCATTTCTTTGAGGCGTTGGTAACCCAAACTGGTCAAGGTTCCTTCCTGACATTGATACACACAAATCCTCCAACAACATAAGACACCTTTTGTAAATCTCATTAGAGAACTCAATTAGCAGTGTTTGATTCTCTCTCTTGGTTTGCAACATAATGTCCTCACTCAAATATGTTTTAAATGTATCCCAGAGAGCAAGTGGATTAGAAACAGAGCATGTTGTCAGCAAAATTGAAAACAGATGTCTCAAACGGGTAGGTGATTGAGATGTACATGCCTCCTCCATGGTCAAGACCCAATGGTGATCGTTTTCTAGTAGCCCTTGCATTTGGCAAGCTTCCCTAAATGTAGCACACACATGACCATCAACAGTTTTTAAGTCAGTGTAGGATGTTGGTCCTCTAACAACATGAAGTAGCATCCTCAAAAAGAAGCATTCTGCATTAGATGGGTGAACGGTGTACACACGTCCCAATGCATCTGAAGATTTTATCCCTGGATGATATTCAACATCTGCTCCTTGTTTTCGGCGTTTAAATAATTTTTGAGAAGCATTCCAAGTATAGTACCTTGGAACAACACAATAGAGAATGGTTTTTGCAAAGTCGTCTTGTTGGCACAGTTGAAAAAAAGCTGTCAAAGTTGTTCTTGGTGGCTCCAGAATTTGATGATATATATTTTCTTGGTTGAAGTATACTCTTTGCCCATTTTCAAGATGAACACTCAAGTGAACAACTGTTGGATACCGTTCATGAATTTGGAAATTCAAAATTCTCCAGACTGCTTCATTACTGCTGATGTAACGACCCATTAGAAATTTTTGCACCTCATCTGGATTCTCTTGGTTTCCTTCAAGACCAAAAACGGCCTGGTCACTTCCTTTATTGACGTACTTGCAGATGTATTTGATGGCCTTGACAGATTGGCAAGATTCGACATTTATGTGAGCTTGAAACATTTTTGTCAAAATTGGAGTGTAGGGAACCACCCATCTGTTGTCCATTTCTATTTCTTGATATGTTGAACCAACCTTCATTTTGATTTTTGCAGTA